>CAJGYO010000005.1:44745092-45345092 GCA_904845875.1 Miscanthus lutarioriparius
TTTGCATGTGTAATTTTAATCGAAATGAAGGCGGGGTTAGTAATGTTACCTTGGTGGTACGAGCGATGGGAGGCTCCTACCAGATATGTCCGTGCAGGGTTCAAGCCCGACGTCTCGTGATGGGGCCAATGATGGGGCCGGTGCGACCTGCATGAATATTTTTCGATTCTACATCTCGGTGGCGATCTGAGCCATTCGATTGATTAGGGTGACCTGACAACTTCTCCTTAGGGGGAGGTTCTGTAGGTGGACCCCTCCGAACCCTTCATGAGAAGGCGGATGTCGAAGTTGGAGACGCGGGGGGCGTGTCCCCGGCCTCAGACGTATGGAGGGGTCGGGTGAAAAGGATGTCTAGGCTGGTAGACACCCTCGGTAGCCCCCGAGCGATGTCCGTGTCCCTACCGCTGCTGGGGTCGGGAGCTTGGTAACGAATTTAACGCGTGAAGTGAGAAACCAAAGGTGCTTATCTCTCGGCGGCCGTTCGTTCATCATTTTTCTCAGGCCGTATGGCCAGCCCAACAGGCCCGTTGGGCTCCCCTTTTCAGAGGTCCCGTCGTGGGATCATTCCGTGGTCCTGCCTGGGGAAATGGAGGGTCGCCTGCATGTGCGCGCTTTGATTGCTGCGTCCGACATGCGGTAGTGGTGGGCCATGCCCAGACAACGTCTTGTTCGACTAGAGCGCGTCCTGTCAGTCTAGGCGCGTCTCCTCGGCTTTCCGTCAGCATCGATTTCATATTTGCATTTAAGTAGGGGAAGGGAGAGAGTTTTCGTCCCAGCCTTTCACCTTTCCTTAGCTGCAGCGCCTCCTCCTTAAATAGGGGGGGAGGGGAGCTCTCGTCCCACCTCTTTAGCCTGCCTCTGCTTCCTCTTCCTTTCCACCGAATGTGTCCGTGCGTCGCGGCGGTTCCTAAGTGAGGAAGGGTAGTGCCGGAGAGAAAGGAACTCACTGATTGGTTCGTGAATCCGAAGTGTGATGTCGGGCTGGAGGTCATCCAACATAGATGAGATAGTGCGGGTCGCCTTTGTTGAGAAGGGGTCGCCATCGTCGAAGGAGGGGGGGGCACCAGAAGGTGCCGAGCGTCGTTGGCCTCACCGTCGTTCACAGTGGCCCTCCTTTGGCGGCAGTTGTCAGAGTTGCGGGTGATGATGATGGCATAGTCCCCGGATGCCTCGGCGGAGGCGCCTTTGTCTGGGTTGTGGCCAATGATGATGGCGTAGTCCTCGGATGCCCCGGCGAAGGGGCACTACAGTCGCTGAAGTGGTGCTTCATCGTTGCAGATGATGGTGCCTTCGACAATCCTGTGGGGCGGCGGGCCGTCGCCGATGGAGAGCGTGGCGCGGCGGCCGCAGTAGACAAACTGGCCTGTGTACGTGCCAGGTCATCGTTGATGGAGAGCGTGGCGTGGCAGCCGCAGTAGACGAACTGGCCCGTGTACGTGCCAGGTCATCGCGGATGGAGGGCGTGGCGTAGCGGCCACAGTAGTACTTGTAGTAAAGCTAGGCAGAGACTGTAATTGAATAAGTTTTATGGGGGAGCCCCCGAGTAAATAGTCCTTTGTATGATGAAATCACTTCATGAGCTATGAATTTGTGGAAAGAATGAATAAGTTTTCATCTTTTGTTATGGCAAACAGCTTTTTCAGCTTCCTCTTTTTGTAGAAGAGGTTTCGGTGCCCTTCGACCCTTCCCATGGGTCAAGTCATAAGAAACTAGGAGTGTGGGTGAAATGATTCTAATTATGCTGGTGAGCAAAGAGGTCGCAGTCGCTGGGGCGTGGGTCTCTCACAGTCCTACCTAGTTGTAGTCATAATTTGCTCCTGAAATCTTAGTTCTTAGGACTTTGTTATGAGAAGGGCGGAAAACTTTAGAGAATGTTTGCAAATGTGAAACATGAAGTTTTTGCAAGGTAAACATACTTGTGTCATTTATATCATCAGCCCCCGAGTGAGGTCCAACCCCTCGCAATTTGCAGGGGTCGGTCATCACTAAAGATCAGGGTTTTGTAAAGACAGAAACTGATAAGGAAGAGTATGCGTTTATTTAAGGGTAAAAACGACGTAGCTGTTCGATGTTCCAGGCATTGGTGAAGACTTTGTCGTCGATGGTTTTCAACTTGTAGGCGCCTAGATGGAGTACTTCTGTGATGACGTATGGCCCTTCCCAGGGTGGGGAGAGCTTGTGGCGGTCCTTGTTGCTCTGTACAAGGCGGAGAACAAGGTCCCCAATGTTGAAGGCTCGGTCCCGCACCCGTCGGCTGTGGTACCTCCGTAGCGCCTGCTGGTACTTGGCTGAACGGAGGAGGGCGATGTCGCGGGCTTCGTCTAGTTGGTCCATGGTGTCTTGGTGGGATGCCTCGACTCCCTGTTCGTCGTAGGCTCTGACTCTTGGCAATCCGTAGTCAAGGTCCGTCGGGAGGACGGCCTCGGCACCGTAGACCATGAAGAAAGGCGTGTAGCCGGTGGCCCGGCCAGGAGTTGTTCTCAGGCTCCAGAGTACTGCAGGGAGCTCGGCGACCCATCGTGCGCTGAACTTGTTCAACCGGTTGAAGATCCTAGGCTTGAGACCCTGTAGTAGCATGCCGTTTACGCGCTCGACCTGCCCATTCGTCTGGGGGTGCGCGACGGCCGCCAATCGATCCGTATGTGTTGTTCATCGTAGAATCAAACGAATTTCCTACCGATGAACTGTGTGCCGTTGTCTGTGATGATGGAGTTTGGTACTCCAAAACGATGGATGATGTCGAGGAAGAACAGCACAGCCTGTTCGGATTGGATTGTGGAGATTGGCCGAGCTTCGATCCATTTCGTAAACTTGTCTATGGTGACAAGTAGGTGGGTGAAACCCTCGGGCGCCTTTTTGAATGGCCTAACCAGATCGAGCCCCCAGACCATGAAGGGCCATGTGATGGGGATCATCTGGAGTGCCTAGGCCGGCAGGTGCGTACGATTTGCTCGGCGTCGGTGACTGCAGTGGGCCAGTAAAAGCCCTGTCAGAATGCGTTTCCAACTAGGGTCCTCGGTGCGGCATGGTGGTCGTAGACCCCACCGTGGATGTCACCCAGCAGAAGCCTTCCCTGTTCGTCAGGGATGCAGAGCTGGAGTATCCCGGCGTGGCTTCATTTGTAGAGTTCGCCCTCTACAAGAACGAAGGACTTGGCATGACGTGCGAGCCGTCGGGCTTCTGTCTTGTCTACTAGTAGTGCGTCGTGGAGGTAGTTGATGTAGAGCATTCTCTAGTCGTCCGGAGGGTCGGGCTCTGTCGTTGGATCTACTTCAAGCTCCGTGACCTTGGGGTCGGGTGGAGCCATCGGTAGATCGGCCCTCGGGGCCGGAGTAGATGGGCCATCGTCGGTCGGTTCTGTCCTTTCGTAGCACACCGAGGGTTTATGTTGATCGCTAGCGAACACACCCGTTGGCATCGGCTCTCGGCCAGACGCGGCTTTTGCAAGTGCGTTAGCCGCCTCGTTGAGGCGCCTTGGAATGTGGTTGAGCTCGAGACCGTCGAACTTGTCTTCTAGCCATCGGACCTCTTGGCAGTACGCAGCCATTCTGGCGTCGTGGCAGGTTGACTCCTTCATGACTTGGTTGACGACCAGCTGGGAGTTGCCCCTGATGTCGAGGCGCCGGATGCCCAACTCGATGGCGATTCATAGGCTGTTGATGAGTGCCTCATATTCGACCACATTATTTGATGAGGGAAAATGGAGACGAACCATGTACCTCATCCGGACCCCGAGAGGTGATACGAAGACCAGTCCTGCGCCAACGCCTTTCTTCATCAGCGATCCGTCGAAGTACATTGTCCAGTACTCTTGGTCGACGATGGTCGGCGGTGTCTGGACCTCGGTCCATTCCATGATGAAGTCAGCTAATACCTGGGACTTGATCGCCGTTCGGGCAGCATATGTGATGCCTTGATCCATCAACTCGAGTGCCCATTTCGCGGTTCTCCCTATGGCGTCCTGGCTGCGAACGACCTCGCCGAGGGGGAATGACGTCATGACTGTCACTGGGTGTGACTCGAAGTAGTGGCGTAACTTCCTCTTGGTGATGAGTACGGTGTATAGGAGTTTCTGGATTTGGGGGTAGCGGGTCTTGGACTCGGACAACACCTCGCTGATGAAGTACACAGGGCGTTGCATTTTGAGTGCGTGACCTTCTTCCTCCCGCTCTACCACTAGGGCGGCGCTGACCACTTGTGTGGTGGCTGCTATGTATAGCAGGAGTGCTTCTCCGTTGCTCGGAGGGACCAGGATTGGGGCCTTGGTTAGAAGCAGTTTGACCATGTCAAGTGCCTCCTGGGCCTCGGGTGTCCACTCGAAGCGATCGGTCTTTTTCAGAAGGCAGTAAAGGGGAGACCTCGTCACGAGGCGTGAGATGAATCAATGAGGCTGCAAGTTACCCTATGATTCACTGGACCCCTTTATGTTACGAATTAGGCCCATCCTTGTGATGGCCGAAATTTTGTCCAGGTTGGCTTCGATGCGCGCCGAGAGCGATGAAGCCGAGTAGCATGCCCCTCGGGACCCCGAAAACACATTTCTCGGGGTTGAGTTTGATGCTATTTGCTCGGAGTTTCGCGAAGACTTGCTCAAGGTCGGCCACGAGGTGGTCGGTTTCGTTTGGACTTGACTACAATGTCGCCAATGTAGGCCTCAACAGTTCGCCCGATGAGGTCCCCCAAGCTTTGAGCATGCAGCACCTGGTACGTGGCTCCTCGCGTTCTTGGAGACCGAACGCACGTAGACGAAAGGGCGAACGATCCGAAGGGGTGATGAAGGACGTCGCGAGCTGGTCGGATTCCTTTATCGTGATTTGATGGTAGCCGGAGTACGCATCAAGGAAGCAGAGGGTTTCGCACCCCGAGGTAGAGTCTACTATTTGGTCAATGCGTGGCAAAGGAAACGGATCCTTTGGGCATGCTTTGTTGAGACCTGTGTAGTCGACGTCGGACGGGGCGGAGCTAGCTCTCAGACGTCGGGCGAGGCGGAGTCTGGCCCTCGGGGGTCAGGCGAGGCGGAGTCTGGCCCCCGGGGATCGGACGAGGCGGAGCCTGACCCTTGAGGGTCGGGCGAGGTGGAATTGATCTCCCTGGTCTTGGGCGAGCGGCGTCGTTGCGCTCCTGTCCGATTGGAAGTGTCAACGATGTTTCTTAATTAAAATACCTTTCATCATATATTTGCTCTTCTTTTTTGGTGCCATCGTTGCACTGCAGCGTCCGCCGGCCGCGTCAAGTCGTCACGCCACGCCGCCATCCGCCGGCCGGCCACCGCGTACGCGTCGAGTTTTCACGGCGCTGCCTTTGTACACTCTACGCCCTGATCGGATTCGAATACGAAGAGATGGATGATGGAGCAGACGAGTCGTGGAGTCGGTCTCTATTCCATCAGACCGTCATTAGCTACCTCCATTCTGGACTTGTGGTAATTGAGGCCCATCAAGGGGAGCCCAGCAGGCCACAAGCGCATCACCAGAAGGTCCAGAAGACCACAACCAACAGAGTAACAGAGTCAGACTAGTTGGCTTGTATTGGCGTATGTATTTTATGTATTTACTGGTATATATAATACATATATTTAGTATTTTATACAAGTTTTAGGTATGGCAACAGCCAAAGCTTGCAAAATACCTGCCTCCGCCCTGCCCTCAAGCTAAGTTGAAATAATTATTTTTTATAAATTATAATTACTAGCAAATATGACAGTGCGTTGCATCGGGAAAAAAACCATAAAATATTCATGAAATTTTGGAAACACAACAACGAAAATTCTACATATTTATTTATGTTTTTCTTTTCTATAAATTTTTAAAGCTATAATCTATTTTTTTAATTACCATGGAATCCATAATATAAGTTAAGGTTTGTATTAATATGATAGTGTCCTTTCACGTTGTGAAGTACAGCAATATTTATTCGTAAATATATCATAATATTAATTATTATACTATCCACGTGTTTGATTATGTGGCATTATGTGGCATTGGCATGGTTGTTTTCTGGGCGATCCGGAGGGCGATACGTGCGCTGCATGGAGTCTTGTATATACCATGCATAATTGCCATGCTCATTGGCTGCGTGGCCGCATGCATACGAGAGCATCTTCAAAAACCTCTCTAAATCTCACTCTCTAAATCACTATTTTGAATAGTCATTTGAATAAAAATTATTTTTATATCTTTTTACTCTTCAACAGTTTTTCTATATCTCGTGAGCAGTCTAGAGAGCCATTTTCGTCTTCTATTTTTTGCTAAAGAAAAATCCTAAATAGAAAATGGCTATGTTTGGATAACCATTTAGATAAGCTGTTGGAGGATAGTTTTTCACCAAAATCTATATTCCTAACATTTAGGAAGGAAATAAAGAGTCTCTTGGAGATGCTCTAAATCGTTGGAATCCTAGTTTTTCCTAGTTTGATACGGTAGACTGCACGTGAATTTGTGTCTCACCGAAACGACAAGTAAAGGAAACTAAAAACACACAAAGCAAGAAACCAGAATCCGAATAGAGATCAGAGAAAAAAAAACGTGCCAGCAATTTTGCCTATATATTACATTAGGTATAGATACAGTTAAAAGCACATGATATATGTCTCAATATGCAATCAGAGCTTGAATTATATTTTTTATTTGGAATTTATTGTACATGTCTCAATGTTTAAGCATGGTATTGCTTATGAGGAAATGCTTTTTGCCGTTTGCATGGCAAGTTCCACGGTGCTTCATGCTGCGGTTTGAAGGGATTTGTCTTGGTTTGCATCGCTCGTTTCATATTTGGCTCAGTTTAAAATTTTAGAAGACCATATAAGATTAAATAATTCTAGGGATGGAACAAAAAGGTAGAGCATGTTTTTTTAAAAAATATGATACATATTTTTCTAAACTAAAATAAAATTTCTATGAGTTTTCTAAAATTAATTTGGTTTTAGTATTTTTAAAAATATATATTTATTCAAAAAATATTTGGATAATTTTTTTGAAAGATTATTTTTATAACTTTTTAATAAAATCTAATTGATATAACTGAACTGTCACGAAAGTCTAATTTACCTCCCTCGTGCTGACGTAACACTAAATAGAATGACTACCATGTGGCAGCTTCAAAATCAGGGAGGTAAATTGGATGGTCTCAAAAGCTGAGAGAGTCTAGAAGTCCATATTTTTAATTGAGAGACAGATCGGACTACATTAGTTGAAGGAGGTCAACTGACTTTTTCCTATCTCGATTGTAGCATTGAATAAACGAAAACGCTTAGACGCAGGCGTCTGTCCCATTGGACGCGGCATCCCACTTCGTTTCGCCTGTCTCTCTCATAAAAAATAAAATTCCCATCTCCGCCTCGCACCATCTCGGCTCCACCGCGCCGTGTGGCCATCAGTTCGCCCCACTCTGCCGCGCCACCGCCGCCATCCCCCGTGGTGCCTCTCTCTCGCGCTGCGGTCCACTCTGGCGCGCCGCCACCGCCATCCCGCGTGAAAGGTCCTAAATGGCTAGAGGGGGGTGTCGGGGACCAACACTAGGGTACCCGAAGAGGAGGAGCTCATAACCATCAACATTGATTTGTCCGAGCAGTCAAGAGCGCGACTACTGCTCCGACCGACCCATAGATGCGCAAACTCCGCCTCGCCCGACCCCCGAGGGGTTTCTCCGCCTCGCCCGACACCGAGGCCGTGGGCTCCGCCTCGCCCGACCACTGAGGGTGGCTCCGCCTCGCCCGACACTGAG
This sequence comes from Miscanthus lutarioriparius, assembly GCA_904845875.1. Classification (NCBI taxonomy): domain Eukaryota; kingdom Viridiplantae; phylum Streptophyta; class Magnoliopsida; order Poales; family Poaceae; genus Miscanthus; species Miscanthus lutarioriparius. Next base: position 44,752,815 of record CAJGYO010000005.1, read on the forward strand.
GCCGTGGGCTTCGCCTCACCCGACCCCCGAGGGTGGCTTCGCCTCGCCGGACACCGAGGCCGTGGGCTCCGCCTCGCCCGACCCCTGAGGGCGGGCTCCGCCTCGCCCGATATCGAGGCCGCGGGCTCCGTCTCCCCCGACACAGAGGTCGTGGGCTCTGCCTTGCTCGACCCCTGAGGGGGGGTCCACCTCGCCCAACACCGAGGTCGTGGGCTCCGCCTCACCTGACCCATGAGGGTTTGCTCCGCCTCGCCCAACACCGAGGCCGCCGGCCCCGCCTCGCTCGACCTCGGAGGGTGGCTCCGCCTCGCCCGACACCGAGGCCACAGGAGCCGCCTCGCCTGATCCCTGACGACGGGCTCCACCTCGCCCGACCCTTGGGTTTGGGCTCCGCCTCGCCCGAGCCCTAGGTTTACACTCCGCCTCGCCCGGCCTCTGGGGAGGAACTCCACCTCGCTCGACCCCGAGGTCGGGGGCTCCGTCTCGCTCGACGGAGACCCATACCACCATCGACCACTCTAGGTCCAAGCGTATGGGACTGGGTCAAAGCTCTGACATCAGGGAGGCAACCGGCATGCCCTGATATAACCCATGACCGTGAAGGCCATACCTAAGAATTCACATTAGGAACAGCATTGGGCGAACCGGTGCTGTTCTGCCTAACCCTCGTACGAACACTGACAGGCACGTCAGTTCGCCACGATGTCCGCTAGGATGAAGTGGAGCGCCATGATCAGGAGACGACGCTTGCGCATGGCGCCAATGACGGACAGGGTCACGATGTGAAGCTGTCCCTGTTGACGTCTACAGGGTCGGTGGGACCCGCATAAAAGAGAAGACGGACCCGGCGATCATGGAGGACTTCTTCTCCTTCTGATTCTCCCTCTTTCCTCCGCTGTAACCCATGCTTTCCCTTGGACTATAAAAGAGAAAGTAGGGCATCCCATTAGGGGGCATCGAACCATCGGACTCAAATTCGATCACTCCACCAAACCCCGAACACGCAACCAAACAGCGATCGAGCTCTCAGCACCCGTTCATCCTTTCCATCAGAGACTTGGGACTTGTCCCTCTCTCACCCATTTGTAACCCCTACTACAAACTTTCAGTGCTAATAACATGAGCATCAACAATGAACTTGACGTAGGGACATTCTGCCCAAATCAATATAAATCTCATGTCCTCTTAGCACACCATCCGAGCCAGATATGTAATATTAGAAATTTACTTGTTGGTGGCAACTCGAAACATCGACAGTTGGTCCGCTAGGTAGGGGTCTTTTGCGCATCTCGACATCCACACCAGGCCTCGAATGGCTAATCGCTATGTCAGCTAGGTCCCAGGCACGCAAGTGCGCTTCAGGGACCTAGACTTCATCGTCACGATGGAGGGAGAGTTGGCAATGGCTCCCACCGCCGTCTGACCTCTCCACTCCGCTGGCCTCGATGCGATCACCGAGGCGCTTCAGGAGCTGCAGCTGCACGCAATGGAGGCCCACGCCCCCGAAAGCGACCAGCTCCTCGATTTCGACACGGGAGGCTAGAGCACCAGCTCGGCGTCTTCCTGGGAACCCAGCCATCCCGGGAGGACTTGTGCCACCTCACCTTCTTGTTCGCCAATGTCATGACGTAGCTTGCCAAAGGGGAGCCACTCTCTCCGACATGCCTCATCCAGAGTACCTTGATAGCACTCCCATTCGGTCTCCGCAACACCGTAGAGACCGATGGCCACCTTGTGGCACGACACGCGCCTCTGTCCCCCATGAACGACAAGTTTGTGGGGATGACTGAATATGTCGCGGAGTCTTTCCACGACCTCCTCGTGGGAGAATTAGAGTTGCCCTCCAGCTCCGACTCTAGCAGGGGGAGCCATCACCCCTCTCGTGAGTGTTTCATGGTGGGTATCCCCAAGGGACACGTCGAAAGCATCCGCAAGGAGGAGGCTACCCCGAAGAACAATCTCAATGACAGGGTCAAGGGGGAGACAGGGGCCCCACCCCGCCTGCGGGTGGAGAGCTAAAGGCTCGGCACCTAGAGCTCGAGCAAGCACAACTCTAGCTCAAGCAGGAATGCGGGGAACTCGATCAGGAGATCAAGCACCATGGAAATGGTAGGCGCGCGCGCCATGGCCCGCGACGTGAACTGGAGGATCGCCATGGCCCGCGACGTGAACTGGAGGATCATCGTGGACGATGAAGCCCTCCCATACTTCGCCCAGGCAAGCCAGAACATCGCTTCTACAGCGGCCTTGCTCCATAGGCTTTTAGGGCCCACGGCGCATGAGGATCGTCGGGCCCATCGTGAGATTCACACGCTGCTCGAGCACGCGGCGGCGCACCAGGCCGAGAGCTCGCTGTCTCGGTGATATGAGCTCGATGCTAGGCAGCGCATGCCCTTAGAGCGACCCCACAATGACGCGTCAGACCACCAGGTGCCACAAGGTGGCAGGCAGTGCACCGTGGTCTTGGTGCATGACCGTCTCGGCCGCAACCGTAATGCACACGACACCATCGACGCCCGTAGACGTACCCACAATGATCCGAGAGAGGGAGCTAGCTGTGGCTATCACCCTCGTCGTGGTGGATGCTACAACAGCAGCGAGGACAAAAGCCCGAGCCCTGGCCTCCCGGGGCCTCAGGCCTTCGGCCGACACATTCTCAACACCGCCTTCCCACCAAGGTACCGATCACCAACCAAGATCCTGAAATACTCTAGGGAAATAAACCTTGGCCTATGGCTCGACTATTATCGGCTTGCCTGCCAAGCCGGTGGAGCGGATAATAATGATTTCATTATACACAACCTTCCATTGTTCCTGGCCGATTTGACGTGAACATGGTTGGAACACCTTCCGCCCAACAGAATCAAAGTTGGACGGACCTGAAAGAGATCTTCGTGGGGAACTTTCAGGGCACGTACAAGCGCCCCGGGAACCCATGGGATCTCAAAAACTACCAACAGAAGGCTGGGAAAACCCTTCGTGGGTATATCCGACGCTTTTCCTGGCAATGCAATGAGCTACCTAACATCGTCGATGCTGACGTTATAGGAGCTTTCCTGTCTAGGACCACCTATGAGTCCCTGGTTTACAAGTTGGGACGTAAGGGCCCATGAACCACCAAGGAGCTCCTTGACATCGCCACCAACCATGCCTTGGGCGAGGAGGCGGTCGGAGCGATCTTCGACCGCCTCAAGGGCAAGGCGAAATGAGATGAGGACACCAGCGAAGGCCCCTACAACCGTCCCATCGAGAAGAAGAACAAGCAGTAGCGCGAGGGCTCGCTCGTGGCTGCCGTCGACCATAGGGGGGGTCAGAAGCCCGCGGAGGGGACCCCAAACCACTTCAAGAAGCTACTCAAGGGGCCATGCCCGAACCATGTCTTTCCTATCAAGCATCTGTACAAGGACTGTAACCTCAAGAAGAGGTTCTTGTCTGGGGGCTCCTACAAAGGGGAGCACGGGAAGGACCTTGACCCGACCGTGGACTACACCGAGGGGAAGGACGATGGCTTTCCAACGCTGGATGGCTGCCTCATGATCTTCGGAGGGTCAGCAGACTACGACTCCAAGCACCATCAGAAGCTTGCGCGCCGCGAGGTCTATATGGCCGAGCCGACCGCGCTTACCTTTCTCCGATGGTCGGAGTCCACCATAACCTTTGATCGGACCGACCACCCGGAGAGTGTCCCACGACTAGGGAGATACCCGCTCATGGTCGACCTGATCGTTGACACAAAGCGTGTCACCAAGGTACTGATGGATGGAGGCAGCGACCTTAACATCATGTACGCCAAGATGCTCGACACTATGGGCATTGACCGAGCGCATATCCAACCGACTGGAGCGCCTTTCCATGGCATCGTGCCTAGAAAGCAGGCCATGCCACATGGGCAGATCATTCTGCACATCACCTTCGGGGATCCATCTAATTATAGGACGGAGACCCTCACCTTCGAGGTGGTTGGGTTCCACGGAACCTACCACGTCATCTTGGGATGACCATGCTACACGAAGTTCATGGCCGTCCCTAACAACACCTACCTAAAGTTGAAGATGCCAGGCCTAGGTGGGATCATCACCATTGGCACCTCCTTCCAGTGCGCCTACAAGTGCGAGGTCAAGTGCTGTGATCATGCCACGACAATTGTCGCCTCCAAAGAGCTCACGGCCATCAGGAAGGAGGTCACCGAAGAAGCACCCTACCCCGAGCGGTCAGCTGGGTCTTTCAAGCCAGTGGAGGGCACCAAGGAGGTCCTCATAGACCCTAGCAGCCCCAAGGGCAAAGTGGTGCGCATTGGCACCACGCTTTCCTCCAAATAGGAAAGCACGCTCATCGGCTTCCTCCGTGCCAATAGAGACATCTTTGCGTGGAAACCCTCGGACATATCAGGAATTCCGAGGGAAGTCGCCGAGCATGCCTTGAAGATCCTGCCAGACTTCAAGCCGGTGAGGCAATGCCTGCATCGCTTCGACAAGGGGAAACGTAGGGCCGTCGGCGAAGGGATCGCGAAGCTTTTGGCGCCCGGGTTCATCAAGGAAGTGTACCACCCCGAGTGGTTAGCCAACCACGTTCTTGTACGAAAAAGGAGTGGGAAATGGAGGATGTGTGTTGACTACATGGGTCTCAACAAAGCATGCCCAAAGGATCTGTTTCCTTTGCCAGACCAAGTAGTCGACTCTACCTCAGGGTGCGAAACCCTTTGCTTCCTTGATGCGTACTCTGGGTACCATCAAATTGCGATGAAAGAGTTCGACCAGCTTGCGACATCTTTCATCACCCCATTTGGATTGTTCTGCTACGTCACAATGCCGTTCGGTCTAAAGAACGCTGGGGCTACATACCAGCATTGTATGCTCAAATGTTTTAGGGACCTCATAGGGTGAACCATTGAGGCCTACGTGGATGACATCATGGTCAAGTCTAAATGGGATGACCAGGTCATAGCCGACCTTGAGTAGACCTTTGCAAAACTCCAAGGAAATGATATTAAGCTCAACCCCGAGAAGTGCGTTTTTGGGGTCCTGAGGGGTATGCTGCTTGGTTTCATCGTCTCTGAGCATGGCATCAAAGCCAACCCAGAGAAGATCTCGGACATCACAAGGATGGGCCCGATTCAGAACATAAAGTGGGTAAAGCGAGTTACCGGGTGCCTCGCCGCGCTTGGCCGCTTCATCTCGCGCCTCGGTGAATGAGGTCTTCCCTTTATCGACTTCCGAAGAAGGCCGACCGCTTCGAATGGACGTCCGAGGCCTAGGAGACACTTGACATGGTCAAGAAGCTTCTAACGAAGGCCCCGATCCTGGTTCTTGAGACCGATGGAGAACCCCTTCTTCTCAAAATTGCGGCCATCACGCAAGTGGTCAGCAGCGCCCTAGTAGTGGAGCGAGAGGAAGAGGGGCACACCCACAAAGTATAGCACCCCATGTACTTCATTAGCGAGGTCCTATTCGATTCTAAGACCCGCTACCCCCAGATCTAGAAGCTCCTGTACACCATCCTCATTGCCAAGAGGAAGCTGCTCCGCAACTTCGAGTCACACCTGGTGACAGTCGTGATGTCCTTCCCCCTTGGTGAGGTCGTCCAAAACCAGGATGCCACGGAAAGAATCATGAAGTGGGCACTCGAGCTGATGGGTCAGGGCATTACGTATGCCTCCCAGACGGCCATCAAGTCCCAAGTGTTTGCTGATTTCATTGCAGAGTAGACCGAGGTCCAAATGCCACCAACGATTGTCGTAGAACCGACCAATTTATAAGAGCACCAGTACAATGGAAGCCTGCAACCGGTCGCACTATCAAACTTGAGCCCATATAAACCCGGTAGTCCATCGAGTACCACGATAGGTCTTGATTAACGATCCACATACAACCAAGATCGTACATGATTCAACATACATGTCATATATTACATAAAGTTCACAAATATAGTTCATTCATCAGAGTACGAAATAAGGTTATTACAAACCAAGTTCGGTAAATAGTAGAGGAAGCAAATTAAAGTTTGAAACTAGCATTTGCCAACATAGTTCAAATACAGTGCCAACTCATGATCACAATCCACAAAAGCATATAAGAAGGATTATTAAAGATGCCTGCCCAGGGCTCACTCCTCATCCACGGCGGGACAGAAGCAGTGCTTGCAATAGCCGTGATAAACTGTACCATCTGGAACAATGGGAATAAAACCCTGAGTACGAGAAGGTACTTAGCTAGACTTACCCGTCATAAACCAGAAATAAATTGACTCCAAGGATTATGCAAGGCTTTATAAGTGGAGGTAGCTTGACAACATTTTGCATAAAAAGCGATTAACTTAGTTATACAACTATACTTTCATCATCAAGTTAATTATCGCTATTCATCTCTAGATTAGCAACTAACCTATGCCAAACATGTGGTATGTCATTTGATAGCATACAATAGTAACCATAGCCGGTGTAGTAATTCCATGTTCATCTGAACCATCACATTCCATAATACAATTACTACGATGTTGGAGCTAGCCAAGTTCCTGACTGTCCAGGAGAGACGATGATTCGAATCGATTTCAACCAGCTAAGAATTTATTCCTAATACAAACCCAGGCAGACCAGATCAACGGTCACCTTAGGTCACCTTTGGTACAACTTAGGTACACATTTCGTGGGTTCGACCAGCGCCGCACAATCAGGGACAACCAGCTGCCAGGACGATTAGGACTACCCTGCCCTTGGGATCATGGCTGGCTCCCCTCACATCCTTACGACCATCCGGAGTATGCACTTTTACAGAATGGGGCCCAACCTAAGTTGAGCTACTCAGTTTCACGGTCGAAATGAGTTATCCGGCCAGCTAAGTGATAGGCATGCGTTCAATCTTGTCAAAAGTGCCAACAACGGTACGGTCCTTAATCGGCACAGACGGAATCACATGAGTGAACCTACACATAGACTCCACCCGGCCTCCATTTACATTACCCCATGGTTCTTTTCCACAATAGCAAATATAACCAACCGTGCTTTGGTATCCACCTATAACTCGTAGGTGATAGGAAATCACCCGACTTCTACCGGTCTAAGCATGTCTAAGCTTATATTCGATCCTAGACCTACACAGGGTTAAATGTGTACATATCTAGATAAGGTAGTTCTATGCATCAAGTGTTTCCAATCAACTCTTATAACCTAATGCATCAAACATAAAGGACTCAAGTAATATTTTGTAAAACATGGGAGACTTAGAATGCTTCGGGGCTTGCCTTTGAGCAAAAAGGTTGGTCGGTGATCTAGGCACTCAGGGAGATCTTCGGGAGTCTGCTCCTCTTCTCCTAGAGCTGTGGCTTGGGGCATCTCCTACTAAACCCCTTCCTCTTCTTCGTTGAACTCCAACAGCGTTATCTCTTCGGACGATCCTATATGCATGAGCATGGAATAAGATATCATGAATGCATATACGATGACACGTATAATATGATATGATGTGATGAATGCATCCACATAAGTGTTTTCAATAGCATGGTATTAAACTATTAACAAGTGCAGCTTATTTTAATGAGTAGGTGCATATCTCTTCACTACTACTTAAGTAAACACTTCTGTAAATTATTTTCTAGACAACAAGACAGCAGCTACTTGTTTTGACTCTAACTGGAGTTATATATATCGAAATAATATGGTTGTGGACATTATCGAAAGCTTATGAAATTGTCTACAACTTTCTTTTAATACCCTTGATGTGATTCAATAGTTATCTATGTCAAACAATTGAGTTATTCAAATCTATCCAGAGAGCAAGCATTTCAGACAGTAAATTTCTAACAGCCAAAACTCTTAAACCCTAAGGCCTATAACTATAAAAAATTAAAACAAGGTAGATCAGTAAGTTATCTACAACTTTGTTATTAACAAGTTTTACAGAAAAGACCATTATCACCATGAAATTATCAACTCAACCAAAACTATACATGCAGCCATCTAGTTGAATTATAAAGCCATAATTAATTAGTTCCATACAACCAATTGCTTTTAAGCCTTACTACTAACATCAAAAGTTCATAAGCATCACAAGCACCATAGAAAACATCATGGTCAAGCACAATTTATTTATTTAAATGCCTTTATTAATTTAATTAGATAATTAGGTGAAATAACAAACATGTACCAAATGTGTACAATAAATTCAAATAAAATTACAATAGCTTCCAAGTGCTCCCAATAGACTACTGTAAAAATTTCATACCATTTGACATGTATAACATCCTCTACAAAAATGACAAGCTAGCAAGGTTTATTTTAGTGAAAATAGTTAACCCTATAAAAAAGTGTCAAACAATAGATTTTATATTTTTTTAGCTTCATCCTAGTGCCATAATACTGTACAAAAATTTGTATGGCCATATGTTACTTCTTTTTATCCCTATAATTTTCCTTAGAAAACACCATCTATTAATAGATAAATAGAAAGACCCTACTTCAATCAAGTTTACTGCAAGGTTATTATTTTTCCTAGCTAGAGCATGTCAACACAAGACCAGCCAAATTGGAATCACAATTTTATCACTTTCCTAGCTCAAGTTATCCATTTTACAAGATTACAAACATTCTAAAAGCACTTATGTAGCTACATTTTATTCACCTATAAAAATACCAGAAATAGTACATTTCATCTTTTTATAAAATACTAAACTTCATGAGTAATCCTACAAAATTTGGTTCACCCAAATTGGACAGTCCTAGCTCTAGATATGATTTTCCAAAGTTAGTACCAAAATCTGGAAAAGAAATAACAAAACCCTAAACTGTAGTCGCTGAGGCATGGGACCCATGGGTCAGCGGACCCACATGTCAGTGAACCGAAATAGGGGAGCGAGTTTGACCGGCGCTAGCTCACCGACGGCGAACTTTCCGGTGAAACCAACCCCACTATCATGTTCTACTCAATCACCCCTGTCGACTGGTACTGGTGGTGGAAGCACGGACGCACCGGAGCATGCGCGGAGGTGCACCGATCGTTACTAGCCATGGCAAGGCCTGGCGAGAAGCGCACGGGCTCCTCGGTGATCACGCGAACCTACCGAGGCTACCAAGGTGGAGTGGGAAACACCGACGAGGTCCATCCACATGCGCGGTGGTGCGGCAGCGAGAGCTCGGCAGCGCTGGCCGTCGTGTTCCGCGTCGGTGAGGCAACGATTGGCCATAGTGTCACACCATAAGCTAGGCCATACCCTAAACTAGCACTAATGCGAAGAAGATGGAAGAAGGCGGCCATGGAAACCATGATTCTGGCGAGGTCAAGAATGGCGATTTCGCCCTCACCGTGGCTTGCCTGGCCCTGCTACTATGTCGAGGAGGTAGAGAGGAAGACGGAGAAGCTATAGGCTAGCAGGAGGCGGCAATGGTGCTACGCCGTGGGAGCTAGGCAACGGCGGAGTAGTGCGGTGGCACGTCGGCGAGAGCAGTTCCGCGGCGCGCGTTGGAGGGAGCAACAGAGAGGGCGAGAGCATGAATGATAAAGTGAACTGAGCAGCGCGATGTCGCCCTTATCGCACGCCAACCTGCTGCGATGAGGGCTCGACGCTGGCCAGCGGTGGCCACACGGTGGCCCAGCCCTACCCACGGTCGGCCACGATGGCCAGGCCAAGTTGGCCATCAAAGCGCCAAACGTTCGTCTGACAGCGCCTAATCCACCCTTCCAAGCTCCTAAACCACAGCGAATTAGTGCACAACGCTAAAACAAAATTTGTAGAGCTACATACCAGCTCCAACTTTGCTTAAGTGATCTAGGTCTAATTCACAAAGGTTAGCAAGTTGCCGCATCACAAAGTCAGACACATAGAAACTATGGATCAGTTAGACTTAGAAATATTTCTAAGTGTGGAAAAACAGTGTTTTGTTGATTTTTGTGAGCTCTAAATGACCAAGCTAGGCACTGAATTAGCTCATGACCCAAAATTAAAAGTTGTTACTCTAATCAAGTACTACCACTTTGCTTAACGGTGCACTACCATGCAAACACTCTATGCTATAGTTCAACTTAGGTCAAACATACAACTTGAAAATGGTGACTTACACTATAACTCTGACTTAGAGACAAAACTAGCCTTAGTCATGAATACCAAAGTTGTTCCATGTGATATTCTAAACATGTTTAAGGTACTCCTAGGGTTCCACAATCATTTTATACATTGGTTACATATAAACCCGAGCATATGTATGGCAATTTAGTGACAACACATGCAATATAAGCCAACATAGAGATAATATTTGAAATGCTCATGCTCATGAATGATCAATGATGCTTGTGCTCATGCAATGACAAGGCTAAATGCAAGCTTAACACCTAGGGTGTTACAGCCCCTCCCCCTTATAGAAATCTCGTCCTGAGATTTGCAAGACCTACCATTCTTTGAAAAAGGCAGGATAAGCCTCACGTAAATAATCCTCCCGTTCCCACGTGGCATCTTGTTCACTGTGGTTATTCCACACCACTTTGTAGAACTTAATGACCTTGCTTCGTGTTGCTCTTTCCATCTCTTCTAACACTCGGATTGGTTTCTCTTCATACGTCAAATCCGATTGGAGCTCAATGTTGGTGGGTGTAATGGCTTCCTCAGGTATACAAAGACATCTATTCAACTGAGAAACATGGAAGACATCTAATATCACACTTATTTCTAGAGGAAGTTGTAACTTGTAAGTGACATTTCCTTTCTGTTCAATAATCTTGTATGGCCCTACATATCTAGGCGCAATCTTTCTTTTCACTCCAAATCTCTGTACTCCTTTCATGGGTGACACTTTTAAGTATACATAGTCTCCCACTTCAAAAGTCAGTGGTATTCTTCTTTTATCAGCATAACTCTTTTGTCTTGACTGAGCTGCTTTCATATGCTGTTGGATAATACATACCTGCTCTTTAGCTTTAGTGACAAAGTCAATGCCAAAGTATCTTCTTTCACCGGGCTCAATCCAATTCAAAGGAGTTCTACATTTCCGACCGTACAAGGCTTCTAAAGGAGCCATCTTGATGCTTGCTTGATAACTGTTGTTGTAGGAGAACTCGGCTAAAGGTAGCCATTTCTCCCATGAACCCTTGGAAGATATAACACAGGCTCTCAACATATCTTCTAGGATCTAGTTTACTCGCTTAGTCTGTCCAGAAGTTTGTGGATGGTATGCTGAACTTCTGATTAGTTTAGTCCCCAAAGCCTGGTGCAAGTGTTCCTAGAAACGAGCTATAAATTGTGGTCCTCGATCTAAGATTATAGTCCTGGATACTCCATGTAGTCTCACGATTTGAGAAACATACAGCTCAGCGTACTTCCCCGCGTGATATGCTGTGTTAACTGGTATAAAATGTGCTGACTTGGTGAGGCGATCTACAATGACCTATATTGAATCATGACCTTGCTGTGTCATCGGGAGTCCTGTAACAAAGTCCATACTTATTTGTTCCCATTTCTAGCCTAGAATAGGCAAGGGCTAAAGTAATCTAGTAGATTTCAAATGAATGGCCTTTACTCTACTGCAATTATCACACCTAGCGACATAGGCGGTGATCTCTTTCTTCATCTTGGTCCACCAAAAACGGGTTTTTAAATCTTGATACATTTTGCTACTTCCCAGATGGATAGACAACTTGGATGAATGAGCTTCCTCTAAGATTTGATTTCTAAGCTCTCGGTCTTTCGGTACCACAAGTCTGTCCTCAAACCATAGCACACCTCTTTCATCTAACCTGAAATGCTTGGTTTCTTGTTCTTTCAACTTTCTCTTGATGTGAAATATACCTACATCTATCTTCTACGGATCTATGATTTTGCTCTCAAGTGAACAACTGATAGTGATATTGTGCAGCACAACACGATGTAACAAATTAAATCCATCTTCCAACAATGCTTCCAAAGTGTTGCAATGAGATTTCTGACTAAGTGCATATGCTACAACATTGGCTTTTCCTGGATGGTAGTGCACTTCAAAATTGTAGTCCTTGATCAGCTCTAACCATCTTCGTTGTCTCATGTTCAGCTCAGGTTGAGTGAAGACATATTTGAGACTTTTGTGGTCGGTATATATGTGACATACGTTGCCCAACAAATAATGTCTCCATATCTTCAATGCATGAACCACTGCTGCAAGCTCTAAATCGTGCGTAGGGTAATTGACTTCATGCTTTCTCAACTACCGAGAAGCATAGGCAATAACTCTTCCTTCTTGCATGGGCACACACCCCAAACCTATACCTGATGCATCACAGAACACATCGAAAGGCTTTACAATGTCGGGTTGTGCTAAAACATGAGCTGTAGTTAATAGGGTCCTTAGGGTGTGAAAAGCTACTTCACACTCTGGTGTCCAACTAAACTTTTCATCTTTCTAAAGTAGTCTGGTCATGGGCTTAGCTATCTTGGAGAAATCCAAAATGAAACAACGATAGCAACCTGCTAACCCTAGAAAACTCTGAACTTCATGAACCGAAGTCGGGGCCTTCCAATCTATGACCTCTTGTACTTTAGATGGGTCTATAGATATTCCATCTCTAGATAAGATGTGACCTAAGAAAGGCACTTTACTCAACCAGAATTCACACTTGCTAAACTTGGCATATAACTTATGTTCCCTTAATCTGGACAAAACAATTCTTAGATGCTCTGCATGGTCTGCTTCATTCTCCGAATAAATCAAGATATCATCGATAAACACAACCATGAACTTGTCGAGCTCAGGTATGAATACCAAATTCATCAAGTACATGAAGTAGGTAGGAGCATTAGTCAGTCCAAAACACATGACCAAATACTTGTACAAGCCGTACCTAGTGGAGAAAGCTATTTTAGGTATGTCCTCTAGATTGATCTTTATCTGATGATAGCCTAACCTCAAGTCAATCTTGGAGAGTACCTTTGCTTTTGCCAACTGATTGAACAAGATATCAATACGAGGCAAAGGATACTTGTTTTTGATGGTCACAACATTAAGTGGCCTATAATCCACACACATTCTCAAGGACTTGTCCTTCTTCTTTACAAACAAAGCTGGACATCCCCATGGCGATGAACTAGGTTGAATGAGACCTTTGTCCAATAGTTCTTGTAACTGAATTTTAAGTTCAACTAACTCATTTGGTGGCATCCTATAGGGTCTTCTTGAGATAGGTGTCGTACCTAGCACTAACTCAATCTTAAATTCCACATCCCTATCAGGTGGTAAACCTAGTAACTCATTTGGGAACATGTCAGGAAACTCACAAACCACTAGAATATCACAAAGGGTAGTGGTTTGGATAGCACAAGACAAGTTTTGGAGATAAAAACTTCAGGAAAATGGTACTAGAAAAGCATTACCTCCCTTTGGTTCTCTCAACATAATTGTATGAGTGCTAGTGTCAATGAGAACTCCATGATCGCTCATCCATTTCATGCCTAAGATCACATCTATAGATAATCTGGGCAATACTATCAGATCCATCGTGTACTCTCTTGTATAGAGATGAGCACATTTCTGGCTATCCTATTTGTAGAGATAGTAGCCCTAGCCGAACTTATACTATAACCATCCTTGTTTACCTCAATTACTTTCTAATCATTCCTAGATGCAAATGCTTAGCTTATAAATGAATCAGAAGCTCCAGAATCAAATAAAACAATGGTGGGATGTTTGTTAACAAGAAACATACCAACGGTGACAACCTCTCCCGTAGGAACCTCTTCAATAGCGGTATAATGCACGTATCCAGGACGCGCTTTAGGATTTGCCTGCCTCTGAATTCCCTGGTTTTGATTGCTGTTCTTCTTAGGATGGGGGCACTCTTTGGACCAATGGCCCAACTAATTACAGTTGAAGCATGGCTAATTGCTCCTAGGTCCTGCTGAGCTTCCTTGCCCTCCGTTCCCCTTGGGTAAGGCAATGGTGAATGCTTTACAAAACACCTTCTGAGGTCGGTTGGCTTGGGCTTTTGGTGGAGGAGGCCTGAACTTGGGCGCTGGTGGTCAAAACTGTGGCCTAGCTGCCACTGGAGCTCTGGACTATAAAGACCCTGAGGCGCCTACCTTAGCTGCCCTCTTGCGACCCTTTGCTGCTGCATGCAGATTGTTCTAGTTCTCCTGAGTCTAGCTAGGCATCACTGATGAACTCATTGTATGTGGTGCACCTCGAGTTGGCCATAGTTTTTATCAGCTTAGTGCTAAGACCTCTCTTAAAGCTTTCAATCTTCTTTTCTTCTGTATCGACAAAACCTAGGGCATAACGGGACAGATTGTTGAAAGCATGCATGTACTCAGTAAGGGTCTTTGTCCCTTGTGTGAGTCGCATGAACTTGGCTGCCTTCATGCACATTAGCCCTAGGGGAATGTGGTGTCCCCTAAAGGCTAACTTGAATTGCTCCCATGTGACCTGTGCATTGGCAGGTAAAGAGGATAGGAAATGGGTCCACTATATCCCGGTTGGTTCCTATAGCTGATGGGACACATATTCTGCCTTCTGATGTTCCGTGACCCTCAATAGATAGAACTTTTGCTCAATGGTGTTGAGCCATTCATCCGCCTAGAGCGGTTCTTCAGCCACCTTGAAGATAGGAGGCTTGGTGTCTAGGAAATCCTTGAAAGAGCTGTACCGATTCGGCTCAGCCCCTGTTGTTGCTGATGGGCGTGAGCCATGTTCTGCACAATGAGGCGCAGGGTTTCCTCCATAGTTCTCTAACTGCCCAAGAATTGTGCAAAAAATTCATTCACAGATGGTGGTGGCGGTGGTGGTAAGTCACCGCCGTTGCCCTCTTGGCTGCTGCCTGCTCCAGCGTGAGTGCGAGTCATCTGCAAAGTTATAACAACAAGTGATTATTGGATGATGTCAAGAGATTGCAGATGAATTGTATAATCATGCCAATCTAAAATTACTGGAGGGAATCTTAAATTCATACAATAAAATAGAGGCACAATAATTCATTCTCGCAACATGACATCACCAATTTTAATCACTTATCGGGCTCGCAGCGCATTAACATACAAGTCATAATCACCAGTAAAATGAAATTGGAACTTCATTAAAGTTCAACCCATCGTGAACAACATGCAGAGTGCCAATATTACATGGAAGACAAATCACGAATACCAAACTTCAAACTACACGTCCATTATATAAATAGTAGGGATACATCTAGCGCTTTAACTACTCCCTAGGCGATTCTAATCTTCAGTATGCTCGCTGTCAAGGTCAGAGATAGGATCATCCTCATTCTCTAGCTCCACTTTTTCTTCGTCCCAGCCGTCATCTTCAACTAACATCTCTGGATCTTCTTCTTCCTCATCAAGGATCGGGTGCCATTGGTTGTTCAGAAAATGCACCTCATGCTGAAGATCAACTATTATGTTTTGGGTCTGTGCAAGCTACTGGCGCAAGTCCCTCTCGACACAGTTCTGCTGGACGCTCAAGACATGGGTCCTGTCTTGTTCTGCTTCTGCCATAGCTACACGGTTGTTTGCTAGGATCCGCTGGCACGTAGCTGTGAATGCCTCGGCATGGGCGGCCTCCAGCTGCTCCTATAGTCCTGCTAACATTGCTTGATCATTCACTCTTGCCTCTTGGGCGGTAGCTCTCTGCTGATCAACTTGCTCCATTTGGGTGTGGAGATTTCCCAAAGCTACATATGCTTGATTAGTTTCCCATCGAGCCTCACTCGCTGCCTTTTGTGCTTGCGCACATGCTTCTTTAGCTTATGCTATGTAGCTTTGGCTCTCATGAGCTTATCCATGCAAGTGGTATAGGACTCCTGCCAGAAGTCCTTGGTGTCCTGACGAGTGTAGAACATCTTCATTACTGCAAACATGGCGCTCATAGCGGGACTAGAACTGTCTGCCCGCTCATCCCGATATCGGATCAACGCATTGCTGTTGCGTTGTGCCCATACTATTGTGGACGGATCCACCCAAGGAAAAGTACCAGTGGCACTACTGGTAAGCTTATCCCTGTGCTGCTGACAAACCTGACTCAGTACGTCGAAGGCTACTACTTGGGCAACCTCCCAAGGAGTTCTTCCTTCAAATTCCGCCTTCCATTCCTGCCAGAAGGGTGCTTGGGTACGAGCTGGTATAGTCAGCCATACTTCATACCATGGTTGTCCCTCTATGTATACTTCATTCCAGTAATAGAGGGGCGGTTCGTAATACCCCGCATAGTGCAAGACTCTCCAAAGCAGGGTAGGAGTTCCAAACATCAACAGAAAACTCTCACTTCCAGCCGGTGCTGCCATCTTACCAATAACATGTGCAACTTTCATGAGACAAAGTCATAATGGATAAGAGTTACATAACCGAGTAAGTGATTTATAAGGGGAGGAACAATGCAAGTATGGAATAATAATTTATCATGATGCATGCATGTTTCGTACGTACGTACAAACTTAGGAAAAATTATTTCTAATGACATACATGGTGGCATACATACGTTCTCTCATATATAGCGTAGCTAGTCAGGCTACACGTTTCGTTGTTAGTGTACCTGCACAAGAATTTCATTTCTGCCCCAACCCCACAATTATATATGCAGAATGTAAATCTAGGCTCTAGGTTGTAATCTAAATACTTCCATATATATATATACCCCTATATATATACTTCCATATGAAAGCAACCCGAAAATAAATACGTCCTCTATATACATATAAATATGCATACACAGTTGTATCAAAGCTAATCCATAATTAAATACCTCCGCATATATATGAGACATATATATATACTTTAGTATCAAACCTAACTCTCCCCATAGACCGCACGCTCACAACTTGCGGTCATGCCACTGTAATGATGATTGGCATCTTACCTTGGGCGTAGAGGCATTTGAACCATACATTACCACTCAAGTGAATGGCATCCATACAATAGCACGTCGTATGGACGACGAAAATGAAAACCCCCAAGTTAGTACTTAATTAGCCACCTAAAGTCCTTAATTGGGCATAAAGGAAGTGATCATTGGCACACTTTAGATTTCAACTCTGGGTTTCAAACACCTATTTATATAGCTATTAGTTGCTAGAAATTGGTTTTGGAAAACAAAAATCTTTGTTTTTCAATACACATGTGGCAATTAATGTTGAATCTTACTCTGATGCCAGCTGTCATAGAACCGACCAATTTATAAGAGCACAAGAACAATGGTAGCCCGCAAGCGGTCGCACTGTCATACTTGAGCCCATATAAACCGGTAGTCTGTTGAGTACCACGAAGGGTCTCAATTAACGATCCACATACAACCAAGATCGTACATGATTCAACAGACATGTCATATGTTACATAAAGTTCACAAATACAGTTCATTCATCAGAGTATGAAATAAGGTTATTACAAACCAAGTTCGGTAAATAGTAGCGGAAGAAAATTAAAGTTCAAAACTAGCATTTGCCAACATAGTTCAAATACAGTGGCAACTCATGATCACAATCAACAAAAGCATATAAGAAGGATTATTAAAGATGTCTGCCCAGGGCTCACTCCTCATCCACGACGAGACAGAAGCAGTGCTTGCAATAGTCATGATAAACTATACCATATGCAACAATGGGAATAATACCCTGAGTACGAGAAGGTACTCAGCTAGACTTACCCATCATAAACCAAAAATAAATTGACTCCAAGGATTATGCAAGGCTTTATAAATGGAGGTAGCTTAACAACATTTTACATAAAAAGCAATTAACTCAGTTATACAATTATACTTTGGTCATCAAGTTAATTATCACTATTCATCTCTAGATTAGCAACTAACCTGTGCCAAACATGTGGTATGTCATTTAATAGCATGCAATAGTAACCATAGCCGGTGTAGTAATTCCATGTTCATCTGAACCATCACATTCCATAATACAATTACTATGATGTTGGAGGTAGCCAAGTTTCTAACTGTCCGGGAGAGACGGCGATTCGAATCGATTTCAACTAGCTGGGAATTTATTCCTAACACAAACCTAGGCAGACCAGATCAACGGTCACCTTAGGTCACCTTTGGTACAACTCAGGTACACATTTCGCGGGTTCGACCAGCACCGCACAATTAGGGACAACCAGCTGACAAGACGATAAGGACTACCCTGCTCTTAGGCTCATGGCTGGCTCCCCACATATCCTTACTACCATCTAGAGTGCGCACTTTTATAGAACGGGGCCTGGCCTGAGTTGAGCTACTCGGCTTCGCGGTCGGAACGAGTTATTTGGCCAGCTAAGTGATAGGCATAAGTTCAATCTTGTCAGAAGTGCCAACAACGGTATGGTCCTTAATCGGCACAGACTAAATCACATGAGTCAACCTACACATAGACTCCGCTCGGCCTCCATTTATATTACCCCATGGTTTTTTTCCACGATAGCAAATATAGCCAACGGTGCTTCGGTATCCACCTATAACTCGCAGGTGACAGGAAATCACCCGACTTCTACCGATCTAAGCATGGCTAAATATATATTCGATCCTAGACCTACACAGGGTTAAAGGTGTATATATCTAGACAAGGTAATTCTATGCATCAAGTGTTTCCAATCAACTCTTATAACCTAATGCATCAAACATAAAGGACTCAAGTAATATTTTGTAAAACATGGGAGACTTAGAATGCTCCGGGGCTTGCCTTTGAGGAAAGAGGTTAGCCAGTGATCCGAGCACTCAGGGAGATCTTCGGGAGTCTGCTCCTCTTCTCCTAGAGGAGCGGCTTGGGGCGTCTCCTGCTGATCCCCTTCCTCTTATTTGTTGAACTCCAACAGCGTTATCTCTTCGGACGATCCTATATGCATGAGCATGGAATAAGATATCATGAATGCATATACGATGACACGTATAATATGATATGACATGATGAATGCATCCCCATAAGTGTTTTCAACAACATGGTATTAAAGTAATAACAAGTGCATCTTATTTTACTGAGTAGATGCATATCTCTTCTCTACTACTTAAGTAAACACTTCTATAAATTATTTTCTGGACTACAAGACAACAGCTACTTGTTTTATCCCTAACAGGAGTTATATACATCAAAATAATATGGTTGTGGATATTCTGGAAAGCTTATGAAATTTTCCACAACTTTCTTTTAATACCCTTGATGTGATTCAATAGTTATCTAGCTCAAACAATTTAGTTATTCAAATCTGTCCAGAGAGCAAGCATTTCGGACAGCAAATTTCTAACAGCCAAAACTCTTAAACCCTAAGGCCTATGACTATAAAAATTTAACACAAGGTAGATCAATAAGTTATCTACAACTTTATTATTAACAAGTTTTACAGAAAAGACCATTATCACCATTAAATTGTCAACTCAACCAAAGCTATACATGCAACCATCTAGTTGAATTATAAAGCCATAATTAATTAGTTGCATACAACCAATTGCTTTTAAACCTTACTACTAACATCAACAGTTCATATGTATCACAAGCACCATAGAAAACATAATGGTCAAACACAATTTATTTATTTAAATGCCTTTATTAATTTAATTAGATAATTAGGTGAAATAACAAACATCTACCAAATGTGTACAATAAATTCTCATAAACTTACAGTAGCTTCCAAGTCCTCCTAATAGACTACTCTAAAATTTCATACATTTGAACATCTATAACATCCTCTACAAAAATGACAAGCTAGCAAGGTTTATTTTAGTGAAAATAGTTAACCCTATAGAAAAGTGTCAAACAACATATTTTATATTTTTCTTAGCTTCATCCTAGTGCCATAATATTATACAAAAAATTGCATGGCAATATGTTACTTATTTTTATCCCGATAATTTTCCTCAGAAAACACCATTTATTAATAGATAAATAGAAAGACCCTACTTCCATCAAGTCTACTGCAAGTTTATTATTTTTCCTAGCTAGAGCATGTCAACACAAGACCAGCAAAATTGGAATCACAATTTTACCACTTTCCTAGCTCAAGTTATCCATTTTACAAGATTGCAAACATTCAAAAAGCACTTATCTAGCTACATTGGATTCACCTTTAAAAATACTAGAAACAGTACATTTCATATTTTTATCAAATACTACACTTCATGAGGAATCCAACAAAATTTGGTTCACCAAAATTGGACACTCTTAACTCTAGATATGATTTTCCAAAGTTAGTACCAAAATTTGGAAAAGAAATAACAAAACCCTAAACTGTAGTCACTGACGCATGGGACCCATGGGTCAGCGGACTCACATATCAGTGAACCGAAATAGGGGAGCGAGTTTGACCGGTGCTAGCTCACCGACGGCGAGCTTTCCGGCGAAACCAACCCCACTATCATGTTCTACTCAATCACCCACGTCGACTGGTACCGGTGGTGGAAGCACGGATGCACCGGAGCGTGCTCGTCGCCGGCCATGGTGGCACAGTGGCGCTGCGTGGAGGTGCACCGGCCGTTACTAGCCATGGCAAGGCCCAACGAGAAGCGCACGTGCTCTGCGGTGACCACCGGCCGCTGCCACCCTGCCGCGCCGCTGCCCTCCTTGTCTTGAGCCGCGCCGCTGCTTATGGCGCTGTCCCACGCCCTCCAACTCACTGGCCGCTGTAGCATTTGTTCCTAGCCGCACAACCCACCTACCAAGCCTGAGCTCGACGTCGTATGTAGTCTACCGCATCGCGACGCCGCGCTGCCGCGTACACATGGCCGCACAGGCACCCATAAGGGCTCCACCCTAGCATTAACCACATGACCCTTGCCTCGCTCGTGAGGTTGTGTCCTCGTGCTGCCATGCCTTGTCGGGTCTTGGCTGGGTCACCTCCACCGAGGCCACTCCCTGTGACATGGCGGTGGCAGTGCACCACTCTCCTCTCCCCTTCATAATCACCAACTCATGCCCTCCCAGTCCAATTCCTCACACCGGTGGGTAGCATAGCAATTTAGCTAGGTGTCGCATTCTCATCGAGCCCAGCCGTGGTCTGTCAATGGTCAATTTTGGTTTCTCCTCGCCGCCGGTCATCTGCGCCACCGTGACCAGAGGGTTGGTGGTAAGGCCGTCGCACTGTTTTGGCTAGGGACCTCGTCGACGACATGGTGATGTGTCGGTGTCCAGCTCGGGGCGTCCCTACCATGCCCGAGTGCACATGGCTAGACCACCTCAGCTTTTCCTTGCCTCAACTGTCACCGTAGCACGAATTCCGGTGAGCTATTGATGCTTCTTCGCCATCTCTACCTTTTCGTGAGGGCGTAGGCTTGCTGGAACAGTCGCACCGCCGCCGTATATAGTCACTCGCCACTGCAGCCCGCGACAGTGCGCCTCTGAGTCCCTAACCACCACCCATCTTAGCGTGTTTAGTCGTAGATGGCGACCGACCCACTAAATGGGTCCACGCAGGCCCCTGGTGGCCGGCGTGGACGCCCAGTGCCGCCGCTTGCTGCACTGCCGTAGATGGGGTGGCCAGGGGTGCGCGTGGGGAAATTTGGAAAAATCCAGGGGGTTAAGTGAATTCGCTAGAGAAAGGAAGAAATAGTATTAGGACCTGGTTGTGGTTCGACAAAAGTCCGAGGGCTCATTTGCTAAAGTGCCAGCGCGGGCTCCCCACCATGGACCATCTCACGCGTGGGCCGCGCTCCACGCTGGGCCAAATGGTGGCCACCGGCCCTTTTCCTTTTCTAAGCATTTTCTAATTTAGTTTCTAAGGTAAACTTGTAAATTCAATATAAAATTCTATAGTTAACCGAAAATTGTGAAACCAATTTTGTTAGGTTTCTAAAATCATGATCTATCTACTAGTATATTTTCTTTACATAGTTTTATAATATTTTTAGAAGTGATCTAATTAATTTGAGATGCTTAATATTGTTAGGATATAAACTTGAAGGAATTTTTGTGATAAATTGGTGATAGTGTTGGCTCTGAAACTTTCACAGTAAATTCCTAACATTATTAGGTGCTTACTGTAATTTTTGTAGCTAGAACCAGGAGGGAGAGGAAGTCTTAGACTTCGCCATAGCTTTTGATCTGATGATAGCTAACACTTTCTTCCATAAGAGATAGTCCCATTTAGTAACCATTAGTAGCGGCTAGTACTCTAGTCAAATTGACTTTGTCCCTACAAGAAGGAGGGATAAATGAACATGCGTGGACTATAAGGTGATACCTGGAGAATGTGTGGTCGCTCAACACAAGCTAGTGGTGGCTGACTTCCACTTTCTGGTGCAAGCTCGTGGGAACAAAACAAGCTAGGGTTGCTAGAACGAAGTAGTGGAAATTAGAAGGGAAGGCATCAAAGGTCTTTAAGGAAAAGGTCATTGAAGAGGGCCCTTGGAATGATGAAGGCGATGCAAACAGCATGTGGGAGAAGATGGCAACATGCGTTCGGAAGGTTGCTTCAGAGATGCTTGGAGTGACCAATGGGAGCGGATGCGACTCGAAAGACACTTGGTGGTGGAATGAAGATGTGCAAAAGGCTATTAAGGAAAAGAAGGAGTGCTATAAGCGCTTGTATCATGATGGGTGTGCAAACAACATAGAGAAGTACAAGGTGGCAAAGAAGACTACAAAACGAGCGGTGAGTGAGGCAAAGGGGCGGGCCTATGAGGACCTTTACCGATGTTTGAGTATGAAGGAAGGAGAGAAGGACATTTATAGGATGGCTAGGGCTCACGATAGGAAGACAAGGGACTTCAACCAAATCAAGTGCATAAAGGATGAGAGGGAGCAGCTCTTGGTGAAGGAGGATGAGATCAGACATAGATGGTAAGAGTATTTTGATAAATTGTTCAATGGTGAGAACGAGAACAACACCGTTCAGCTGGATGACTCGTTTGATGACACTAACAGGCGCTTTGTGCGAAGGATTCAAGAATCGGAGGTCAGAGAAGCCTTGAAAAGGATGAAAGGGGGCAAAGCGATGGGCCCTGATGATATCCCAATCAAGGTACGGAGATGTCTCGGGCATATAGCTATAGTATGGCTAACCAAGATGTTCAACAATATCTTTCGATCGAACAAGATGCCCGAGGAGTAGAGAAGAAGCATATTGGTACCAATCTACAAGAACAAGGGAGATATCCAAAGTTGTACTAATTATCGGGTAATTAAGTTGATGAGCCACACTATGAAGTTATGGGAGAGAGTCATCGAGCAGTGCCTACGAGGAACAACACAGATATCAACAAACCAATTTGGTTTCATGCCCGGAAGGAAAACCACAAAATTAATCTTCTTAATAAGACATGTTATGGAGCGGTTTAGAGAGCAGAAGGACCTCCACTTGGTTTTCATTGACTTGGAGAAGGCTTATGACAAGATACCAAGAAATGTTTTGTGGTGGTCTTTGGACAAACATAAAGTACCATCAAAGTACGTGACCCTCATCAAGGACTTATACAATAATGTTGTGACTAGTGTTCGAACAAACGATGGTAACACAGATTACTTCCTGATTAAAATTAGACTTCATCAAGGGTCAGCCTTAAGCCCGTATCTCTTTGCCTTGGTAATGGATGACGTTACCAGGAACATACAAGGGGATATCCCTTGGTGTATGTTGTTCACGGATGATGTAGTGTTAGTGGACGAAAGCCAGGCAGGAGTAAATAGGAAACTAGAGTTATGGCGGCAGACCCTTGAGTCTAAAGGTTTTAGATTGAGCAGACCTAAAACCGAATACATGAGATGTGACTTTGGTAGAGTTATACAGGAGGAGGGAGATGTGAGTTTGGAAGGTCAAGTAGTGCCTAAGAAGGATACCTTTCGGTATCTGGGATCGATGCTATAGAGGGATGGAGATATTGATGCAGACATTAGCCATAGAATCAAAGCAGGGTGGATGAAGTGGCGACAAGCTTCTGGCATTCTCTGTGACAAGAGGGTACCACAAAAGCTAAAAGGCAAGTTCTATAGAACGACGATTAGACTGGCTATGTTGTATGGAGCAGAATGTTGTCCTACAAAGATTTGACATGTTCATCAACTGAGTGTTGCAGAAATGCATATGTTGCGATGGATTTGCGGTCACACAAGAATGGATCGAGTTCGGAACGATGATATACGTGATCGCCTAGAGGTAGCACCAATTGAAGAAAAGCTTGTCCAACATCAGTTGAGGTGGTTTGGCCATGTCTAAAGGAGACATCCAGAGGCACCAGTTCATTGTGGAGTCCTAAGCCAAGCTAATAATATGAGGAGAGGTAGAGGAAGACCAAAATTGACATGGGGGGAAGCAATAAAAAGATATTTGAAAGCTTGGGATATACCTTGAGATCTATGTTTGAATAGGAGTACTTAGAAAGTAGCTATTGAAGTTCCTGAAATGTGACTTGGGGCTCTTGGTGGGTTTCAACTCTAGCCTACCCCAACTTGCTTGGGATTGAAAGGCTATGGTCTTGTTGTTGTTGTTGTCATTTTTGTAGCTCCATAATAATTAGTTTGCTAAGGTAGCTGAATGAGCCATAGTTCAAAAATATACGTTTAATCAATAAAATGTCGAAACACCTTGGGATTTTAGAACAAAAACATTTTTCTAGAGGTGAAGCCTTACTTGATGACGTGGATACGTAGATGAGCACATTACTCATTAAAGCTAGCTCGTTAGCTTGCAGAGCGTAATCGTATTTTAGAGTTACAGTTGCCATTGATTATTTATGTCTCTGCGTTGCATCCACGTATATCATAATAGGAACAACGATGGATCATGGAGTCAACCGAGGTAGCAGAAAAGGTGATGCCTTGATGATGATGTCACTATGATGGAATGCTAATCTTTGGTTATATCTTGCCTAGGCAAGCCGCGGTGCATAACCCCTATTATTCTATACTTTATTTTATGCTTGTGCATTAAGTTTTAAGGAGTTGAATGAAACCACTTGTATATATAAATACTTATCCTATGAGTCCTACTAGTATGTCAGGATCATGTAGATTGCTATGCTATAGGACCTGGTAGAAGTCGAGTGATTACCTGTCACTCGCGAGAGATAGGAAAGATATTATTGTTGTCATTATATTACTATCACATGGAATATATATGAAAGATAATTGGTGACCGGCTGGAATGGTACTTGGATTTGGACTTGGTTAGGCATTCAAGCGAAGCTCGGATTGCACTTGTTCCGCCTGTGTCGATTGAGGACCGTCCATTGCTGTGGATGGTAGTCAGGTGATAGACTTATTATCCTAAGCACATACGTGCTTATGGGAGCAGGAAGGCTCGTGACACTCTTGTCGTAGGTTCTGGTTCTTTTCGGACCGAATGATTGGAGGCGGGGAAAGGTGGAGGTCTAAGCACCATACTGAGACTAGGTCTCAAGTGTAGGGGCTTGGAGTCCAAGTTTGGACGGGGACCTAGACCCCTTCATAGGAGTAGAGCGGGTTGGTCTTGTTTGTGCCTGGGGTACAAATGAGGCGTGTGTTTTGGGGTACCCAGCTGTGATACATTGGTTCACGAATCGCCATTTCTGTGAGACGGTACAACTTGGCTATGGTCTAGCACTGTAGTAAGAACTGGAATATGAAAGACTGTAAAATGGTTCTGATTGCTCACCACCTGCTTGAAAGTAGCATAGGTGCTTACATAAAATGGTTAATTAATGAACTAATGATGACTGCTAATAAAATTGACTATAAGGATGCACATTTAGAAATGCTTCCTACAGATGCAATAACCCACAAGCCAGATAGCCTTGCATATCCTTGGAGTCTTTTATTTTTCTCCTGTCGGGTAAGTCTTGCTGAGTACAATTGAGTACTCAGGATTTTATTCCCCCTTGTTGCAGGTGACCAGAGGATACTTAGAGCTGACTCTTGAGTGTGGGAACCTCCTGGTGGGCTCAGAGAGGATTTCTTTCACGCTATGACCGTAGTGTTTATTTATAACCCTCACTAAAGGTTTTTATAAGAAAAGATGCAAAATCTGCTAGCATCTCATGTATAAAAATGTCCAATATGTTAATGCTCCGCCAAGTCATTAAATTAATCTTGCTTCCTCTATAACTTTGATAACATTGTTATAGGTAATATTCTACCACTGTAATAAAGTGATGTAAGAAATGACTTCAGAATGTTGTAAGCTTTATTCTCTCATTTATGATCCTGATGAAAAAATATGGATTTTCGAGTTCTCCCTTGGGGTGTGCTCGATGGAACTGTGTAGTTTAGTGTCATCTCTTGAGTACTTAGTGTCTAATGGAAGACAAGTACTCCTGGGAGGCATTAGATTAAGGGGTTCTGCCTTAGTCTGCACCCTGTCCAGCCCCTCGTGCCCCCCTCTAGCAGCTGCAGCAGGCGGTGCAACATGTGTAATACCCGATCTACTTTTGAAACATCTAGATACAACACTTGCAACATATGTTTAAAGACAAATGAAACTCTTGAAACATGCTTCTGATGCACTTGCAAAAAAAACATCTGAAAAACGCTTGAAAACCATTGCAAACATATGCAACATCCAGATAAAACACTTACAACATATGTGTCAAACATATGCAACATCCAGATAAGCACACTTGCAACATAGTCTGAAAACACAGATGAAACATTGTGAATAGCTCATTGCAACATATGCAACATCCCTGATCTACTTTTGCAACACACGTATGAAACACTTGCAACATACCTCTAAAACTTCGGTAAAAAAAACATACCTCTAAAACATCCGAAACACTTAAAACATACACTTGCAACATCTGTTTTCAACACATCTCCTTGCTGTTTGGGAGAATGGAGGCTCGTTAGCATGCCGAAAGTAGTGGCCCGGTGGCACTTCTAGGCGACGGGCTGGCGGTGGTTGCTCCGTGATGCGGCAGGGAGGCAGTGGTCGGACAACTAGGACAGGGCAACCACGCACCGCACCATCCAACAACAGTGCCTGGTGGTCATCCTCGAGATCTAGCAGGTCACTGAGGCCCACAACATCGAAAGCCCAGAGGAGGATGCGGCGGATGTACCCCAGCAGGAGGAGGAGGTGGAGAGCTACTTCGAGAGCACCAGCTCTGGTAGCCCACCAAGAAACCCATGCTGGCCGCGATCGATGCAGCGCTTGTCTAGATTTGTTGGCTTCTCTTGGCGTGTTCATGCTCGTGCCTCTTGCTTTCGACGGTGGGGGGCATTGCACCTGGAGCAGATAGGAACGAGTGGACGACATGATTGTTTTTCTGAGAAACTCTGAGCGGATGGGAGGGGATAGTTGGGCTAGCATCATGGCCCACCAAGGAGCGTCCGGACAGACGGACATCCGCGCCGCAGCATTATTGTTTTTAATTGGCTAATTGGTGCTATTATGAGCTCAGGGTGAGCTGAGGTTTGACTTCAGTGGGAGCATTAGTATCTTGAATTCTCGATATAGTATAAAAACCATTTCAGAGCTCGATGTTGGAGCTCAAGATGCGTGGAAAAAAATAGAGCTTGAGCATTCAATTGAAAGTGATGAGATTCTATAGTTTTGCCTTTTAGATTCTATATTTATGATCAGTTATTACTATTTAGCAATTACTAACAATCTTTGGTTTGTAGGTTAAAAACACAATCTTTTGTTTGTACTATTTTTTGTTTTTCTGTTGTCTAATAAAGCTTACGGGAAAACTTTTACCAGTTCTAAAAAACTACTTAGCAATTACTAACCAATTGCATGTTTATCGTGAAGCTAAGAATTGGTCAACAATAGCTCTATAAACTTTGTGCCAATAGGTGTAGCATATATGGGAGCATGAAGGAAGGCAATTCAATCAAACAAATAAAAAACTATTTGCAAGTTTAAGTAAAAACAAACTCAAATATTGCTTGGTACAGCCGGTAAACCATGTGAGGACAAGGTGATTGAGGTCAAGAACTTGTTAGATGACTTGATCTGTGAGTATCATGTGAAAGATGAGGCGGGCTGCCCAGCAACATCTTCTTTGAATGGCAATGGTGATGACTTTTTGTCTTCTATTAGTGCACGTGTTGCAAGTAGAAGGCCAATAAGTATGGGGTTCAGATCTGAGTTAGATCGCTACCTAGATGAAGAAATGGTTAACATGCAACAAAGGATGTTAATGTCTTGGTGTTTACACCAAAATTTGGGAAGAAGAATGCGGGAACTCGAAACTTCCAAGATGGTGTCATCAAGGAATCGATTGCATAAGGATCGATATTAGCTGGTTCAGATGCGGCACTGGGATCGGCTCTCTTCGGACGACATCAGCAGATAATGCCAATGAGCTACAGTTGGCGTCGGGAAAGACATGTCGGACTCTACAAAAAGGGAAAGATTATGGTCCAAGTTATCTTAAATTAGGAATATTTTCTCTTAATACCAAAGTTGTAATGAATCGTACTTGAGTAGGATTCATGCTTAGATTCCGGGTATAAATATTGGACCCCGGCTATTGTAAAGGACATCCAATCAATCAATACCAATTACTTTTTTGGCTTTACGCCAACCCTTAGGAGTAAGAGTAGTGTAGATCTCGGCGAGTTCTTCAACAAGCAGGGCTACATCGGTCCGGCCGGCCTCTGGCTTATCTGTAAGTACCGTCATGGCTTATACTTCTGTTTGTAAGGCTGCATCAGTTAAGTTCGACCTCCACTGCGAGCTCTAGTATAAGCTAGTTATCGACTCTTATCTAGTTCAAGTACGGCTGCATCGGTTAAGTTTAACCTCCACTGCTCGAATTAGATTAAGGTCAAGTTATTGGCTCTACCTAAGGGTGGCGTCCTTCGGGTAGATTCATTCAGTTACTGATCTTGCTAATGTTCTTATTGTCATTAGTTTCAGCAACATCAACCTGCCCCGTCGAGATCGATCTAGATCGGCTTCACATCTTTTTAATCTGTCGTTTACTTTGTTACAATATGATGTTTCTTACTTTAAGCAACATGTTATGTTTCATCGGCTGTTCTACTTCGATTTTGATCGTGCATAGTACGCAATTAAGGCATGTCTGATCTTGAGGAGGTTTGCTGGCTAGTTAAATCTGGTGTATAGTTCGCTATTATGGTTGTAACGATCCGATTGATCCCCACTAATGGTATTTTAGATCGGTTGATGCTAGTTGGTAGATTTGTTTTTTACCAGGCATGACCTTGGCTGTTTGCTATGTCTGCATCGGCTAAATAGCCGATCGCCTGCACTTTAACGCTTACAGTGTGTCTTCATGATTCTGTTAAGTGTGAATATGTCTGTTTATTATAAAGGCTTAATTTGTTGTCTTTATCATGGCTGTCATCGATCCGGTCGAATCTCACTGTTAAGGATAACAGGTTAGGTCTGATGAGTTTATAGATTTGTCCATATTAAATAGTCGATTGTTCACATGCTGTAATCTCTTTTCTACCTGAATCGATTATTTTAGCCGATTCGCTTGTGCTTTCACATATATAGCATGTCTTTCAGAAAATCTGTCAATGTATAGATGTTTTTATGGATTCTTCGATTTTTGTTTGTTATTATCATCATAACTGTCATCGATCCGGTCGAACCTCACTATTGATGGTAACAGATTAAACTCAGAGTGTTTGTAGATCCATTTGTACTAGACAATCGATTTGTTCACATGTTATATCCTTTCTCGTTAGATTCATCGGCTCAATGCTTTATATTGGTAATACTCACCTAGCTGATGATTTTACTTATATCTGCGTGCATTGTACTTGTCAACATAAAATCAATCACGATCGACGAGCTTTACAGTCCGTAACAGCCGATTTCTTCGCGTATCGGCTATTTAGTTGATTTTCCCCGTCTGGCTGCTCCCGAAGCGGCACACTTGGAATTGTCTGGGTAAGACCGGCATGTTCCACCTTAAATTACTGATAAACTTTATCTCCTTGTCAATTGCAGGTCAAATTGACTGGCACGCCTCGGGAGGAATTTGTAGGATCGGTTGGTCCTGCGTTGAAGCCAAGCGGATCTCCAGCCTTGCTCCATCAAGCAGATCCTTCTGGCTTGCTGTGTGCTAGGCGCATTGACATGTTTTTACGCTGACACTTGGATTGGTGGAAGGTGGTTGGACCTAGATTTCCAACACTGAGGAGGATTGCAAGGGACATCTATGTCATTCTTGTTACCACGGTTGCTTCTGAATCGGCTTTTAGCACAAGTGGGACGATGCTTAGTGAGCATCGTAGTAGGCTGACTTCTAAAATGTTGGAGGCTCTCATGTGCTCCTGAGATTGGTTGCATAACAAGTACAAAGGTATTATAAATGCTTGGTTTACTAGTTCTGCAATTTATTTCAGCAAATATCTATTGAATGACTGCAAACTAATCCTTTTCTATTTTGTAGTTGATGAGAAAACTAAACAGCAGGCTACCTTTTGGTCTTGTCTTCAAGATATACAAGAGGGTCTGTAGGTGATGTTTCTT
Organism: Miscanthus lutarioriparius; assembly: GCA_904845875.1. Taxonomy (NCBI): domain Eukaryota; kingdom Viridiplantae; phylum Streptophyta; class Magnoliopsida; order Poales; family Poaceae; genus Miscanthus; species Miscanthus lutarioriparius. The sequence goes on from CAJGYO010000005.1 coordinate 44,783,082, forward strand.
CTTTTCTCTTGGCCCTATTTTTTATATTGCTTAGTTCACTAATGTGTCGTCTTTTCTTCATGCAGGAACTTGTGATTTGAGTTTTGCTCTCCAAGTTCAAGTGCTGCTGTACTTTTGGTTGCAAGGATGAAACAAGACAAGTGCAAGAACAATTGATTTGCTGCTTCTAATTCTGATTGTTATTTATCAATTGTGAACTTGTAATGAACTTGTAATAACCTTGTGGTGTGGCCGTATGGCTGCCTTAATGGCCTGAACTCTTAGCGTCAGAGGCGGAGCCACCTATATGGCGAGGTTGGGCGGCCACCCTACCTCCCCTTCGGCGAGCACCACATCTACGACCCCCATCTCCGGCGGCGGTGCAGGTCTGAGGCTCCGACTCTGAGCGTAGTAGAGGCCGACGGCGATGGGAGTTGAGCGAATCAGCGAAGCAGAGGGAGTCCATGCTGCTGGGCCGTCTGGCCAACAAGGCCCAATGGCCCAAGGCCACCCATCGTGCAGCCCAGAGCCTTAGTAGGGCAAGCAGCATACAATTCGGTTCGCCTCGCTCCGCGCCTCCGCAGTCCGCCTCCGCGCTCCGCCCTGCGCCCGCACGCCCGCGCCGCTCCAAACCTCCACCGACCGGCCTGCCGGCTGCCGCAGCCCGTAGTGCCGCTGCGCCCGAGGCCCGAGGCCCGAGCCACAGAGCGACCGCCGGCTGGACTGCCGGTCTGCCGGTGCTGACTGCTGATGGATGGGGGAGGAGATGAAGCCGTGGGGGGAAGAGATGAAGCTGGAGCAAGCAGAGGCACGAGTAGGCAGAAGTCGGCGTCTCCAACTCCAACTCCATTGATCCAGAAGTGATGCTTGACATTTTTTAGGATCGGTATGTTTTCCTACTATGTTTGACATTTTTTTTACATATTGCCTCATTTGTCACTTACTCAATAGTCATTACTAATTTTATTTTATTTGCAGGTTGTTTATGCTTTTTTTATCATTTGATGTATGGACATGGTTAATTATCAAGACTATGGAACAAAAATTCTACTTATGTCTTTTTCGTGTGAAAGGTAACCGTGTTCCAACTTCTTCTGTACCATTTGTTTGCTGAATTACATATTAGAATATAATTGGTACGTGATAAACCGACATATATACGGTATTCATACATAGTTAGACCGATATATCGGTGAAGTTCGCTATATGTAGATAGCGGTCCGCCCTACTTCGTTTCTTTGGCTGGCTCTGCCACTGCTTAGTGTTGTGGTGGCCGGTGGGATTGTGAGTGGCCAAGTTGGTTAGTCTGGATGAGGTGACTGATATTCCTGCTGCTATGTGCCTATGTGCGTTGCTGTTGGTGATTAGATCTGATCATTTAATCATGAGTTTAACACTTGAACACTTAAAACACTTATGCAATAGATTATTGTTTATTTGTCTTGTGTTCTTGGCTGGCTGTGAATGTAAATTTGTGATATGCTCATTTTCATGAAGTCACATCTTACATATGTTCTCGGGTACCCATGGGTACCCAATACCCGTATGGGCATGGGTATGGGCACAGAGTTGTACCCGTGCATGGGCATGGGATTCTTATTGGGTACGATTTATCCTAATGGGGCATGGGTTTGGTTGGGCAATACCCATCGGGTAGAAACACATTGCCATCTTTACTCCGAGCTTGCTTGCTGCTAATATGTAGGAAAGAGACTGCAGAAAGACAACTCGTTGGCGACGGGATACAAGATGTCATGGAACCTAATGACTCTCTCACACACACAGCTCTTTTGTTGCTCTCCATCGGTTTCATTCTTTTTTGTTTTTATTTCTTCTCTCACGTACAAGTCAACTAGTGGTTTGAGACTGTCGGGGACACACTTAATATGGTAAGCACATTTTAACAAGTAACAATGCATATATGTAAGATACAAATCCACATGTCTATAATGTAAATAAAGAAACAAAACTAATAAAGCACCAATGATACATGAAAAGCACAAAGTCCCTATGTGAAGATTTCTAGATCAGACATTAAGACGGAAAGGCCCATTATTTGATTTCTAATGTTACATCTACGATAACAAGACCGCTATGACGAACATCATGTCGGGCTCATATTGCTCTGAGCTTAAGCTGCGCACCATGCATAGGATGCATTGTTATCACTGTATGCGGCGCATGAGTATACGACGGCGCGAGCTCAAACTCAAACCGCTGAAGGATCATGCACAGCGCCATCTTGGCCTCTAGAAGCGCGAAGTTCTGGCCGATGCAGATGCGCGGCCCCAGCCGAACGGGAGGAACGCGCCCGGGTCCTTGAGGTTTGGAGATCCCCTCGGCGAATCTGTCGGGCCGGAACTCGTGCACTTCGCTTCCCCAGATATCTGGGTCATGGTGGATGAAGAGCACGGGCAGCTCCAAGATCACGCCAGCGGGGTAGGTGATGCCGCCGATCTCCATCTCCTTGTATGTTTTCCGGACGAAAGAAATGGCCGGCGGGTACAGCCGGAGAACCTCATAAAGGACCATAGTCACCTGCACGGCCATATACGTTGCCATTTTATTACTCATATTTTTTTTTGCATTGTAGCTACCAGCAGGAAAAAGAACAAGTAATCTGAAGAAGTACTCACGATTTTGAGGCGGCTTAGGCCTTCGTACTCGGGCTTGTCTTTACCAAACAGGCCAAGGACTTCCTCCCTCGCACGGTCCTGCCACTCTGGGTGCATGCTGAGTACAACCATTGTCCATGTGAGCAGCACTGACGTGGTCTCCATTCCTGCGAAATAGAATAGCTTGCACTCCTCGATGACATCTTGGATCGTCATCCCCATGCCGGTGGATTGGCTATTATCCCCGTCTGTGTCTTTCATGTTTGTCTCCAGCAATAGACCCAGTAAGTCATCTCTGGTGCTCTCGCCTTGTTTCATTGCTTGAATTCTTTTCCCAATTATATCTCGCAGAATTGATTCAACCTCTTTGTTGTTTCTGCGCATCTTTCTGTTGTTTGCCGTAGGCAAGGACCTGGCAAAGGTAAACCCGATCCGTAAACATTTTATTTTATTTAGTATACAGGAGAACTAAATTGTTCGATAATCAGAGTCTACGTTTGAGGAAAAAAAATGTTCCCAGTTAACTGTTTAATCAGTAGTAAACAGCAAGGAAGTTGAAGCAGTACTAACTCACATGTAACCAGGAATCATATTCTTTCGAATGTTCGTCATGACAAGCGAAGCTTGCTCCGCTTGTAGCTGGAAAATCCTTCTTCCTTCATGGTAGCTGCTGCTGAACGCGGTGCGAGAAATGACTTCTCCAGTGAGGTTCTGCAGCTCAGGCCAAACATCCAGCTCGCACGAACCGTCAGAGCCGAGGGACTCCGCCCATCTGCTTACCAGCTCTTCGCAGCACGCAGAGAACGCTGGCAGCATGCGCTGCACAATTCGCAGTAACAAATTCATTCCAAGAATCAATTACATGATGCAATAATATATACAAGAAAAGGAAACGAAATTAGCATCGTATCAGAAGTTTTGTGTGTACCTTGAGCTTCTCAAGATGGAAAGCAGGATTGAGGATCCTCCTGTGTTTGACCCACTTCTCACCCTCGTGGCTGGCCACGCCGTCGCCCAACATCTTGGACAGCGCCGGGAACTTGAGCTTCTCAAGTGGCCGAACTTGTTGGACAGCACGTCCTTGGCCAGCTCAGGATCGACGATGGTCACCTTGGGGCTGGGGCCAAACCAAGACATGCTCGTCTTCCCGTGCTCCTGGACAAGCTGATGCACAAACGGCGTGACCCGTTGTGCGATGTCGTGGCAACGCAGCGGCAGGGGGCTTAGACCATGCCTCCTTGGCCAGTCGGCCGTATTCCTTGAGGTCGCCGGCGGGGAATTGGTACGACGTGCCGTGGATGCCCTGTGCACGCAGCGCGCGCTCAAGACGCCGAGGCTGCCACCACAGCTGGTGCAGGAGCCGCCCGGCCTGCCACAGGAGCACCAGGCTTGTGAGACCACCGAGCAGGATGATCCATGGCACTGAGGCTGCAGCGGCAAACGACGCTTCAAGAACCATTGCTTTGACGAGAAGATAGAGTGGTATAAGAAAGAGACTGTAATTGTAAGCTAGTGCGATCGAGTGGATTTGACTTGAGATGGGTATGGTACGGCATTTGGGGTCAGGTTAAATAGAGGTGCCGCTTTGGCTGAACTAGTCTCTTGTGCTCATTTGTTAATTAAGGTGAGTGCGAGACTGATGGCAATCTGGTCAGCCATGCCCATGCCTTGCTCCAAAGGTACTTGGTGGAGAAGGTATTGAATCATTGGATTGGTGAGGAGGCAATGACGCTCGATCGGGCCGCGGACGGCGCACCGGCCCTTTCCTCGCTGCTTCCTCCTGTTGGCTGTTGCTATGAGCTCAGAGTTTGTCTCTAAGACTGCATTGACTTCGAAGCAGGGCAAAGTCAGACTGCCATCTTATCTTCCTATTTTTAATTACTAGTCCCCCCACATGCTCGGCATTAGATGTTGATTTATGTTAATACCTATAAGTAATATAAAAATTACTTATATTAGTTGGAACATTTTTTTTCGTTTTGTACCACAATTGGCATAATCGATACTATGTAGTTCTGATAAACTTATCTACTAATCTATATGCTTTTTCATCTGTATTCATAATTTGTTGATCTTTGGAAGGCACCTCTATTTATTTTGAATACGCAGTTAGTTAAAACCTTACTTTAACCTATAGTGGTTCTTACGTTTCTTGTGAAGATGCCAAAAGTCTATATTTTGATTTTTCAGATCTTAATCCTATTAGTTGCTATACATTTTCTACCCTCAAAGTGGCGGAGGCAGGAATGTTTTCCAGGTGTGGCGGGCTTATAAAGGTCAAACATGTATAGTATAACTATCACGTTATCTAAATATGTATATTACTTTGTGATTAACTAATATAACAAAAATCCAAAAGTAAAACATTGGCACTTAAAATACCTCACTAAATGAAGATTACATAGATGATTTTTTTTGCGAGAAGATTACATAGATGATTGACCACAAATTTACCGTCTATGTTAACTAGACCAACCTAGAGATGATCTGCAAAACATAGACACATAGGTAAACCATGAATTAGCAACCTAGAGATCGAGTCATAGGAAGTATATTTTTATTCAAGATGTTGGAACAAATACATACCCATAATAAAGCTTTATTTGGGTACAGACATTGGCAATGATTATTCTATTTTTCTTTTCAATTTTTTCTTAATTTTAGTAAGATCAAGTCCCTTGAATAAGCCTCGATCAATGTAAAATACCTTTCATCACATATTTGCTCTTCTTTTTTGGTGCCATCGTTGCACTGCAGCGTCCGCCGGCCACGTCAAGTCGTCACGCCACGCCGCCATCCGCCGGCCGGCCACCGCTCGAGTCGTCGCGCTGCCGTCCACCGGCCACCGCGTACGCGTCGAGTTTTCACGGCGCTGCCTTTGTACACTCTACGCCCTGATCGGATTCGAATACGAAGAGATGGATGATGGAGCAGACGAGTCGTGGAGTCGGTCTCTATTCCATCAGACCGTCATTAGCTACCTCCATTCTGGACTGTGGTAATTGAGGCCCATCAAGGGGAGCCCAGCAGGCCACAAGCGCATCACCAGAAGGTCCAGAAGACCACAACCAACAGAGTACAGAGTCAGACTAGTTGGCTTGTATTGGCATATGTATTTTATGTATTTACTGGTATATATAATACATATATTTAGTATTTTATACAAGTTTTAGGTATGGCAACAGCCAAAGCTTGCAAAATACCTGCCTCCGCCCTGCCCTCAAGCTAAGTTGAAATAATTATTTTTTATAAATTATAATTACTAGCAAATATGCCAGTGCGTTGCATCGGGAAAAAACCCATAAAATATTCATGAAATTTTGGAAACACAACAACGAAAATTCTACATATTTATTTATGTTTTTCTTTTCTATAAATTTTTAAAGCTATAATCTATTTTTTTAATTACCATGGAATCCATAATATAAGTTAAGGTTTGTATTAATATGATAGTGTCCTTTCACGTTGTGAAGTACAGCAATATTTATTCATAAATATATCATAATATTAATTATTATACTATCCACGTGTTTGATTATGTGGCATTATGTGGCACTGGCATGGTTGTTTTCTGGGTGATCCGGAGGGCGATACGTGCGCTGCATGGAGTCTTGTATGTCGAGACCATCTCCAGGAGCCTCTCTAAATCTCACTCTTTAAATCACTATTTTGAAGAGTCATTTGAATGAAAATCGTTTTTATATCTTTTAATTTTCCAATAGTTTTTTTCTATATCTCATAAGCAATCTAGTAGATAAACGACTTTTGATCCACTTCGAAATTTGGCTTTAGTCCCGGTATTTTTCGCGTCCGGGACTAGAGAAACCTTTAGTCCCGGTTGGTAGGTCCAACCGGGAGTAAAAGTCTACATAAAATTTTGGAAACACAACAATGAAAATTCTACATATTTATTTATGTTTTTCTTTTCTATAAATTTTTAAAGCTATAATTTATTTTTTTAATTACCATGGAATCCATAATATAAGTTAAGGTTTGTATTAATATGATAGTGTCAATATTTATTCATAAATATATCATAATATTAATTATTATACTATCCACGTGTTTGATTATGTAGCATTATGTGGCACTGGCATGGAGTCTTGTATAGACCATGCATGTGGCCTATTAATTGCCATGCTCATTGGCTACGTGGCCGCATGTATACAAGAGCCTCTCTAAATCTTACTCTCTAAATCACTATTTTGAAGAGTCATTTGAATAAATATCGTTTTTATATCTTTTCACTTTCCAACAGTTTTTCTATACCTCGTGAGCAGTCTAGAGAGCCATTCTCGTCTTCTATTTTTTGCTAGAGAAAAATCTTAAATAGAAGATGGCTATGTTTGAATAACCATTTAGATAAGCTGTTGGATGATAGTTTTTTACCAAAATCTCTATTCCTAACATTTAGAATGAAAATAAAGAGTCTCTTGGATATGCTCTAAATTGTTGGAATCCTAGTTTTTCCTAGTTTGATACAGTAGACTGCACATGAATTTGTGTCTCACTGGAACAAAAAGTAAAGGAAACTAAAAACACACGAAACAAGAAACCAGAACACGAATAGAGTTGGACGAAAAAACGTGCCAGCAATTTTGCCTATATATTACATTAGGTATAGATACAGTTAAAAGCACATGATATATGCCTCAATATGCAATCAGAGCTTGAATTATATTTTTTATTTGGAATTTATTGTACATGTCTCAATGTTTAAGCAAGGTATTGCTTATGAGGAAATGCTTTTTGCCGTTTGCATGGCAAGTTCCACGGTGCTTCACGCTGCGGTTTGCAGGGATTTGTCTTGGTTTGCATCACTCGTTTCATATTTGGCTCAGTTTAAAATTTTAGAAGAACATATAAGATTAAATAATTCTAGGGATGGAACAAAAAGGTAGAGCATGTTTTTAAAAAAATATGATAGTAGTTTCATATTTTTCTGAACTAAAATAAAATTTCTATGAGTTTTCTAATATTAATTAGGTTTTAGTATTTTTAAAAATATATATTTATTCAAAAAATATTTGGATAATTTTTTTAAAGATTATTTTTATAACTTTCTAATAAAATCTAATTGATATAACTGAACTATCACGAAAGCCCAATTTACCTCCCTCATGCTGATGTGACACTAAATAGAACGACTACCGTGTGGCAGCTTCAAAATCAGGGAGGTAAGAAGTCCATATTTTTAATTGAGAGACAGATCGGACTACATTAGTTGAAGGAGGTCAACTGACTTTTTCCTATCTCGATTGTAGCATTGAATAAACAAAAATGCTTAGACGCAGGCGTCGGTCCCATTGAGCGCGGCATCCCACTTCGTTTCGCCTGTCTCTCTCATAAAAAATAAAATTCCCGATTCTGCCTCGCACCATCTCAGCTCCACCTTGCTGTGCGGCCATCGGCCCGCCCCACTCTGCCGCGCCACCGCCGCCATCCCCCGTGAAAGGTCCTAAATGGCTAAAGGGGGGTGAATAGCCTATAAAAATTCTCTACAAATTCGTTAGAGTGAATGGTTAGTAACCTAAAATGACGAAATACAATTTTGCTCTAGTTCTACGAGGGTTGCAAGCCACCTATACCATAATTCTAGTTACTATGATCACTAAACACACACAAGGCTATGTCTCTACTTCACTAACTAGTGAGCTAGCTAATTTTAACTAAATTACCAACTAGGCTACACTAGCTACTAAGCTACCTCTCCACAATATATCTCTATGAATGTAAATACAAGAGGTAGAGAGATGTATACCACACATGGCACCGCAAGAACCTACTCAAAGTGAGGGTAACTCAATGACACACGCAATCCAATAGAGTACCTTTTGACTTCGCTGGAGAAAGGTCAAGAACCCCTCATAAATCACCGGGAGATGGCCACGAACAATCACTAACTCGTGCCAATGCTCCTTCGCTGCTCCAAGCCATCTAGAAGGTGGCAACCACCAAGAGTAACAAGAAATCCGCAGCCACAACGATCCCCAAGTGCCACTAGATACAATCATTCAAGCAAATGCACTAGGAATCACTCCCAATCTCACTATGATGATAAATTAATGATGGAGATGAGTGGTAGGTGTTTGCTTAGGCTCACAAGGATGTACCACCAATGAAAATGTGCAAGAGAGTGAGCCCAAGCCACCCCTCTTCTATTTATAGAGCCCCCAAAAGATAGAGCCGTTACTTTGTCGTGGGGGCTCCGGACCTAGGTCCGGACCATGAACAGGGTTGGTCCGGTCTAGACCCTGGATGGCCGCCACGCGTCCCCGCTTTCAATCTCAGGCGTTGATCACCAACGGCTATCTCTAGCCACGCCACTTCTCTTCTCAACGCAGGCTCCGGACCAGACCCAAGAAATAGAGTCTGGATCCTCATGCTCTCTGGGTCCGTAACGATCTAGTAAGTAACCAGAGAGGGTTTTTTCCTCCGAACCCGGTCCGCTTTCGCCATGCGGACCACGCATAGTGCGGGTCTAGAACACCTCCTCGTGCCACGTCATCTCCTTGATTGCTCGCATTACATCTAGACCCGCGCACTAGCGTCTGGACTCGCTGCGCTCCAGAGTCCAGAGCTCACGCCGCGTGCACCCCTCTCTGCCGTGCCACAACCGGACCCATAGTAGATGGTCCGGAACCGCTGCTAGGTAGGGTCCAGAGCAGCCACCAGCAGCCCGCGTGCCTAGGGTTAGGTTCTAGACGCATCCAAAGATGGTCTGGACCCCTAAACCCTTAAGTCTAGAGCACCTCTTCTTCTCCTTTTCTTTTTCTAACACTTCAACCACTTCACCCTTGCTTCCAAGATGCTAACCACCAAGTGTATAACCCATGTGCACGTGTGTTAGCATTTTTAAGCATTTTCTAAGGGTTAATTCATTAGCACACTAGGTCCTAATGTATATGCAATTATGACTTCACCTAGTGGCACTCGATAACCACTTAGCCAAGGTTTTCCCCTCTTAATAGTATGGCTATCGATCCTAAATACACTCACACTCTCTATGGTGTCTTAAGTGCCAAAACAATAACATATTTGATACCTTTGCCTTGATCAACACTTGGTTTTTGTTTCCTCTTTCTTCTTTTCCAAGTTGGAGCACTTGATCATCTCTTTTGGTCACCACCATCACCATGACCATCATCTAGCTCCACCACTTGGTGTGTACCACCCTATCTCATATACAACACTTAATGACAAGGGTTAGTACATTAGGTTTCATCAATTATCCGAAATCAAACTAGGGCTTTCAATCTCTCCCTTTTTGGTAATTGATGACAACCTTTTCACAAAGATATTCAATAAAATCTTTTTGGATTCATGTTGCTTGCCCAAGCATTTTACCATGTGTAAAGGATATAGATAAGTTTTATAAACCCAAATTGGTACCATTAGTCCCCCTACATATGTGCTAAGAGTTTGGATTTGAAACCTTGCACATATGCATGGATAGGAAGTGTGGGAGAGTAATGACTACCAAATGATGTTAAGGTGTAAAGAATGGACCTTTGAAGCGTGATACCAATCAGAGTTGCGATTTGAACAACATCCTTAGCACCATGGTTTGCTAGATATCACTTGAAAAGCAAAGACACTAGATACCTTGTGAGATCAACATTAGAAGCTTGGTTCTAGTACCACTTGATAAAGCATGTGAATATCTAGCTATCATCCTATGCATGCTAGTTTTTATTCCATCAATTGTTTCCTGCAATCTAGCATACACCACACAAGCAAGTATATTGAATTTAAAAACTTGTACCATGCAAGCAAACATATGTAATGCACATACAAATGCAACATATAAGTTTATGAGCTTCCTCCCCCTACTTGTGTGCTTCAAATTTTAATTGATTCCCTTACAATATCATTTCATTTGTTTGCTCCCTCTATCTTACTATCTTTGTGAATCTATCTCCCTCTTTGTCAATAAGTATCAAAAAAGGTGAGCTCAAATTTTAGATAAGTTGGGGCGAAACCATGTTATGTGAGGATCATTTTCCCAAATTTGGTTCAATCTAGATCATTTACCAAAGAAATTTAACTCGATTTGATCTAAGAACAAGCTTCTTCACACAACTTACATTGGTTATCTTGCCCATGTTGAGTTAAACCCTTTTAGTTCATTTTCTAGATTCAACACTAGGTTCAGAAGCCCACAAACATGTCCTATGCTACCACTAGATCATTTCAAGCATAGAAGCAATAGTGGCACCATACAAGCATCAAATTTATTTGATTTTCATGAATGAGCCTAAGACATGTGAGGAATGACTAGATGCACTAAACAAGTCCTTAGCAAAGAATGAATGACATGTCAACCAATTTTACCTTGCTTTACTCGAAGGAGAGGCATATCACATATATGGGGGTGGATCAACACATATTGGAGAAGTCAAGTATGTTCAATTCATTTTTTAGCTTTCAAAACCTCTTCTCATCAAATGGCTTGGTGAATTTGTCCGAAGTTGATCCTCGGTGCCTACACTTTCAATACAAATGTCCCCTTTTTGTTGATGATCTCTTATGAAATGATGGCGGACATCAATGTGCTTTGTTCTTACATATTGAACCGGGTTGTTGGTAAGCTTCACGGCACTCTCATTGTCACATAGCAATGGCATTTGTTTGAACATGATTCCAAAATCATTCAAAGTATACTTCATCCAAAGTAATTGAGCACAACAACTATCGGATATTTTGCTTCTTTGATGACCAAGACACGAGTGATCTTCCCAACAGTTGACATGTGCCCAAAGTGCTCTTTCTCTCAACTTTGCATCCCGCATAATCGGAGTCTGAATATCCAATCAACTTAAAGATTGCTCCTTTGGGATACCACAATTCAACATTTTGTGTATGCTTCAAGTACCTCAATATTCTCTTTGTTGCCTTCAAATGACTCTCTTGGTGAGGCATAAAATCTTGCACACATGCATACACTAAACATCACATCCGGCCTTGATGCGGTCACATAGAGTAGGCTTCCAATCATAGACCGATACAACTTTTGATCCACCATATTACCACTAGCATCACTATCTAAGTTTCCATTTGTCTCCATAGGTGTATTAATAGCCTTGGCATCATCCATTCTAAATTTGTTGAGCATGTCTTTGATGTACTTGCCTTGACGCACAAATGTTCCATTCTTCAATTGGAAGACCAAGGAAGTAACTAAGCTCTCCAATCATGGACATCTCAAACTCATTAGCCATCATCTTTCCAAACTCCACACAAAAGTCTTGATAAGTTGATCCAAAGATAATATCATCCACATAGATTTGCAACACAAACAAGTCATTGCCTATCTTCTTGATGAAGAGAGTGGTGTTAACCTTGCCCATCTTAAATCCCTTAGAGAGTAGGAAGTCTCTATCTCTCATACCATGCTCTTGGTGTTTGCTTCAATCCATACAATGCCTTTCTTAGCTTGTAAACATGGTTGGGTTTCTTCTCATCTTCAAAACTAGGTGGTTGCTCAATATACACCAACTCATTTATGTACCCATTGAGAAATGCACTCTTCACATGCATTTGGTACAGCTTGATGTTGTGGGCACAAGCATAGGCTAACAAGATCCTATTTACTTCCAATCTTGCAACTGGGGCATATGTTTCTCCAAAGTCAAGACCTTCAACTTATGTGCAGCCTTGTGCTACCAATCTTACTTTGTTCCTTACAACAATCCCATCTTGATCTTGCTTGTTCCGAAAGACCCAGTTGGTTCCAATCACATTATGATCCTTAGGCCTCTCAACTAATTCTCATACTTGATTTCTTGTGAAGTTATTTAGCTGTTCATGCATAGCATTGACCCAATCAACATCCTTCAAAGCTTCATCTATCTTGTTTGATTCAATTGATGATACAAATGAGAAATGCTCACAAAATAAAGCCAATCTTGATCTAGTTTGCACATCTCTTGAAATATCTCCAATAATAGAGTTCGAAGGATGATCTCTTGCAATATTAGTTGGTTGGAGCACTTGAACTTGATTGCTTGCACTTTGTTGGTCATTTGGTTAAGACGATGAACTAGCCACTTGTTGATCTTGCACTTGAGCACCACTTGTACTAGCTTGATTTCGATCAAGAGAACCACTAGCTTGCACATTTGAGTTATAGAGCACTTGATTCTTGTCATCTTCAACATCAATCACCTCTCTAGCCTTATATCATCAGCATCCATGTTCTTCATTGCATTGATCAATTGAGTGCCTCTCACATCATTTAGATTCTCATCTTCTTCTTGTGAACCCTTGGTTTCATCAAATTCAACCTCCTTGATAGTACCACTTGCCAAGTTCCAAACTCTATAAGCCTTGCTAGTAGTGGAGTATCCAAGTAAGAATCCTTCATCACACTTCTCAAATTTGCTCAATCTAGTGTCTTTCTTCAATATGTAACATTTGTAACAAAAAACCCGAACATATGCAATATTTGGCTTTCTACCATTCAAGAGCTCATAAGGTGTCTTCTCCATCATTGGGTGACAATAGAGGCGGTTGCTATAATAGCAAGCCGTGTTGATTACTTTGGCCCAAAATGAATGACTCACATTATAATCACTCAACATTGATCTTGCCATGTCAATCAAGGTTCTATTTTTCCTCTCAACAAAGCCATTTGATTGGGGAGTGTACTTTGTCGAGAATTGATGTCTAATTCTAAATTCATCACATAACTCATCAATTCTAGTATTCTTGAACTCACTATCATTATCACTTCTAATTCTCTTGATGGTTGTTTCAAACTCATTGTGAATTATCTTGATAAATGATTTGAAGGATGCAAATACATCACTCTTGTCAAGAAAGAATACCCATGTACATCTTGTATAATCATCCACTATCACAAAAGCTATATTTGTTTCCACCAATGCTAGTATATTGTGTTGGTCTAAATAAGTCCATATGCAATAATTCAAATGCCTTAAATTTGCTCATGATGCTCTTCTTAGGATGTGTGTTACCAACTTGTTTCCTCACTTGGCATGAGCTACATAGCTTATTCTTTTCAAACACCACATCGTTTAAGCCCTTAAACAAGTCATGCTTAATCAATCTATTCAATTATTTCATTCCAACATGACGAAGCCTTCTGTGCCATAACCAATCCATGCTAGATTTGGTGAACAAACATGTTGACAATTGTGTTTCACTAGCATTGAGATCAACCAAAGTATAGATTCTCATATCTAAAGCTTTTGAAGATCAAGTTAGAGCCATCTACACTTATGATCTCTACATCATCCACACCAAATATGCACGTACTTAAATCCAAGATCACACAATTGAGCTACAGATAGTAAGTTAAACTTCAAGCTCTCTACTAGTAGCACATTGTAAATGCTCATGTCATTGGATATAGCAATCTTACCAAGCCCTTTGACCTTACCTTTGCCATAGTCACCAAATGTGATACTATCATTGTTGACGGTCAATGACACCCATTTTGACCATCAATATTTCACCAAAAAGCTAAGCAAAGTGAGGTAAATCATCATCACATGTGTTGATTTTGCTTTATAATTCACCTAGTTCCACTTGTATATGGAAAAATATTTGTATGCAGGAATTTTAGCAAAAAATGGTGAAAATATGCACATAGGAGGGAAGTGGACGTGGCAGGGGGGCCAGGGTGTAACACCCTCAGTGTTACCGCTTAAACAACTTGCTAAACTATGTCATGAGCATCATGTTTATGTGTCAATGTATGTGATAAAGTGTGTAGATCAATTTCTATAACTCAAAATAATCAATAAAATGCTAAACGAAAGTTGTTTCGATAGTTCATGCATATTAAGTAGGGTTTGAAACTAATTTTTATTGAACAAAAATACTATAGAACATGTGTGTGATACTTAAATAAAGTTGGAAGTGCAAACTTTGTAGATGACAGTGAAATACTTGCTGTAGAAAAATAATGTTACTAGCTGGTATTTCTAATAGTCTAGAAACGGAACTTGAAATCAAATTCAGCTCAAAAACTTAGAAATTTTGAAGTCTATCAAACAGCTAGACATTGCTATGTTTAGCAATTTATTGTGAGAGATTGAGTTAAAGGGTGGTATAGTGTTATAGCTCAATTTGGTAGTCTCATTTGCCATCTTGAGCATGGTGAAGCTGGTTTAGCTCCTAGAGCGACCGTTTGGTCATGTTGGGCGCTTTAAAATTTGTGCACGTCACATGTCTAGGGATGGTGGCACTGTGTGCGCGGTCACCGTGCCGCCACCCCAGGCCGCGCCTATGACCGCATCCTACGCGGTCACCCCGTACCGCCACGCTTGGTCGGTCGTGTCGCCTAGCTTGGCCGAGGCCGGCAGCAGCGAGCCGCTGGCCACGCACCCTGCTGCCTAGCTTCGCGCTACCGCCATTGGTGCTACCGTGGCCACGCTGTGCTACTGTGGCATCCATCCACTGCTACCTCGTGTTGTGACACTGTCGCTACCATCGCATCGTCGTCACGTCCGCGCCTGTCCACTGCATCTCTACGCTGTTGCCGGTCCTTTGCGTGTCGCCTATGCCGCAGTCGCCATGTCAATTAAGACACTACGGCCGCGCGGGCCATGCCGATCCGGTGCGTGCGCCTGTCGGCTAGCATCGGCACGTGGGTCTTCTAATCTTGCTGCTCGTGTCCCGCCAAGGCAAGGACAAGCTGAGCCCACCTACCGCGCCCCATCTCTCTCTTTCATCCTCTGCTTTGTGTCGTCATCGAGTCACAATAACAGCGAGTCAGAGAGTGAGCACCTCTCACCAATTCCTCGTGCCCGCGTCTCCACCTTTACGTCCTCTTGCCGACCGCCCCACCCCGCCTTGATTAGGGCCAGGCCGAGCTCCAATTTTGGAGCTTTCCTCCCGCCGCCGCGCCATACAGGGCTAGCCCACCTCATCGTGGCTAGCTCCAACCTTGTCATCTCGCGTCGAATTGACTACACCACTAGCCTCGCCTAGAACCCTCTTCATCGTGCGCACGCTAGTCACAGCCCTAGTGCCGCCTCCACGCTGCTGACACGGTCATGTCTCTATGGTTCACCGTCGAGCTCGCCGTGCGCACGGGTAGGATCGTGGTACGTCACTGATGCTTACCCATCACCTCTATTATCTGTTGTACGCTGTGGCTCACCAGAATGCGGTTGTCGCTGTTGTAGGCCACCGCCGCCGAGGAGAGCCTGCTCTGCTTCACCCCCGTTCGTGCAACCACCGCCCATCATCGTGCGTCGGTCCATAGGTTAGCATCGGTCCCCTAGCTAGGTCTGCAAGAGTCTTAGGTGGACGGCATACCGCCTAGTGCCACCGCCCACCACGCCGGCGGGCGCGGGGCATCTCAGGGACCTCTCCGGTGCCAAGGTGAAAAAGATACGAGGGCTCCATTGCAAAGTCGTTGTCTATAGAAATAGTACGTGTAGTGTTCGTGCTATTGTCTGATAATGTGAGGGCATTTTTGCAAGAGTGCCAGCGCGCGCGCGGGCTCCCCGCCATGGGCCACCTCCGCACGTGGACCGCGCCTCGCATGGGCCGCGTTGGGCTGAAATGGGTTTATCTTTTTCGTGGAAAATAGAAATAGTTTTTTATTTTAATTATGAGCTAAACTTTGGTAATTAATATAAAATAATCTAGATATCCAAAAATTATGAAACCAATTTTGTTAGGTTCCTAAAATTATGCTCTATCTATTAGTGTATTTAGTTCATATATGTGCTTGTTGATATCAGGAGCTATTAGATCATTTGATAGTGCTCAATATTATTAAGTTAATTATTGTAGGAATTTTTGTGGTAGATTGGTGATAGCAAAAACCCTAAAATTTTTATAGTAACTTCATTGTATTATTATGTGCTCACTATAATTTTTGTAGCCCTAAAATAGACTATTTAATATGGTAGCTAAATACCCATTAAGGCTAAATGAATAATGGCATGATATTGGTTTATAAATATTAAGCACTTGTAGGGTGAGCTTGGAATCTATTTGGTAGAGATAATGATTAGCTTAGTGCCTTAGTCATTAGAGCTAGCTTAGTAGCTTAGCATGTGTGTTCTTATTTTAAGAGTTGCTGTTGCCAAAATACTAAGTGTTGCATCATCATTACATGCATGTAGAGAAAGAGTTGGTGGAGTTCGTGACCGCCGGAGAGCAAGAGTACAAAGAGGTGATCGAGGAATATAAGGAGGAGGTCCTCATGTAGGAGGAGGTCCCGAAGCCATCACTGACTGACTCAGCTGACAATCCACCTACCCAAAGCAAACCCCGATGCATAACCCTTATTTTGAATAATCAATGCATATATATATGTGATGTGCATTTACGTTATAGGATTTATATTGAAACTACATGCATAGATAACCTACTTATGAGTCCTACTAGCATAGGTCGAGTAGCTGCTATGCTTGGACTACCGGTAGCGTGAGTAACCTATCGTTACTCACAATAGGTGATTATTATTATTACTCTCATGATAAAATGGTGAAAGGAAATAGAGAACGGGTAGGGATATGGTACCGGTATTGGTGGGTGTAATAGGTTGTGTCCCGTGGCCAACAGGGCACAGCTTGGTTACAATATTTTCCCTGTCCGTGTCGGTTAAGGACCGTCCATTGCTGTGGATTCTAGTTAGGTCACAGATTTATTATCCTAAGCACATACTTGCTTATGGGAGTGGAAAGGCTTGTTGCTCTCTTGTCATGGGTTCTGGTTCTTTCTGGACCGACTGATTGGAGGCGGGGATGGTGGAGGTCTAAGCACCACACTAAGTCCGGGACTCAGGAGTAGGGTTTGGAGTCCAAGTTTGGACGGGGACCTGGACCCCCTAACAAGAGAGTGGTGGGTTGGTCTTGCTTATGCCTAGGGTACAAGCGGGGCGTGTGTTTCAGGGTAGCCTGCTAGGATACATTGGTTCATGAATCATCGTATGATACGGTATGAGTTGTCTATGATCTAGCACCATAGTAATAACTAGAAGATGAAAGATGCTGAAATGGATCTGATTGCTCAACTCTTGCTTGAAAGTAGAACATGTGCTTACATAGAATGGTTAGATAATAAACTAATCATGACTGCTAATAAAATACATACAAAAGGATTCACTACTAGTATTGCTTTTCATAAAAAGGAAACCTAGCAAACCATAAAGCTTATCATATCCTTTTGAGTCGGAAAATTATTCCCATTAGTCGGGTAAGTCTTGCAAGTACATTGTATACTCAGGGTTTATTTACCCCTATTGCAGGTGTAGCTTAAGGAGTGGCTGTTGTGTGGAGGATTCTTCTGGTGGGCACAGAAGGATCCTTGTATTTTATCGTTAGAGGTTTATTTCAATTCCGCTATTTAAATCTCGCACTCTGAACTTGGTTTTGTAATAATGTATTTCTGAGCACTTTTGTTGTATGAAATGGACTAAGTACTGTAAACTCATTCTCATTATTGGATCTTGAGTGAAAAATGTGGATTGTTCGAGTTCTCCCTTGGGGTATGCTCGACGGAACCATTTGATGTAGCTAATTTTTGGGGTGCTTAGTGTCTAGTGGAAGACGAGCGCCTCTAAAAGCGTGTTATTTTGGGTGGTTCTGCCACACAGGGGCCCACATGCCACGTCGATCGATGCCACCTAGGCACTAGCCAACACCCCAAGTGGCCCTAGCACGTTACTGATCCGTGGGAGAGGTCCTCCAAGGCTTCTCCACTGTTGATCCAACGTCGGTTTGCTTCACAAGCTGAGATGGAGTGGTCTTGGATCCATGGGCCCACTGTCATGGACTTGGAGAGATCCAAGCAACCTTGAAACCGCTTTCCTATCCAAATCTTCGCACGTGCTATCAACACAACTACCTTTGGGAGCTAATCAAGGCCCTACGATCAAAAGTCGGTGATATCCTACGTCGACCGACGCCCTAGGAGGTCGCCTAGTGCCCAATGTAACACCTCTGATGTTTTGACCTAGAACTAAAACTTGGCATGTCATCATATGCATTGCAAAGCATTCATAAAGAAGAAAATTTAGAATGCATTCACTAAATAAGATTTGTTTCATAAGCTGTTATTTTATGTGATGCAATGTGATTCAAAACGTTAAACAAAGATCATGACCACAAGGGTCAAATTTCATGTGATCATGTGAGACCATGTGTCATTTGACTCAAACAACCCTAATGGGCCATGTTACTGGTCAAAAATCAAAGTTAAAGTAAAAGAAAGACAAATCAAATTTGAATTCAAATTCAAATTATAAAAGTCCGTTTTGCCCCTTTTGACTAATTCAAAATCCATGTGGAATTTGTGGTTGAGGCAAAAAGCAAAGTTAAAGATTATTTTATGTGGATCAACTTTGGTATTCAAAGTTTTTCAAGTTTACATATAAAATTTGGAGTAATTTTGAAATGATTCAAATACTCAAATGCACCTCAAATTCAAATTTCAAGATGGAGGCAGAATTTGAAAATGTTCATTGAAGCAAAGTTGCAGAGATTGAAAAGTTGAGCAACTTTCATTTTTGGAGATTTTCAACTTCTTTAGAAAATTTGGGAGTAATTTGCAAAATGGACTCAGTGGCAATTCTGTAAATATTTCAAAATTTCTGTTGACAGCAGAGCACCACCGCCGGCGCCACGCAGCTGCCGCCGCCGAGCGTTTTGCGCCGCTTTTCTGCGCGCAGGCACGTCACCGTCGCCGTGGCACCTCCGTCGTGCGCTGTCACAGCCGGGCGAGCTCATCCCGGCTATAAATAGCCGTACCATCGTCGTCCCTCTCCTCCTTTCCTGCCTCTGCTCGCCGCCGACGCCCTCACTGCGCTCGCAAAATTCGCCGCCGTCGTGGCATCGTAAGTCAATAGCATCCGCCAGTAGCTCCGCCTTGTCTTTCTGATCCTCCCGAGCTTGATCATGTCGCCCCTGGAAGTCCAGCGCCACCGCGCGATGTCGTCTTCCTCAGGACCAGCCGAAGCTCCGCCGCGACCCACCTCACCGTGTCCAGGGCGATTCAGTACGTCTCCGCCTGCACCAAGTACACCATCGTGATCACGGTGAGCTCCTGAGCGTGACGCTCGCTCTTCTTTTGACTCTACTGCACCGTAGCCGTAGCTACGTCGACCGCCGTCGAGTCCGAGCCGCCATGGCCGGCGTAGAGTTCCATCTAGGGTGCTTGTTGCTGTACTGAGGGTTGGGTTAGATTCACGACATGGTGTAGATCACGTTGGTGCAGTCCATCTCACCGGAGAATCACCGCCGGCGCGTTTTGTCGATCGGAACTGACTACACCGCCGTGTGTCTGCTTTGAGTCACTGACAGTGGGGCCTGGCTGTCAGTGCGAGTGAGGAAGAAGAACAGTGAAAATTTTTATTTTCTGAATTTGTGAATAGTGCTGAATCTTTGGAAATTTGTAGAAAAATAATCATAGCTCCAAAAATTCTAAAAATTTTTGTGTAGCTTCTGTACATGCTCTAGTATGGTTTAAAAATTTGAAACTTGAAATTTGAATAAATTTTTAATGTTCAAATATTCAGTCAATTAATTAATAAATGCAATTTCCATGATTTTTGTAGGCCACTGTATAGCTCCAAAAATTGTGAAATTTATTTTGGTACACTAATTTGTTATGAGGAAGCTTACATAAAATTTTGAGTTCATTTGGAACAAGTTTATTTTCGGGCTTAATTCCAAATTAATTCAAAAATAAATAAAGACAAACCCTAAGTGTTGGATCTTATTTTGGTCATGTTTTGTGACTAGTAGGGTTTCAAGATCCATTTGGTCAAGTCACATGTGTGGTTCTTGTCGGTAGAATTGCAAGTTGGTTTTGTTGGCTTACAACTGTACCATGAAATAAAATCATTTGTGGGGTGTTGTTACATTTCATGTACCGTGAAATCATCATGTTTACATTATCATCATGTTAAAGCATATGTTATCATTTCGTGTAGAACCCGAGAGTGAAACGATTCTAGTTGAACAAGTGCTGGAAGAATACCCGGTTGTCGCGGGATCTGGTAATTGTGGTACTGATCCGGAACTTGAGATCGCCAACGAAGGCAAGCCCCGGTTTATGCATTAAACCATTACCTTGTTTAATTTGAAAAGTTTATCACTTATGTTACTTATCGCATTAAGTTGTTTAATTCAAATGTTACCTACTTGCTGCATTGCCTACCTTGTTAATTGTTTACCATCCTTGAAGATGATTTCATTTACAAAGGCGTAGAATTGCTTAGTATGCTTTGTGGTAGGTTTTCAAAGTAAAAGTTTTGATACAATCAAAGATGGCATACTGGCCAAAGAAAGAAAGAAGATAGAATGAACTAGAGACTAGTCGGGTGACTTATCTTGAATGTAGGGTAATGTTGCCGACTATGTCGCTTAAAGGCCACTCATTGTGGATCTTATGAACGAGACACTTTATAGTACTGGTCACATACTCCGGTAAGCCTACTTCGGCTAATCCGATACTAAGACGAATGCCCACGCACTGGGAGTGGTGAGATGGCAGGAGTAGCGTGTACCCTCGTGGCTTGAATGTGGCCGGATTGGAGGTGTGCTGTGCTCTCGGGTGGCGTGGAGATGGCTTAGTATGGGAGGATCCGGTAGCGAGGTTGATATATGCAAGATTAAGTTCTACATATGTCGTGTGATAAGGAATCCCCAGCTGGGACTTGAATCAATTCGAATTGCCGGTGCTCCGCGGACATGGAGACTCGATTCATTACAGAAGCAATGTAGGACTGGTGAATTACTAAAACATGAGAAAAAGAATGGAATGAGAAGGATTGGAACATGGGATATGAACACTTAGTAGGAGATATTGAACTAAAATACTTAGTGGTAAAACTTGAAACTAGGATCAAGAATAGTAAGCTTTTAGCAAAGAATTTTTGAATCTTTCTACATCCTTACCTTGACCCAACACCTGCATCCCTAAGACCTTCGCCCTTTTTGGTCGGGTCAGTCTTGTTGAGTACTTTTGTACTCA
The DNA here is from genome assembly GCA_904845875.1 of Miscanthus lutarioriparius. Taxonomy (NCBI): domain Eukaryota; kingdom Viridiplantae; phylum Streptophyta; class Magnoliopsida; order Poales; family Poaceae; genus Miscanthus; species Miscanthus lutarioriparius. The sequence continues at coordinate 44,804,639 of CAJGYO010000005.1, forward strand.
GGGTTTGTTAACCCTTGTTGCAGGTGAGTCGCATGCGCAGGCTTGTTTTGGTCCCTGCTGCATGTCAGTGTACCAAGTCGATGACGATGAGGAATGATGAATGGCCTTTGGACAAGGCACTAGTTTGTGTAAAATAAATAATGTTAATGTAATATTATCTCGCTACTATGGTTGTATAACACTTATGGTTATGTAAGTTTGAAACAACTGGTTTGTAATATTAAACTTAAGTCTTCCGCTTTATTACCTCTGGTATGTATATGGAAAAATGTTGTAATCTGCAATGACTGTGATTGGAATCCTGTTTGAAACGTGGATGATTCGGGTTTCCCGAGGACACCCGACAGACCTGTTAAGTTGTTGGGAACTTGTGTACGCTATCTGAGGTCTGTTGAGACATCGATAGGTGCACGTGGACCCAATTTCTTAGGAGGTTCTGCCACAGCTGGTATCAGAGCAGGTTCTATCTAAGATCATTGTAGGTTGCTTTGGAAAAACCTTCAAATTGATTTGGATCAAAGAAAGTAAACTTGATATTTTAAAAAGTTCAAATTTCTTTCTTCTTTCCTCTAATCTAGCCTCAATCCTATCTTATATGAAAGTTTGTGGCGGATAATATGATTAGGTTTGTCCTATGTATTAAAAATCTAGTACTTTTGATTGTATAAATCTTTTGTACTCGGATTCGTAAGATCGATTCATGCATCATGCTTGAACACCTTGCATAATGATTCCCCTTAAAAGTGGTTGGGTAAGTAATGTCAATCCCATTCTTGCTAACCTCCATTATCCTCAAGCTATCCTTATAGTCCCATCCTAAATTCTACAGGCTATGGCAAAGACCAAGATAACTGCACGCAAGTCCACTGGACCTCACGGAGTCCCTCGTCACCAGTTGGCACCGTGTAACCGTGAGCTTGGTGAAGGAAGTTCCAAGATCCTAGGAGATGAAGGATCTTCAAGCAATTCCGCCAACATGGAGAACATTACCAAGGAGCTCAACACTCTTCGTCGAGCTCATGCCAAAGATCAAGAGAAGCTGGCGGAAATGGAAAGGGACATCACCAAGAATACCGAGTTGAGGAATGAAGCCTGGACACGAGAGGATGCGGCCAATGAACGCGTCCATGAGTTGGAGTTCTACGTAGAAGACCTGGAGATGGACAATGCCATTCTTCATGAGAATGTCCACCTACTGGACGCTCAACTTCATCCACCTCATGGGGATGGTGAAGTTCTGAGATGAAGAAATGATTGTAGCTCCGGGAGAAGTCGAGAATGAAGAAGAGGAGGAGGATCACGAGGAGTTAGTGTACTTCTCGGATGAAAGTGAGGTTTCGGTCCGATATGGGCACGGATGCCGATGACTGAGAGCTCGGAGTAGTAATAGTTCCTTTACTGCTTTCTTAGTAAACCAGGGTTGTCTTGTGGGATACAAGACATGTAATTTAAATAAGTAACCCTTTGTACCATGAAACCTTTTAAATGCTTTTAATAAAGAATAATGTAAGTAAACGTGTTCTCTAACAGATGCCTCATCCTATCACCCGAACTGGTGCTAGTGGCTCACATGACGATGATGAGTGCCCAAATCCTCCACCAATGCCTTCGACTATGGCAGATGCCATAGCCGCACTCGTCAACGCAACGGCAGAGAATGCTAGGCTGTTAAGGGAATTGGCGCGGAACCAAAGCAGGCACCATACCTAATCATGGTCGTCATAATGGAAATGACGAGTCAACCTATGTGGATTTTCTTGACACACGCCCACCTGTGTTCTCTAAAGCGCACCGAACCTTTAGAAGGCGACGATTGGCTTAGGACAATAGAGCAAAAGTTCGAGCTGATTCACTGCATCGAGGTTCAAAAACCAAGGTTTATGACTGACAACTCCGAGGGCTGCTTTGGTGCACAGTGGGTAAATTTGGTAGCGAGACAGCCCGCTGGTCACCAAATCAAGCGGAGGGAGTTCAAGGATGCCTTCAGGGCACATTATATTCCAGACGGTGTGATGACCATGAAGTTGGAAGAGTTCTTGTCTCTTAAGCAAGGGAGCACCGGTGATGCACTATGTCAGGCGTTTCAATCACTGTCGCGAGACGCTATAGAGTATGTGAATACTGACAGGAAAAAGAAGAATCATTTCATGAGAGGTCTAAACACCAAACTTTAGACCATGATGGCAACTTGTGGCAACGCAACTTATCATGAGACTGTCAACATTGCTATCGCTTCAGAGGAGAATTACCGCCGACACAAGGAGGCGAAGAAAAAGAGGTCCTTTGCTTCCGGATCATCAAGTGGAAAGCATCAAAAGGTGATCTACCATCCTCATAATCATGGCCGTGCACCATTCCGCCCACAACAAAGCCAAAGCAGGCAGCAAATCTTTATTCGCCCTGCAATTAATACGCCTTATACTCATCAAGCGCCGCAGCAGGAAAACAATACAAATAATACAAACCGCAATGCTACTCCCCAGAATCACAATTATCCATGCTATAATTATGGTAAACCCGGACACTTTTCCCGAGAATGTCCATATCCTAGGAAGAACAATCCTGATGCACCCAAAGCCCCTGTTACTCCAGCTCAGAATCAGTACAAGGGCAATGCTCAGAACAATCAAAAGGGACAGGCTGAGAAGAAAACTGGAAGGGCCTTCTATACTCAAGTGGAAGCTATTCCAGAAGGAGAACCAGTAATGATGGGTATGTTTCCCATTGCTAAGCATCCTGCAATTACCTTATTTGATTCTGGTGCATCCCATACATTCATCAATCGTACATTTGTTGTGAAGCATGGGATAGCTATTGGGGAAACAAAAGAGCCCTATCATATACAGTCGCCCGGGGGACGAATCTGTACAAAGGAGGTAGTTCAGCATGTACCTATTGATTTGGGAGGTTATGAGTTCCCTACCAATATGCTGATATTAAAGGATCAAGATATAGATGTGATCCTTGGTATGAACTGGTTAACCCAACACGGGGCTATCATAGATGTCTTGCATAGAACCATAAGGGTAAATGCACCTGGCAGCAAAACCCAACTTCTCATCCAACTTCCCTTTCCTAAAAGTACAGTGGAAACAGTCTGTGCAACTATTGTTGAAGGAGCCGAGAAAATTTTAGTGGTATGTGAGTTTACGGATGTCTTTCCCGATGATCTACCTGGTTTGCCACCAGACCGAGACGTAGAATTCAGAATTGATCTGAAACCAGGAACAACACCAGTATCCAAAAGAGCATATAGGATGCCACCCAAAGAACTAGCAGAATTAAAAATGCAACTACAAGAGTTGTTAGACAAGGGTTTCATTCAACCCAGTTCATCACCTTGGGGATGCCCTGCTATTTTCGTGAAAAAGAAGGATCAAACCTTAAGGTTATGTGTTGACTATCGGCCATTAAATGAAGTCACCATCAAGAACAAATACCCCTTACCCCGAATTGATTTGCTTTTTTATCAACTTGCAGGGAGCTAAGGTATTCTCGAAGATAGACTTGAGATCGAGGCTACCACCAGTTAAGATCGGCGAGAAGATGTGCCAAAGACAGCGTTCACTACTCGATATGGTCTATATGAGTATCTAGTCATGTCTTTTGGGTTGACCAATGCCCCGGCTCACTTCATGTACCTAATGAACTCAGTTTTCATGCATGAGTTGGATAAGTTTGTAGTGGTGTTCATCATTGACATTACGATCTATTCTAAGAGCAAAGAGGAACATGCGGAACATCTCCGTATTGTTCTACAAAGATTAAGAGATCACCAACTATATGCCAAATTCAGCAAATGTGCATTTTGGTTAGAGGAAGTACAATTTCTAGGTTATGTGTTATCTCTGCTTTGAAGGTATATTTGTTGATCCGAGCAAGGTAGAAGAAGTCCTTAATTGGAAAGCACCTACAAGCTGTACATCAAGTTCGTAGTTTCTGGGGTTGGCGAGGGTATTACCGTCGGTTCATCCTCGACTTCTCCGAGTGCGAAGCCAATTCTTTGGATGCTGAAAAATCAAACTAAGTTTGTATGGTCAACAGGATGTGAAGAGGCCTTTCGGACATTGAAGAAGTTCTTTGACAATCGCACGATATTAGCACAACCTGATATCGAGCGGCCATTTGATATCTATTGTGATGCATCTGGAATTGGTATTGGCTGTGTTCTTATGCAACAAGGCAGAGTCATAGCATATGCTTCCAGACAACTCAAGAAGCATGAAGAACATTATCCCACCCATGATCTTGAATTAGCCGCTGTTGTTCATGCACTCAAGATTTGGCGACATTATTTATTGGGCAATATATGTCATATCTATACGGATCATAAAAGTTTGAAATATATCTTTACTCAGTCAGAGTTGAATATGAGGCAAAGAAGATGGTTAGAACTTATCAAAGATTATGACTTAGAAGTGCATTATCATCCAGGCAAGGCGAATGTGGTTGCCGATGCCCTGAGTCGCAAGAGTCATTGCCATTGTTTGACTGTGAAACATATGCAACGAACATTGTATCAAGAGATGGAGCATCTGAATTTACAAATCATAGAACAAGGTTCCCTGTTCAATATTGCAGTTGAGTCCACTATCAAAGATCAGATCATTGCTGCTCAACGGAAAAGTAAGGGCATAGCCCATATCAAGGATAAAGTCAGATCTAGAAGGTCAACATGTTTCAAGATTGATGAATCAGATGTCGTATGGTTCAAAGATAGATTGGTAGTACCCAAACATCCGGAGCTGCAAAAGCAGATTCTTGATGAAGCTCATTCTACAAGATACTCTATTCATCCAGGTAGCAACAAAATGTATCATGATCTGAGAACGAGGTATTGGTGGACCAAAATGAAAATAGAAATAGCTCAATATGTGGCCAAATGTGATACTTGTCAGAGAGTCAAAGCGATTCACATGAAGACGACGGGTCCATTACATTCCTTGCCAGTTCCGTCTTGGAAATGGGAAGATATCTGTATGGACTTCATAGTAGGGTTGCCTAGGACATCTGCAGGCTACAATTCAATATGGGTTATTGTTGATCGCCTAACCAAGATAGCTCATTTCTTACCAGTCAGAGATAAATATCGAGCGGAGCAGTATGCAAAGCTTTATCTGAATAGAATCTTCAGTCTGCATGGGGCACCCAAGACCATTGTCTCTGACAGAGGGTCATTGTTTATATCCAAGTTTTGGAAAAGTCTACATGAGTCTTTGGGAACTAAACTTATCCGTAGTTCTGCTTATCATCCGCAAACCGATGGACAGACGGAAAGGGTAAATCAAATTCTTGAAGATATGTTAAGAGCATGTGTTCTCTCTTATGGTGCTATATGGGATGAATGCCTTCCCTTAGCTGAATTCTCATATAACAATAGCTATCAAGAAAGCATTAAAATGGCACCATTTGAAGCATTGTATGGTCGTAGATGCCAGACACCTTTACATTGGTCAGATGTTGGAGAACGTTGGTTCTTTGGACCGGATGTGGTCAAGGAAGCAGAAGAGAAGGTTAAACTCATACAAGCTAATATGAAGGTAGCTCAATCCCGACAGAAAAGCTATGCTGATAAGAGGAGGCGACCTCTAGAATTCATAGTGGGAGATCATGTCTACCTCAAGGTATCGCCAATGAAAGGAGTTCATCGTTTTGGGATTCGGGGAAAGTTGGCGCCCCGTTATGTCGGTCCTTTTCAAATCCAACAACGATGTGGACCAGTCGCCTATCGCGTCAAGCTACCAGATCACATGTCAGCAGTGCATGATATCTTTCATGTATCCCAGTTGAAAAAGTGTCTTCAAGTACCTGACCAAGTAATCGACGTTGGTGATGTAGAACTAGCACCTGATTTGACTTATGCCGAGTACCCCATTAGAGTCTTAGATTAGAAAGATCGAGTCACTCGAAGGCGTACAATCAAGTTCTACAAAGTACAATGGAACCAGCACACTGAAGAAGAAGCTACTTGGGAGTCCGAGGATTTCTTAGAAGAAAACTTTCCTGACTTCTTCACTTCTATCTAGTTACAATACCTTGTCTATATTGTAACTTTGTCTTGTTGTTATGTAGAATGGAAAACCTCCTCACTAGCCTTTTGAACAAAGTTATGATGTGTTAGCTTGACACATTTCCTTTTCCATTACTTAGCCTTAAGTTTTAAATCTCGGGACGAGATTTCTTTAAGGGGAAGGGTTGTAACACCTCTGGTGTTTTGACCTAGAACTAAAACTTGGCATGTCATCATATGCATTGCAAAGCATTCATAAAGAAGAAAATTTGGAATGCATTCACTAAATAAGATTTGTTTCATAAGCTATTATTTTATGTGATGCAATGTGATTCAAAACGTTAAACAAAGATCATGACCACAAGGGTCAAATTTCATGTGATCATGTGAGACCATGTGTCATTTGACTCAAACAACCCTAATGGGCCATGTTACTGGTCAAAAATCAAAGTAAAAGTAAAAGAAAGACAAATCAAATTTGAATTCAAATTCAAATTATAAAAGTCCGTTTTGCCCCTTTTGACTAATTCAAAATCCATGTGGAATTTGGGGTTGAGGCAAAAAGCAAAGTTAAAGATTATTTTATGTGGATCAACTTTGGTATTCAAAGTTTTTCAAGTTTACATATAAAATTTGGAGTAATTTTGAAATGATTCAAATACTCAAATGCACCCCAAATTCAAATTTCAAGATGGAGGCAGAATTTGAAAATGTTCATTGAAGCAAAGTTGTAGAGATTGAAAAGTTGAGCAACTTTCATTTTTGGAGATTTTCAACTTCTTTAGAAAATTTGGGAGTAATTTGCAAAATGGACTCAGTGGCAATTCGTAAATATTTCAAAATTTCTGTTGACAGAGAGAGCACCACCGCATGGCCACGCCACTTGCTGCCGCCGCCGAGCGTTTTTGCGCCGCTTCAGCCGCACACAGCACGTCACTGTCGTCGCGTGGCACCTCCGTCGTCTTATTTGTCATGGCCGGGCGAGCTCATCCGCTATAAATAGCCATATAGCCGTCGTCGTCCCTCTCCTCCTTTCCTGCCTGCGCTGCTGCCGCCGCGCCCTCACTGCGCTTCGCAAAATTCGCCGCCGTCGTGGCATCCTAAGTCAGTAGCATCCGCTAGTAGCTCCGCCTTGTGTTTCGATCCTCCCAAGCTTGATCGTGTCGCCCCGAAGTCCAGCGCCACCAGCGCGACGTCGTCTTCCTCAGGACCGGCGAAGCTCGCCGCGACCCACCTCACCGTGGCTAGGGCGATTCAGTACGTCTCCGCCTGCACCAAGTACACCATCGTGATCACGGTGAGCTCCTGAGCGTGACGCTCGCTCTTCTTTTGACTCTACTGCACCGTAGCCGTAGCTACGTCGACCGCCGTCGAGTCCGAGCCGCCATGGCCGGCGTAGAGTTCCATCTATGGTGCTTGTTGCTATACTGAGGGTTGGGTTAGATTCGCGACATGGTGTAGATCACGTTGGTGCAGTCCATCTCACCGGAGAATCACCGCCGGCGCGTTTTGCCGATCGAAACTGACTACACCGCCGTGTGTCTGCTTTGAGTCACTGACAGTGGGGCCTGGCTGTCAGTGCGAGTGAGGAAGAAGAACAGTGAAAATTTTTATTTTCTGAATTTGTGAATAGTGCTGAATCTTTGGAAATTTGTAGAAAAATAATCATAGCTCCAAAAATTCTAAAATTTTTTGTGTAGCTTCTGTACATGCTCTAGTATGGTTTAAAAATTTGAAACTTGAAATTTGAATAAATTTTTAATGTTCAAATATTCAGTCCATTAATTAATAAATGCAATTTCCATGATTTTTGTAGGCCACTGTATAGCTCCAAAAATTGTGAAATTTATTTTGGTACACTAATTTGTTATGAGGAAGCTTACATAAAATTTTGAGTTCATTTGGAACAAGTTTATTTTTGGGCTTAATTCCAAATTAATTCAAAAATAAATAAAGACAAACCCTAAGTGTTGGATCTTGTTTTGGTCATGTTTTGTGACTAGTAGGGTTTCAAGATCCATTTGGTCAAGTCACATGTGTGGTTCTTGTCGGTAGAATTGCAAGTTGGTTTTGTTGGCTTGCAACTGTACCGTGAAATAAAATCATTTGTGGGGTGTTGTTACATTTCATGTACCGTGAAAGCATCATGTTTACATTATCATCATGTTAAAGCATATGTTATCATTTCGTGTAGAACCCGAGAGTGAAACGATTCTAGTTGAACAAGTGCTGGAAGAATACCCGGTTGTCGCGGGATCTGGTAATTGTGGTACTGATCCGGAACTTGAGATCGCCAACGAAGGCAAGACCCGGTTTATGCATTAAACCATTACCTTGTTTAATTTGAAAAGTTTATCACTTATGTTACTTATCGCATTAAGTTGTTTAATTCAAATGTTACCTACTTGCTGCATTGCCTACCTTGTTAATTGTTTACCATCCTTGAAGATGATTTCATTTACAAAGGCGTAGAATTGCTTAGTATGCTTTGTGGTAGGTTTTCAAAGTAAAAGTTTTGATACAATCAAAGATGGCATACTGGCCAAAGAAAGAAAGAAGATAGAATGAACTAGAGACTAGTCGGGTGACTTATCTTGAATGTAGGGTAATGTTGCCGACTATGTTGCTTAAAGGCCACTCATTGTGGATCTTATGAACGAGACACTTTGTAGTACTGGTCACATACTCCGGTAAGCCTACTTCGGCTAATCCGATACTAAGACGAATGCCCACGCACTAGGAGTGGTGAGATGGCAGGAGTAGCGTGTACCCTCGTGGCTTGAATGTGGCCGGATTGGAGGTGTGCTGTGCTCTCGGGTGGCGTGGAGATGGCTTAGTATGGGAGGATCCGGTAGCGAGGTTGATATATGCAAGATTAAGTTCTACATATGTCGTGTGATAAGGAATCCCCAGCTGGGACTTGAATCAATTCGAATTGCGGTGCTCCGCGGACATGGAGACTCGATTCATTCTGAGAAGCAATGTAGGACTGGTGAATTACTAAAACATGAGAAAAAGAATGGAATGAGAAGGATTGGAACATGGGATATGAACACTTAGTAGGAGATATTGAACTAAAATACTTAGTGATAAAACTTGAAACTAGGATCAAGAATAGTAAGCTTTTAGCAAAGAATTTTTGAATCTTTCTACATCCTTACCTTGACCCAACACCTGCATCCCTAAGACCTTCGCCCTTTTTGGTCGGGTCAGTCTTGTTGAGTACTTTTGTACTCAGGGTTTGTTAACCCTTGTTGCAGGTGAGTCGCATGCATGAGCTTGTTTTGGTCCTCTTTGCATGTCAAGGTGTCTGAAAGTCGATGACGATGAGGAATGATGAATGGCCTTTGGACAAGGCACTAGTTTGTGTGAAATAAATAATGTTAATGTAATATTATCTCGCTACTATGGTTGTATAACACTTATGGTTATGTAAGTTTGAAACAACTGGTTTGTAATATTAAACTTAAGTCTTCCGCTTTATTACCTCTGGTATGTATATGGAAAAATGTTGTAATCTGCAATGACTGTGATTGGAATCCTGTTTGAAATGTGGATGATTCGGGTTTCCCGAGGACACCCGACAGACCTGTTAAGTTATTGGGAACTTGTGTACGCTATCTGAGGTCTGTTGAGACATCGATAGGTGCACGTGGACCCGATTTCTTAGGAGGTTCTGCCACACCCAAGTCACCTCCACCGACCTTCACCACCCTCTATAAGTACCCCCATTGCCTCTCCACACTATAAAAGGGGCAGTGGTGCTCGGTGGAGAAGGGCACCATCTCATTCCATCACTCCAAGTGAGAGTAGTAGCTAGGTGAAGCTCTGTAGCTCTACTACTTAGAAGTAGAAGATAGGGACGGAGTGAGGAGAAGCTTGGGGAGGAGCTAGGGCTATTGGCATCCTCTCCACTTGTGCTTCGGCGGATGAAGCTCTTCCTCGAGTGAAGTCTGGCGTCTTCTGTGGTAACTCTACTCTTTTGTATTACTTAAGTATTATTTATATTATTGTGTTTACTAGTTTCACCGCTTGGTTAGAGTGCTCTAGTCTCATTTTGTCATGTACAGGATTAGAGTAGTGAGTCTATAGATTAAGCGTGGTGCTTAGGCTATAACTTGCCTGTGTTTATGACTAGGCCTCTAGATAGATTGTGGTAGGTGGTAGGTGGTGACAGCCCTATCCATCCTCTATATTCCACAACAATAGGTCTAGTTATTAAATCATAGGGCTCATGGCTGACCTTATCTAGTTGTCCCTCCTGGTTGCTAGGTGGGCTATGCCCCGAAGTAAACAACCGTGATATATTTTTCCTTAGTCTTGCATTAGTTCACAGAAACCACAGATATCCTCTCTGCTCATTATCACTACCCTTGTTCTATCATTGGAAGATCTTGTTTCTTAACTAGTTCACTTCATGTTCCCCGTGGAAATATGATACCTTGGAATACTCCCGGATGAAAGGTACATTGACATCCGTGCGCTTACGGATTTATCTATTTGTCATATCTAGTGTCAATAATCATAACCATTGCTATCATTGGTGTTGATTGAATTAAACATTCTTGAATCACCGGTCATGTATTGTGTGCACACACTATTAAGCACCCAATGCCTTCCTCTAGCTTTATAATTGACCTACAAAAGAAGATCAACTCCTTTAGGTACCCAAACTTGCTTGATTCCTTGAAGGTTAGTCACTAAGCTCTTTGGTACCCAAATGGCTTTCTTCTTTGAGCCCATAATAGGTGCACCAATAAACTTCGCCTTTACACCATTGGCACCTTTGGTAAGCAAATAACAAGAATCTAACTTGATTGAGGATATATTAGGTTCCTTGTTCTTGTTCTTGCAATATTGCTCTACATGCCCAACTTACTTGCATTTACTGTAAAACTAACCATTGCCCTTCACAAAGCTAGTTTTGAGAGTGACAAAGGCTGCCTTGCTTTTCTTGGGGATATAGCCTAATCCCTTTTTATTGAGGGAAAACCTTTGGCTACCAAGCACTTTAGCAAGCAGGCATCTCCACCATAGGCATTGCCTAAGGCACGAGTGAGCTCATTTACCTCCTTCTTGATGGTCTCATTTTCCACCATTAGTGAGGCATCACAAGTGAAACCATCACTCAAAGGTGAAGTAGAAGTGATAGTGCTACAAGAAGGGTTAGCGGGAGCAACAACAATAGGCTTGTAGAAAGATTCATCTAGAATATCACAAGTCAAGCCTACGTCACATGATATAATAATCTCATTCTTGCCTTGCTCTAGGAGAGAAGAATGAGCCTTTTCAAGCTTAGAGTGAGCTTTGCCAAGCTTGTCATGGGCTTCCATTAGCCTCTCATCAGTAGCATTGAGCTCGTCAAAGGCTTGCTTAAGAGATTTGCATTTCTTACAAGTCTTTGCACTCCTTTCTCTTTAACTCAAGACACTCATGAGCTTGTTGCATCATGTCCATGAGGACCTCCTTTGAGTACTTCACATCATCATCACTCTCACTATCGCACTCATCATCAGATTGTACCTTAGTGGACTTTGCCATGAAGCATGTCAATGGAGTGTCAAAAGGAGAAGGCTTGTTGTTGATGGTGATACTTGCAAGTGCCTTCTTCTTGGATGTCTTCATCATCACTAGAGTCGTCATCATCCAAAGAAGCATCACTATCCTAAGTCACCACATATGAGCCACCCTTCTTCTTCTTCTTCTTCTTCTTCTTCTTCTTCTTCTTCTTCTTCTTGAAGGACATCTTCTCCTTCTTTTCCTTCTTCTCCTTCTTCTTCTCATCCTCCACATTGTCACTATTGTATGGACAATCTGCCAAGATGTGATCCTTGCTCTTGCACCTAAAGCACATTCTCACTTGATCCTTATTCTTGTAGTTGTCCCTTCTCTTTCTTGCATTGTAGCCCTTCTTCTTCATGAACTTGCAAAGTTCTTCACAAAGAGAGCCATGGATTCCATATCAAAGTCACTAGCTTATTCATCATCATTAGTTGATTCTTCTTTCTTTGACTTGCCCTTGCTCTTAGATGATGTGCTAGCCTTGAATGCTATACTCTTCTTCTTCTTCTTCTTGTCATCATTCTTCTTCTCATCTTAGTCAACCCCCTTTCTTTCCACACGGTATGTCTCTTGTGTCATGACATCACCTAGTACTTGGTTAGGGGTTATGTCCTTCAATCCTCCTCTTATGATGATCAATCTTAATGTCTCAAACCTTAGAGGTAGGCACATCAAGAACCAGTGGGAGACATCATCATCTTGCACTTTCTTACCCAATGCCTTAAGATCATTGACAATCACTTGCAATCTATGGAACATCTCTGGAATGCTCTCATCATCTTTCATCTTGAAGCTTGTCAACTTGTCCTTGAGAATGTACAACTTAGCACTCTTGACCGCCGGTGTGCACTCATATGTTTCCTCCAATCTCTTTCATACTTCACTAGCTCTCTCAAGATCTTTGATTTGCTCAAACACCTTTGAATCAATTGCATTGTAGATGGTGTTGAGAGCCATAGTGTTGCATTGCTTGTTGGCTTGATCTTTCTCGATGAGGTTGGTGGGATCAAGAATCACATAATCACTCTCAGTCACATCCCACACTCTATCATTGATTGAACCCAAATACATCTTCATCTTTGTCTTCCAATAATCATAGCATGTGCCATCAATGTGTGGTGGTTTGCCCGTAACATGGTTCAACTCTATTTGAGCCATCTTTTGACACCGAACGTTGTGAAGCCTTGATTAAACGGTGACCATGGCTTTGATACCGCTTGAAAGGTCCTAAATGGCGAAAGGGGGGGGTGAATAGCCTATAAAAATTCTCTACAAATTCACTAGAGCGAATGGTCAGTAACCTAAATGGTGAAATGCAATTTTGCTCTATCTCTACAAGGGTTGCAAGCCACCTATACCACAATTCTAGTTACTATGATCACTAAACACACACAAGGCTATGACTCTACTTCACTAACTAGTGAGCTAGCTAATTTTAACTAAATTACCAACTAGGCTACACTACCTACTAAGCTACCTCTGCATAAGATATCTCTATGAATGTAAATACAAGAGGTAGAGAGATGTATACCACACATGGCAAGAGAGATGATCAATCAATCACAATATGAACAAAGAGATGGCATTAAGATCTATCCCGATGTTCACTTGCTTGCTGGCAAGCTACGTCCCCGTTGTGTCGACCATTCACTTGGTGGTTCGTGAGCTAATTGGCACCCCGCCATGCCCACACTAGGGTGCTGCAAGAACCTACTCAAAGTGAGGGTAACTCAATGACACGCACAATCAAATAGAGTACCTTTTGGCTCTCCGCCGGGGAAAGGTCAAGAACCCCTCACAAATCATCGGGAGATGGCCATGAACAATTACCAACTCATGCCAATGCTCCTCCACTGCTCCAAGCCATCTAGGTGGCGGCAACCACCAAGAGTAACAAGAAACTCGCAGCCACAACGATCCCCAAGTGCCACCAGATGTAATCACTCAAGCAAATGCACTAGGAATCACTCCCAATCTCACTATGATGATGAATCAATGATGGTGATGAGTGAGTGGTGTTTGCTTAGGCTCACAAGGATGTATCACTAATGAAAACGTCCAAGAGAGTGAGCCCAAGCCGTCCCTCTTCTATTTATAGAGCCCCAAAAAGATATAGTCGTTACTCTATCATGGGGGCTCCGGACCCAGGTCTGGACCATGAACAAGGTCGGTCCGGACCCTGGATGGCCGCCACGCGTCCCCGCTTTCAATCTCAGGCATCGATCACCAATGTTATCTCCAGCCGCGCCACTTCGCTTCTCAACACAGGCTCCGGACCGGACCCAAGAAATAGAGTACGGACCCTTACGCTCTCTAGGTCCGAAATGATCCAGTAACCAGAGAAGGTTTTTGCCTCTAGACCCAGTCCGCTTTTGCCATCCGGACCATGCACAGTGTGGGTCTAGAACACCTCCTCGCGCCATGTCATCTCCTTGATTGTTTGCATTGCATCCAGACTTGCGCACCAGTGTCTGGACTCACTGCGCTCCAGAGTCTAGAGCTCACGCCACAACCAGACCTGTGGTAGATGGTCTGAAACCGCTGCTAGGCAGGGTCCGAAGCAGCCGACAACACCCCGCGTGCCTAGGGTTAGGTTCCGGACCCATAAGATGGTCCGGACCCCTAAACCCTTGAGTCCGGAGCACCTCTTCTTCTCCTTTTCTTTTTCTAACACTTCAACCACTTTATCCTTGTAATAGAACCGACCAAATTATAAGAACGTAAGTACAAAAACAATCACCGAAGTGATCAAATTCCTGTACTTAAGCTCCCATAACCCTGATAGTCCGGAAATCACGAAGGATTTCAAACAACTCTCAACATACAAACCAAGACCGTAGTGATTCAACACAACACATCATTCGTTACAACATTTCACAAGTGGCATCCGGATTACATCCATCAGAGTGCGAATAAAATATTACAAACCAAGTTCAAATTTGTAGAAGCAACATAGTTTAGTACATAACTTCATAGTTTCTAATACATTGCCAGATCTTAGTCATGTCCTACAAAAGCATTATTAGGTACGAGAACTAGGAGAGACCGCGCCCAACGGTCTAGTCTTCATCCCCAGCCGGGAGAAGGCAATACTTGCAGCAACCGAAGTAGAACTGGTCATCTGCAACATGTGGGAGATAAACCCTGAGTACGAGAAGGTACTCAGCTAGACTTACCCGACAAAACCAGAAATAAAAGACACCAAAGATCATGCAAGGCTTATGAGGTGGGCTAGCTTGACACATTTGCATAAAAGAGCTTATGAATATAGTGACCAATTTAAACTTAGCATCAAGCTTATCATCATTTTACTGTCCACTAGATTAGCACCTATACTAGAGCACTCACTTATTAGGAGCAATCAATATTAACCATAGCAGGTATAATAAGGTTTGTCATCATCATATCATCATTACGAACCATTATGTTATTTAGTGTATCTACTTTGGAGATAAGCCCGTCAAGTTCTCACTAACCGAGAGAGGCGGCGACTCGAATCGAATTACAACTCAGGTGAGGGGGTTCCTAACTCTCACCTGGCATACTTTGCAAGGGTAGCCATGGGTCACCTTTGGGACAACTCAGGAACCAAATTCGCGGGTTCAATCAAGACCAAAGACTCTCGGGGATTACCCTTCTGCCAGGACGATCATGACTTTTAAATCACCTGCCCTTGGACTCACGTCTACGGCTCCCTTTCGAGGCGCACTTTATACTTATCGACTCCCGGCCTGAGGTGAGCTACTCGGCTTCGTGGTCGGTCTCCAGACCCGGCCAACTAAGAGAGAGGCATCGTTCAACATGAACGAGGAAAGGCTCCAAGATTCAGGTCCTTAAGCGACACAGACGGAGTCACTGCAAACCGGCAAGCCTCCGCCCGGTCTTCATTTCAAATTAAGACAGGTTCTTTTCGACGATAGCAAATATAGCCAACCGTGCCATAGGTATGTCCCTATATCTCGCAGGTGACAGGAAATCACCTGACTTCTACCGCGTTTAAGCAGGGCTAAGCACTACATGAGCCTGAGCTACATAGGATTCAGGGTATCAATATCTGGACAAGGATTGGATAACCAATGCAGCAAGTGTTTGCATCCAACACCTAAACTTAATGCAACAATATATATATGTAACAATAATACTTTAACTGCATTTCGGAAATTAGGAGGCTTAATATGCTCCGGGGCTTGCCTGGGATCCGACACCAGTCAGTTCAGTTAGCTTGCACCGTCATGGTGACATCTCCGGTCCTAGCACTTGCTTAGTCCTTCCATCTTCAGGATATATCCACCAAACCAAATCTTCGGGTTTGGCTCCAACATCGCATCCTTCACGTGGTGCATCTAGCATACCTAGATGAGATGCAATATACAAGTGCATAAATATGAAGAAGAGTACCATGAGACGCATCACAAAATAGCAAGCAAGACAAGCATAGTTTACACTAACACACTTAAGTACTTTGTGATGCTTAACTTAAACATCACACAATCTATCATGCTAAGATGGCAAAGAAGACGATAACACCAAGCATGACACAAGTTTCCTAAGATCTCAGATGCTCTAACTCAGTCATCATTCAAGGCATAAGTCACACTTAGCAATATACAAGCAAACACTATAATTGGAATCAGCCAATTTCTGGACATGCAAACAGCAGCTACAAGATTTAGCTATAACTGGAGTTACAAAAATCCAAATAACTTGCAAGAAGACATTTTGGAAATCTTATGAAATTGTATATAATTCATTTTTAATCATCTTAGCATGATTCTCAAGTTAACTAAGTCAAATATACCCATTTACAGAAACTGGTCCACAATTGACAGAGAGCAATCAATTCTGTAACCCAACTTTAAACAGGCATAACTCACAAACCACAAAACCAAATACCACCACATTTTAACATCATCTAGATACATGAATTATCTACAACTTTGTTATTATCACCAAAAGCTCATTCAAACCCTAACTAGATCAAACACTAGCATCTTTCAGATCTACTCAGAATACAATCAAAACCTGACAGAAGACTTAAAAGTCATGTAACTCCTACACCATCAGGCCTATGGCCTTATGAGTTGAACACAAGCAAGATCATGAAATTTTCTACAACTTTTGTATTCACTACAACCATAGCAAACATCATTTACACCACGAAAATAATTGCACAAGCAAAACTGCAAATGCAACCCAACAGCAGTGGTACAGAAAACTGATAGGAACTTCAGAGAAGCATAACTGGAGTTCTAGACCTCCAACAAACATGAACCATAACTTTTTGAAAATCTTAGGAAGTTAACTACAACTTTCCTATTCTCATATTAAGATGATTCTACAGTTAGAAGGGTCAATTAATCCAATAATTGCATCTCTGTCCAAAACATAGACAGAAACTGACATACCACTTTAAACAGCTATAAATGGAGTTATACATGTCCAATAAATGTGGTTCTAGACATTTTAGAAAGCTTATCAAATTATAAACAACTTTGTTGTAAACACCTAAAGCTAATTCTACTATTAAGAAGGCCCCACAGTAAGAAGAAGGAAACCCTCTCTGGGTTTGGGCAGAAACAGCCACAGAGATTTAAGCAAGTATAACTCAAGATCCACTTAACCAAAAATCATGATATTTAGCTTTTTGAAAATCTTAATAAAAGTACTACAACTCATGTATTATCATAAAGTCATGATTCATAACTTAACTAAGCCAATTAATTCAAGCATGCAGGACTATTCAGGGTTGGAGCAAAGCAATACAGTACATTTGTTATTTTTATAACTCTAAAAATATAAATCCTACACTTCTGAAATTTTTACCAGACAACAACAATCACCTTTTGAGCACTCCATAAAAATTTCACATTTATTTGAGCAAAATAACTACAGTTATGAAAAAGACAAATACAACTAGCATTAAAAACTTAACTGCATAAATATATTTTCACAGCTAAACCTTTAAACTAAAACATGTAATACTATAGATCTACTGCATAGAAAATTTCACAAGGATTCCAGAAAGTCCTGATTTACTATTTTACGATTTTTCTACAAATTACTACGAATTTTCAAAGTGGAGCATTCAAATCTGTAAAAACCAGAAAAAGGAAATTGAAATCTTGCATCGGGGTCCCTGCGGAAAACACAAATTAAACACGAACAAATGGATCCTTTTTAGCACTGTTCACTGAAGTCACTAGTTCTTCACATAACCCCCTACCTTTTTCCTTATTGCCGCGCGAGGTCCATCGTCTTCTTCACCCGACCGGAACAGAGCAGCACGCTGGCGCTTGCGCTTCCGGCCACCGTGGTGCTCACCGGCAGCGAAGGAGGGGTGGAGGAGCACCAAGGGAGCATAGCGGACCCGCAGGACTATCTTGCTCGGCCTGAGATGTGCCCGAACGGCCTGGCCGCGGCAGCGGCGAACTCGGCCCTCCTCGGCCATGGCGGCGTCCGCGCACGACCGGCCATTGCAGCTGCGAGGCGACGCGGAAGTGGAGGTGGACGGCAACGTGCGTGTAGCTGGTCGTGGAGAGTCTGAGGGTCAACAGTGCTGGCAGTAGCGTTGGCAGCAGCAAGCTCGTCGGCGGCATTCATGGCGGCCACGCGAGCGTGAGGCAGGGAGCGAGAGGGGCGATGGGAGGGCAAGCGAGTGAGCCAGAGGGAGCTCGAGCACTCGGTTTAAGGAACGGGGGTGCGACAGGGCGGCAGAACACGCGGCAGCAGCGCGTGACAATGGCATGGCATGAGCTCTGCATGGCTGCCACGCGCTCCCCCTTTGGGGCATTCCACCGAGCGGCTGGCAGGTGTCGGAGCGGGCCGGTTGGACCACGTTATTGGGCTTGTTCTGGTCTGAACTAAGTCATGGGCCCTTAAGCAAGTTTGTTGTCCACATGATGACCTACAAATTTCATTAACAGACCATGGCCATTTGAGCAATAGATTATCAGTTAATTAGGCTCCAAAGTGATAGTGTCAGTGTGTTGATAACAGTCACGGGAACTCGCCTTCGGAGGTCAAAACTCCGTCAAACTCAGTGCAACTTTTTGTATGCTCTTCTCCATAATATAACCCTCAACTTTTATTTTTGGACCAACTCAAGTTGCTTAGCAAAATTTGGAGAACGCGGGATGTCAATGTCAATGTCAGTGAATTCCGGACGGCAAACATTGTCGGGCTGATTTTAGCTTTTCTATTAGACTTTGAGCGTTGTTTTGATCCATTTTAAAACTGAATCATGACTTGGTCTTTTAACAAAGTTTGTTATAATCAAACTTTTATTCAACTTTCATTTTTGGTCAAACCTCATATCTGGTCCAGAAGTCAACTTTATTTCTCGGTCAACGCAAAGCCCTTTTTGCTATAGAATCTAGGTTTCCATGATTTTCGGATATTTTCTCCATCTTTGCTCAACACAAACCCTTCATAACTTTTGTTGTAGAGTTCAATTAGAGTTGTTGGAGCAAGGTTGCAAGGTTTGATTGATGACCTACATTTCCATTCACTTAATAAAGCAATTCATGCAAAGATATGACTTATCATTTCATGTGACTTTTTGATTCCAAACTTCATGAAACTTTTCCATGGGTCTAGATGGATGCATGGGGATGTAATGTACATGGAATAAGCATGTTTAACATTACTCTTGCATAATCTTAACAAGTGTCCATATGTAAGCAAATGTGTGTGGCCCAAGTTTAAGTTGGAGCTCCATCATGTAGATTTGATCTTGACACCTTCATTAGCACTCGACATGTCATGTTTGAGCTCAAACCCATTGCTTAACTGGTGACAAACACCTGGGGTGTTACAACCCTTGCTTCCAAGATGCTAACCACCAAGTGTATAACCCATGTGCTTGTGTGTTAGCATTTTTCAAGCATTTTCTAAGGGTTAATTCGTTAGCACACTAGGTCCTAATGCATATGCAGTTATGACTTCACCTATGGCACTCGATAACCGCTTAGCCAAGGTTTTCCCCTCTTAATAGTACGACTGTCGATCCTAAACACACTCGCACCCTCTATAGTGTCTTGAGTGCCAAAGTAAAAAACCTATTTAATACCTTTGCCTTAATTAACACTTGGTTTTTGTTTTTTTCTTTCTTCTTTTCCAAGTTGGAGCACTTGATCATCTCTTTTGGTCACCACCATCATCTAGCTCCATCACTTGGTGTGTACCATCCTATCTCATATACAACACTTAATGACAATGGTTAGTACACTAAGTTTCATTAATTATTCGAAACCAAACTAGAGCTTTCACCCCGCGACGCCAGGGCCCGTACCCCGTGGTGCCTCCGCCCCTCGTAGAGAGGAGGAATCCGCCACCAAGGTATGCTGCTAGTCGCTGGCGCCTCGTCCTCCGCCTCCAAGCTCCATGCGTGCGTGCTTGGCGACTGTAGTGGCACCTCCATCCCCGCCACGCCATGTCGTGCTCCGTCCCCTGCCCCGCCCAGGCCAGTCGCTAGAGAGGGGCTGTCACTGGCCGGGCCTAGGCCAGGTGCAGGTGCAGCTGGCTGTCACTGGTCGGGCCTCAGGCCGTGCCACCATCCTCGGCTACCGGTGATCAGAATCAGCCGTTCTCCGCTCTGCTGTGCGTCGGAAGAAGGGTGAAAAACACATGTTGCAAGCGTATATTTCAGTGTGTCAGATGTATCAGAGGTACGTTGCAAGTGTTTCAGATGGATGTTGCAACAATAGATCGGATGCTCCATATGTTGCAATGGTTGTACACGTATGTTGCAAGCTTCTGTTCTCAATGTTTCATCATTTTTCCGACGTATGTTGCAAGTGTGTTTATCTGGATGTTGCATATGTTTTTACACATATGTTGCAAGTGTTTTATCTAGATGTTGCGTACGTTTTGCAATGGTTTCAAATGTTTTTCAAGTGTTTGGCGAGTGTTTTAGACTTATGTTTCAAATGTTTTATTGTTCTTAGAAGTATGTTGTAATTGTTGTATCTGGATATTTTAAAACTAGATCAAGTGTTGCATCTCCCTTCTCACCTACTGCTGCCTCTCTTCGGTATCAGACGTGGGAAGAAGGGTAGACAGGTGGTCTCCGCTGGCGCGGGGCGGTCCCCACGTGTATGCGCTGGCGTGCGACAGCATGCAGCATGCAGCAGCAGCAAGTGGGGACGCAGCAACAGCAGGCGTGGACTGGCAGGCACAGAAGGCGAGATATGGGCGGGCAGGCTCAGCGGCGCGGGTGCAGCAGACTAAGGCAGGTGCAGCGGCGCGGGCATCCAAAGCTATCCACGCCCCCGAATTCCTGACTTTTGAACCCACGTGTAGTCTGTGTTCCACTTCACGCTCCAGTCCAAACCGCGACAACCCAAAGGTTCGTGTTCATCGAGTTGGCCAACAGTGAGTGTGTGCGAGCACATAGAAAAAGCACACGCCACTTGGTTGAGGCCACGTTTAGTTCCAAAAACTTTTTCTAAAAAGTGCTACAGTATTTATCACATCGAATTTTACGATACATGCATGAAGCATTAAATGTAGATGAAAAAAAAATCAATTGCACAGTTTGGTTGGAAATCGCGAGACGAACATTTTGAACCTAATTAGTCCATGATTGAACACTAATTACCAAATAAAAACGAAAATGCTACAGTAGCCAAATTCTCAACTTTCACTCAACTAAACAAGGCCTGAGTTTTTTTTTGATGAAACACTTGGTTGAGTTGAGTGGGCCGTTTTCAGTCTTCTCCCATATCTCCTCACTCCTCTGCAGTCCCCTCCTCCATATCTTTAGCCGCAGGCCTGCAGGGAGCAGCACCGCTAGTGACTCCGATCCCCGTCTACCTCCCAGAGTCCCAGTGCTCCCCATCTCACCTCTACTTGCCATCTTCATCGATTCAGCCGCCGGCCGCCGGCCGATGAACGCTACCTTCTGTTTGGTCTATGCCTTTCCGCAGGTTTGCTGAATTGGGGAAGGAATCCAATTTAGGCCTCATTCGTTTAGGCCTGGATTAAGGCTGGAAACTATTCCAGCTAATCAATGTTAATACAAATAAACCTATCATTCCAGTTGGAACGGTCGGAGGAGAAAGTTCTTGGCCTCTTGGGTGATTCTTGCAGCGAAAGGTTTGATTCAAATTCCGAATCTTTGGATCTCGAATTCCTCTCACCTACTCGGATTAGGAATCAGAAACGTGACCTTGGCCAATGGCTAGTGATCTATATCTATACCTAATAATAAAGAGGTAAAATTTCTCTTCACCTATTTTTTGTCTGAGCATCACTTAAGTAACTTTGTGAATATGGAAAACCGTCTATAGCCCTTCTCTTTTATAACTACGAATCCTAATCCAATTAGATCTCTCCGATTTCGGGTGAATAGGAATCTTAGATAACTAGGAATCTTTATATCTCTCCGATTTCGGGTAAATATGAATCTTAGACAACTGGGAATCTAATCCAATTAGATCTCTCCGACTCCGAGTAACCGGAATAGGAATCTTAATCAAACACAAAAATATAAGAATACAAATTTAATAAAGAGGAAAGAAGGGTATAATTTCTTTGTTTTTTTTCACTTTTTTCTCGGTTTGTCTATACCTATACCTACTGCCTACCTAATACTAAAGAGGCAGGATTTCCGGAAAAAAGGTTTGGTCCAGCCTAATCACCCGTATCCTTTCCGCGTTGGTTTCCCTTTCTATTTCTTCTAATGTTCTGACGTCTGTTTTTTTTTCCATTTTCTATCTCTTGCTTCTCCCACCCAGAGCAATTTCCTACTTTGGGCCTTTTAAAAATTGTGGCACCCCCGCACGTGGTGTCCATGCTGCTCTTCCCAACCTTTTCTTTTGTTTTTTTTCCTTACCTAATGAAGTAAGCCTTGGGCACTCGGCAAATTTTTTTTTTTAATTTTTTAAAACTTATTTTGCCAAGTGCCAGCGCCAGGCACTTGGCAATTTTTTTTTTTGAAAATCAACTTTGCCGAGTGCCCCCTGGGCCGGCACTCGGCAAAGCCCACTTTGCCAAGTGCCCCCATGGCACTCGACAAAATATTTTTTTTATTTTGGGCCTAAATTTTTTTCTGGGGCCTTGTGACAGTATTTCAAACTCTATTTTAAAATTTGGGGCAATTTTGACTTTTTTTGATATATTTCATTAGTTTATTTCATTTCGTCGAATTTTTCGGGATATTTCAAATTTGAACTGCAGGTACATGAAATAATGGACTTTGGTAATCCAAAAATTGATACTCATGATATTTAGGGTATGTTTAGGCCGTATCCAGGAACTCACATGAAATCTCGAGCATCTCGTTGACGTAACATATCGAGGTACTTGTCGGAAATGTGATTTTAAATTATATAAAATGCAAACGAAGTCCGAAAATCATGAAACTTGTCGAGGCGTCATGTTATCGCATGTGGAGGTTGTGGTAAAAAATTGTGAAGGTTTCGAGCAAGTTGTGACGTCGGATGCCAAAAACTCAGACATCTCCTGATCATGTGGAGATGTAATAGGTTAAATTGCATCGAACCTAATGTGGATGCAATAGGGTGTATTGCATCAAACCTAATGTCAATGCAATAGGTTGTATTGCATCAAACCTAATGTCGATGCAATATGGTTTTATTGTGTCGAACCTAATGTCCATGTAATATGGTCTACTGCACCGAACATTAGCTGTTGCAATAGAAATTCTTATTGCATCAAATTTATTAGATGTTTTACATCAACATTATTATGATGCAATAAACTTTTTGATCTCTCTATCGTGATGCAAGAGACACCCATGGCCGATGCAATAAAGTGACCTCGTCTCAAAATGATTTGGATGCAATAACCCTTTTACATCTCCCTATTCTGATGCAAGAGACAACGATGCTCAATGCAATAGTAGCTCTCGCATCGGTCACATCAAACCGATGCGACAAGGCTATTGCATCGAGATCTCTTGCATCGGCTCTCATCAAACATAAAATTGGTGCGATAACAAGCTATTGCATCAATTTTGGCCCTATTACATCAAAAATTTGTCGGTGCAACAAGGTCAAAAATTAGTAGGTACAGTATCACGGTCGAGTACTAAAGTTGAGTACAAGGCATTAGCCAACGCAACAACAGAGATAATGTGAGTCCAAAAGTTGATTGATGAATTGGGAATTCAACATCCTCATGTAGCTCGGCGCTGTGGTATGATAATATTGGTGCTACTTATCTCTCGGTAAATCAGTGTTTCATGCACGTACTAAGCATATTGATATAGATTTTTCATTTTGTTAGAGAGAGAGTAGCGCAAAAGCTGCTGGACATTCGGTTCATACGTTCTTAGTGGTTGGCTGAGATTGAGTGGGGGTGTTGGGAAACGTGTAACCCAAGGGTTGTTAGGCGTGCACCATGCCTTGTACATCAAGATAGGAAGTTTGGTAGTTTGTTATAGATGAGTCTATCTCTTTGTAAACCTGACTTTTTGTACAAGCCACACCAGGGGCTGTTCCTAGTCTCTATAAACATGGAACCGAGTTGTCAGGGAGAGGCAACTCGTTCACCCACTTTCACAATACATACCGTATCCATATTCGGATACTCAAATTTGGATATATATGATGTCAATATCCATTCGTATCATATCTAAAATATTTGTAACCAAATTCGAATATGAGGTTTACAATAGCTATCTGTATTCGTCTCTAGGTATCCAACCATATTCGATTTGTTTACACCCCTAGCTCCAAGCAGTATATCTCCCGCCGTTTTAGTTCCACCTCAAAATTCAGATACTCAAAATTAAACCCCCCATAATAATACAGTATTACCCATACAAATTTATTATTTTTGCACTGTGACATACTCATTGACAACGTCGACGATGTCATATAAGACGATCAGATCTTCTTGAATATAATTGGCGCGCCATGCTGAGGATGCAGCGTAAGGACAGTGTACGGTGCATGCGTGTACGAAGGCGACAGTTGGAACTCGAAGCGCTGGAGGATCATGCTCAAGGCCATCTTGGCCTCAAGCAGCGCAAAGTTCTGCCCGATACAGATCCTCGGCCCCCACCCGAAGGGGAAGAATGCTGGTTGGTCCTTGGTCGCCTTTGAGATCCCCTCAGCGAACCTCTCTGGCTTGAACTCATGTGCGTCTTTCCCCCAGACATCAGGATTGTGGTGGACGACGATTATGGGAAGCTCGAGGATTACCCCTGCAGGGTAGGAGATGCCTCCAATCTTCATGTCTTTGAATGTTCTTCGGTTAAGCGTCACTGCCGGTGGATACAGCCTGAGCACCTCGTAAAGTATCATCGTCACCTGGATATCATGTAGGTACAGACAATGTTGGCAGGTACGTAATATAATGTGGAATGGGCTTGGAGAAAACTATGTAGGTATAGTATCATGGTATTGCAAAGAAACACTTGCCGTTTTGAGTCGACCTAGGCCGTCGAAATTGGGCTGCTTGTCCCTGCCGAACACGCTAAGGACCTCCTCCCTCGCGCGGTCCTGCCACTCTGGGTGCATGCCTAGGATGACGAGCGTCCACGTGAGCAGCACCGACGTGGTTTCCATCCCCGCGAAGTAGAAGAGCTTGCACTCCTCAATCACGTCCTCGGTGCTCATCCTCAGGCTGCCTTTCCCGCTCTCCATGTTCGACTGCAGTAGCAAACCGAGCAAGTCATTGCCGCTCGCTTCGCCGTTTTCGATTGCACGCTCCCTCTTCTCGATCATGCCCCTTAGAGTCCCTTCGATTTCCCTGTTGATCTCGTTCATCCTCCGATTGTTCTGTGTCGGGAAGAACCTGCATATATAGTTATATTATAATGCCATGAGCGCACGCATATGAATGTGACGACGTTTAATGTACTAGAATTACGGCACTATGTGACAGATCAGAAGGTGCTTACATGAAGCCTGGGATGTACATATACTGGAAGGCCTTGATTAGCCGCTCTGCTTGCTCGCCCTGAAGTTGGAAGATCCTTCGCCCTTCCATGAAGCTGCTGCCAAATGCCGTGCGGGAGATCACGTCTCCAGTGAGGTTCTGAAACTCCGGCCAGATATCCAGTTCATATGATCCGTCAGAACCAGCGAGCTTGTTCTCCCAGCGATCTATAAGCTCAGTACAGCACGTCGAGAACGCCGGCAGCATGCGCTAAAAAAATAAATTTAGTAAGCACACATATCTATATGCTTGAGGCCGTGCATATCGTAACTGAGGCTGATTTCCTGTATGAAGGAAGTTAGCTAGAGAACCTTGAGCTTTTCGAGATGGAATGCGGGGTTCAGGATCCTTCTGTGTTTTACCCATTTCTCACCGTCGTGACTCGCAATCCCAAGGGCGAGCATTTTTATAAGACGCTTGTTCGCGATGAACTTCTCGAAGTGGCCAGACTTGTTTGATAGGATGTCTCTGATTAACTCTCCCTCCGTGATAACCACCCTGGGAATTGGTCCGAACCAGGTGATACAAATGTCGCCTGCAGTTCATCGTTTGCATGTGCCGTTAAAGCTATGAAACTTTCAATTCAATCTTTAAAATTTAGGGAACTTTCCATTTTATAGGAATGGTCAAATTTAGGAAAATGAGCATGACAAAGGACTATCTGAATTTGTTTGCTTAAATATGAAGATGGTGACAAGTAGGCAGCCCTGCGTAAGCACGGTCTAAAGCACGGCACGACCTATATATCCAAGTCATTTTCCACCACGAGTGCTCTTCATAATGCTCCCAACTCACCATCTCCACGGCCTCTAGCCCTTTATGCCATATCTTCTCATTGGCTCTCCGTCTCTCTCATCGAAAATCTTATATGTAGATCTCTTTATGCTTAGCTTCATTAAAGTACGAAGATTTGAAGTGTTTGACGTATGAAGACTTTGAATTGAATTTGTAATGTATCAAGTGTATATTCAAATGTATGAAATACACCAAAAAAATATAAATTTCTAAGTACTTAGTTTAAGAGGTTTTTAAACATGTGGGCTGACGCATGCCAGCACGGCCAACCCAGTCCACGCCCACTTAAGCCTTCTACGTACATGCGGTGCCTCGGCCTTGGAGTGAGCCCACAGACAAGCATGGCAAGGCTCATGATGAGCAAGACAGCTGGGCTCGCGCGAGGGGACAGGAGGTGGGTATGTGAGGCAGAGGAGTGCGCGACACGAGTGAGTTTGGTGAGAGAGGGGGAGGACGGCACGGGCGAGAAGAAAGAAAGGGTCGCGTGGTTACTTTCGACATACCGTGCTCCTTAACTGTGTTGAAGAGATGCGGCATCACACGGGGAACTACGTCATGGCACAACGGCATAGACCTCGATCGTGCCTCGTCGTTGAGCCTAGCGTTCTCCTTGAGGTCGCCGGCCGGGAAGCAGTACTCAGTGCCGGTAAGCCCCTGTGCCCGGAGCGCCCGATCGAGCCGCCGGGGCCGCAGCCAGAATGTCTCCGCGGCCTGGTAGCTCCCCCACGCGATCAGCAGGGCAAGGAACCCCTGGAGCAGGCTCCACGGTGATGGCAAAGCTGCTGCAGCTGCTACGACGTCGTCGTCCATCGTTTCCTTTCAAGTTATGTGCTGTGACAACCACAAGGCCAAAATTGTGCAGTGTGTGCTTCGTGAGAGAGCGAGTGCGATATAAATAGTAGTGGTAGGCATCGTTTTCTTGCCGGGCACGTACGGTTGGCTTGTGGAATAAGAAAAACCACACCAAACACCGGCCCGAAGCTAGCTAGAAATTGCTGGTTGCACGTGTCAAGTGCCGTGTGGCGCAGATTCGTCAATAAGGTCGACAAGGTTTTACCATATAATCGCGCGCGCGGGTCAACAATAAAGGTGTTGAAAAGACTAAGAGAGGAAACGTTGGTCCCTATCTTTTGTTTCTCCAGAAACTAGAGAGTGAATAATATAATAAACGGATTGCACTGAAAGAAACTAGTGACTTACGTGTGCAACTACGTATGATCGAATCTAGAGGGGTGGACACGACAGGTCGAGGAAGCAGCGTCGGTCCTTTTCCTCACGAATACTAGTTGGATAATATTACATATTAAACCATGTGAAATTTTACCAAACTTGGAAATAACGAGAGCCCTCTGTTCTGTTAGATCTGATGATTTAAAAATAGAAGGAACCAGTTGGAAGAAACTTAAGTTGTGGACTGAAACGGGAACTAAAAATATGTGGATCCGGAACTGGTCTCTAATCACATTTGGAGGGTATAACCGTACTTCTTTGATGTCTCGAGCTGCTTCTCTGAACCAGTTTAGATGCAAATTTTTTTGTGTTTTGTTACTGTAGCACTTTCGTTTGTATTTGACAATTAGTGTCTAATTATGGACTAATTAGGTTCGAAAGTTTCGTCTCGCGATTTCTCACCCAACTGTATAATTAGTTTTTTTTTCGTCTACATTTAGTACTCTATACATGTGCCGCAAGATTCAATGTGATGGGTACTGCGTAAAATTTTTTATGAACTAAACATGCCCTAAAAAAAAAGAGCTGCTTCTCTGACTGAAAAAAGAGCTGCTTCTCGTCTCAGCATCTCTTGTCCGAATTATACATGGGGTGGGTGATCCACGGAGCGAACCCCAATGCATCCAGCGATCCATCTCAGCAGCGGAGGAGCACCGGTTGCTCCATTTGTATTAGCTGCTGACTCCATGGGGCCCAATGGTTATTACGGATAGCTTCAAAACTTTGCTGCCTTGTGTGACTTGCTATGCTAGTATGCTGGCCTGCGTCTTGCTCTTAATGGAGACTCCGGCGCTGATGCTCGCGGCGGGAACAGCAGGAGGGACAGGGACGCTGTTTCCGTGCGCACGTCGCCCGCCATGAAGCAGATGTCGGAGTGGTCGTCGGAGCGGTCGCAGTAGATGTTGGTGTGGTTGGGCAGGGACGAGCATGGCCCTGTTGATGCTGATGCAGTGCGCTGCCGTGTTTCCATTCTGCATCGCCGCGGCCAGCAACGTGCTCCGGCCCGAGCGGTGGTGCCGACGATGTACGACTCGTCGAGCTAGGCCTTGGCGCGGAGATGCCGACAAGATGGCGCCACCGCCGTACAGTGTGGTCCCGGAGAAGTCGCACGCGGCGTAGACGACGATGCACAGGGTGACGACGTAGAGGACGAAGAAGTGGGCGATGAACGCCCCTCTGCCCTTGGCCTTGACGACTGCCGCGCCGCGTCATACATGGCTGGCGGCTTGCGGACTGACGGCGCCTTTTTTTTCCGGGGAGATTCCCCATTCCCATTGACGAGTTAAATGCAGACTGACGGCGCCTTTTTTTTTTTCGATACGGGGAGATTCCCCATTCCCATTCAGGACTTAAATGCACTGTAGATTCATTAATTTTTGATGATGTGCTATTTAGGTTTATTAACTTTCAAACTGTATTTTTGGGTCCATTAATTTTTAGTGGTGTATGATCTAGGTTCATCAACTTTCAAACTGTATTTTTTAGTTCATTAATTTTTGGTAGTGTGTCATCCAGGTCCATCAACTTTTAAATTGCATTTTTTGGTCCCTAAACTTTTTAACTAGTTTACCGTAGGTCCGTATCCCTTCCTTTAGCGAATAGATCTGACATGGCACGCCAAAAAAGCAGCCACCGTGGCCGGTCAACCAAACATAAAATCCAGTCTAATCTACCCGGTACAAAGCCGAAGGCCACCGGTATAGGCACGCAGGTCACCTGACTCAAACAAAACTCGGACTCCACCAGCCTAACTAGGACTGATGGACCCTGAGTCCCTGATTCGGCTAACATGCATGGCACGTCCAAACGCAGCCACCAATTTAATTCATGTACATAGGTGCACGCAGGCACTAAAAGCTAGATGCTAGATAAAAGATCGTGTATCACAACTGGATAGGAAACTAATGCATGGAAATAATAAAATACTACGGTAAAGATACTAATCACATTGGGAAAATTCCATTGATGATCTCCATCTCTTTAGAATTAGTACTAATGTATCTTGTTGGCTTCATTTTCTGCTTCTTTTCACGCAATAATAAGGCACCTCTATAAAATATCTTTGATAATAGTCTAGCAGTTGTCCATTTCTCCATGTTCACAATATATTTATCCTTAAAATTAATAGTCCCAAATTTAAGACCAGAGGATATTAACGAATTACCAGCTTCTACATTTGAATTATTGCTAGACAAGTCTCCATAAACATCTTGAGGAGCTATGGACTCATCATCTACTCCACGGTGGCTGCTTATTTGGCGTGCCATGTCAGATCTATTTGCTAAACGAAGAGGTATGAACCTACGGTGAACCAGTTAAAAAGTTTAGTAACCTAAAAATATAATTTGAAAGTTGATAGACCTAGATGACACACCACCAAAAAATTAATGGACCTAAAAATATAGTTTGAAAGTTGATGGACCTGGATGACACACCACCAAAAGTTAATAGATCAAAAATACAGTTTGAAAGTTGATGGACCTAGATAACATATCATCAAAAGTTAATGGACCTACGGTACATTTAACTCTCCATTCATTAAGAACGGAAATAGAGTTTAGATGTTTAAGAAGAAGCAGGTAAGAGCTAACAGACTGCGCTTAACCAACCCGCGCAAAAGGAGACCAGTGGATCAAAGAGAACCAGCTAACAATATCCATAACAGACTGCGCTTAACCACCCCGCGCAAGAGGAAACCAGGATAACAGCAGAAAACAAACTAGCATTGAAACAGCATCGCCTGCAACGTCTTAGCGGCCTAGCAAAAGGGAGTGCCCAGATGAAGATACAGATCATCAA
The DNA here is from genome assembly GCA_904845875.1 of Miscanthus lutarioriparius. Taxonomy (NCBI): domain Eukaryota; kingdom Viridiplantae; phylum Streptophyta; class Magnoliopsida; order Poales; family Poaceae; genus Miscanthus; species Miscanthus lutarioriparius. The sequence goes on from CAJGYO010000005.1 coordinate 44,834,943, forward strand.
CAAGGGACCTGATCCTCAGGGGCCCAAGGTAGAGGCTCAAAAATAACCACCAGTCATGATAAGAGAAGAACTCCACAACAGATCCATCATCTGGCACTATTCTGCAGAAGACGTCCTGTCATGCTTCCCGTCAGCTTCCTTTATTTACCAGATGCATCACCATCACTCATGTCCTGCTTGTCCTGAGCCAAAGAGGTCTTGCTCCGCTTTGATGTCAAAATGTTCATTGCAATCTTCATCATGGCGTTTACACCCTCTTCCAACATCTCCCTGTCCACCTCAGCGAAAAGTCCTGCCCAAAATTTCATTAGTGCGCCTGCGTGACAAATAATCTCAAGGGGGTTTTTTTATCAGTTTCTTATCGAAGCAAGCTCTGTTTCTTGCTTTCCAAATGGCCCAACAAATAGCGCAACCCCCCACACATGGACCTTCCTGGTAGTAGGGAGCCATTTGTCTAACCATATCCAGCAATGTTTAAGATCATGAGGGATATCATTTGCACCAAGACATTTAGCAATGCAGGCCCAAACAACTTTGGCTACCAAGCAATCACCGAGCAACCAAAATGCCCAAAATTTCATTAGTGCGCTTGCGTGACAAATAATCTCAATGGGTTTTTTTATCAGTTTCTTATCGAAGCAAGCTCTGTTTCTTGCTTTCCAAATGGCCCAACAAATAGCGGCAACCCCCACACATGGACCTTCCTGGCAGTAGGGAGCCATTTGTCTAACCATATCCAGCAATGTTTAAGATCATGAGGGATATCATTTGCACCAAGACATTTAGCAATGCAGGCCCAAACAACTTTGGCTACCGAGCAATCACCGAGCAACCAAAAAATAGATGATTTTTTTGCGCAAAAAAAAGATGATTTATAGATTCATGATGATTACAGCAATAGCACTCAGGATTGCCTTTCCAATTTCGTTTTATCAGGTTGTCTTTGGTTAAAATGGCCCCATTCTCCATTAACCACAAGAAAAAACTTCAGCTTGGCAGAGATCTTCCCTTACCAAATGTGTCTAAAGTGATGACCAGAGTCCACACTGGTTAAGGCATCATAAGTTGATTTAACAGTAAATGTATTTTTCTTTCCAATTTTCCAACCAACTTTATCTTCAGCAGTAGATAACTGAAAGTCCATGACTTTGGACCAAATCATACCTCAGATATTTTGCAATTCAATAGGCAGCCATCTTCTAAAAGTGATACTAATTACTCCATTTTTTACATCAGCCACACTAATTTCCTTTTGCTCACACAACACATATAAAACAGGGATCAAGGAACACAAAGGACTATCAGAGAGCCAATTGTCTTCCCAGAATCTTGTTTGGGCCCCATTCCCAATCTTAACACATCTGCCTTGTAGGTAAATTGGTTTAATTTTGAGCAAATCTGCCCAAATGGGCGAGTCATTCAGTTTATGAGAGACATTATGGATGTTTGTTCTAGATAAGTATTTGGCTTTAACTAATTCTTGCCACAGCCCTTCTTCCTTCTCCAGTTTTCACCACCATTTGCACAGCAAGCTGATGTTCAGCTTTGCAATGTCTTTAATACCAACCCCTCCTTTCTTTTTACTCTTGCACAATTTAGTCCATTTCACCATGTGATACTTCCTCTTGGTTCCACCCCCTTGTCAGAAGAAAGTTCTTCTAAGCTTATCAATGTTTTTGATAGTGGTCTTAGGTAACAGGAACACAGACATGTGATACAAAGGTGAATTATTAAGACCGGTACAAATCAGAGTGGTACTCCAAGCCATAGTCATGTTGCCCCCCTTCCACACATCCAACCTTTTACTACATTTTTCAGTCAACGGGAGCCAATCAATCAGATGTAGCCTACTAGGGCTCACTGGGACTCCCAGGTATTTAACATGAAAGGTCCCCAACTGACAATTGAAGATGTCAGCATACTTTTTTCCCCATTCTTCTTCGTCATTTATCATCAGAATTTCACTCTTATTGAAGTTGATTTTCAACCCAGAGAGCATTTCAAAGAGATATAAAAGCATTTTCATATTTCGAGCCCCCTTCATTGCTGTGTTTTAGGCAGATAATAGTGTCATCTGCATATTGTAGTATGGCCACCCCTCTAGGAATAATCTTATCTACCAAGCCAGTGAAGAGACCATTATCCTGAGTTTTGAGAACCATTCTAGTAAGGTAATAGGCCACAAAGTTAAATAAAATAGGGGACAATGGTTCACCCTGTCTAACCCCCTTAAAACTTTTCACATAAGGCCCAATGGATTCATACATTTTGACACTTATTGTCCCACCTGAGACAACTTGTTTAATCCACCCACACCACTTCTCATTAAAGCCTCTCATTTTTAGGCACTCAAACAAGAGTTTCGAATTCACTTTATCATAAGCTTTTTCGAAATCAATCTTGAAAACCACCCCAATTTCCTTGTTCTTTTTTGTTTCATGAAGAATTTCATGTACACATAATCCCAAAAGTAATGTTTCTACCTTTCATGAAGAAAGATTGTGTTTTATGAATCAATCTATCAGCATAACATTCCAGTCTCAGAGTGAGGATCTTGGTGATAGGTTTATACAAGCAGTTAAGTAAACATATGGGTCTGTACTGTTGTATTTTGGAAGCCTCTTTAATTTTGGTAGAAGAGTAATAATCTCATAATTGAGCTGGCAACAATCTGCTTTGCTGCAATGAAAGTCATCGAAAAGTTCTACAATATCTTCTCTCACAATTTCCCAGCAACACTGATAGAATTCTATGGGAATTTTTTCTGGTCCAGGAGTTTTATTTCTTTCCATCTGGAACAGAGCATCTTTGATCTCTGTCTCAGAGAAAGGCCTACACAAGTTGTCATTATCATCTTCATCCAAGTTTTCTGCATTGTCCCAAATGGAAGGGTCTAATTGAATATCATACTCAGATTCAGGACCAAAGAGCTCTCTATAATATTTAGTAGCATACTCAAGCAGTTTATCATCTCCTTCAATTGTTTTACCATCCTTTTCTAAGGTGATGATTGTGTTTTTCCTTCTTTTGTCACTGGCACATTTATGAAAGAATTTAGTATTTATATCACCCTTGAGAAGCCAATTCTCATGACTCCTATTGTACCAGTAGGTTTCCTCTTGCTTAAGCAAACTGAGGTTTTCTTTTAGCAGATCGACTTTTCTAGATAATTGGTGGGGCAAGAGCCCCCCAATTTCCCCTTGTTCTTCTAATGCGCAAAGTTCTTCCTGAATCATTTCTCTTCTTTTTCTCAATTCACCTTGCAAATGAAAACCCCATCCTTGGAAAAATTACTTAAATAATTTAAGCTTTTGTTGAATTCTATCTGGTGCAGATTTGGCATTGCATGGTTTCCCCCATTTCTAGCTACCTCATTTTTGAACTTAGGGTGACTCACCCAGCTAAGTTCAAATCTGAATTGAATTTGAAATGGCTTCTTCGAAATACCAGAGGAAATGATGAGTGGATTATGATCAGATACCTCCCTAGGGAGTTTCCTGACCAAAACCTGAGGGTACAGATCAGCCCACCCATTTGAAACTAGGATTCTATCAAGTTTCTCCAGGGTTGGAGGGTCTTGATTGTTTGACCAGGTGAAAATTCCAACAATCATCTTTATTTCTTGAAGTTCATGAAAGCTTATTAGAGCATTGAATAGTCCAGTATGTCTATGAATCCCATTATTTGAATTCCTTTCCTTAGCATACATAATGATGTTAAAATCCCCACCAATGAGCAAAGGTTCATTGAAACTAGAGTAGAAGTTTGACAACTCAAACAAGAAAGGAATTTTTCCATCTTCCTGAGCATCTCTATACACCACAAGAAGATTTCATTTGGTTTTTATTTGCTTATCCCACAAATTCAATTGAATCATGTAATCTCCTTGTTTGAATGAGCCAACATAAAAAAATTCCAATCTGGCACCCACCAGGATGCCCCTAGATCTACCCCTGGATGGATTCCATAACTAGAGGTAGTCTTGTTGGGGGTCAAACTTCCTCAGAATTGAACCATCACAATTTTCAATCATAGTTTCTTGTATGCCTATGAAGTGAAATTGATTTTGCTGAATAAGAGTTTTTAAGAATATAGAGGTCCCTTTCTTTTTAAGGCCCCTACAGTTCCATATAAGACCTTGGATATTCATGATTTATGTTTCTTTTTTCCAACTCTCTTGACCAAGTCAGGAACTTCCTGAACTTGTTTGCCCGTAAGCTTTAGGGGGGTAATTCTATTGGCTTTCCTAGTTCCTTTCCTTTTTTCCTTGATTGGGCAAAAGAGGATTCATCTGGCTCAGATGTCTCCTCTTGAATCCACTCAAGTTGTAACACATAATCTTCTGTTTCCTCATCAATTTCTTCAATAATAATAGTTGAATCAAGTTGTTGTTGTTTACCATAAAGATTAGCTCTAACAATCTCTAATTCTCTTAAGATGTCAAAAGAGTTACTACTACTGCTATTCATCTTAATTCCCATTTTCTCAGAAATACTATGTAAAGAAGATTGAGATAAATGAGTGAACATATTCTGAGAGTTGGCAGTACCTTCTAAGTTTCTCTTCCTGGCCACCATATTCACCTTCTCCTAAGTCGTCATAGTAATGTCCTTCTTCAGTCTCTCGCTCCTCCTTTTCTCTTGTGTCTTTGTCCCACCATTTGCATCTTGATCAGTTGTTTCAACTTGCTGCTGGGCTGTCAGGATGACTGTGTTCTCTTCAAAAGCCATACTTTCTTGGGTATTAATGATGTGGTCATCAGATAAGACTTCAGGTGAGGTTGTGATGGAAGGTAGAGTTTCTGTCCTCACATTATTAGTGTTCACATGAGGAGAAACCAAGTTTTCATTAACATCATCTTTGGTTTGATCACATACCACATTCTCAGGGGTTACATCCATACTGCTACTCATAAAAAACATCTTCTGGTGGTATTGAGTAGACGTGTCTTTAGAACATCCTTGTTCATCCTCCCTATAAGCCCCTATCTTCCTTAGCTTATCACTCAGTGATTCACTTTCAGTATCAGGCTCCTCAAAAGATTCAGGTATATGTACCTTGTTAAGACCTTCATCATCCATTCCTTTCCTATAAGCCTTCTGTGCATCACCCATGAATTTACTACCTGTAGAAATCTTTGGGGCTCCACCCTTTGGAGGAGCAGAATAAGAAATGGACTTTCCCTTTCTGTTCTGCTAATCAGACAAGATACAAGTACAAGCCCTTCCACCAGAGTCCCCACCTTTTGTAACATCTGCCACACCAGAATTTTGATCCTTTAAAAGGGCCTACCCAGTGCAGAGAGCTCCCGCTCTATGCGGGGTCTGGGGAAGGGTGTTAGTGGCAAGCCTTACCCTCGCTTGTGCAATGCGAGGAGACCACGACTCAAACCTGGGACCTTTCGGTCACAGGAGGTAAGACTCTACCGCTTGCACCAGGCCCACCCTTCAGAATTTTGATCCTTTACCTTATCCATTTTGTCATCTACGTGTCCATCTTCCATTCAAGAGAATTTGCCACTTGATTTCTCCCCTTGACTGATAGAGCTCTGGCCAGCCATGTCACCAGTATTGTACTTCTTTGGTGGGGGTTGCTGATCTTTCTTCCCAACTTTAATACCATTAGATAAGGTCCTTTCACCCCCTTCTGTTAGAAACTCTCTCAAATCTGAAGTCATGAAGAAACAATTCAAGTGTCCCTTCAGCAGTTTTAGGCACCTTAGTCGCATCTCTATAGGCAATCCTTATCCTGACATAATCCTATCTAAACCTGGTTGTTTCATTGATTTCAGTTACCTTGCCAACAAGCCCTCCCACTTTAGCTGTGGTCCTCACAGATCTCTGGTCAGGTGGGATATCTTTATCTCTGAACCATGCTTGCTGAAGCATGCCTTTGGCTCCAACACTGGGTGACCACTATTGTACTTTCATCTGTGCATCCACATTGCTCATTTCAAAATATTTGAATTGACTTCAATACCTCACCATTCTAGCATTAGGGAACCTCATGATAAACTTCTTACCCTCAACCTGTCTTGCCTTCCACTTCCAAGTATTAGATCCATGTATATTTGTAAAAACTAGCTCAATGTGTTTCCCATTTGCATTACCTTCCAGGATAGATATGATTGTTGTACTGTCTTTCTCTCTAGCCACCGTTGGATCGATACACTCATCAATGAAAAAGAAGCTTTGGTCTTCGACTTGAGTTGCGCAGAGCTTTGGGCCATAGTGCTATGCCAAACACCACTTACAATGGTAGGTTACATGGTTGCCCAAACCACAAATTTCACATATCAGACGCCTACAATCCTTAGTCAGGTGATTGAACAACCCACAGATATCACAGGGAACACTATTCTGGTTCTGATTCGTAGCAGGGGCTCTATTCTGATTAGGGTTTGCAGCATGAACATCTTGAGCATTGTTTTTGAGATTACCTTGCTGATTAGCAGCACCAGCAGTAGGCTCCTCCCCATTCTTCTTGCCTGATTCTTTTCCCAGATCGGGAACAATTTCATAGTCGTCTTCAACTCCCTACTTAGTACCCCCCTTCTCAAGCGCCGCACCATGTTCTTCGACTGATTCTTCGGAGTACACCCTTCTTCGCTTCGCGCTCCCAGACATTGTCGTGCGGACTAACTCGACCTCCCCCACGCCCATGTCGTCCAGCTCTGGATCCCGCCCTGCTTGGGCCAAAACTCCCCCACCTCCCCGCACCATGATTCATGGTGATAAACATGATGGGGGCTGGCTCACTTCTCACTGTATCCACAAAGGATCTAGCTGGAGCACCCCTCCATATGTGGCTAGCAAGCTTTCACAGATGGGGAAAATTTGATTTGGAGGAAACCCTAGTGGATTGTGGAGAGGGTTTCGGCTGAGAAGCACACGGTGGGTCTGGGGATTGAGGTGGGGAGGAAGCTATGTGGTGCTCCGACTCAAAGTCACCTGCAACCCCCCGTTCATCCCTCTCTAGATCACTGCCACGTGTACCCAGACTCGGTTTCTGCCCTAGGATCCCGGCGGTGAATCTCACCCTAGGAGGTGGTCAGAACCACCGTTCCAGATGATGAGAAGTCTCCTTGCCCTTGCTCAAATTACCATCTACCGCGCTCGAGACTTCCTCTGCTTTTCCGGATCCGCCATTACTGGACCTGCAGAGCTCGATTGGAATAGCTTTGAGCTTGATCTTCATCGGACTGACCTTGTCAAAGGAAAAGGAATCGAACACGGATGCCTGCTTGTAATGGACGGCGCTTTTGAGGCCTCATCCTAGCTATCTGCGACCTGCTCTGCTCTCATCTCCCTCCGTCAGATGCCTGCTTCTTTCCTTTCGTCCACCGCTGCCGCCGCAAGGTGGTGGTGAGGGTGACGGTGAGGCGGGCGTTGACTCTATCACCTTACGGAGGTGCGTGGTGGTGGTGAGGATAGCGGCGACCCAGAGAGGCGGCGAGCGGGCGGTGGGCGGAGCGGTGGCGAGCCGATGGGGGCGAGATCACGCAACGCAGGCAGAAGCGACTCCTGTTCGTGGAATTGGGTGGAGTTAGAGATGGTGTACAGGAGAAGAAAAGTACTAAACTGTCCTTAAGTATAATTTATTAATTAATAGCTGCCATAAATAGTCTTCAGGAGAGGAACAGGTTCCTCCCAAGCACGGTAACAAAGCTCTTTTTTCGGATGGAACACAATATAGAGCAGTAGTGCATCGACGTGGTAACTTTAATTAAGAGAGATAAATATATTGGAAATTTATATAAAAATTTAGAGCCCATGACCAAATATTGGTTTCTCGCATTTTTTGCCCATATTCTAATACAACACTTACATAGATAGTGTCTTATATTTATATCATGTTGTCACAAACTTTAGGTATTTATTTGCGGTTGATGTCTTTTCTTGGCTGGCACGTATATGGTTCGTTTGTGGAATATAAGATGCACCACACAAAAATACTGGCTGAAGGTCAGAAGCTAGATTAAAGATATGATTGGATGACCTAGAGCTAGTCACTAGTTGGACTAAAACTTAATCTAAGTTAGCTAAGATTATATAGCTAGCTTTCTAGTTGGCTAATAATTAGTAGAAAACTTAACTAAGAAAATAGTTCACATATTAGCCTTTCTGTTTGGATGGGCTAAAGCTAATTTTAGCTAGTTTTTATCTAGCTCACAATTAGCCCTTATATCTAAGCAGATCCTAATTTGCTGGTTGCATATACCAAGTGTTATGTGGTGCAAATTCGCTAACAAGGCCGATAAGCTTACTATAATCATGTCATAATAAAGATGTTCCTAAGAGAGGATACGTTCGTTCCTATCGTTTGTTTCTTTTTTTAGATATTGAAAGAATATCTGGCTTCATCCTCATAAATGAGAAATCACACCAAAATTATTATAGGAAACAACACCATGTTCGCTTGATCGTATCAGCCATGATACAGTGTTTTCTCTCACAATAAAACAGCATCAGCCGGCTTATAAGCCACAGAAACGATCAAGCGAACATGGTGCAAATGCTTAAAACATTAGTAGTCTCATAAGGCAAATAAACTTAGTTCGTAATCCTAAAGACATAATAAGACCACCCATCAGAGGCAAAGAAGGCCATTGTCGTCGACTCCAATGTGCAGCAAGCAAAGATGATGTGTTCTTTCTTGTTATCACACAGTCACAATTGACTCCAAAGACGGAACCAATAAGCTCCTCGGAGTAAAGCCTGCACAAAGTTTTTAGGTTTGCAATTATAAAAAATAATTCCATTTCTTGTCAACCAAATAGACCAACGAAGGTTGCTGCCCCCTGTTAATAAAAACAATATATTTCCTTTTCCTCTCTATTTACATCAATGAAATACGGATGGCTAGTGGGGGATCAATAGCCTATTAAAAATCTACAAAGATATAAACACGAGGCAAATTGATTAGAACAAAAAACAATCATATTCGCAACTACTTTGCCTAGCCTACTCACCACAAACAAGCCCTCCTACACAATCCTAGTTGCTACCTTAATTAAATAAAGCACACAATCAACTAGAGACATGTCCTAACAACAAAGAGAACAACTTAGCTACACTACTCACTAGAGAGCTAAAGTAAACTAGCAACTAAACAAGCTACTTTCTATGAAGGACTCATGCACAATAGTTGTCGCTAAAATCCCCCAACCTCATGGGGAGCTCGAGACAGGGCACCCTAGACCTCCCCAGGTGACGCGGGAGAGACGACAACTCGCCTTTGCCCCCCTCTAGGAGCCAGTGATAGTGAGAAGATCAACGACGATGATGAGACGCAAAAGAATGAGTGCATCAGGTAAGGGCCACTCTGGCATGAAGCACGCGCTAGCCAAGGGCCCGAACCTAGTAGCGGATGGAGATAAGGGGAAATCTGCCCTCTACATAACTCCCTGGAGTTAGAGTCACAAGAGAAGCACATTCCTCTCAACCTTGACGCTAGACCGCCATCGCTGCATGCAATCCCTCCTACTTCATGGAGACACGACCGCTAGCCGCCACTGCAATGGAAGATTTACATGGAAGGCACTATCCCACTTGTGAGGCATCATCATATGTCTAAGAACTATATGGAGATCCCCTAGAGGGTGTCAAATGACTGCCTATGAGATCTCGCCTCCCTAGTGGAACCTATTTATTAACATGATCTGGGAATGGCCAAGGCGGCAAGAAGGACCTTCCAATCGGTCGTGAAAGATGGATATCCCTTTTCGCCTCCTAGACTCTCAAAAGGTCATGCCTTGTTTACGCTAAGGGCCTCAAACATTGCAGTCATGTATGGGATGCCCTAACCATAATGGTGAATTTGCGGGTGTTGACGGTCATTAGCTTGCTAATCTGACTGTCAAATTAGTATAAAATGACAACTTCCACATTTTACATAAGTAGCACCATAGCTATAGGGCTTTAATCTAACTAGTTTCACATGTTTTCTATCCTAAAGTGTTACACATGGAATGTAAATGATTTGGTGCACAAATACTATGAACAACATCAGCCCATATAGACAATCATCAATGAGAGATAAACAAGGGCTTAGTCAGACAACTCCACGTGATTAACAAGGATCAAATGGATACATGAACATGGTCCAATACTTTCTCAAATCATATATTTGAACCTACCATGTCAAAGAGCTCATCGAGATACACTAAATGGGCTTTTGGATCTCCTAATTCGGAGTTTTGACGCAAAAGTTACGCTTCACGAAAGATGATAGGCTGAAATGGAGATAACCGAGGTCAAGCGACCTGCCAGTAAGCCCAATGGCTCTCAACTCTAGTGTGGAGCCTCCATATTCATCCTAGAGCCCAAGGGAAGTGGGCCCCAAAGAATAGGCCCTAACAGAAGGTCACCAGACCCTGTAGTTGGGCCAAACCGCCTCAACTTTGGATAGATGCAAGGAAACACAATGTGGAGCAATCCTATGCGTGGGTTAGGGGTTAGTTTCATCTGATGGCTATTAAGATGCATCACACGGGTTGAAGGGCCCACCAAAAGAAAAATATTCCTTAGGATCAAGGGGAGTATCTCCACTCTCCCATCTCACTTCCAAACTATAGGACCCCTCAACTCACTTGAAACACACCACAAGAAGCTCTCCACTCTCTCAAGATGTAGCATTAGTGTTAGTGTTAGTGGGAGTTAGAGTGAGTGGAGCTATGCCCTAGTGTTAGGAAAGGTGGAGTGGAGCTATGGCCCTCATCTTTGGAAAGCTAGCTAGTAGAAGAAAAAACAGAAGTAAAACATTAATAAAGTCATAAACATCATAGAAATTTACAATAAGACAATAATGGGACGGGCATTGCCCTGTCATTCAAGCTACACTACTCATTGTTTTTTGGAATTACACTGCCCATCAATGTACCAAACAATAAATATTTTGAAGAGCTGACAAGCATAACAACAAGTAGCGTAAATTCAAGATCAAATGCACCTACCCTAGTCTCTGTCGCAGCACCTAGTTGGCTATGTAAGATATGCAGAAATGAGTAGTTTGCACAACTAGAACCCAGGTGTGATTTAGACTCATTGGCAGTCTTCATGTCAACTTTAAGTTTCCTCTCCAAATCCAGTTTCTTCTCCTCCAAAATCTTTCTTTTTGTATCTAGGAAAGTTAAGTCAATATTCCACTAGGCTTTTTAGGAAAACCGGTCCCATTGTATCGGCAGTGCTCTTTCAGCGTCAGTGTTGAATGGTGGTTCATATGGCATGACAACTTGGTACTCGTAACTGGGGAACTCATCGAACTAAAAAACAGCGATTTAGAAACAGAGAATGAAAAAAGAGAGAAATTTAGAACGAGAAAGAAAGAAAAAAGGCCTCAAAATATATGAAGATCAGTGTGAAAATAAAGTAGGTTACTGTTGGTGGTAGGTAGAGCACTTGTCAAATCCCTCAATTCCTCTCCTCCGCTGTCGGCCCCTGTGTAAGATCTGGTCATCGAGGATGCTGATGTTTCGCTTCAGGGTGATGATGTGAGTGTTGACAATGAGGATTTGTTGGTTGTACTCCTCCATGCAGACTTCAAGCATCTCCTCTTAGGCCTCTCCAGCTTGGTTTTGGTGCGACTCTTGCAATCTAGAAAGCTCTAGAGTTAACACCTGAAACCCCATTATTCTAGCATGAGTGTTGTCTTTGATTGCCACAACATTCACAAGCGATGTCTGCTCATGCACTTTAAATACAACCTGATCGGGCCCCCTATCCTGCTTGAGATCCTCGGCCTTGTCCATACTAGAGAAATTGATGACTAGCAGAGCCATGGTAGATACGCGGTGGATGTAGCGGCAATGACTAAATGATACAGTGTGGATTTGGTCACACTCCAATGCCACTAAAATTCTGAGATGAATCCTTCATCATAATAGTTTTCTTATTAATCGTCTCCCATCAATAATGAAAGTCCATGTGAGCACCTTCTTGGTCAAAAGTCTGACTACACATTCCTCAGAACGATTGAGTGTGCCTGCTGGCCAAACCTTCGTCCTTACAACACTAGAAAGCTCCAATTTTGCTCTCACCGGTGTGTGTTGGTTGGGTACAACAACTCTCACAGGGGATTCAAGTGCTTGGATCCCTCAGAAGGGCACATGTATATCTCTTGAGATGCGGTGTTTGATGAACATGACTTTCCCTTATCGCAGTTGCATCCTAACACAGGCGCTAGGTTGAGAGCCGAGCTTTCCATCCTCCCTGATGTACTCCTTAATTCTTTTACTAGTTTTGGGGATGCAATTTTGCATGATCAATAATCTAAATCCTCCCCTACTAATGGCGTGCCAAGTGCTGGTGATTCTATTTTTGCTATAGGAGAAAATTTGGTGAATTCTAGTGAAGATTTATGCCTGGATGGGCGTTATTTCATGGGTTCCCAGCAGGGAACAACCTCGGCGCTTAACTCTGAGTGGATCCACCGGCACATCCAAGTTCTGGCATCACATCCGGCTCGGGATTGCTGCCTAGTTTGTCATCATGTGGGGGCCCAACGGCAGTCGGATCATCTATGGCGTTCATCCCTTCTTCTGTGTGCTCCACCAACCATGTGGTCGCACAGACAGATCTAGGTGACAGGGGGCATGAGTCCTCATGCCTGTCTCGCCTATCTTCGAGGTGGATTGTCTAGCTATGGAGATTATATCCCCTGGATTGTCTGTGGTTGGGGCTTCTGTGTCAACACCGGTGGCTGTCCCCGCACGTCCTGCAACCAGGCTTCAACGAGGCATGAGCAAGCCCAAGCTTTACACTAGTTTAGTGGTGCATGATAGCCATTGTTGGTATTTTTAAATGCACACAAATAAATCCGCAAGCATAAGGATACCGCTGTAGCTTTCATCCAGGAGTATTCCAGAGTATCATATTTATTCATTGGGAAACAATGGTTTAAGAAGTTGATAGTTCACCATCATGTATCAACTAACTAGTATACCAACTAAACTAAAGTGGGGGTAAGTGATAGATAATAATGGTTATAAATAATAGCACATACATAAGAGAATCCCATGGTAAAATAAATGAATAGTCTAGTTAAATTGAGAGGACAATGGTTGAGTTCAAGGTTTCTAAATACTTTTCTATTACTTTGGTTCTATTCTAGTTTAGACTAGAGGGTATAACTAAAGCATGGGTAGATATAGCGATCACACACATTAACACTTTAAAGCAGCAGTACCTCTCGAGGGGGGTCAGAAAGCATAGTCGGGGGAAGGTTGCCTAAAGTTCTACGAACACCAATCCGAACGTGGTGGATTACAAAGGCCTGACAGAGCTGTCACCTCTGGGGCTATCACAACTAGCCATGGGACTGGGCGCAATCTCAGATAACATATAGTCTAGACACCACGTCTACACTATTAATTACTACTCTAGTCACATATAATAACTAAAGCACTCGATGCGAGCAGAGATCCCATGCCAAGGTGTGATAACTATACTAACCATACTCATGAAAGGCATAAAAGTAAATAGAGAAGATAATAATATTAAAGCATGAGTCTTGCAGAAGTATGATACAAATATATACCAACCTTCAAAGATTAACCTGAGCATAGCTCAACTCTCCCTAACTCTCAACTTAACTATTCTACTTCTACATCTTGAGAGCTTTGTGGAGATTTCTCTCTTGTGGTGTGTCTTGATCTGAATGAGAGATGGCCTCCTGGAGGGAGTCTGGGGTCCTTTTATAGGGATCACTCGGCAACATGTGGGCCCATGAATCCATGACAACTCATCATCTCGACCCTTGATTCGAACTGACCTTGATACATGGCGAAGATGGACTCTTAAAGGTGGTGGAGAACCGTCATACAAAGCAGGGACTGACAGGTGGTCCTAGGAGGCCAGCCGGCCTACAGGTGGGGTCGGCCAGCCCCACCAAAAGCCCTAGTTTGGCTTTAATTAATTGATGAAACCTAGGACTAACCTTTGATCTAAGTGTGTGATTTAGACATGGTGGTCCAATCCAAGTGGTGAAGCTAGATGATGACCATGGTGAAGGAGATGGCCACATAAAGATGGATCAAGTGCTTCACATTTGGAAAAAGAAGAAAGAGAAAAACAAAAGTGGGCTCGAGGCAAAGGTATTTTGATAGGAGCTATTTTTGGTTTGCACTCAAGACACCATAGAGGGTGTGAGTGATTTAGGATCGATAGCCGTGCTATTAAGAGGGGAATTCTCATGGTTGATATGGTTGTCAAGTGCCACTAGGTGATTGAATTCCATGCATGAGCATTAGGACCTAGTGTGCTAACATTTAACCCTTGAAATTACTTGCGAAAAATGCTAACACGCGTGCACAAGTGGTGAGACACTTTGGTGTTGGCACATAGAAATAAGAGTGCTGAGAAACGTGTTGAAAGTGAGGGTCACGGGGAGACCGAACGCGTCTGACACAGGGACCAGACGCGTCCGGTATTTGTCTCGGTTGTGGTTTTTCTAGATGAGACCGAATGCGTCCGGTATTTGACCCCTACGTGAGAAGCTAAGGTAGGGTTGATCGGATGCTCTATGCAACAAGTGACCTAACGCTGAGCATCGCGTTCGGTCAGATGAGGCGAAGCATGTGGTTGTGTGGACCTAATGCAGGGGCGCGTCCGATTGGCGATATCAGACGCATTAGATCGCTCCAGGGTGGCTCTGGGAGCTCTTTGGAGTTGACCTGACGCTGCCCAGCGAGCATCTGATCATTTTTCATCATCATGTCCGATCGTTCATTGACTTTCACATAGAGAGAGCCGTTGGGCGCCAACGGCTATTTACGTTTGAATGAGACACGTGGTGTTTTAGCAGTGACCGGACGCAGCCACCAGACATGTCCGGTCGCCAGACCAGGCGCATCCGGTCACCTCGCAGACATCCCAATGAAGGGGTATAATGGCTAGTTGAGTTGTTGGGACTCTATAAAAGCATGGTGGCTGGCTCTTGCTCACTCTCTTGGCTCTCTAACTTGTTGATACACCTTGTGAGCATACTCCCAAGCCTCCCACTCTTCTAGCTTGTGATTTGATCATCCAAAGTGAGATTGGGAGTAATCCAAGTGCATTTGCATTGTGTTTGAGCATCTAGTGGCACTTGGGATCATGTTGGCTATGGGTCTTCTTGTTACTCTTGGTGGTTGCCACCACCTAGATGGCTTGGAGCAGCGGAGGAGCTTAGGCACATGTTGGTGATTATTCGTGGCTGGCTCTGGTGATTGTGAGGGGTCTTGCACCTTCCCCGACGATGAGACGCAAGGTAGCTCTAGTAAATTGCTCATGTCATTGAGTTACCTCACTTGCGGTAGGTTCTTACGGGGCCTCTTGTGGTGGGCTAGGTGTGTGTAATACCTATTAGCCGCTGAACCACCAAGTGTTGGTTGACACAACAGGGACTAGCGTGCCGGCAAGCACGTGAACCTCGGGAGAAAAATCGTGGGTCATCTTCTGCTTGGATTTCTCCTAGTGATTGAATTGGCATTCATCTTGTGATTGGTTCATTCCTCTACAGGGCGGTATAATCACCCTACTCACTCTTTACATTTCTTGCAAACTAGTTGCCAAGCTCTTTAGTGTAGCTAGTCTTTGAGAGCTTGTTAGTTTGGTTAGCGTTGCTCTTTAGACCAAGTATGGGATGTGATCGAGAGCGACTTTGTGATTCTTGATCCAGACAATCTCACCAACAAAGACAAGGCCAATAAGCAATGCAATACAATGGTGTAAGGAAAATGGACCCTAGTCCCATTTACTTTGGATTTTGGTGTTTGATGACCAACACAACCAAATTGGACTAAAGAATTTGTAAGTTTTTGTTTTGTAGTTCAATAGGGTGCAAGACGTGACTTGGACGAAGGCGACATGATGATCCGATGATCAACACCATATGCCAGACCTTAGAAGCACAAGAGAAGGCCTAAGAGATCAAGCAAAGTCCAAGCACGAAGATGGGAACCAAGCCGGACACAAGATCACGAAGAAACGAGCTCACAGAGGTCACCGGACGCTGCACCGGATGCTGCACCGGATGCTGCACCGGACGCTCCGATCAAGAGGCTCGGCAACAGCAGCATTAGCAGCAGCGACCGAACGCTACACCAGACGCTGAGTGCCAGAGTCCGATCAACATCAGTAAGGTTCCAGAGAGCTATTTTCATGATTGGACACGTCCGGTCAGTGCTGACCGGTCGCTGGTCAAAGTCCGGTCAATAGCAGAAAAGCAGGATTTCGTCCCCAATGGCTACTTTCTCATTGGGGCTTATAAATAGACCCCCAACCGGCCATTTGAGCAGAGTGGAGCTGAGGAAACATACCAAGGGTGTTGATACACCATTTTAGTGATCTCCACATGCATAGTGCTTAGTGATTCATTAGGTGATTAGCGTAGGTGCTTTGCGAAGTGCTTAGGTTGATTAGACCACCGCTTATGCGCTTGCTATAGGTTTAGGCCTAGTGTTTAGTGAGGTTTGCATTCCTTTTACCACTCGGTGCTTGCACGCACCATTGTTGTACATCAGAGGGGCTTGTAGTCTTGTGAGATCACACCAACCGCGTTTGTGGTGTGGCCGCCACCGTGTACCGGAGGGAACAAGGCCCGTGGCGTTTTGGCTGGAAGCTTGATAGTGAAGACGGCGGAGAGCATCCGGGAGAGGCTTGACGGAAGGCATGTCGGAGACCCACTTGTGCGTGGGGAAGGCCCGAGGCTATCCACGGAGTTACCCGACCGGGAGCTTGACCGTTGCGAGGGATTCCTTGTGAGGGGCTCCAACGAGGACTAGGGGGAAGCTTGCGCGCTTCTCGATACCTTGATAAAAATACCAGAGTCATCGACGGGAGTTTGCATATCTCTACCTTACTCTTTAGCTTCCGCATTTACATTGATTGTATTACTCCTTTTGCGGTAGAGATAGCAACACACTAGCAAAACCGTAGTTGCACATTTAGATAGTTTATCTTTTGCATAGGTTTTGCTAAGGTTAGAAAAAGAGGCCATAGTTTAGAGTTAGAATTTTAAGTTACCTAATTCACCCCCCCCTCCCTCTTAGGCGTCATGGTCCCCTACAATTGGTATCAGAGCCGGTTGGCTCAATTTGGACCTTTGGCTTAACCGTCGTTGAGCCGACGCCATTTAGAGTGTTTGGGATGGATACCTCTAGGCCTCCATATTTTGACGACACTAACTTTCCCTATTATAAAGCTAGAATGGCTTGCTACCTTGAGGCGGTTGATTTGGGAGTTTAGAGAGTCACTCGTGATGGGATGAAACCCATTAAGAATCCCGATAAACCCACGAAGAGTGAAGAAAAGGAAATTCAGTTCAATGCTAGAGCTAAAAATTGCTTGTTTGAATCATTTAGTATGGATATGTTTAATCAAGTGTTCACTTTAAATACGGCACATGAAATTTGGTTAAAACTTCAAGAGCTCCATGACGGCACATCAAATGTCCGTGAGCAAAAACATTGTCTAGCTAAACAAAATTATGATTCCTTTACAATGAATGATGATGAGCTTGTTCATGATATGTATTCTTGTTTGAATCTAATTATCAATGAGCTCCATTCAATAAGACTATCATGAGGAAGAGCATCTCCGTGCTACCACAAAAGAAATATGCAAGCATCATCACCATCCTTCACAACATGGAGGACTTGAGCACCATGACCCCGGGCATAGTCATTGGCAAGATAGTGGCATTTGAAATGTCACATAAGATGGGTCAAGAAGAAGCCTCTTCATTAAGCAAAGGCAAAGCTCTCGCATGTAGCGAGAAAAAAAAGATGAAGGGCAAGAAAGTTGAGAAAAGCTCAAGCTCAAGCTCCTCATGTGAAGATGAAGAAGAAGATGAGGATGATGATGATGATGATGATGAAGAATCAAGTGATGATGATCAATCTTCCTCCTCCACCTCTGACCTTGATGAAGAATTAATCAAACTTATCAACAAGGTGGAGAAGATGATTCAAAGGCTCAATGTCAAGGGTGTGCCCATCCAAATCCAAGATCTCATTTTCACCAATCAAAGAAATGAGCAAAGAAAGAGAGGATGCTATAGATGCGGCGAGTTAGGGCACTTTGTGAAAGTATGTCCAAACAAGCCCACACCCAAGACAAAGAAGAAGGCATGCAAGAACCAAGACCTCACATCAATAAAGTCATGGGATGATTCTTCAAGTGGAGAAGAACACCATCACAAGAGGCGAGGTCGCAAGCACTCATCATCAAGCTCTTCTCGTATGTGCCTTATGGCATGAGGTAACGAAAGCTCATCCTCTAGTGAGAGTGATAGTGATGATGAAATGCCTTCTTATGATAAAATTGTGCAACGAAATCTTAATTATGCTAAAGTTTGTACTAGTCAATAAAAGAAGCTCGAAAAATTAAAAGTAAAGCTAGATAGTTCACAAGAAGCATACAAAACTTTGCTTGAACAATATGAGAATTTTGCTAATCTAAATGTTGAACTATCTACTAATATTGAGCAACTTAAGGCTAGTGCAACAACAAATGCATGCACAATTAATGATGAGCAATTTGTAAAGAAAAATGAAAAATTAAAAGAAAAGTTAGCTAGCTCACAAGATGCTTATAAAAGTTTGCTTGCTAAAATGGAAACCATGTGCAAACATTGTGATGAGCTAACTAATAAAATTGCTAATCTTGAAGCCGTTAGTATAATTCCCACCAAGGCATCTAAAAAGAAAAGTTCTATCTTTAACATGTCTAAAAGGGATGCCTCTACTTCTTGTAATGATTTATGTTTAGACTCATCTTCGTGCAACCAAGTTTGTGTTGAGAAAGTTATTGTAGATACATGCACATAAGAGGTTGCAAAGGAGAATGAGCAACTCAAGCAAGAAGTAGCTCGCCTCACCAAGGACTTGACTCAAGTGAAAGGCAAGGCAAAGCAAGCCCAACTTCATCAAGATAACACCATCAAGGGTGTGAAGAAGCTTGATGAAGGACAAATCGTGGTTTGCTACGTGTGCCACAAGGAAGGTCACAAGTCCTATGAGTGCAAGGTGAAGAATGGGCGAGGAGCAAAGAAGAAAGAGAAGAAGCAAACAAGCAAGCTCTCCAACACCTACACCAACAAGGTGGACAAAAAGGTCTCCACACCTTATCTCTTGAAGAAGAAGAAAAATGACAAGGTGGTGGCCATCAAGGTGAACAAGCAAGCCAACAATGGGGTCAAATGCTTTTGGGTGCCAAAGGAAATCATTTCCAACATGAAGAACACCAAGAAGGTTTGGATCCCTTAAGGGAAGTGAGAAATCCAATGGACTTCGGGGAATTTGGAGACTTGGCAAAGTATGGATGTATTTCATGGGGTGCATCATGATGGATAAAATCATTGCCAAGTGGGTTAGTGAATACTATGGACCCAAATTCCACATCCCATGTTAGGTAACTAGATTCATTTTTCTTCAAGTGTTACTAGATTTATTTTCCTAACTAGTGGCATCTTTAAGCATCTAGTTACTCTTCATGCCTAGGTTTGCATTTGCATGCTTATATCTTTTGTCATGCATACACTAGGTATATCTTATGGTAGGCTTGCTCAGTTTTATTCTTATTCCTTAGAGCAGTTCTACATGGTTTAAAATTGTTTAGGAGCACGACACATAGCTTGTCTTTCGATTGTTCATATAATATGTGCCAAAGTCCAAATTGTAGATAATTTCTCTGAAATATCACCTTCGAAAATGACTCTCACATTCATGTGATGTCATCTTTCAAGTGGTATTTTTTATTCTAAAATCAATGTGCATGTTTCCTACAAGTATTCCATGCTTGTGTGCACAAATTTAGGGGGAGGTTACTCTACAAGTTGGATGCTTTGAGACTAACACCTTTTCAAGCTTATCATGTGTGTAGTAGTCTCATTGCAAGGAAAATGGAGTCCCCGGAGTTAAGCATTATACTTCAAATATCCACCACCAATTGCAAGTGGTAGAAATCAAATTGATTCCCACATATGGTATTTCTAAACCAATATTGTAACGTCCCGCCTCCTCGAGACCAGGCCCGCTTACATCTGATAGCTTTCCTAGGACATAGACTGCCTTCACAGGCCAACACCAGTCTTTTCTGCGCACTTTGTCCTCACTCATGCGCCCCCGGGAAGAACTTCCCGGTCGATCACCCATCGCTCTAGGCCAAGCACACTTAACCTTGAAGTTTTTAAGAGATGGGCTTCTAGAAAAGAAGTTGCAACTTATTGGTACGAGTATCCTATTAATCCTATTAAGCCCTGAGCCGGGGTGTTACAAATATCATCATGTTGATTTTATGTTGATATTTATATGCTTTCTCCATGCATTATATAGATTAAATTCCCTTGAGCAATAATTTACCAATTATGCATATACTTTGCCTTCTACTATATGTATGCATATATTTAGGGGGAGCTTAGTCTATATAATGTGAGAGTCAAATTTTGTGACCTATTCCACTCTACATACAAAGGTTCACAAAGGTTGACCCTCCTTTGTGCTACTAATGTCTTCCTTTTTGGTGCTTGATTCCAAAGAGGGAGAATTTAGAGGACCAAAAGCAAGCACTAATTTGTAGGACCAAAAGCTAGATCATAATAATTTACAAGTAGTAATGGTCTACAAGTGTTAATGGTCTGAGAAAGGGAGGATAGTGGATTGTGGATTAGCCTATGTAATGGGGAGAATTTGTAGGAAGCAAGGCTTATATCCATAATGCCACATGGGGACTTTTGCAAGGGCAAGATAAGTTTTTATGTAGTATCTTTTAATCTTATAAGTAGCATCTTTTAGCATCATATAACCTTGCCCCTTGCATTGCATCCTAGCAAGTAGGTAGTTTTCAATTTTCAAAATTCTATCATTTGCTTGCTTTGGTCGTGTTGTCATCAATCACCAAAAAGGGGGAGATTGTAAGGAAAATGGACCCTAGTCCCATTTACTTTGGATTTTGGTGTTTGATGACCAACACAACCAAATTGGACTAAAGAATTTGCAAGTGTTTGTTTTGTAGTTCAATAGGGTGCAAGACGTGACTTGAACGAAGGCGACGTGATGATCTGATGATCAACACCATAAGCAAGACCTTAGAAGCACAAGAGAAGACCCAAGAGATCAAGCAAAGTCCAAGCACGAAGATAGGAACCAAGCCGGATGCAAGATTGTGAATAAACGAGCTCATAGAGGTGATCGGACGCTGCACCGGATGCTGCATAGGACGCTGCACAGGACGCTCGATCAAGAGGCTCGGCAACAACAACAGCGACCGGACACTACACCGAACGCTGCACCGGACGCTGAGTGCCAGAGTCCGGTCAACATCAGTAAGATTCCAGAGAGCCGTTTTTGTGACCGGACGTGTCCGATCAGTGCTGACCGAACGCTGGTCAGAGTCCGGTCAGTAGCAGAAAAGCGGGATTTCATCCCCAACGGCTACTTTCTCAGTGGGGCTTATAAATAGACCCCCCCAACCGGCCATTTGAGCTGAATGGAGCTGAGGAAACATACCAAGGGTGTTGATACACCATTTTAGTGATCTCCACATGCATAGTGCTTAGTGATTCATTAGGTGATTAGCGTAGGTGTTTTGCGAAGTGCTTAGGTTGATTAGACCACCGCTTATACTCTTGCTCAAGGTTTAGGCCTAGTGTTTAGTGAGGTTTGCATACCTCTTACCACTCGGTGCTTGCGCGTACCATTGTTGTACATCGGAGGGGCTTGTAGTCTTGCGAGATCACACCAACCGCGTTTGTGGTGTGGTCGCCATCATGTGCCGGAGGGAACAAGGCCCACAACATTTTGGCTGGAAGCTTGATAGTGAAGATGGCGGGGAGCATCCGGGAGAGGCTTGCCGGAAGGCACGTCGGAGACCCACTTGTGCGTGGGGAAGGCCCGAGGCTATCCACGGAGTTACCCAACCGAGAGCTTGGCCCTTGCGAGGGATTCCTTGTGAGGGGCTCAATGAGGACTAGGGGGAAGTTTGCACGCTTCGGGATTCCTTGTGAGGGGCTCCAACGAGGACTAGGGGGAAGCTTGCACGCTTCTCGCTACCTCAGTAAAAATACCGGAGTCATCGACGGGAGTTTGCATATCTCTACCTTGCTCTTTAGCTTCCGCATTTACATTGATTGTATTACTCCTTTTGCGGTAGAGATAGCAACACACTAGCAAAACCGTAGTTGCACATTTAGATATTTTATCTTTTGCATAGGTTTTGCTAAGGTTAGAAAAAGAGGCCATAGTTTAGAGTTAGAATTTTAAGTTGCCTAATTCACCCTCCTCTTAGGCATCATGGTCCCCTACAAATGGTTCTAAACACCATTTACAATGCCATTGATTCCAAGGTGTTTGAGAAAATCAAGGATTGTGAGAGAGCTAGTGAGGTATGGAAGAGATTGGAGGAGACCTATGAGGGCACACCGGTGGTGAAGAGTGCCAAGCTATACATTCTCAAGGACAAGTTGACAAGCTTCAAGATGAAGGATGATGAGAGCATTCCGGAGATGTTTCATAGATTGCAAGTAATTGTCAATGATTTGAAGGCTTTGGGAGAGAAGATCAATGATGATGATGTCTCTCATCGGTTCTTGATGTGCTTACCTCTAAGATTTGAGACATTGAGATTGATCATCATTAGAGGAGGATTGAAGCAACTCACCCCTAACCAAGTACTAGGTGATGTCATGACACAAGAGACATACCATCTAGAAAGGGAGGGGGTTGACAAGGATGAGAAGAAGGAAGATGAAGACAAGAAGAAGAAGATTGTAGCATTCAAGGGTAGCTCATCATCCAAGGACAAGGGCAAGACAAAGAAGCAAGAATCATGTGATGATGATGATGATGCTAGTGACATTGATGATGAGGCCATGGCTCTCTTTGTGCACAAGTTTGGAAGATTCATGAAGAAGAAGAGATATGGTGCAAGGAAGAGAAGAGAGAACAACAAGAGCAAAGAGTATGTGAGAAGATGCTACAATTGCAAGAGCTCAGACTATGTTGTAGCGGATTGTCCCTACAATTGGCTTGTTCGCTTGTTGGTTTCAGCTAGCCCAAACCAGCCAGCCAACAGTGTTTTTCTCTCACAAAAAGCAGCACCAGCCAGCCTAAACCAGCACCAGCACCAACCAGCGAACAGGCCCAATAGTGACAATGATGAAGATGAAAAGAAGAAGCAAAAGAAGGAGAAGAAGAAAAAGAAAGAGAAGAAGGGGAAAAAGATGACCTTCCAAAAGAAGAAGAAGGGTGATGGCTATGTGGTGACATGGGATAGTGATGCTTCTTCAGAGGATGATGATTCAAGTGATGATGACAAGAAATCCAAGAAAAAAGCACTTGCAAGCATAGCCATCAATAACAAGCCTTCCATCTTTGACACTTCATCAACTTGCCTCATGGCAAAGCCCACCAAGGTAAAATATGATGAAAGTGATGATGATGCTTGTGAAAGTGATGAGTGTAGGAGTGATGATGATGATGATGATGAGGACTCCAAGGAGACTCTCATGGACATGTTGGAGAATGCCCACACATGTCTTGAGATGAAGAGAAAGGAGTGCAAAGAATTGCGGAAAGAGCTCAAAGCTCTCAAGCGATCCTTTGATGAGCTCAATGCTTCTCATGAGAGTCTAAGGGAAGACCATGAGGAGCTTGGCAATAATCACACTAAGCTTGAAAGAGGTCACTCCTCTCTCCTCGAGCAAGTCAAGAAGTTGGAAGTCAAGAAGGAGCAAGTAATTGTGTCAGGTGATGTGGGACTAACATGTGATATTATTGATGAATCTTTTTATAAGTGTATCATTGTTGCTCCCACCAACCCTTCTTTTAGCACTACCACTTCTGCTTCACCTTTGAGTGATGGTTTTACTTGTGATGCCTCACTAATGGTGGAAAATGAGACCCTCAAGAAGGAGGTGAATGAGCTCACTCGTGCCTTAGGCAATGCCTATGGTGAAGATGCCCGCTTGCTAAAGTGCTTGGGTAGCCAAAGGTTTTCTCTCAACAAAGAGGGGTTAGGCTATACTACCAAGAAAGGCAAGGCGGCTTTTGTTACTCCCAAAGCTAGCTTTGTGAAGGGCAATGGTCGATTTTGCAATAGATGCAAGCAAGTTGGGCATATAGAGCAATATTGCAAGACTAACAAGAACAAGCAACCTAATGTATCCTCAATTAGATTTAATTCTTGTTACATGCTTGTTAAGGGTGCCAATGGTGTGAAGGCTAAGTTCATTGGTACACCAATTGTGAGCCCAAAGAAGAAGGCCATTTGGGTACCAAAGACCATGGTAACTAACCTTCAAGGACCCAAGCAAGTTTAGGTACCTAAAAAGAATTGATCTTCTTTTATAGGTTAATTACAAAGCATCATTAAAATTGGGTACATCGCAATTGCCATTATAAAATTGGGTACATCGCAATTGCCATTAAAATTGGATACATGTTAATAGCTCAACGGAAAGAATCATTAAAATTGGGTACATCGCAATTGCCATTATAAAATCATAAGTGTAGATGGTCACAATTCAAAGGATTTAGATATGAGAATCTATTAGAAGCTCAATTGTCAACATGTTTGCTCACCTAATTTTCTTCATAGAAGGCTTGGTTATGTTGGAATGAAACAATTAAACAAGTTCATGATCTAGTTAGAGGCTTTTATTTGATAAAAGCAAGTTGGAAACACACACCCTAAGAAGAGCATTGAGTACATCTAAGGCATTTGAGTTGTTGCACATGGACGACCAACCACATACACTAGCATTGGTGCAAATATGGATTTGTATTAGTCCACTAGATGCAATTTTCAAGATTCATCAAGAGAATTCACAATGAGAGACACCATCAAGAAAGTGAGAAGTGACAATTATCAAGAATACAAGAGTTGATGAGCTTTGTGATGAGTTTGAATTAGGCATCAATTCTCACCAAGTACAATCGCACAATCAAATGACTAGAGGGAAAAATAACGATGGATTGAGTGAGTACAATTCATTCATTTTGGGCTAAAGCAATCAACATCTACTATAGCAACGTCTCTATTGTCATCCCATGATGGAGAAGACAACATTAGTGAGTGGTAAGCTTATTCGGAAAGGAAGATATCGATGATGTCAAAAGCAAGTGATCTAATTAAGTGACCAGAAATATTATTTAATAAATTTGAGAGAGACATGCTCTAGGTGCATATCAGGATGAAAGAAACACACTATAGAACTATCGAAGGGGCAAAGAATTAGAGTCCATGTATCTTGGCTTTTGTTATCTAGTTGCGTTTGTTTGTGACTCTTATCCAGGGTATAAATATAATCCTCGGCTATTGATGAACATCTTCAATCTCCTTGTCAATTGAATAGGAGTAGAGTAGAATGGAGTTCTTCAACAAGGTGGGCTCTGCATCGGCACGACCCGCTTGGAGGAATTACGTTCAGGTCGATTCGTCCCCGCGAGCTCTAGTTAAAGACTCTTAATCGAATGGCTGCATCAATCTGTCCGAATTAGATTAAGGTTGTTATTGGCTCTACCTAAGGGTGGCGATCAAGATTCATTAAGTTACCGATCCTTCAACATTCGAGATCAATCTAGATCGGCCTTACATCCTTTTAATCCCTCATTTATCTTGATTACATTGTAATGGTTCTTACTTTAAACGATGGGTTACATTTCATCGTGTGTTGACATTTCCGTGCCAACACATGTTTGGCATGCATATCATAGAGGCATGGTGGGACCATAATCGCCACTATTTGATCGAAGTCGAGGCCGCTAGTAGGTTTGCTCGACCAGCATGCATTTATTCAATCGCCCCATTTCAATCAAGATCCTGTTTAATATGAGTAGATCCATTTTCTTTAATGATAGAATCTGTTAGTTAATTCATCATCATAAAATAAACAATTTGGGATAGGTCTACTTGTGTTGAATAGTCTATTGTTCATGTTATGTAACACATACCATGGATTATTTGATTGGTTTGATCTTTGGATTTAGGTTGTTATCATCATAGCTGCATCGATCCGATCGAACGTTTAAAGAAGAAGGAGAAGATTGTGTGCAAGGCATATCCTTTTTCTAAAAGGTATTGATCGAAAGCATATACATAATAGCTCAACGAAAGAATCATTAAAATTGGGTACATCCAATCATTATAAACTAAATCAAACCCGATGTGGAGAGGATTTTCTTCTCATATCGGTTTATTTGATCGATTTTCCGAGGAAAGATCACGGTGCAAAATTTGCATGGCACTAACATGTGTTTGGATGAAAAAGTGGCTGCACTAGATTACCATCTTTGGCTTCCAAAACCGATCTTAAAAGATGAGAGAAATTCAATTCTTGTCACATATGTGTCGCAAGTCCAGATGATGCATCAAGTTGACACATTGCCAACACATGGTGGTTTATGTACTTTTTTGAGAGGCCGCATTTATTTGCCATCATCAACAACGCATCACCAAGGACATCATGGATTATTGGTTTGATCAAGTGGTAGATGGACTTACTAAAAATCCGAGGATCCCCAATTGATCGGACATGCATGAAAGAACTGCTAGGCCATGCCACCACCGATCGGCATGAGAGAAATTCAATTCTTGTCACATATGTGTCGAGCAAGTCCTGACGATGATGCATCGAAGTTGACACATTGCCAAACAAATGTAGGACACCATCAGCTAAGTTTGACGTATGCATCGAAGATACAAAGATACTCATTAGCTCAGAATGTGAAGATCAAGCTAATAGTTGGTTGGGCATTTTATCAAGCAACATTGATTGGTGCAAGTTCTATAAGATAGCTTCAGAAAGATTCTTTAGTTCTTGGCCCTTGTCGAGGATCTCTTGATAGATAGCAACCAGTTACTTCGATAAGTCGGCATCTTCTACCAAGATGATGATAGATCAATACCTGCTCAACAGCCGATGCATTAAACCTTCATCGGCTCCTGGTCTAAGAACCAGAAAGAAACGAGTCACCAACCAGGAAATTGGAATATACAGCATTGATGATCCGGTGATCAAAAAGAATATAAAATATATCGTGAAAGTTGTTGGGACATCGGCCTATGAAACAACCAATATAGTCAGTTATGTAGGAAGATACAAGGCAAGATCAGGATGAACGAGTCCCATACAAGGTGAAAGCGGCCACCCCTAATAACTTCTTCTCTAGCTTCCTCACCAAGCCTAATGTCACCAACAAAACAATCAGCTCATCACAGGAGCCAATGGCGAGAAGATCATAGAGATGAACACGCCCGGCGTCTCGATCCCCCGCATCGACTATGCATCGGGGGGTCTGTCAGGCCTAAACTCATGCACGTCGATTCTCCAAATATCTGAGTCATGGTGGATGACGAGTGTGGGCAGCTCCAAGATCACGCCAACAGTTCTTTAGGTTCTCCAGCAAACTTCCTACGGAATCAGATCGGAACTGGAGTAGATTCTATTGACATGGTCATATACATCTAGAATCAGCTTCTGACAGAAGTAAATTCATCAGCTATGGACGCATCTAACTATAGGTGTTTCTGAAGGATCATGTTACAAGGGTAAAACAGCTGATGATTATATTCTAGAATAATGATATTGGCTTGGAAGATCATGGATAAATTCTATCGACTCATCAGCTCGCATGAAATCCTAAGTGGCCTCCAGGTTGCCTATCGGCTTACATAAAATGAGTATAGCTCATCGGCTATAAAAACTAAATAGCCGATGGCGTATTAGCTGAATGGAGTTATTTTATTGAGAATCTAATAGCCGATGAAGCATGGTCACATAACGAAGTTTGAAAGGAGAATGATGTGGACCCCGAGCATATCATCAGCCGTGCTGGATGAACAAGAGTGCTGAGGAAAAGATCCATAGCTACATTGGATGGGAAAAGGAAAGCGCTTACGAACCATGGCAGCTCATTGACCTCCTGCCACTATTCGATCCACTGTGACACGAAATCATGGAGAATGAGGCCAACAATGGACGGTCCAATCAACAAGGTAGACAGATCCACCGGGATGTTCCTAAAGTGCAAGTACGAGATCATGAAGTGGCTAGACACATCTATGGCATACCAGTAATGGTGTGAACAACACGTCGGTGCTGAGGAAGACGGACATCAACATCGCAGTGGACGACATGATGGATACGGCTCCGAGTGCGTCGGACATCATACCGACGAATTCGGGTTGAGCATGATCTTGAGTACCATGTTCGCCAACTACGGCGAGGATGAATGAGAAGCACTGGCATGGTACAAAGGATGTCGCACGGCCTCAACCAGGCTACCGCCAATCCCGACTCCTTCAGCGATGATAACTAGGACCGCCATGAGCTGTCAGAGCTCAACAAGCAGGTCACAAAGTACGCCGAGGTAGTCAGGTCCAGGGAGCTGCACACATTCAAGGTGCACGACAAATTCATCGTCAAGCTCAAAAACTTCAACTTATGACAGTCGATGGCATGCATGTCAATAAAAGTCGATGAGGTCTTTTACTGCAAGCAGCCAAGAATCAAGAGTCCAGATATATAGAGATCGGCTGGGGGGCCAGTACTGGCTCAGTTTCCACTTCAGCTGATGCATCAGGTGATGAAGCCATTTCGCCTGGCAGACACGATGTGGCCGACTCAAGTAGAGCTACCATCAGCAGTGGATGACCGTGTGCGATGTGAAGAGCTCGGATACACAGATGGTGTTCTGAACGCACAATCGGCTATGTAGAGCCCATGCAACCACAATTGACTAAATTTGCTGCTAAAACAAAAAAAAGGAATGGATCCGAGTGCAAATAAGAATCTACCGAGGACTATCACATATGCAAGTATTGATATGATGGCCGAGAATCAGGACTCCAAATATATTATGACACGGGATGCATATATGAAGAAATAAATAAAACGAAAATTTGCATGTGTGCGTCTACAAAAAGAGGTGGAGTCCGAACTCAGGTTTTTCGCCGATTAGGTTTGCATGCTGTTATAAATGGCTGATAGGTTAAGGAAATATTTCTTCAAATTACCCCACCGTCGGCCGAGTGATTTTGAGCAATAACCATCAGCCAAAAGTTATTATCAACACACAGAAAATTGGCTCCGAGTATTGAAAGGTTCTCAAAGTTTGTTTAAATATTGTGGTAGCCAAGAACAAAGGTATCAAGTCAATAGCCGATAAGATGCTCGAAGTATATCATTGTTATGCTAACCGATGCAAGCAAGAGAAGATCAAATTAATAAATTCTAATATATGGAGATCGGCTATTTTTACATGGGCTTACTATTCATGGATCCGTACATGACATGGATTAATTGAGATTGGCTATTTTACATACGCATGAAGGCATTTTACTGTCAGTGGCCTTTATTGAAAAGCGAACCAGGAAGCAAGGAATTGTTGTTTCTTTAAGTTGCCATGCGAGGAAGGTCTTGTCGATGACGCGTTTACTCTCCAAGCTGACAAAGACCAATCACCTCTCTTGAGATAGAATTGGCTGTTGGTTCAAGACCTTACCATTCAACCTGACGGAATCTCCAGCAGATCCACAAGGGTGTAAGACTAGTGAGATATCAGTTTCTGGTACAGCAGTGGAATTTCAAGAATAATCACATAGAGCCAATGAGGATCAACATAGCCGATGACTGTCGCTAGTTCGATTGTCGAGGTCACATTGAGTTTTCCTCCATGGGTTATTATCATTGGCTGTTCGACCAAGTATATTTTTCGATAAGAAGGAAAAGTCATCATGGGAGGTTGTATCAGAGATACGGAAAAGTTTAACAACCTAACAGCCGATAGGAGGCCATCAGCTGAAAATTATTATCGACATGCGGAAGACAGTGGAGATTAGCTATCGATAAGGATATTAGGACAAGGTCATCTGGCTTGATTACTTCATCGTTGTCGCTGAGGACACCATTGTCATTCAGGAGGTTGGATCACCAGAGCGAGGACTAGTGATGGCTGCCGATGCCCTGTGTCCTAGACGCCATCTTCCAATGAAGTAGAATCGGCTGCCCCCAAGCCTATGAACCATTTGTTCTCCAAGAGTGGATAAACAAGCATGAGGACCCGGTGTACCACATCATGCTAGGCGCCGACAAGTTCTCACTAGAATTCTTGCTTGACACACTCAACATCTCATCGGAGCATGACTTGCTGGCAATGGCCGACCGGGTAGAGACTGCTATGTACGTGTGGCGACGCAAGGTTAGTGGCAGCAGCAACAAGTTACCATGGAACAAGATCAAGGAACTCACGGCTGACGGCGATGACAAGGAAGTGATGCTGGCAAACAAGGTTGTGGACCTCCTCCTCTACATCGACTATATTCTCTCATGGAGGCATAACCGTTGGATGAGTAAAGGACATAGAAGAGTCTAGGCCATAACACGACAAATGCTGCTCATTGTTGTCCACACGGAGTCTCATTGATATGGCGAGTGACTTCAGCTGCGCTGTGTTCGATGCATCCACATCCTTCTTGGAGTAGTGCAGCTGCGTCAACATCAGTAGACTATTCGAGTTGACTGCCACAATGGACAAGCTCCTCAGCTGATCCTCGACATATACCGCCGCGCCCTTCAGATGGCTCAGCCTGAAGCCCCGTGCCAACATGACCGACCACCGCTCCATTGGCCATAAGATAGGAGCTAGCAGAAGATAGGGTCTCTAAGCTCGTGCTTGGTGAGGACATGTCCGACAACAACAAAGGCGTCTGCACTACCATGATGTACCTATAGCGTGCTCAGTGGCCAACACAGGAAGCCTCTTGGCCAGCCCTGACCTTTGTTGTAGTTTGTGGCTTCGACAAGCGAATTTTTTGCAGTGCTCTTTCTGTGTTCTCAACTTAATCTGATTACGAGACTTCTAAAACTGGCAATCGCCTTATTAAAAGTCAGAAGCAGTAAATGAAAGATTGCTCGCAATCGGCTCAGAATTGGAAGATCAAGACATCAAGCCGATAGAGCCCTTTATGTAGTGCATGCAAGTTAGATTTCCATGCATATATATACACGATGTACGTGGGCACAAAAAGGATGAGTCAGATCTTGGAAGTACATGCGGTCATGCCATACATATGTTTGATTGAGAACACAGAAATCATAAGGCCGACGAAGTCTAGCTGATATATACATACTAGGAGAAAGTTCAAGCAAAGGCATTCATCGGTTCAAAGCGGAGGTACGCATATTCTTTATTTCATGCTTTTTCTGTCACTTGTGAACAATCTATCATAGGGAAAGCATGCTATCTAAGTAGTTGATGAATGAGATATGGTATGATGAAACAAACCTTACTTCTTTTTGCAAAGTACTTGGGAAAATTTCTTACAAAAAATCAAAATCAATAGCTTGTCTCCTCAATGATGTTGAATTTCCTACCAGAGCCATATATTAGTCTCATTAAAAACCTTCCACATAAGCTGCTTGCTCTGTGTTGAGTTTTATCAAGTCTTGTTGAGCCTTGTTGAGAGATTTATCATGTTCTCAAGATCAAGATCACGTACGCGCCACATATATGTGCTGCTTCTATACTAGAAGTACGCAAAACCATGTTTTCATCTACCTTAAAATGTTCTGCTCCTACACTGGGAGAAGACAAAAATATGTTAGGTTTTATTAGAATAAATGGTCTAAGTTCTTGATAATATTTCTCTCAAAAATTTATTATAAAGAGAGACATGGGTTATGCGAAAATATATAAAAGATGGATAAAAACAAGTCCAAAATAAATAAATAAATAAATAAAAGCGAAAAAGAAAAAGATGAGAAAAGATAGCATATGTTCTCGCAAAAATATTCCACAAGAGAGAAATATATTTCATAGAGCATAGTAGAATTAGGTTAGCCACCAAATATTCCATGCACATGCACATCTTGATCTAAGAGTGTGACATTTTTCTCCTTGGATCCGGGATTTGACCTTACAATATATGCAAGGTAAGTACGCTACATATTTTATCCCTACCTAAAACTCCACATAAGCTTTTTAGAAGTAGGATAAGAAGAGACAAAACAATGCTTTGACGAGGAACTATACATATTGAGCGATCTGAGAAATCATTTGAGGAGCAAAGCTATGTTTTAATTTGAAAATCTTTCAAAAACCCAAGTTTTCTGAGCAGGGGAAGCGAGTATGACTGGATTCTAATCCATTCTATTCATCAACCACCTAAGATGGTATGACAGACACTTTAAAGTTCACATGTGTAGGTGAGGCTTGGAATAAGGTAATATCGCTGCCAGTAAATTCCTCGCCTCCTTGGAAGAAGACTATCGGCTAGAATACCTAAACTTTTATGCAACATATTTTCGTACTGCCGGTTAACTTGTATTACTATGATCGAACTCGGGGGGCTAGCTCTTAATCGGCTAAAGCAGATGAACAGTCAACCGAAGTAAGTCATCAAAGCCAAGTATTACAATCAGATGTCATTGACTCGAGAAAGGAGATTATTGGATCAAAATAGTTCAAAGCATGAAAACTCATACTTCGAACTAGGGGGGCCTGTGTTTACACAAAAATTTGGTAAGCTTATTCTAGAAAGGAAGAGATCGGCCGATGATGTCAAAAGCAAGAAAGTTTCCTAATTAAGGGATATTTATGAGCCGGCCAGGAAATATTATTTAATAAATTTGAGAGAGACATGACGTCTAGGTGCATATCAGGATGAAAGAAACAAGGACACGTATCAAACAAGGAAGCTTCATAGCAAGGATTCTGCATAAGGGAAATTAGAGTCCATGTATCTTGATATTTCTTTTTGTTATCTAGTCATGTTCGTTTAGGACTCTTATCAGCCTAGGGTATAAATATAAACCCCTGGCTATTGTAACAAAGACACATCCAATCAATCAATACAAGTTACCTTTTTTTAGCTCGATGCTAACCCTTAGGAGTAGGAGTAGAGTAGATTCCGGTGAGTTCTTCAACAAGCAGGGCTGCATCTTTTCGGCCAACCTCTGGTTTGTCTGTAAGTACCATCATGGCTTATAATTTGGTTTGTATGATTGCATCGGTTAAGTTCGACCTCCACTGTGAGCTCTAGTATAAGCTAGTTATCGACTCTTATCTAGTTCAAGTACGGCTGCATCGATCCGGTCGACCTCCACTACTCGAATTAGATTAAGGTCAAGTTATTGGCTCTACCTAAGGGTTGCGTCCTTCGGGTAGATTCATTAAGTTACCGATCTTGCTGATGTTCTTATTGTTATTAGTTTTTCAGCAACATCAACCTGCCCGATCGAGATCGATCTAGATCGACCTTACATCCTTTGAATCCCTCGTTTATCTTGATTACATTGCAATGGTTCTTACTTTAAATGACGGGTTACATTTCATCGGCTGTTCTACTTCGATCTTGATTGTGCATAGTACACGTTTAAGGCATGCCTGATCTTAAGGAGGTTTACTAGTTAGTTGAATCTGGTCTATAGCCCACTATCATGGCTGCATCGATCCGGTCGACCCCACTATTAGCACTCTAGATCGAAGGATGCTAGCTGGTAGGTTTGCTTTTGACCAGGCATGACCCTAGCTGTTTGCTATGCCTGCATAGGCTAAATAGCTGATCGCCCGCATTTTAACGTTCATAGTGTGTTTTCATGATCCTATTAAATATGAGTAGATCCATTTTTTTAACGATTGTGTGTATTATCTTTATTATGGCTGCCATCGATCCGGTCGAACCCCACTGTTAAAAATGATATGTTAGATTTGAGGAGTTGATAGGTCTACTCGTGTTAAATTGTCGATTGTTCACATGCGATGATCCTTTTTCTATCCGAATCAGCTCTTCTAGCCGATTCGTCCACGCTTTCACAGATATGACATGCTCTCATGAACATGTTAAAGTATGGTCAATTCTATGAGTTCTTTGGATTTAGTTTGTTGTTATCATCATAGCTGCATCAATCCGGTCGAACCTCACTATTGATGGTAATGGATTAGCTCTAGATGGTTGGTGGGACTGTCTGTATCAAACAGTCTATTGTGTGCGTGGCATATCCTTTTTTCTTACTGAATTCATTGGCTCTACACTACGTATTGATCGAATCTGATTTAGCCAGTGATGTATCTCTAACACATACATGTTAATAGCTCAAGGGAAAGAATCATTAAAATTGGGTACATCGCAATTGTCATTATAAAATCAGTCACAACCCACGAGCGTTACAGTTCTTAACAGCCGATTTTCTTCTTATATCGGTTTATTTAATCGATTTTCCCGTCTGGCTGTTAGTCCATTGGATCACCGAAAACTCACTAGTGTTGTCAACCACAACTAACGTTGTCCGACCACACACTATGACTAGAGGTAAAATAATGATGGCTTATGGTCGGCATCACTAGCGCATGCTCGGCAACATTAGTGAGTGGTCGAATATCTCCATGATCTAGTGGGCTAACACTGGCTGCTCTCGAAGCGGCGCACTTGGAACTATCTAGGCAAAAATCGGCATGTTCCATCTTAAATTATTGATAAACTTTCTCTCCTTGTCAATTGCAGATCAAATTGATTGGCACGCCTCGGGAGGAATTCGCAGGGTCGACTGGTCATGCGTTGAAGCCAAGCGGATCTCCAGCCTTGCTCCATCAAGCAGATCCTTCCGGCTTGTTGTGTGTCGACATTTTTGTACCGACAGAAAGCCCAACATTGCGTATTTTTGGGTTTTTGGTTGCAAATGCTACATATTGAAGAAAGGCACTAGATTGAGCAAGTTTGAGAAGAAATGTGATGAAGGTTTCTTGCTTAGTTACTCCACAACTAGCAAGGCCTATAGAGTTTGGAATTTGGCTAGTGGTACTCATGAGGAGGTTCATGATGTGGAATTTGATGAAACCAATGGTTTCCAAGAGGAAGATGAGAATCTAGGTGATGTGAGAGGCACTCAATTAATCAATGCAATGAAGAACATGGATATTGATGACATAAGGCCTAGAGAGGTGATTGAAGTTGAAGATGACAAAAATCAAGTGCTCTCTAACTCAAATGTGCAAACTAGTGGTTCTCATAATCAAGGTCAAGCTAGTGCAAGTGATGACAAATAGCAAGATCAAGAACAAGTGGCTAGTTCATTATCTCAACCAAATGAGCAATCAAGTGCAAGCAATCAAATTCAAGTGCTCCAACCAACCAATGTTGCAAGAGATCATCCATTGAACTCCATAATTGGTGATATCTCAAGAGGTGTGCAAACAAGATCAAAATTGGCATCATTTTGTGAACACTTTTCATTTGTGTCATCCATTGAACAAAGAAAATAGATGAAGCTTTGAAGGATGTTGATTGGGTGAATGCTATGCATGAAGAGCTAAACAACTTCACAAGAAATCAAGTATGGGAGTTAGTTGAGAGGCCTAAGGATCATAATGTCATTGGAACCAAATGGGTCTTTTGCAACAAGCAAGATCAAGATGGGATTGTTGTAAGGAACAAAGCAAGATTAGTGGCTCAGGGTTACACTCAAGTTGAATGTCTTGACTTTGGAGAAACATATGCCCTGGTTGCAAGATTTGAAGCAATTAGGATCTTGTTAGCCTATGCTTGTGCCCATATCAAGTTGTACCAAATAGATGTGAAGAGTGCATTTCTCAATAGGTACATCAATGAGCTTGTCTATGTTGAGCAACCTCCCGGTTTTGAAGATGAGAAGAAGCCCAACCATGTCTATAAGTTGAGAAAGGCTTTGTATGGATTGAAGCAAGCACCAAGAGCATGGTATGAGAGATTGAGGGATTTCCTACTCTCTAAGGGATTCAAGATGGGCAAGGTTAACACCACTCTCTTCACCAAGAAGCTAGGCAATGACTTGTTTGTGTTGCAAATCTATGTTGATGACATTATCTTTGGATCAATCAATCAATATTTTTGTAAGGAGTTTGGAAAGATGATGGCAAGTGAGTTTGAGATGTCTATGATTGGAGAGCTTAGTTACTTCCTTGGACTTCAAATCAACCAAATGAAGAATGGCACATTTATGAGTCAAGGCAAGTACATCAAAGATATGCTCAAGAAGTTTGGCATGGATGAGAGCAAAGCTATTAGTACACCAATGGGGAAAATGGAAGCTTAGATAGTGATGCTAGTGGGAACATGGTGGATCAAAAGATGTCTCAGTCTATGATTGGAAGCCTACTCTATGTGCCGCATCAAGGCCAGATGTGATGTTTAGTGTATGCATGTGTGCTAGATTTTAAGTCTCACCAAGAGAAAGTCATTTGAAGGCAACAAAGAGAATATTGAGATACTTGAAGCATACACAAAATGTTGGATTGTGGTATCCCAAAGGAGCTAGATTTGAGTTGATTGGATATTCGAACTCCGATTATGCAGGGTGCAAAGTTGAGAGAAAGAGCACACCAGGCACATGTCAACTATTGGGAAGATCACTTGTGTCTTGGTCATCAAAGAAGCAAAATAGTGTAGCACTTTCAACTATCGAAACGGAGTACATTTCGGCAGATAGTTGTTGTGCTCAGTTACTTTGGATGAAGGCTACATTGAATGACTTTGGAATCAAGTTCAAACAAGTGCCATTGCTATGTGACAATGAGGGTGCCATGAAGCTCACCAACAACCTGGTTCAACATTCAAGAACAAAGTACATAGATGTCCGCCATCACTTCATAAGAGATCATCAACAAAAGGGACATTTGCATTGAGAGTGTATGCACCGATGATCAACTTACCGATATTTTCACCAAGCCACTTGATGAGAAAAGGTTTTGCAAGCTAAGAAATGAATTGAACATATTGGATTTCTCAAATACGTGTTGATGCACCCCCATTATATGACATGCCTCTCCCTCGAGCAAAGCAAGGTAAAATTGATTGACATGTCATTCATACTTTGCTAAGGACGTGTTTAGTGCATCTAGTCATTCCTCACATGTCTTAGGCCCATTCATAAAAATCAAATGAATTTGATGCTAGTATGGTACCACTATTGCTTGTATGATTGAATTGATCTAGTGGTATCATATGGAATGTTTATGGGTTTGTGAACCTAGTGTTTGATCTAGAAAATGAGCTATAAGTGTTTAACTCAACATGGTGCATGATAACCCTTATTTGGAGGTATGAAGAAGCTTGCCCTTGGATCAAACCGAGTTAAATATCTTTTGCAAATGATCTAGATTGAACCAAATTGGGAAAATGATCCTCACTTCACATGATTTCACCCCAACGTATCTAAAATTTGAGCTCACCTTTTGTGCTAATTGTTAACAAAGGGGGAGAAAATTCACAAATATAAACAAATGAAATGACATTGTAAGGAAATCAATTAAAATTTGAAGAACACAAGTAGGGGGAGCAAGCTCATAAACTTGTATGTTGCATTTGTATGTACATTTACATATGTTTGCTTGCATGGCACAAGTTTTTAAATTCCCTATCCATGCTTGTGTGGTGTATGCTAGATTGTAGAAAATGATTGATGAAATAAAAACTAGCATGCATAGGATGATAGTTAGATGTGCCTTGCATGTTTTACAAGTGATACTAGTGCCTTGCATATAATGTTCATCTCACGAGGTATCTAGTGATTGTATTTTGCAAGTGCTATCTAACTAACCATGGTGCTAAGGATGGTGTCCAAATGGCAACTTCGATTGGTATCACGCTTCAAAGGTCCATTCTTTACACCTTAGCATCATTTGATAGCTATTACTCTCCCAAACTTCAAATTCATGCATATGTGCAAGCTTTCAAATCCAAACTCTTAGCACATATGTAGGGGGAGCTAATGCTACCAAATTGGATTTATGAAACTTGTCCACAACCTTTACACCTAGTAATATGCGTGGGCAAGCAACATGAATCCAAGAAAATTTTAATTGAATATCTTTGTGAAGGGTTGTCATCAATTACCAAAAACGGGGATATTGAAAGCCCTAGTTTGGTTTTGGTTAATTGATGAAACCTAGGACTAACCTTTGATCTAAGTGTGTGATTTAGACAAGGTGATCCAATCCAAGTGGTGAAGCTAGATGATTAAATCCTCCTGCATTCATAGATTCATCAAAACTTGTGAAAATACTTAGTATGAACCTCTATTCCTATGTTGGTGATTAAGACTAAGGATAAATGCAGGTTAAATTGATGGTTTATGTTTACAATAACGACCGTCAACAGCCACCACAACTGAAGGACCTACCATGGTAGAAGAAGCCTTTCAAGACTCTAGTGGATAGCTGCTATGGATAAAGAGTACAAGACCTTGCTACATAACAAGACCTGGCATCTAGTCGCTCCTCCCAAAGGTAAAAATATTACTGATTGCAAATGGGTTTATAAGGTGAAAAGGAAAGCGGATGGAATGATTTACAGGTACCAGGCTTGACTTTTTACAAAGGGATACAAACAGAGGTATGGGATTGATTATGAGGACACTTTCAGTCCAGTTGTCAAAGCTGCAACCATTCAACTCATGTTGTCCATAGATGTGTCTAGAGGCTGGTCACTCCATCAGCTTGATGTGCAAAATGCCTTTCTTCACGAAGTGCTAGAAGAGGAAGTGTACATGCATCAGCACCTGGATATGCAGATGAGGCAAAAATGAATTATGTCTGCATGCTAGATAAGGCCATTTATGGACTCAAGCAAGCACCACGCGTTTGATTTGTGTGGGATATTGGAGGCTTTGGGATTCATACCTTCAAAGGCAGAAAGCTCACTGTTCTACTATTAGAGAGGTAAACATACCAAGTTTGT
This sequence comes from Miscanthus lutarioriparius, assembly GCA_904845875.1. Classification (NCBI taxonomy): domain Eukaryota; kingdom Viridiplantae; phylum Streptophyta; class Magnoliopsida; order Poales; family Poaceae; genus Miscanthus; species Miscanthus lutarioriparius. The sequence continues at coordinate 44,873,633 of CAJGYO010000005.1, forward strand.
CCTGGTTTATGTGGATGACGTAATAGTGGCAAGTTCCTCACATGAAGCGGCAAATGCTTTGCTTAAAGATATGGAGAAGGATCGGAATTTGCATTGAAGGATCTCAGTGATCTTTATTATTTTCTAGGAATAGAAGTCAAGAGATCTCGAGATGGTTTGAAATTGTCGCAAGAAAGGTATGCTGCTAATGTGATACAACGAGCAGGTATGAACAAGTGTAAGCCCATAAATACTCGTCTTTCCACCATGAAGAACTTAGTGTTGCAGAAGGACAAAGGTTTGGATCTGAAGACTCCACAAGAAGGAATTATTGCGATAGTAATTCATGTCAATGCAATAGGTATGATCTATCGTACAGATTTCATAAAAGAGATTCAATAGGTAGAAATTATTGCATTGGACAAATTTTGTTGCGTTAGTATTGATTTTTTATGCAATATGTAGGTGGTATTGCATCAGTCTAGAATATGGGTGCAATTAGGAAGTACTATTACAACAGATTGATAGTGCTAAACTCTGATGCAATAGGTCACTGCTATTGCATTGATTTAGCAGTGAATCAATTCGATACATGGTTAATATTGCATCGAAAGTTTTCCGATGCAAGAGCCTAAAACATATCGTTGGGCTCACTCGACGTCGATGGTTCAAACTGCAGCCACCGGTCTTTCCATGACTACCTCTTGCACAATCTCCATCACAATGTGGATCCTACTAGGTTGCCACATCATAAAATTAGTGACAAACACATAATCATCATAAATTGTCACATGGCCCATTTAACTGCTACATATATAGGTTGATTTCTAAGCCCTATTTCATTGATCCTAGCCCATACTATTTATAGTCCATTTCCATTATATAGAAAACATATTAATTAAAATGGATAAAAAATAAAAGCTGGTATATCTAAAATTAATATATATTAGATCAAACATTATAAAGATCACTGCAATGCTAAAATTATGTACATAAATTTAGGATGACACATACAAGTGATCACATTAGCCATCCACACATCCATTTATCGAACAAGTACATTATATGTAATGTCAATGAACATCAGAATAGTCCTTATTTGAACATGTAGCTGATGAACAAATAGTGGAAGAACATAAGGTTAATCCTAGCTTAACATAGCACATGCTGCCTGTGGAAAGCTTTCAAACGTCGGACAAAAGCTCAAAATCCACAACCGCTATGCACAGCCATTATGTTCATTTGGAGTCCAGAAGAAATCAAAACTAATACCATCAGTGCTTTAGTTGGCTTCTTGCCCACAAGTTCTCTACCAGTTTGCCGCCTAACACCTCTAGCTAAGAAGATCCTGAAGATAAAATGGCATGCATTCAACAAACATCCTAGAAACCACTATTCTCAATGCAAAGATAATGATCAAGAGACATGAATAGTGTTTGCACGCACATAAAAGTCCTAGTAGAAATGCAAGTGTGACACACATGTTTATCAATATTGAAAATTAAACCCAGATATATATATATGGTGCCTCACAAAACTGAAAATCGATGAAAGGTGAATGGATACTCATGGGAGATAGATGATATCAAAGTGCAGAATGCCATCTCTAGTTGTCTTCATAGTTTAGTTCCAGATACAAGTAACTAACCACATTAAGTAGGAGAAAAATAAAACCTTGCTGATCTCACTTCAAAAAGAAATTGGAGACAAACCTGAAAATGGATACTCCCCTAAGTGACGTAAAAATAGCAGAGTCTAGAGGAAGGATACACATGTCCCTAACAGTTTTAGTATCAGGAGGAAGATGTATTTTGGGTGCTTCATGGGTGGCATGCCAATCTGTTGGCATATAAAACCTTACAATAAAGTAAATGAATGATGTAAAATCTAAAGGTGTTAAGCACAACTTCACAAGTACCATTGTTCATCTGGTATTGCACAAATGTTAAAATAATATGGCTTGTTAGGAACATGTTCAGCACCTAATAAATAAACAAGAAACTAATCCCAAAATACAAAATAAAGAGGCAGAAAAGTAGATAGTACTGATGTGACTTCAAACTTTGCAATATTTGTTGAGTGTGACCAGAAGGCGGAAAGGATATCTAAATCTCAATTTTGAACACATGTCTTTCAAACTAAATTGAGGAATCAGCAAACAATCTGGTCATTGCCCAATCCCTATCAAAGTGAAGCACTCTGCCTAAGGCCAACAAAGCTGTAGCTGCAAATAATATGCACGATCTCCTCACTTCAGGTGAACGTAAATAATACATAACTTTGCTTCTGGAATTTATAAAATTTTCCAAGAGTAGTAGAATCACGTATCAATAATATTTTACATTGCTCGTACACTTCTTATAATCATCTGCTTGGACAATCTATTTAATATATAGAAGTGGTTAATGTATAGTGAATTTAGCTCTTCTGTTGGGACAAATATCTGAGTTGTCCTCTGCAAACATAAAATTTATACTGAAGACTATGCATATTGTGGTACTTATACATGAGCAGATAATAATCATCCACATATACTTTCTAGCTTAAACTCCTTACTCTAAAGGATAGCCTCATATACTCCTTAGTCCTTACTTGTTAGCAGTAAATCCTGTGTGTGTGTGTGCGCGCACGCTTTGATTGCATTTGCGGCACCCTACTCGGTTATGTCTGCTGTGCAGCGGGTTAGTCTCCATTTTTTCGGGGGGAGATGATAAGATCATGTGACCCTTACAACAACAATACTGACTAATATTTTTATGCTCCTTATTACAGATTACAGTAGAGAACTTGCCCTCGGATTGCTTAATTTGCATTAAAAAAATTTATTCTTGAAAAAATTTCGGTTTTTGTTGCAACGCATGGGCATAAACCTATATATTCTAAACTCTGAACTGCATGAATCTGTTGTGAATTAAATTTTTTTTGTTTGGACCCGCCCTTTGTTATACAATCAATTTGTGATTGATTTAAATGCAAAATTCTTTGTCATACAAGCAACAAAGTTGATGGCCATTTCCCAAACAGGATGAAAAGACCATAAGAAAAGACTGTCACTGTGTTGTCTTTTCCATTTTTCACGGTGTGAAGCATATTTTAGCCAATTTAGTCAATGTTGACTACTACAACGTTAGAAACATTGTTTATTTGCTCTTCGTGACTAACACTTGGGTGCATTTTAGTCCAAGAAGGCAAAGAACATTGTGCTAAAGCCCTGGTGCCAAAGCTGCAACCACCATTATCAGCACCAATCATGGTATTTATGTTGTCTCTTGCTACATGTAATGAGCAGGCACATTGAGATGACTAAGAATATTTCTATGAAATGTAGACATCTAGCAAGGTATGCTAAACTGAATTCTTGCTGATTGAAATCATCTAAATATATTTAATACAATCATGGACTGTTGTTTGTGTAATATGGTTTAGGTCCTAGTTGTGATTTGTGTAGAATTGTTTAATTTAAATACGCAATTGTCACTGATTGTGAATAATTATTTTTAGACAATTCCGTACCAATGTCAATATAAATGTTTCACATACATATTATACCATTATAGGGACAGATTTTGGGCTATTTGCTTATTTCTGAGAAAGTAATCCAGGAACCACATAAGACTAAGTTCACACATAACAAAGGATTTTACATAAGTCAAGATGAAACCTTGAGCGATTGCAAGATTTTTCACCGGGGTGGACATTTCAACAACCACCTAAATTTGTGTTGAAGTAGACTCTTGGCATGTCCAGTTACTTTCTCTTCTTTCTATAGTTCTGCAGTACTTTTTGTTGACTTATTTTTCTCAGTTTTCCTCTTATACGTCTGGTCTGGTGACTAGGGATGGAGGGCTTCTATTTTCAATCAAAAGCAGGCAGGATTCCAAGTATATTCAACAGTGATTCAGTTCGTGAAAACACAATAAATTGAGGGTTGTCTCAGAAAGCAGCAGGAAGTTGTTAGGATTGTTTCAGAAAGCAGCAGAAAACTTTTACCTTTTTTGTCAGTTTTATCCGAACACCTAAGAATAAAGGATTCCTTCCAGGGTAAGGGCTTGCCACTTTAGATGTTTTTCTTTGTCTGCCATTAGATAAGACAATTACATATTTATAGTTTTTTATTGACAATTTGACATAGAACTAACATTATGGTTTGTGCATAAGACAGTTGCGTATCTAGTTTATGGTTTGTGTAAATGGACACTGATTCACATTCATAATTATTTTCAGCCAATTCTGCAACGGGCAAGTTAAATTGAGCTCTGTGCTGAATGTGCATCCATCAAATTATGAATTGTGGTTGCAAGATATTTTTTGGTGAGCTATTGGATCTTCCCTAGTCCAGCAGGATGAACCTCTTGTCGTACTCTCGGGTGAAGGCTCGGACTCTTTGGAAGGATGAACTGAATCGAGAATTCTGCAATGACAATGAGCATTTCATGATTTGTACTAAGAGTCCTTATCCTTAGTATAATTGTTTAATTCTATAAGTTGTCTAGTATGTCGTTCCAATAACCTTGCTATTACATTCTTGAACTATAAAGCTTTTTTATTTTTATTATTGTACACAATTGAAAGTGGATGATCAAAGTTATTAATGTCATTGCACTTTATGCCATTGGATTTTGTAATTTTGTGAATTTCAGGAAAAAAACGGATGCAGTATAAAATGGCGGAGAATAGATTTTGTTGCAATAAGCCTAATGTCGATGCAATAGGTTAAATTGCATCGAACCTAGTGTGGATGCAATAGGTTGTATTGCATCAAACCTAATGTCAATGCAATAGGTTGTATTGCATCAAACCTAATGTCGATGCAATATGGTTTTATTGCGTCGAACCTAATGTCCATGTACTATGGTCTACTGCACCGCTGTTGTAATAGAAATTCTTATTGCATCAAATTTATTAGATGTTTTACATCAACATTATTTTGATGCAATAAACTTTTTGATCTCTCTATCGTGATGCAAGAGACACCCATGGCCGATGCAATAGAGCGACCTCGCCTCAAAATGATTTGGATGCAATAACCCTTTTACATCTCCCTATTCTGATGCAAGAGACAACGATGCTCAATGCAATAGCAGCTCTCGCATCGGTCACATCAAACCGATGCGACAAGGCTATTGCATCGAGATCTCTTGCATCGGCTCACATCAAACGCAAAATTAGTACGATAACAAGCTATTGCATCAATTTTGGCCCTATTACATCAAAATTTTGTCGGTGCAACAAGGTCAAAAATTAGTAGGTATAGTATCACGGTCGAGTACTAAAGTTGAGTACAAGGCATTAGCCAACGCAACAACAGAGATAATGTGAGTCCAAAAGTTGATTGATGAATTGGGAATTCAACATCCTCATGCAGCTCGGCGCTGTGGTGTGATAATATTGGTGTTACTTATCTCTCGGTAAATTAGTCTTTCATGCACGTACTAAGCATATTGATATAGATTTTTCATTTTGTTAGAGAGAGAGTAGCGCAAAAGCTGCTTGACATTTGGTTCATACGTTCTTAGTGGTCGGCCGAGATTGAGTGGGGGTGTTGGGAAACGTGTAACACAAGGGTTGTTAGGCGTGCACCACGCCTTGTACATCAAGATAGGAAGTTTGGTAGTTTGTTATAGATGAGTCTATCTCTTTGTAAACCTGACCTATTGTACAAGCCACACCAGGGGCTCTTCCTAGTCACTATAAACATGGAACCGAGTCGCCAGGGAGAGGCAACTCGTTCACCCACTTTCGCAATACATACCGTATCCATATTCAGATACTCAAATTTGGATATATATGATGTCAATATCCATTCGTATCATATCTAAAATATTTGTAACCAAATTCGAATATGAGGTTTACAATAGCATTCTGTATTCGTCTATAGGTATCCAATCCTATTCGATTCGTTTACACCCCTAACTCCGAGCAATATATCTCCTGCTGTTTTAGTTCCACCTCAAAATTCAGATACACAAAATTAAACTCCCTATAATAATACAGTATTACCCATACAAATTTATTATTTTTGCATTGTCACATACTCATTGGCAACGATCGACGATGTCATATAAGACGATCAGATCTTCTTGAATATAATTGGCGCGCCATGCTGAGGATGCAGCGTAAGGACAGTGTACGGTGCATGCGTGTACGAAGGCGACAGTTGGAACTCGAAGCGCTGGAGGATCATGCTCAAGGCCATCTTGGCCTCAAGTAGCGCAAAGTTCTGCCCGATACAGATCCTCGGCCCCCACCCGAAGGGGAAGAATGCTGGTTGGTCCTTGGTCGCCTTTGAGATCCCCTCAGCGAACCTCTCTGGCTTGAACTCATGTACGTCCTTCCCCCAGACATCTGGATTATGGTGGACGACGATTATGGGAAGCTCGAGGATTACCCCTGCAGGGTAGGAGATGCCTCCAATCTTCATGTCTTTGAATGTTCTTCGGTTAAGCGTCACTGCCGGTGGATACAGCCTGAGCACCTCGTAAAGTATCATCGCCACCTGGATATCATGTAGGTACAGATAATGTTAGCACGTAATATAATGTTGAATGGGCTTGGAGCAAACATGTATACATGGTATTGCAAAGAAGCACTTGCCGTTTTGAGTCGACCTAGGCCGTCGAAATTGGGCTGCTTGTCCCTGCCGAACACGCTGAGGACCTCCTCCCTCGCGCGGTCCTGCCACTCTGGGTGCATGCCTAGGATGACGAGAGTCCACGTGAGCAGCACCGATGTGGTTTCCATCCCCGCGAAGTAGAAGAGCTTGCACTCCTCAATCACGTCCTCCGTGCTCATCCTCAGGCTGCCTTTCCCGCTATCCATGTTCGACTGCAGTAGCAAACCGAGCAAGTCGTTGCTGCTGGCTTCGCCGTTCTCGATTGCGCGCTCCCTCTTCTCGATCATGCCCCTTAGAGTCCCTTCGATTTCCCTGTTGATCTCGTTCATCCTCCGATTGTTCTGTGTCGGGAAGAACCTGCATATATAGTTATATTATAATGGCATGAGCGCACGCATATGAATGTGATGACGTTTAATGTACTAGAATTACGGCACTATGTGACAGATCAGAAAGTGCTTACATGAAGCCTGGGATGTATATATACTGGAAGGCCTTGATTAGTCGCTCTGCTTGCTCGCTCTGAAGTTGGAAGATCCTCCGCCCTTCCATGAAGCTGCTGCCGAATGCCGTGCGGGAGATCACGTCTCCGGTGAGGTTCTGAAACTCCGGCCAGATGTCCAGTTCATATGATCCGTCAGAACCAGCGATCTTGCTATCCCAACGATCTATAAGCTCGGTACAACACGTCGAGAACGCCGGCAGCATGCGCTGGGAAAATAACTTTAGTAATAAGTACACACATGACACATCTATATGCTTGAGAGACCGTGCAGAGCTGAAGCTGATTGCCTGTATGAAGGAAGTTAGATAACCTTGAGCTTTTCGAGATGGAATGCGGGGTTCAGGGTCCTTCTGTGTTTTGCCCATTTCTCGCCTTCGTAAGTCGCAAGCCCAAGGGCGAGCAGTTTCCCCAGACGCTTGTTCGTGAACTTCTCGAAGTGACCAAACTTGTTTGATAGGATGTCTCTGACTAACTCTGCCTCCGTGATGACCACCCTCGGAATTGGTCCGAACCAGGTGATACAAATGTTGCCTGCAGTTCACCGTTTGTGCCAAGAAAATTTCAATTCCATCTTTGAAATTTAGGGAACTTTCAATTTTGTAGCATTAGAGAAATTTAAGGAAATGAGCATGACAGGGACTATTTAAAAGCGTTTACTTGAACAAATAGATAGCGACAAGTCATATCTAGAAGGGTCACCAAAAAAATCCAAAACGGTCTGGGCCCAAGGGACACCTTGCGTAAGCATGGCCCAAACACACCATGGCCTATCTAGGTCATGCTTGGACTGGCATGGCCCGATACCCCATGTTGTACATGGGTCATTGATGTTGCATGCTGTGGGTAGGCACGGGCAGGGTCCGTATAAACAGTTGACTCGACTGGCCCATCCACCACAGGGTATATATAATCCCCATCCTGATGTCCACCTAACTTGTTCCTCATTTTCTAGCACGGTTGCTCCTTCGCGACACCACCAACTGTGTCATCTTTGGAGCCTCTAGCCCTCTAGGCTATCCCCCCCCCCACCCCACCCCCACCACACACACACACAAAAAGAAAAAGAAAATTATGTGTATTATGCTTAGCTTGATTGAAGTTTGGAGATTTGAAGTGACGAGCAAGTAGCGCCACCCATTTTGACATTTATAAGACCGATCGGTACGAGGGAATCACGTTGCTGACCAAGTCCACCATTTGTAGACTCTGGCTTGCCTGATAAGAATTATTTAAGTGGGCGGTGATGTAACTAGGACTTTCGATTAAGGGGGACCGGGCAACATAATGACACTTCATAAGTTTGATAAATAAATACATCAAGTGCATATCTCAATAGCTTTTTAAAGTTTTTACATATATATTTAGTATTCACAACGAAAAAACACAATATTATCATAAAAATAGGCGAAATGATAATTTCTGTGCAATTGAAATATTTACAGGGTATTAAAAAGTTCCACTGTGTTAAGGGGCTATGGCCTGCTAGCCCCCTGGTTCCGCCACTGCGAGTGGGACAAAAGTTTTTACTCCTAGAAGGCTGAAACAAACCGTTCAAACTCACAAAAAAATACCTTTTGTTCAATCAAAATAAAAGTTTATTGAGGTGAAACAATAATATAATTTGTGCAAAAAAATTGTACCGCTAAGAAAAATCGTGCAAACTCGTGGAAAAAAGTGTATACACCCAGAACAAAACATTGTGGATACGTAAAGAATGTTATAAATTATGGACAAATATTATTAACACAAATTCATTAGAATGTTGTACACACTGAGGTAAAAAATTATGCAGCTATTAATTATAACCGAGTTTGTACAAGTGGGACAATAAACTTTTGCAAATGAAACAAACACAAATATCATAGATTTTTTAAAATATAGATAATTGAAATATATTAGCAGAAAAAATTGTTTTACAAATGGGACGAAGAATTTAAATATAACATGGAACAGATTAAATATATATCATAGGTCTGGTGACTGGGGTGGGGTGAAAATTGAAATGGAGCCCGAGGGAAGAATTCAAACTTGCCATGTGTCTCATACATGTCTGTCTGGTGGGCGGGTGGCCAATAGAGGTGGGAGGTGCCGTGCCCTGCCTGCACGGCATGTTTTCGGGTCATACCCTCTAGGCACGCGAGACACATCGGGCCATACCGATACAGCATGGTAAATCTTTTCTTCGGCCTAAGCACGGCCCTTAAAATATCTCTGCTAGTTTTTTTTCGCTCATGATATAAAAAAATACATATCATTATATCTTGTGTGTATTATTTTCATAAAATTTTAATGATTTTTGTAATCTATTCAAGAATTAGATGAGAGGTAGTATAGTAAATGGTAGGGAATTGCATTATAGAGTTGAAGATTTTTTTTTGTACGTGCCATTTTCGTGCCATGCTGGCCCTAACACGGAACCAAAATACAGGCCGGGCCATCTAGCCGCCGTGCCGAGATCCTAAGCACGACACGGCCCTTTGTGTTCGTGTCGTATCAACACAGCACAAAATATTTCATGTCGTGCCGTGTTAAAAGACCGTGCCATGACCCGCTCTAAAAAATGGCACGGTCCAAGTTCCAGCTCTAGTCTCAGTAGCTTTTTCAAAGTTTTTGTATATTTAGTATTCATAATGAAAAAATATATTTAGTATTCATAATGGAAAAAACATTCACAACACTAGTCAAGCGACGTCAATCTCAGTGTTCATGAGAAGCAAACATTCAACGAATTCTCGATATTACCATCCGTCGTCCGGAAGATTCTAGGCAAAGTAACTGTACTAGACTGTTAGGCCCTGTTCATTTGTCTTATAATCCGTACTTTTCATTTTGTTTTTTAGTCGAAACAGTGTTTTCTCTCTCACAACAAATCAACCGGAAACAGTGTTTTGGCTTATTTTTTCAGTGGAGCGAACGGGACCTTAATGGACGTAGAGAAACGACAAAGACTACGGGACGAGACTTTGTACGTACCGTGTTCCTTGATAGTGTTGAAGAGATGCGGCATCACGCGGGGAACAACGTCGTGGCACGGCGGCATGGGCCTCGACCGCGCCTCGTCGTTGAGCCTAGCGTTCTCCTTCAGGTCGCCCGCCGGGAAGCGGTACTCCGTCCCGGTGAGCCCCTGCGCCCGGAGCGCCCGGTTGAGCCGCCGCGGCCGCAGCCAGAATGTCTGCGCGGCCCGGTACGCCCCCCACACGACGAGCAGGGCCAGGAGCCCCTGGAGCAGGCTCCACGGCGATGATGGCGAAGAAGCCGCTGCCGCAGCTGCAGCTGCTACAACGCCGTCGTCCATCGTTTCCTGCTTTCAAGTTATGTGCTGTGACAACCACACAAGTACCACAATGGTGCAGTGTGTGCTTACTGAGACGAGCGAGCGCGATATAAGTAGTAGTGGTAGGCACCGCACGGGCGAGCGTGTTGCCGGCCACCGCCAGTGATTGGTGCGCTCCGTTGGCATCACATGTTTTTCCTATATATATGTACTTCGTCTTTTATGTGCAGTTGATGTCTATGGTTTCTTGGCGGGCACGGTTGGCTTGTGGAATAAAATGCACCACACAAAAAAAAAACCGGCCGAAGCAAGCTAGAATAATTTGCTTACCGTGTCTTGTGTCTTGGCGGGCACGGTTGGCCAGTGATAAGGTTTTATGATATATAATCACACGCGTCAATAAAGATGTTGCTAAGAGAGGGAAACGTTCGTCCCTATCGTTTGTTTCTCTAGAGAGTGAATATAATAAACGGGCTGCACTGTAAAAAACTAGTGGCTTACGTTTGCATGTATGTATGATCGGACCTAGGGGACGACAGCTTGAGGAAAAAGAGTCAGTCCTCTTCATCATGGTTACTGTAGTTGGATAATCTACTACTTATTGGACCATTATAATAGATTGAATTGTGAAAAATCATGGGAACAAAGAAACGCATATTACCATGCAACTGATCTATATACTACTACTTTTAGTTACAAGATATTCTCTACAATCCCTCCCTTCCCTTCCCCTAACCGTCCTAACGGGCGACTCAGGGGCGACCCCGTCGGCATCGTAGGAGAACCCCGCCGTGGCAGCCCCCAAAAAAGGGTGCGCGTCCGCAGCCCTCCCTCCCTCCCACCTCTCTCCTTCTCCACCATTCCTCCACCACCTCTTCTCTCGCGTGTTGGGCGGCCCGTGGAGCGGATCTGGACAGCCCGGAGCCGGATCTGCTGCCTCGACATCTGACTCTGGCGGATGCATCTGCTAGCGAGCGCTTGGTGGCCAGGGCTTGGGCACTGGAGGCCTGCGGCCAGATCTGGTTGGTCAGTGGCCTGGGGCGGCTAGCAGGCCCTCCTAGGCTTGGGGCCGGGGCGACAGCGGCCAGTGGACGGATCTGGCTGGCCCTCGGCTTGGGGCCTGGTCCCCACCGCTGACTGCCTCAACGGCGCCCTGGTCTCCTCCGGATGGCCAGCGACCTAGGGTGGCAGGATCTGCTGGCCCCGTGGCCTCCTGGCGCTCCTAGGCGGCCGGTGCCAGGGCACCGGCGGCCACCGGCCAGATCTGACCCACACACGGCCTAGGATGGCTGGATGGTGGCGGCCAGCGGTGAAAGCTCTAGTTTGGTTTTGGTTGATTGATGAAACCCTTGGTACTAACCTTTGGCTCTAAGTGAATATGAGACAAGTTGGTACACGCCAAGTGATGGAGCAAAGATGAAGTCCATGGTAATGTTGGTGGACATGTGATGATGATGATCAAGCTCCAAACTTAGAAAAGAAGAAAGAGAAAAACAAAATGGCTCAAGGCAAATGTATATTTATTGGGAGCATTTTGTTTTGCCGCTCAAGACACACCAAGTGGGTGTGAGTGGATTTAGGATAGATAGCTATACTATCAAGAGGGGAGAATCTCGGTTATAGCAGTTGTCAAGTGTCACTAGGTGAAGTGATTCATGCATATGCATTAGGACCTGCTAACAATTAATGCTTTGGAAAATGTTAGTGAAAATGCTAATACACAAGCACATGGTGGTGTACACTTGGTTGTGCTGGCACATTTGCAAAGGAGACGAAGTTTTGGTGAAGAAAAGATTTTTCGGTGTGCTCCGAACTATATGATGGTTCTTGGATTGGAATTCTGTGTTAATCCATTGTGCTTTGGATCAAATATGCATGTGGGATGTGTAGCCCTCTACATAAGCTTTAAAAATGTCCAAGATCATCAAAATCAGAGTTCGGAGCTAAGAGTTATAGTCGTTTTAGCGCTAAGTCCGGATCTCAGGACTCTAGCTCAGGACCCTGTCCCCTAGGTCCGATTCTAGGGTCCGAACCATGTCACCTGGGTTTGGAGCTAGGGTCTAGACCATGTTCTCTGGGTTCGGTTGAGTGTTTTTACATGTGTTTGGAGGGACGGCACCCTGAGATGGTCCGGTTGTTGGGTCTGGACCGGGTCCAGAGGGAAAAACCCTCTCTGGAACCTCTCTGTATACATCCGGACCCTGTGTTGAGTTGGTTCGGACCTCGGTCCAATACTACGCAGTTTGACGCTATAGGGGACCATGACGCCTAAGAGCGGGGGGTTGAATTAGGCAACTTAAAATTCTACTTCTCAACTATAGCCTCTTTTTCTAACCTTAGCAAAACCTATGCAAAAGATAAACTATCTAAATGTGCAACTATAGTTTTGCTAATGTGTTGCTATCTCTAGCGCAAAAGGAGCAATACAAACAATATAAATGCGGAAGCTAAAGAGCAAGGCAGAGATATGCAAATTCCCATCGACGACTCTAGTATTTTTACCGAGGTATCGAGAAGCGCGCAAGCTTCCCCCTAGTCCTCGTTGGAGCCCCTCACAAGGGCCAAGCTCCCGGTCGGGTTACTCCGTGGATAGCCTCGAGCCTTCCCCACGCGCAAGTGGGTCTCCGATGTGCCTTCTGGCAAGCCTCTCCTGGATGCTCCCCGCCGTCTTCACAATCAAGCTTCCGGCCGAAACGCCGCAGGCCTTGTTCTCTACGGTACACGGTGGCGGCCACACCACAAACGCGTGGTTGGTGTGATCTCGTAAGACTACAAGCCCCTCCGATGTACAACAATGGTGCGTGCAAGCACCGAGTGGTAAGAGGTATGCAAACATCACTAAACACTAGGCCTAAACCTAGAGCAAGCGCATAAGCAGTGGTCTAATCAACCTAAGTACTTCGCAAAGCACCTACGCTAATCACCTAATGAATTATTAAGCACTATGCAAGTAGAGATCACTAAAATGGTGTATCAACGCCCTAGATATGTTTCCTCAGCTCCACTCTCCTCAAATGGCCGGTTGGGGGGTCTATTTATAAGCCCCACAGAGAAAGTAGCCATTGGGGACGAAATCCCGATTTTCTGCTACTGACCGGACACTCAGGTCACCCTGATTCGACGCGTCCGGTCGTCCCGACCGTTAAAGCCACGATCAACGGATCGGACACTGCTAGCGTCCTGTCACATGCCACGGACGCGTCCGATCACAATTTTGCCACTCTGAAACCTTTCTGTACTCGATCGGACGCTGCAGTCCTACGTCCGGTTGATTTGCTGCTAGCGTCCGGTCAATACTGAATGTGTTGCCAGGATGATGAACAGTGCCATTAGTGCGTCCGATCGATTTTAGTACTCAGCGTTCGATCGCTGCTGCTGACGCCTGTTGTTGCCGACCTCTTGATCGGAGTGATGAGGACATCGCCAAGATGGAGTCAAGGAGGGGAGGATGATGAGGACATCGCCATGCTGGACACACCGACGCCATGGTCTTCCCCAAGTTGCAATTCGTTCCCAACTCAACTGCCACGTCGCCCTCGGATTCAGTAGACACGTCGTCACTGTTTCGGTCATAACTTTCTCATACGACATCGAAACGGGCCGTTCTTGGATGCGTTGGAAAGGGGACGACGACGCCGTCGTTTTGGATCTGGTCCCAGCTCCAGAAGGTCCGTGGATCATTCTTTGTGACCACGGCAAGGTGCTGCATCACCTATTTGGGCCAACTTGGCCATGTATCGTGTCGGGCCTTAAGCCCAAGTTGTGGGCGCCCAACCCCTGGCCGTCCCCAACCCTAAGTCGAGTCTTAGACTATAAACACAGCCGTCGCCGCTGCTACACAATTGGGTTTTGTTTAGAGTTTAGTTTTCCATCGAGAAACTGAATCGTTCATTGTAACTGTGGTGACAAATCCTTTTACAGTGATCCAGGGCCCCCGTTCTTGATCTCCTCCACTGTGTCGATTAGTCCTTTGGAACCGAGTTCTAGAACCCTCTATTGATATTCGCGTCATTCATATTTGCAATATCAGATTGCGTGTTTTACCTTCTTGCTTGTGCTCTTCGATTCGCTTGCAGGAAAAGCCTTCTTGGCGAGGTCAATCAAGTTGTGCTTGGTTGATAACCAACGGAGCAGTGGTGTAACGGTTGTAGGGTTTGAATCGCGTCTGATTTGAAACCGGATCGCCAACGTCGAGATCTCCACAAATCGAACTTATCGGCTACCTCTCGGAAGATCGGGCCTGTACTCATCAATTGGTATCAGATATTTCAGGTTTACCGCGAGGTATAATCTCGTTTGCCTTAGATTCATATTTGTTCATTACCTAGAGTCTACAAAAAGCCCAAAAATATTTCAATTTCCGCTGTCCTATCACCCTTTGTGCCTTTGCAATTTTGTTTCAGATTCGTGTTGTTGTGTTTGTGTCCGTGGTCGAGTCTTGTTGCTGGTTTAGGATTGTGTTCGTGGTCGTAGTTCAACCGCCCGTTGCTGTGATTTTTGTTTTCCGCCGCTATCCCATCCACCGTTCCCAAACAACAAGTCGAAGCCACCACATTACTCGACTTGCCCCGCTAGCCGCCTTGTGTCACTTCTCGCCGCCGCGCAAACCCTAGACAGGTTGCCAGCCGCTCTTATTTTGCCTGCATCGCAGGCCTCCTTACATCATCAGGCGAATACCTACTGCTGTTAGTCACAGTGACGATCCTGTGATCGGTGCTAGAGTTTCGGGACGCTTTGCCCTAACTGCCGCCGCCATGTTGTGTCTCCTGAAAAACATACCTTGAGATACCTTCGGTAAAACAGGCATAACTTTTCGCTCGTTTATCCGAAAAATCTGAAATTTTTTCAGCAGCTTCTTGACACCATTTGGGGCCGACCCAAACTTGGCTTTGCCCTATTTGGTTTCATCAAAATTGCCAAAAAAAATCGGGAAAATATAGAAAAAAAATTGTCAAAGTTTTTGCACGCTTTTCAGAGAACGTGCTGAATTTCTGTAGACCACATCCCACCTCAGTTGTAGGTGCCAATTTTTGTGGTTGCATCTTTTGTGATCCTTGTTCAGAGAAACGTATATAAAAAATAGTAAAAAAATAAAAAAGTTTGTTTCCTACTAGTGCCTTTTGGAAAAATCCGGGAAAAAAGGAGAAATCTGGGCTATTTGCTTGTTCTGTGAGTTCTTTCGATCGTCCTTTGTTTTCACCTTGTTGCGCTACGTCTCGACACGTCCTAGCCAGCACCTGTGATTTGTACTTTGGATCCGGATTGAACAATCATTAATCTGTATTCGTTAATTGCTAATCCTTGCTGTCATATTGTGTGCCTACCCATAGCTCCACATATTCTTCTGTCAGCACAGGTTCATCTTACAACTGTTACCCACGCTCCACAATAGATTGCTTCGCCATTTTGGTTTTGCTCCTGTTTGGCGTTGGTAAGAATACAGGCAAGACGGTGGTAAGCCGCTTGTGATTTTGCATTCCACTTTCACCACCATCACCACCACCACCACTTGTTTCCTTTTAGTTGATAGGGATAATACTTTGGTGTTGTCTTTTTCTATCTTCTAACCATGGCAGGAACTCCGACGGACTTCAATGAGTGCGTGTCCAAGGGCGAGCTTACAATGTTCATGGTGAACAACGCAATCTTATGACCATGACGCAGCAATAACGTGAACAATCTGGTCACCCGCATTGAACAATTTTGAGCAACGCCCTCCACCTTATCGTGGCCGATGATGAAGATGCGGATGCTTTTGGTGATGAAGATGCGATATCGACGGTGGTGCCCGTCGCCGCCTCAACTTCAATCGTCGCGGTATGGAAGGTAATAATCATGGTAATAATGATCCTTTTGCTAAAATTAAATTTAGTCTACCTCCTTTTGCTGGTAATGTTGATCCAGAGGCATATTTAGATTGGGAGCTTGTTGTTCAACAAAAATTGATTCTCATAATGTTCCTCTTTGAGCATAGAGTTAGACTTACTCTTGGTGAGTTTACTAATTTTGCTTTGTTCGGTGGAGTGATCTTTGCAATGCCAATAATGTCTTTCTTCTTTGTGCCTCAAACTTGGAATGTTTTAAAGCAACGTATGAAATCTCGTTTTGTTCCTCCTTATTACCAACGTGATTTACGTTTGAAACTACAAACTTTAAAACAATGTGATAAAGGAGTAGAAGCATACTATCAAGAATTGCTTATTGGTTTAGCACGTTGTGGTATAAATGAAGATGATAATGATGCTAGTGCTAGATTTTTTGGTGGTTTAAACCATGATATACAGAACATACTTGATTACAAAGAATGGCGCAATTTTTCCCAATTGTATCATCTTGCTATTAAGGCAGAACGAGAAGTATAGGGACGCAAACAACACCAGCCTTTCAGGTCTAACAATGGGAGGAATTTTCAGCAGCGTTTCGAGCCGGAGACGACCAAGCTTCCTGTTGCACCACAACCATCGACACCTCCATTTTCTTCCGGGGTAAGTAAATTGTCTAATGTGCAGTTTCCACAGCTGAAGAAAGGTGGGACTCCGGGTGCTTCTACTAGCTCCTCCTCGTCCAGCTCTAAAATCATTTGCCACCGATGCAAAGGCATGGGACATGTCATGAAGGATTGCCCCAGTCGTCGCGCTTTCATTGCTACCGAGGATGGATATGTAAGTGCTAGTGATGTTGAAGATGATTTAGCCCTTGCTGCTAACATTGATGCAGATCCCACCGAGGGCGATCAAGACAAGGAGGTCATCACCATTGACTCCGTGGCTGCTGCTGCGGACTACCCTAGCCTTCTTGTGCAGCGTGTGTTGAGTACACGTGTGGGACATGAAGAAGAGATGAAGATCCAACGCCACAATTTGTTCCACATGTATCTCATTGTGCAGGGTTGTCGTGTTCTCACTATCATTGATGGCGGGAGTTGCAACAACTTGGTGAGTTCAGATTTCGTTGACAAGCTTGGCTTGACCATACGACAACATTCGTATCCATATAAACTTCAATGGTTCAATAATAGTGGTAAGACTAAGGTAACTAAATCAGTACGCATTAGCTTTTTCACAGGCTCTTATCATGATACTGCTGATTTTGATGTTGTCCCTATGCAAGCTTGTTCCATTTTGTTAGGTCGACCATGGGAATTTGATAATGATGCTTTACACCATGGTAGAACTAATACATACACTATCATACATAAGGACAAGAAAATTACATTGCTGCCTTTGTCTCCTACGGATATTATTAAACATGCTAATGAGATTAAAAATAAACCTCCAACAGACATTGCTAAAAATAATGGGATTAAGTTAAAAGGAGGTGCTTTTCTTGCTACAACTTCTGCTACTGCTGAGTTATGTGATAATCCTGATGCACCATGTTATACTATGTTTTGTCAACCTTTTATGTCTGGTGCATTGCCTGCTGTCACTAACCTTTTGCAGGAGTTCGCTGATGATGGGATGGAGTCGAGGACGACTCCAATTCTAGAAGGAGGGGATGATGAGGACATCGCCAAGATGGAGTCGAGGATGACTCCAATTCGAGAAGGGGAGGATGATGAGGACATCGCCATGCTGGACACACCGACGCCATGGTCTTCCCCAAGTTGCAATTCGTTCCCAACTCAGCTGCCACGTCGCCCTCGGATTCAGCAGACACGTCGTCACTGTTTCGGTCATAACTTTCTCATACGACATCGAAACGGGCCGTTCTTGGATGCGTTGGAAAGGGGACGACGACGCCGTCGTTTTGGATCTGGTCCCAGCTCCAGAAGGTCCGTGGATCATTCTGTGTGACCACGGCAAGGTGCTGCGTCACCTATTTGGGCCAACTTGGCCATGTATCGTGTCGGGCCTTAAGCCCAAGTTGTGGGCGCCCAACCCCTGGCCGTCCCCAACCCTAGGTCGAGTCTTAGACTATAAACACAGCCGTCGCCGCTGCTACACAATTGGGTTTTGTTTAGAGTTTAGTTTTCCATCGAGAAACTGAATCGTTCATTGTAACTGTGGTGACAAATCCTTTTACAGTGATCCAGGGCCCCCGTTCTTGATCTCCTCCACTGTGTCGATTAGTCCTTTGGAACCGAGTTCTAGAACCCTCTATTGATATTCGCGTCATTCATATTTGCAATATCAGATTGCGTGTTTTACCTTCTTGCTTGTGCTCTTCGATTCGCTTGCAGGAAAAGCCTTCTTGGCGAGGTCAATCAAGTTGTGCTTGGTTGATAACCAACGGAGCAGTGGTGTAACGGTTGCAGGGTTCGAATCGCGTCTGATTTGAAGCCGGATCGCCAACGTCGAGATCTTCACAAATCGAACTTACCGGCTACCTCTCGGAAGATCGGGCCTGTACTCATCACGGAGCATCCTGTCGCTTTCCACCAGCGTCCGATCTAGCGTCCGGTCACATCTGTGAGCTCGTTTCTTCATGATTTTGCGTCCGACTTGGTTCCTATCTTCGTGCTTGGACTTTGCTTGATATCATGGGCCTTCTCTTGTGCTTCTAGGGTCTTGCTTATGGTGTTGATCATCGGATCATCACGTCACCTTCGTCCAAGTCATGTCTTGCACCCTATTGAACTACAAAACAATCACTTACAAATTCATTAGTCCAATTTGGTTGTGTTGGTCATCAAACACCAAAATCCAAAGTAAATGGGCCTAGGGTCCATTTTCCTTACAATCTCCTTCTTTTTGGTGATTGATGACAACACGAACAAAGCAAGCAAATAATAAAATTTTAGAATTTAAAAACTATCTACTTGCTAGGATGCAATACAAGGGGCAAGGTTATATGATGCTAAAAGATACTACTTGTAAGACTAAAAGATACCACTTGAAAACTTATCTTGTCCTTGCAAATGTCCCCATGTGGCATTATGGATTTAAGCCTTGCTTCCTACAAATTTTCCCCATTACATAGACTAATCCATAATCCACTATCCTCCCTTTCTCGGACCATTACCACTTGTAGACCATTACCACTTGTAAATTATTATAATCTTGCTTTTGGTCCTACAAATTAATGCTTGCTTTTGGTCCTCTAAATTCTCCCCCTTTGGAACCAAACACTGAAAAAGAAGACATTAGTAGCACAAGGGAGGGTCAAACTTTGTGATCCTTTATATGTGGAGTGGAATAGATCACAAAATTTGACTCTCACATTACATAGACTAAGCTCCCCCTAAATATATGCATACATATGATGGAGGATGTAGTTTATGCATGATTGGCAAATTAATGCTCAAAGGAGTTTAATCGATATAATGCATGGAGAAGCATATAAATACCAAAGTGAAATCAACATGATGATATTGGTTTAGAAATACCACATATGGAAACCAATTTGATTTCTATCACTTGCAATAAGCGGTGGATATTTGAAGTATGATGCTTATCTCTCGGGGACTCTATTTTCCTTGCAATGAGACTACTATACACATGATAAGCTTTAAAAGATGTTAGTCTCAAAGCATCCAACTTGTAGAGTAACCTCCCCCTAAATTTGTGCACATAAGCATGGAATACTTGTAGTAGACATGCACATTGATTTTAGAATAAAAAATACCACTTGAAAGATGACATCACATGAATGTGAGAATCATTTTCGAGGGTGATATTCGGGAGAAATTATCTACAATTTGGACTTTGGCACATATTAGATGAACAATTGTAAAGCAAGCTATGTGCCATGCTCCTAAACAATTTAAACCATGTAGGTTTGCTCCAAGGGTTAAAAGTGAAACCGAGCAAGCCTACTATAAGATATACCTAGTGTATGCATGACGAAAGAAATAAGCATGCAAATGCAAACTGTCGGTGTTTCGGACCAGGGGGTCCTCAACCAACTAGTGAATTTGAACTGCGTGCCCCTAATCCCGGATGGTGATGCAAAGAGACACAAGGTTTATACTGGTTCAGGCAATAGGTGCCCTACGTCCAGTCCAAGAGTGTGATCTTGTATTCCTTGCATCGAGGTGCTTGTAGTAGGGGTTTACAAGCAGGGCGAGAG
This sequence comes from Miscanthus lutarioriparius, assembly GCA_904845875.1. Lineage (NCBI taxonomy): Eukaryota > Viridiplantae > Streptophyta > Magnoliopsida > Poales > Poaceae > Miscanthus > Miscanthus lutarioriparius. Next base: position 44,894,015 of record CAJGYO010000005.1, read on the forward strand.
AGGGTGCTAGTCCTAGGTCTCTGCATGGAACGGTGTGGGCTGCTTGAGACGTTGCTCTCAGGCAGTGGGGGGAGCGTGTGTTACAGAGTGTTGCTTGCGCATGTGTGAGAGCGTGTTTTTTCGTGTGTTCTCTCGATATCTAGAAGCGGCCCTGATCACCCCCTTTTATAGTTGATGGGGAGGACAGGGGCGATACATGCGTTCGCTATGTGACGTTTCGTGGACAAAAGCGGTATGTCTGAGCCCTGTGCTTGTCACTGTGGTGGCATGGTTGACGGAGTGGTCTTGTCCTTGGTGCGCTGGAGCGACGTGCCGATCACGGCTGGTCCTGTGCAACGTGGGAGCTCCTGTGGTGGCAGGCGCGTCTTCCTCTGCTAGAGGTGTGCTGGTTGCTGCATGTTTGACCAGCGCGGAGTGCCGAGGCCAGGCTGACGTGATGATGTGGGCATGCTGACTCCGAGGATATAGGAGCTCGGCCTTGCGCGTGACGTGGGTGTAGCTTGGCGTAGGGTACGGTGCGTACTGCAGACGACGTGCCGGTCGCTGTGTGTCGACAGTGTAAAGAGCCGAGGCTCAGTTGGTGCCGAGGCCGAGCCATCGTGGGGGGCTCGGTGGGTGCGAATCCCGAGGCTATCGAGACCCTAAAGCGGATTGCTGAGGCTCGGAGGGAGCAGTTGGTCCTGTACACTGATTTCGAGGCTATAGGGACCCGGACCTGACTCTCCATGCCGCGCTGTTCCTCGGAGCAGGAGTTAGGTAGCACAGCGCAGTACAGGCGTCAGTCATGGGCACAGTGCCGAGCACAGCGGCCGGTAACCCCTGCCCAGTCCTGTCCCTGACTACATGACGTCGATGTGACTCCCGTCCCATCGGCCACTCCGCTATACTGTGTCGACGTGCGGCTGACGTTGTGGGAGTGGTTCGACGCGTTAATTGGACGTGATGTGTTGTTAGAGAAGCTGGTCGAGGCAGCGGTGATGGGGTCATTGCCGAGCCGGCCTCGAGCGAGGCGGAGAATCGGTACTTCGTCCGAGGCCTTACGGCGCGGGGCCTCAGGCGAGGGGGCCTCAGGCGAGGGGGCCTCGGCGAGATGGAGAGTCGACACCTCGTCAGAGGCTGTGCGGCGTGGGCCTCGGGCGAATCGGCTGAGGCCTCATCGTTGTTTCTTGGCTTTGATATTTACAAGGGCTAAGCAATTTTTTCGGTTCTCGCTTAGGGTACCCCTTTTTCTTGTATCCGACAGTAGCCCCCGAGCCTCGGGGGGAGTGCAAGCGCTCTCCCTGAGGTTTTGTTCAGACTTGGCTCACAGCAGCTCCCGTCGGGATTTGCTTTTTGTACTCGTGGTTCCGGTGGGTGCGCGCGAGCGCACCCGCCGGGTGTAGCCCCCGAGGCCCTGGAGGAGTGGATTTACTCCTCCAGGGGCTTTTTCCCTGTTGAGTGAGGAGTTTTATCACGTTTGCCAGGCCCATGAGTGCGAGTTTGGGTTGCTGGGCCTCGGCTTAGTTGCAGGAAGAGCCCCCGAGCCTCTACACAGAGCGAGAGGGCGATCAGTGGTTTCCCTATCTTTTTTGGGTGACTCTCACGCATCCTTTTCGTTCGAAAGGAGGGGTGGAGTATGCCAGGCTACCCTTGGTGGGCGCGAGCAGTGGCACCTCTGGTGAGCTGTTATCGGGGAAGTCCGAGTGGAGGCCCATGCCCCATTCAATAGGGGTCGGCTGGTGGTCCAGGGACGCACTCCAAAAGTACCAGAGGGCTTCTCTAGTGGGTCCTAGGGCCATTCGATTGGCCCCGAGGGCTTGATGCCTCCCTATGGTGGGATCCCATTTAGAGACCTCCCTGCCGGTCTCGGACATGACTTAGGGCATCCCAAGCAGTCGCCTGCTTGGGCCTCGGCTATGTACGGGCTTGCCCATAGTCATCCCTGACTCTGTTGTCCTAGGGCGGCTGTCGAAACCCTCAGGGGCCTAGCCTTCGAACCCCTGGACATAATAGGCTCGATGCCCTTTATCGTGTTTTGCCGAGCCCCTGAGTGCGAGTTTGGGTTGCTTGTCTTTGACCTAGTTGCAGGAAGTGCGACCCTCGCGCATCCTTTTCATTCGGAAGGAGGTTGCAGGAAGAGCCCCCGAGCCTCCGCACGGAGCGAGAGGGCGATCAGGAGTTCCCCTGTCTTTTTTGTATGACCCTCGCGCATCCTTTTCACTCGGAAGGAGGGGTTGTTTGCCGAGCCCTCGAGTGCGAGCCTAGGTTGCTGGGTCTTGGCTTAGTTGCAGGAAGAGCCCCCGAGCCTCCGCACAAAGTGAGAGGGCGATCAGAAGTTTCCCTATATTTTTTGTGCGACCCTCGCGCATCCTTTTTGCTTAGAAGGAGGGGTTGTTTGTCGAGCCCTCGAGTGCGAGCCTGGGTCGCTGGGTCTCAGCTTGGTTGCAGGAAGAGCCCCCTAGCCTCCGCACGGAGCGAGAGGGTGATCAGGAGTTTCCCTATCTTTTTTGTGCGACCCTCGCGCATCCTTTTCGCTCGGAAGGAGGGGTGGAATATGCCAGGCTACCCTCGGTGGACGCGAGCGGTGACACTTCCGGTGAGCTGTTATCAGGTAAGTCCGAATGGAGGCCCATGCCCCATTCGATAGGGGTCATCTAGCGGTCTAGAGACGCACTCCAAAAGTACCAGAGGGCTTCTCCAGTGGGTCCTAGGGCTGTTCGATTGGCCCCGGGGGCTCGATGCCTCCCTACGGTGGGATCCCATTTAGAGACCTCCCTGCCGGTCTCGAACACGACTTAGGGCATCCCAAGCAGTTGCTTGCTTGGGCATCGACCATGTATGGGCTCGCCTATAGTCATCCCTAACTTTGTTGTCCTAGGGTAGCTGTCGAGGCCCTCGGGGGCCCAGCCTTCGAACCCCTGGACCATAACGGGCTCGGCGCCCAGTTCCTTAGCCTGAAAGGAATCGGGTGGGGAATATTCCCTTCTCATCGGCTGATAATCGGCAGGTGCGCCTTTTGAGGTGGTTTCTTGGGGAGACAAAATGGCGCCTGCTGTCGCTACGGTTGGATGCGATGCGATGTCAGCGGATGGGACGTTACTGTACGTGCGATTAATAAGGAAAAGGTGGGAGCGTGGGCGGTTTAATCGGATCCAGATTAACTACGCTAGATCTGAGGGAAACTTCCCCGATTTCATCGCCCATCCATTTCGCCCCCTTCCTACATAAATATGTGACAAGCCTCGCCCCTCTCCTCCTTACCTTGCCTGCATTCACCTTTTCTGCCTTCGAGCCATTGCTAAGAACGGAGAGCGCCGGGGAGAAGAAGGGAGAAGGGCGAGGAAGAGAGAGAGAGAGAGAGAGAGAGAGTGAGCCTTACCGCCGTAGCCGCATTCTCCACCGTGCAATGGCCGGCGGCGCTGTTGTCCTTCAGGCAGATCCTTGGGCTCCGTCCGACGTGTTCGCGGCGGAGCTGCAGTCACTTGTCGATGACGGTCTCCTCCGCCCGGTCACCGACCTCAGCAGGTCGGAGTGGATTGCTCTGGGGAGCGAGCCAGAGCCAAGGCCACATGATGGCTACATTGTGAGCTTTGTGGCCTTCCACGAGCGTGGTCTTGGCCTGCCGGTGGACCGGTTCATGTGGGCGCTCCCACACTACTACGGCGTGGAGCTCCACAACTTCAACCCCAACTCCATTGCGTGGCGGCCATCTTTGTCGCCGTTTACGAGGGGTATCTAGGCATTGCCCCCCACTAGGAGCTGTGGCTCCACCTCTTCTGGGCGGGGCATACCACCAAGCCGACGGGCATGATGGGCACGAGGAAGGCGATGAGGGCCGGTGGCTGCACTCTCCAAGTGCGCCAAGACCGGCAGCTCCTCTACATCCCATCCCAGCTCGCGTCGACCAATCATCGCTGGTACACCAGCTAGTTCTACCACCGCAACGATGATGGCGGACTTCCCCCCTACATCAGGCGGATTGTGGAGAGCCAGCCAGAGAAGAGGAGGTACGGCGTCCCGATAGCTGATCAGCCCAAGCTGCGGCCGCTCCTGGAGGCGCTGGAGAGGCTGTGCGGCCGTGGCCTCACGTCGGCTGTGGTCGTGGCGGCCTTCCACCACCGGAGGGTACTGCCGCTGATGGCTCGGCGGCAGCACCTGTTCGAGATGACACCGGACGAGCCGATCAAGGCGTCCAGATGTCCGCCGTCGCCCCCTCTGACGAGGAGATTATTCGTCGGGTGAAAGAGACGGTGGAGGGGCGGCTGAGGAGCAGTGGTCTGTCCCCATTCCCGATGCACCTGTCGTGGGGGTACATCTCTCTAGTGAGTCACGCACCGCTGCGGCCCCCGAGGGCTCCTTGCTCCTCGCATTTTCCTGATCCCTTATTTGTGTTCGCTGTTCCTGTAGGGGATGAGGGACATGTGAGCCTCCCCACCACCCGTTCCCGAGGATGCAGATCGACAGGCGGTGAACCGGGCACATGTCGAGGCACAAAAGAAGCGGAAGGATGTCGAGGAGGCAAAGCGCAAGAGGAAGAACCTTGAGCGCGAAGAGCTAGAGAAACGTCGCCGGCATTAGAGGCATGAGGGTCTCCCGGTTGAGCCGTCTCCATCACCGTCGTTGTCGGATTCCTCGAGCGATGATGATGAGAGCGAGGCGGGGTGGGGTATCTTGGACGATCTCCCTGACATCAGGGGGATGGTGTTCGGGGCATCGGCGAGCAGCCCGGCGTTTCCAGGGGGAGGAGGAGAGGACGCCTCGGGGCCGGTGATCGCCCGCCCTAGGTCTGAGGCCAACGCGCCTGAGGTACAGGCGTTAGGGAAGTGTGCCGTCAGCCTAGTGGGCTCGATGGTGGAGGTGGAGCAGGCGACGGCGGGGGCGATGCAACCATCTCCGCAGAGGGTCGAGGGGGCGCCGGAGTTCGGGGGAGGCCGGCCGGCACCGGCGGACATGGAGGCCGTGCCACTGCCGCCGCCACCACCATTGCAGAGGAGGAGGGAAGTCGTGCCGAAGCGGTTGTGTCGCCGTTCGAGGCAAGTGTTTTGTCAATGTTTGCAGTACCCCCCACTTTTCCCTTGGCCATATGCTGACCTCGTGAACGATTTGCCTTCAGCCGAAAGCGTCAGGCAGAAGTGCCTACCCTGGCACCACGTGAGGCGCTCAAGGTGAGCACCAGCTCCACCGCAAAATGGGTGGTGGAGGTGCAAGCCGCCATGCAGCGTGGCACGGCGTCGGCGAGGGCCGACCCGAAGGAGTCGGTCGCCCAGGGAGAGGCTACCGGGGCGGCCACGGAGCAAGCGGAGCAGGAAGAGCCTATGCCTCATGAGGTCAAGGCCCACGAGTCAGATGGGGCCGGGGTGCCCTCAGTCGCTGAGGCCACCGAGGTCGAAGTCGAGGCCCTTAGGACTTCCGAGGCTGAGGCGACGGGGGCCAAGGCCCTTAGGGCTTCGAAGGCCGTAGTGGCGGGCGTCGGGGCTCCCCGGGTTGCCGAGGTTGAGGCGGCGGAGGCTAGTTTGGGCATGGTGGATCCGGTGGGCCAGGATGCAGATATGGGGGCGGGGCAAGCTTTAGTACCGCCCCTGGTCCAAGGCCCACTGCCGTCGTAGGAGAGCGCCCGGGAAGCAAACGTCCATTCGATCTCCTCCGCCAATACTTCCCGGGGGAAGGAGGCGGCAGATGCCGAGGCGGCCAGCACCGCGGAGCAGCCAGCTCCGACTTCTAGCGAGGAAAGCTCGTCCCTCGTGTGGGTACAACCTGAGCCCCGTGGGTGGGATCACCCGCGTGTATTGTGGCGGAGCCGGGATGACCCTAAGGGGGAGCCTCTGTTCGCCCTCGAGGATGCGGCCGAGGGGGGGGCGCTGGGGCTCCTTTGAGCAATTCCGCCAGTTGGCGGTGCGGTCGCTGCGAATAGCACTGTCTGTCATGGCCGACGATCTGCCCAGTGTTGCCTAGGTACGCGCCTTCGTTTCTCGTGTGGTGTCATCTTTTTCCCAAGTCTTCTCGTAGCGCTTGACGTCCGTTCTGCCTATCCAGGAGCTCGAGGCCCGGTCCCTCGGGAAGTCATTGTTCCTCTAGCGGGAGAGGGATGTTTGGGACCAGCTCCAGCAGCAGAAGGACTTGCTCACCAATGCCAATGAGCTTCTGTCGGCGTGGAGCGTGGAGGTGGAGGACCTCCGCCTTTGCTGTGCTGATATGAAGGTCGAGGCAGCCATGGCTCGAGGGCGGGCTGCCCCTTTAGCGGCGTGGATCAAGGAGCTAGAGGAGGAGCTGACCTGGGTGGCTAGTGTTAGGTGGCACAGCGTAGTACGGGTGTCAGTCATGGGCACAGTACCGAGCATAGCGGCCGGTAACCCCTGCCCAGTCCTGTCCCTGACTGCATGACGTCGATGTGACTCCCGTCCCGTCGGCCACTCCGCTGTACTGTGTCGACGTGCGGCTGATGTTGCGAGAGTGGTTGGACTTGTTAATTGGATGTGACGTGTTGTCAGAGAAGCTGGTCAAGGCAGCGGTGATAGGGTCGTTGCCGAGCCGGCCTCGAGCGAGGCGGAGAATCGGTACTTCATTCGAGGCATTACGGCGCGGGGCCTCAGGCAAGGGGGGCTCGGGCGAGGGGGCCTCGGCGAGGCGGAGAGTCGGCACCTCGTCAGACGCTGTGCGGCGCGGGGCTCGGGCGAATCAGAGAATCGGCCGAGGCCTCATCGTTGTTTCTTGGCTTTGATATTTACAAGGGCTAAGCAATTTTTTCGGTTCTCGCTTAGGGTACCCCTTTTTCTGGTATCCGACACAAACCTAGGCATGAAAAGTAACTAGATGCTAAAAGATACCAATTGTAGGAAATTAAATCTTATATCACTTGAACAGAATTAAATCTAGTTACCTATCATGGGAGGGGGAATTTGGGTCCATAGTATTTACTAACCCACTTGGCAATGATCTTGTCCATCATGATGCACACCATGAAATGCACCCATACTTTGCCAAGTCTCCAAATTCCCCAAAGTCCAACGGACTTCTCACTTCCCTTTCGGGATCCAAATCTTCTTGGTGCTCTTCATGTTGGAAATGATATCCTTTGGCACCCAAAAGTGTTTGACCCCATTGTTGGCTTGCTTGTTCACCTTGATGGCCACCACCTTGTTATTCTTCTTCTTCTTCAAGAGATAAGGTGTGGAGGCCTTTTTGTCCACCTTGTTGGTGTAGGTGTTGGAGAGCTTGCTTGTTTGCTTTTTTTTCTTTCTTCTTTGCTCCTCCCCCATTCTTCACCTTGCACTCATAGGACTTGTGACCTTTCTTGTGGCACAAGTAGCAAACCACAGTTTGTCCTTCATCAAGCTTCTTCACTCCCTTGATGGTGTTATCTTGATGAAGTTGGGCTTGCTCCTTCTTGCCTTTCACTTGAGTCAAGTCCTTGGTGAGGCGAGCCACTTCTTACTTGAGTTGCTCATTCTCCTTTGCAACCTCTTGTGTGCATGTATCTACAACAACTTTCTCAACACATACTTGGTTGCACAAGGATGAGTCTAAAAATAAATCATTGCAAGAAGTAGAGGCATCCTTTTTAGGTTTGTCAAAGATAGAACTTTTATTTTTAGATGCCTTGGTGGGGGTTGTACCAATGGCTTCAAGATTAGCAACTTTATTAGTTAGCTCATCGCAATGTTTGCATATGGTTTCCATTTTAGCAAGCAAACTTTTATAAGCATCTTGTGAGCTAGCTAACTTTTCTTTTAATTTTTCATTTTTCTTTACAAGTTGCTCATCATTGATTGTGCAAGTATTTGTTGTTGCACTAGCCTCAAGTTGCTCAATTTTAGTAGATAGTTCAATATTGAGATTAGCAAATGTCTCATATTGTTCAAGCAAAATTTTATATGATTCTTGTGAACTATCTAGCTTTTCTTTTAATTTTTCGAGCTTCTTTTGTTGACTAGTGCAAACTTTAGCATAATTAAGATTTTGTTGCACAATTTCATCATAAGAAGGCATTTCATCATCACGATCACTCTCACTAGAGGATGAGCTTTCGTTACCTTGTGCCATAAGACACACACGAGAAGATCTTGATGATGAGTGCTTGCGCCCTCGCCTCTTATGATGGTCTTCTTCTTCACTTGAAGAATCATCCCATGACCTTATTGATGTGAGGGCTTGGTTCTTGCAAGCCTTCTTCTTTGTCTTGGGTGTGGGCTTGTTTGGACAAACTTCCACAAAGTGCCCCAACTCGCCACATCCATAGCATCCTCTTTTTCTTTGCTCATTTCTTTGATTGGTGAAAATGATATCTTGAATTTGGATGGGCACACCCTTGACATTGAGCCTTTAGATCATCTTCTCCACCTTGTGGATTTGTTTGATTGATTCTTCATCAAGGTCGGAGGTGGAGGAGGAAGATTGATCATCATTACTTGAATCTTCATCATCATCATCATCATCGTCGTCTTCATCTTCTTCTTCATCTTCACTTGAGGAGCTTGAGCTTGAGCTCATCTCAACTTTCTTGCCCTTCATCTTATTTTTCTCACTACATGCGAGAGCTTTGCCTTTGCTTGATGAAGAGGCTTCTTCTTGACCCATCTTGCATAACATTTCAAATCCCACTATCTTGCCAATGACTATGGCTGGGGTCATGGTGCTCAAGTCCTCCATGTTGTGAAGGATGGTGATGATCCTTGCATATTTCTTTTGTGGTAGCACGGAGATAATCTTCCTCACGATGTTCGCATCATCTAGCTTTGTTAATCATATTGAATGGAGCTCATTGATAATTAGATTCAAACGAGAATACATATCACGAACAAGCTCATCATCATTTATTGTAAAGGAATCATAATTTGTTTAGCTAGACAATATTTTTGCTCACGGACATTAGATGTGCCGTCATGGAGCTCTTGGAGTTTTAACCAAATTTCATGTGCCGTATTTAAAGTGAACACTTGGTTAAACACATCCATGTTAAAAGATTCAAACAAGCAATTTTTAGCTCTAGCATTGAAATGCATTTAATTTTCTTTACTCTTTGTGGGTTTATCAGGATTCTTAATGGGTTTCATCTCATCATGAGTGACTCTCCAAACACCCAAATCAACTGCCTCAAGGTGACAAGCCATTCTAGCTTTATAATAAGGAAAGTTAGTGCCGTCAAAGTGCGGATGCCTAGAGGTATCCATCCCAATCACTCTAAATAGCGTCGGCTCAATGGCGGTTAAGCAAAAGGTCCAAATTGAGCCAACCGGCTCTGATACCACTTGTAGGGGACCGTGACGCCTAAGAGGGGGGGTGAATTAGGCAAATTAAAATTCTACTTCTCAACTATGGCCTCTTTTTCTAACCTTAGCAAAACCTATGCAAAAGATAAACTATCTAAATGTGCAACTATAGTTTTGCTAATGTGTTGCTATCTCTAGCGCAAAAGGAGTAATACAAACAATGTAAATGCGGAAGCTAAAGAGCAAGGTAGAGATATGTAAACTCCCGTCGATGACTCTGGTATTTTTACCGAGGTATCAAGAAGCACGCAAGCTTCCCCCTAGTCCTAGTTGGAGCCCCTCGCAAGGAATCCCTCGCAAGGGCCAAGCTCTCGGTCGGGTTACTCCTTGGATAGCCTCGGGCATTCCCCATGCGCAAGTGGGTCTCTGATGTGCCTTCCGGCAAGGCTCTCCCAGATGCTCCCCGCCGTCTTCACTATCAAGCTTCCGACCGAAACGCCACGGGCCTTGTTCCCTCTGGTACACGGTGCCAGCCACACCACAAATTTGGTTGGTGTGATCTCGCAAGACTACAAGCCCCTCAGATGTACAACAATGGTGCGCGCAAGCACCGAGTGGAAAGAGATATGCAAACCTCACTAAACACTAGGCCTAAACCTAGAGCAAGCGCATAAGCGTTGGTCTAATCAACCTAAGCACTTCGCAAAGCACCTACGCTAATCACCTAATGAATCACTAAGCACTATGCAAGTGGAGATCACTAAAATGGTGTATCAACACCCTAGATATGTTTCCTCAGCTCCACTCTCCTCAAATAGCCGATTGGGGGGTCTATTTATAAGCCCCACTAAGAAAGTAGCCGTTGGGGATGAAATCCCGCTTTTCTGCTACTGACCGGATGCTCAGGTCATCCTGATCGGACGCATCCGGTCGTCCCGACCATTAGAGCCATGATCAACTGATTGGACGCTGCCAGCGTCCGGTCACATGCCACCAGATGCGTCCAGTCGCAATTTTGCCACTCTAGAACCTTTCTGTACTCGATTGGATGCTACTGTCCTACGTCCGATCGATTTACCTCTAGCGTCCGGTCAATACTAAACGTGTTACTGGGATGATGAATGGTGCCATTAGTGCGTCCGATTGATTTCAGTACTCAACGTCCGGTCGCTGCTGCTGACGCCTGCTGTGTTCGGAACCATGGTCCGGAGCCTCGGTCCAGACCTCCCCGAGGACATAACGGCTATAACTTTTTTGGGGCTCTATAAATAGAGCTTGGTCATGTTTGGCTCACTCTCTTGGTCATTCTTACATGTGATAGCATCCTTTGAGCTGAGCCAAACCTCTCCCACTCATTCTCTTGCTTGGTTTTGCATCCTAAGTGAGTTGAGAGTGATCCAAAGTGTATTTGCTTGAGCGATTGCATCTAGTGGCACTTGGGGATCGATTTGCTACAGTTCTCTTGTTACTCTTGGCATTTGTCGACACCTAGATGGCTTAGAGCAACGGAGGAGTGTTGGCAAGAGTTGGTGATTGTTCTTGGCCACCTCTTAGTGACTTGTGAGGGGTCTTGTACCTTCCCCGGCGGAGAGCCAATAGGTAACTCTAGTGGATTGCTCGTGTCATTGAGTTACCTCACTTGTGGGTAGGTTCTTGTGGCACCCAAGTGTTGGGCTAGGTGTATGATACCTATTAGCCACCGAGCCACCAAGTGTTGGTCGACACAACGAGAACATAGCTTGTCGGCAAGCAAGTGAATCTCAGGATAAATCTTGGTGTCATGTGTTAGTATTCATATTGTGATTGATCTTCTCTTGCCACGAGTGGTATAATCACCCTATTCATCTCCCTTGTACTACATTGTTTCATACTTGTTGTAGTCTAAGTAGAGTAGCTCTCTTGCTAGTTAGTTGAGTAATTTGTTTAGCCTCTTGTTAGATGTTAGTTAGCTCAACTAGAGTAAGAGTAGTGACATAGCCTTTTGGGTGTGCCTAGAGATAGTAAAGAACTAGAATTTTGGTATAGGTGGCTTGCAACCTTAGTAGAGCTAGAGCAAAATTGCATTTCACCATTTAGGTTACTAACCATTTGCTCTAGTGAATTTGTAGAGAATTTGTTATAGGTTATTCACCCCTCTCTAGCCATTTAGGACCTTTCAAGCAGCCAGCTAGCCAGCCCAGGGCCGGGGCAGCCACCAAGCAGTGGTGGCCTTCCCGGGGCCTGGCTGGCCGAGCCCTGGCCGACCTACCCCTGCGACAGTCAAATCTGGTGTCTAGAGTGTCTGTGAATGGCTGGCTATTGGCCGTGGCTATCTGCACTAGGTTGGCAGTCCGGCGAACAAGTTTCTTGAGTGAAAACTCTACCCGGCATATTTCTTCAGGGCGGCGATGATGGTACAGTCGGTGCCATCTACCTTCTTGAAGGCGTCATTAAAGTCTCTATTTGTTGGGGTGGTTCTAGGATGAATGTCCTTCTCATGCTCTTCATTCAACATTGTTGGCATCTATGGATGTCATCCCCTTCTTGGAGGCCTTGTTGGAGCACTTCTGTCGCCGTCCCGCCTCTCCCACCGGAGTTGCTCCGGGCTATGCTATGCTTGCATGTGCTTTCTCTCTTTCTTTGCTCTGGTCTATCTAACTTGGAGGTTCAATGTTGCCGTAGTCGTCTACTTCTTCGCAGTGGATACTTGGCCGCTTGCACTTGTCGCAGAACCGACCAATTTATAAGAATACAAGTACAATGGCAATCCACAAGCGGTCGCACTGTCACACTTGAACCCATATAAACCCGGTAGTCCGTCGAGTACCACGACGGGTCTCGATAAACGATTTACAACAACCAAGATCGTACAGGATTCAACATACATGCCACATATTACATAAAGTTCACAGATACTTTTCATCATCAGAGTACGAATAAAAGTTATTACAAACCGAGTTTGATAAATAAAGCGGAAGCAAATAAGTTCGAAGATAAAGTTTCCAACATAGTTTGATACAGTGCCAAGCTAGATCACGGTCCACAAAAGCAAGGATAGGAATTACTAAAGAAGCCTGCCCAAGGCTTACTCCTCATCCACAGCGGGATAGAAGCAACTCTTGCAATAACCATGATACACAGTGCCATCTGCAACATTGGGAAAATAAACCCTGAGTACGAGAAGGTACTCAGCTAGACTTACCCGTCATGAACCAGAAATAAAATGACTCCAAGGAGTATGCAAGGCTGTATAAGTGGACGTAACTTGACAACATTTTGCGAAAAAGGCAACTGATCCGTTGTACAATTATGATTCCTTTACCAAGTTAATTAGCACTATCCATTTCTAGATTAGCAACTATCCTGTGCCAAACATGTGGTATATCATTTAGAAGCATACAATAGTAACCATAGCAGGTATTGGAATTCCATTTTCATCCGAACCATCAGGTTCCATAATACAGTTACTACGATGTTGGAGCTAGCCAAGTTTCTCACTATCCGGGAGAGACGGCGATTCGAATCGATTTCAACCAGCTGGGAATTTATTCCTAACACAAACCCAGGTCTACCAGCCACGATAGCCTTAGGTCACCTTTGGTACAACTCCGGTACACATTTCGCGGGTCCGTACTGCGCCGCACAATCTGGAACACCAGATGCCAGGATGCTCAGGCCAAGCCTGCCCTTGGGCTCAGTCTGATCGTTCCCCGGAAGGGGCGCACAACAGAACGATTCCCGGCCTGAGTTGAATTACTCGGCTTCGCGGTCGGAACGAATTATCCGGCCAGCTAAGTGAGAGGCATGCGTTCAATCTTGTCAGAAGTTCCAACAACGGTACGGTCCTTGATCGACACAGACGGGGATAGATTCACACCCAAGACCTCCATGTCTTGTTGCTTCTCTATCGACATCCCGCCCGGTCTCCATTTACATTAACCATGGTTCTTTTCCACGATAGCAATTATAACCAACCGTGCTCCGGTATCCACCTATATCTCGCAGGTGACAGGAAATCACCCGACTTCTACCGGTCTAAGCATGGCTAAGCATATATTCGATCCTGGACCTATACCGGTTAAAGGTGTAATATCTGGACAAGGAATGTACATGCATCAAGTGGTTTCATTCAACTCTTATAACCTAATGCAGCAATCATAAGTACTTAAATAAACATTTATAATTTACTAGGAGACTTATAATGCTCCGGGGCTTGCCTCGCAGAAAGGAAGTAGGGCGATGGTCAGGACACTCCGGAAGCTCTTCAGGGTTCTGCTCCACGCCTTCGGGAGCTGCGGCTTGCGGATCCTCCTGCGGGTTCCCTTCCTCTGCTTCTTCGAATTCTAGCAACGTGATCTCTTCCTCCGATCCTAGATGCATGAGTATGGTATAAGTATTACAAATGCATATATGTTAACAAGTGCATCACGTTGTTTGAGTAGGTGCATATCTCTTCTCGATTATTACTTAACTACTTCTACAATGCATCGACTATGCCACAAACAGTAGCTACTTGTTTCACTCATAACTGGAGTTCTACAAATCCAAAAATAGTGATCCAGGACTTTCTGGAAAGCTTATCAAATTCTCTACCACCTTGTTATTAACCATTTTTACAGTACACATCATTTTCAACATGCAATTCATCAAACTCTAGAATCAGTCCAGAAACTATTCAACATGCAATATAAAGTAACGATACTTCTACTTCATGCAATCATTCAAAATTTGACAACATAGAATCCACCAACAGTTTAAGCATACCAATTACATTTAGAATCATATAATGGTGAGGCCTAAACTATTTATTAAATTGCCTTTATTATTTTATTTAGATATCTAGGTTAAATAATAAATATATATCAGATGTGCTTCATAAATTCTCAAAAATTTACAGAGCCTTACTAATGCTATCAAAGGACTGCTATAAAAATTTCAGGTCATTTTACTAAGTAGAACATTCTATACAAAAATGATAAGGCAGCAAGGCTTGAAATAGCATAAATGGAAAACCCTATTGAAAAGTGTCAAGCAACAGATTTCATATTTTTCTTAGCATCCACATGGTACTAGGATTACCTCCAACAAATTTCATGAATTTTGGACTCATAAATAATTTATGAAAATTCATGCAAGGATTAACTAGTCATAAAAGAAAAATCTATAACTACAAATCTACACATGCACTGGTCCTCAAATTTTTACCAGGGCTCACATATTCTAAGATTAGTTCACCACAAAAATTTCATAATTTTTGGAGCACAGGAACTCTAGATATAAAATAAACAAATTTGAATGCATTCAAAAGCACATTTCAAATCCCTATTTAAATCTCCAGAAATTTCTACTGTTGAAACCAAGAACATATTTTTCTTAAATACTACACTTCCTAGGGAACACAACCATATTTATTTCACAATTTTAGGAGCTACCAAACTGAAGATATGAAAATCACAAAAGAAATCAAAAACTGGATCAAATGAGCTATCCTTCACTACTGCTGTCGCTGACTGGTGGGACCCGGTGGTCAGAGGACCCCACATGTCATTGACTCGAAGCAGAGCAGCGGCGCTGCGCGGTGCTGGCGTGGCCAGAGCTCGCCGACGGCGAGGTTGCCGGCGGTGACATCATCACTACGCGATCTACGTGACCTAGCGCATCTATTGAGCCACTTGGCCGGGCCTATTGTCGACGGTAAGGACGACGGCGGCGACAATGGCGGAGCGGCGAGGCGGGATGACGGCGAGACGTCGGTGAAAGCTACGGTGACGCAAACACAAGCTCGGACGAGCATCTACGAGCTATGGTTGGCCTATTGCGCGCTCAAACGTGGCCTGGGGTGGTCTGGTTAGGTGGGACCACGGCGACGGAGGGTGGCGGAGGAGCTCCGGCGAGGCGGTGCGCGGGGTTAGAGCTCACCGAGCTTGAACAACGAGCACTGGAGGACGTGGTAGGATGCTGGGGTGGCGGTGGAGCTGTTGCGGTGGTGCTTGAGTGGCCAGGCGCGAGCTGTGCGCGGCTATGGCGACGGCGGAGCTGCGGGAGCTCGGCGGCTGCTGCTGCGAGGAAGAACGGCCGAGGCGAAGCAAAACGGGAGCGCGGCTGGGTGCGGGCGGGCGCTGGCGTGTTGAAGGCGCGCCCAGGCGCGTCGTGGCCTGCGCAGACAGACCGGCGGCGACGCGCGGCCGTTTCCCGCGCCACGCGGCGCGCGGTGTCTGAAATCGGTCGGCCACTGTGCCGTCGATTCAGTTAGCTCAGACGCGATCGCTCATGCCTGACAGCGTGTTTTCCTGGTCATTTAACTGCTAATCCGTGGCTCCAACGTGCAAACTCTCTACATCGAAACAATAGACCTATGTACCAGCTACAACTATTGTTCAAAGATCGTGTTCCAATTCTCAACGTAAACTAAGTAAAATCATGATCAAAGTCGGCTTGTCAAGCTGTTAGGGATCTCACACTTAGAAAAATTCGTTAAGTGTTGACAACAGTTATTTGTCGACCTTTGTGACCCCAATTCGAGCATGTTAGAAGCTAAATCAGTCAATGACCCAAAAATAAAAGTTGTTCCTTATGTCAAACACTACAACTTTGCTTTAGTGAACTCCTCCATGCAAGGTCCCTAACACCTAGTTCAACTTTAGTCAAACATGTCACTTTGAAATCCTGATACATACACAAACCATGGCTAAATGACCAAACTAGCCTTAGCACTAAATACCAAAGTTGTTCCTAATGATATCCTAAGCATGTTTACACAATTTGCAAGGTCATTTAAGCATTTCATGAAGTAATCACTCATATAGCTATCCATGTCAACACATGTGATATTACTCAAGTGCTTGATCATGAAAGGTGACCTTCATGAACAATGTTTCTTTTGTTAACCTAAGTGTAGCTAAAGTGTTTTAGTGACCAACATTACCTACTTGCATTCATTTGCACATGATCATATGCATATGTTCCAAGAAACACAAGATAACAAGCAATGTTTCATATGTTTCGATCAAAGGTTTCAATTGTAAGTGATGATTTATGAATGCTTGATGCTCATGCTTATGCTATGCAAGTCAAGTTATGCAAGGCTAACACCGAGGTGTTACTGACCCCTCCCCTTATAAAAATCTCGTCCCGAGATTTGCAAGACCTACCATTCTTGGAAAAAGGCGGGATAAACTTCTCGTAGATAATCTTCTCTTTCCCACGTAGCATCTTGTTCACTATGATTGTTCCACACCACCTTATAGAACTTAATAATCTTACTCCTTGTCACTCTCTCCATCTCTTCTAATACTCGAATTGGTTTTTCTTCATAGGTCAAATCCGATTGAAGCTGCACGTTGGTGGGTGCAATAGCTTCTTCCGGTAGATCAAGACATTTCTTTAGTCGAGAAACATGGAACACATCAAAGATTGCACTCATCTCTGGTGGAAGTTGTAACTTATATGCAACCTTCCCTTTTCGTTCCAAAATTTTGTATGGCCCTACATATCTTGGTGAAAGCTTCTTTTCATCCCAAATCTTTTCACGCCTTTCATGGGTGATACTCTCAAGTATACATAGTCACCCACTTCAAAAGTTAGTGGTCTTCCTTCGCTTAAGCATAACTTTTCTGTCTTGATTGAGCTGCCTTCATGTGGTGTTGGATGATACGTACTTGCTCTTTGGCTTCATTTACAAAATCAATACCAAAGTATCTCCTTTCACCGGGCTCAATCCGGTTCAAGGGAGTTCGCACTTTCGCCATACAAGGCTTCAAATGGAGCCATTTTGATACTCGCTTGATAACTGTTGTTATAGGAGAATTCAGCTAAAGGTAACCATTTCTCCCATGAACCTTTTGAAGATATAACACAAGCTCTAAGTAAATCTTCTAGGATTTGGTTCACTCGCTCTGTCTGTCCTGAAGTTTGCGGATGATAAGCTGAACTTCTGATTAGCTTGGTTCCCAAAGCTTGGTGTAAATGCTCCCAGAAACGAGCTATGAATTGTGGTCCTCTATCTGAGATTATGGTTCTGGGTACTCCATGCAATCTCACGATCTGGGAAACATATAACTCAGAGTATTTCCCTACGTGATATGTGGTGTGAACTGGTACAAAATGTGCTGATTTGGTGAGACGATCAATAATAACCCATATTGAATCATGACCTTGTGGTGTCGTTGGAAGGCCTGTGATAAAGTCCATGCTGATTTCCTCCCATTTCCATCCTGGAATAGGCAATGGCTGAAGTAATCTAGTAGTTTTCATATGGACAGCTTTTACTCTATTGCAGTTATCACACCTAGCAACGTAGGCTGCGATCTCTTTCTTCATCTTAGTCCACCAAAAACGGGTTCTTAAATCTTGATACATTTTACTACTACCCGGATGGATAGACAATTTTGATGAGTGAGCTTCTTCTAAAATTTGACTCCTTAGCTCACGGTCTTTTGGTACCACTAGTCGGTCCTCGAACCATAATACACCTCTTTCGTCCAATCTAAAATGTTTGGCTTCTTGCTCTTGCATTTTTCTCTTGATGTGACTTATTCCCACATCTGTCTGCTGTAGCTCTATGATTTTGCCCTCAAGTGAACAACTGATTGTGATATTGTGTAGTACAGCAGGATGTAACAAGTTGAATCCATCTTCCAGCAATGCTTCTACAGTGTTGCAATGGGATTTCCGACTAAGTGCATCGACTACTACATTTGCTTTACCGGATGGTAATGCACTTCTAAATTATAGTCCTTAATCAATTCTAACCATCTTCGTTGTCTCATGTTCGGGTTCTGGTTGGGTAAAGATATACTTGAGACTTTTTGTGGTCGATATAGATATGACATACATTGCCCAACAAGTAATGTCTCCATATCTTTAGTGCATGGACAACTACCTGCAAGTTCCAAATCATGTGTAGGGTAGTTGACTTCATGTTTTCTCAATTGCCGTGAGGCATATGCAATTACTCTCCCTTCTTGCATAAGCACACATCCCAAACCTATTCCCGATGCATCACAAAATACATCAAAAGGCTTTTCAATGTCTGGTTGTGCTAACACAGGTGCTGTAGTCAACAAAGTTCTGAGAGTGTGAAAGGCTGTTTCACATTCTGGTGTCCATTTGTACTTCTCATCTTTCTGAAGTAGTCTGGTCATAGGCTTAGCTATCTTTGAGAAATCTGGAATAAACCGACGATAGTATCCAGCTAACCCTAGAAAACTCCGAACTTCATGAACTGAAGTTGGGGCTTTCCAATCCATGACCTCTTGTACTTTGGATGGGTCTACTGAGATTCCATCTCTTGATAAAATGTGACCTAAGAAAGGTACTTTGCTCATCCAAAATTCACATTTGCTAAACTTGGCATATAGCTTATGCTCCCTCAGTCTGGATAGGACAATCCTTAGATGCTCTTCATGATCTGACTCATTTTCTGAATAAATCAATATATCATCAATAAACACTACCACGAACTTGTCAAGTTCGGGCATGAATACCGAGTTCATCAGTACATGAATAGGTTGGAGCATTTGTTAGTCCGAAAGACATAACCAAATACTCGTATAAGCCGTACCTAGTAGAGAAAGCGATTTTAGATATATCCTCCGGTCGATCTTTATCTCGATGGTAACCCGATCTCGAGATCAATTTTGGAGAATACCTTTGCCTTCGCTAAGCGATCGAACAAGATGTCGATGCGGGGCAATGGATATTTATTTTGATGGTCACCGCATTGAGTGGTCTCAGTAATCTACACACATTCTCGGTGACTTATCCTTCTTTTTCACAAACATCTTTGGGCATCCCCACGGAGATGAGCTAGGTTGATAAGACCCTTGTCCAATAGATCTTGCAATTGGACCTTAAGTTACGCTAACTCATTGGGTGGCATTCTATAGGGCCTTACGGATATGGGTGCAGTCCACGGCACTAATTCAATCTTAAATTCCACGTCCCTATCGGTGGTAGACTGGTAATTCCTCTAGAAATACATCCGGAAACTCACAAACCACTGGGATATCACATATCGTGGTGGCTTGGATAGCACAAAGCTAAATGTTGGGGTTTGAAATCGCGGGAGAGTGGGACTAGAAAAGCATTCCTCCCGTGGGTTCTCTCAACCTAATAGTGCGGGTGCTAGTGTCAATAAGAGCACCATGATACTTCATCCAATTCATGCCTAAGATTACACTTATTGACAACCCCGCAATATTATCAAATCTGTGGTATACTCCCTCCTTGTATCACGATGAGTACATTTTTGACTATTTTTTGGTAGTAACAAGTACCCCTATTTGAACTTATGTTGAAACCCCCTTGTTTACTTCAATTATTTCTTGACCATGTCTAGATGCAAATGCTTGACTCATAAATGAATGAGAAGCTCCCGAATCAAATAAAAAACAACAATGGGATGCTTGTTGACAAGAAACATACCACCAGCCGTGACAACTTCTCCCATGGCACTTCCTCCTCCAATGCCGGTATAATGCACTTGTCCTTGACGTGCCACGGCATTCACCGCCTCCGATTGTTACGATTTGGGTTGCCATTCCTCTTGGGGTGGGGACATTCCTTGGACCAATGACCCGCTTGGTTGCGTTGAAACATGGTTGATTACTTCGAATCTGTGGAGCTGTCCACGATTGCCATTTCCTTTTGGTAAGGCAATAGTGAACGCATATACGGAATGGTTTCGTGTGGCTGTTATTACGAGCTTTTCGAAGTGGTGGAGGCCTAAACTTGGGTGCAGTGTGGACGGAATTGTGGCCTAGCCGTGATAGGAGCTTTTGATTGGAAAGATCCGGAGGCACCGGCCTCATATGTCCTTTTTGCGACCCTTAGCAAATCGCATGCATGTTGTTGTGGTTTTCTTGGGTCAAGGCATCACTAATAAACTCGTTGTAACGTGGTACATCGAGAATTTGCCATAGTCTTCATCGGTTTGGTACCCAACCCTCGCTTGAAACTCTCTATCTTTTTCTCTTCGGTATCCACAAAACCGGGAGCATATCCGGACAAGTTGTTGAATGCGTGCATATATTACGTGAGTGACTTTGTTTCCGAGTGAGCCTCATAAATTGGTCGCTTTCGGGCCTGGGGAATATGATGTCCCCTAAAAGCCAGCTTGAATTGTTCCTGTGTCACTCGTGCATTAGAGGTGCAGAGAGACGACAGGAAGTGTGTCCACCAGATCCCTGCTGGTCCTTGCAATTGATGGGAAGCATACTCTGCTTTCAGATGCTCCATGACCCTCAACAGACGGAATTTCTGCTCAATGGTATTCAACCACTCATCGGCCTGCAGTGGTTCCTCAGCCACCTTGAAGATTGGAGGCTTCGTGTCCAGAAACTCCTTGAATGTACTGTGCTGATTTGGCTCGACCCCTGGTTGCTGTGGGTGGCCACGAGCGGTGTTTTGCGCGATAAGGCGCAAAGCTTCTTCCATTGTCCTTTGGCTTCCCAAGAACTGAGCAAAGAACTCCTGAGCAGATGGCGGCGGCGGTGGTGGTAAGTCATCACCATTGCCATCGTGACTGCTACCAGCTCCAGCACGGGTGCGCGTCATCTGCGAAGTTGCAACAATAAGCGATTATTGGTTGATGTCAAGAGATTGCAGATGAATCATACTCATGCCAAACTGAAATCACTGGAGAAATTCTCAAATTCACAATAAAAACAGAGGCATAACAATTCATTCTCGCAACATGGCATCCCCAATTTGACCACTTATCGCGCTCATAACGCATGCAAAGTTAAATCGTGATCACCAACAAGGAACGGAATTGCATTGATGTTCAACCAAAGGTGCACTTAATCACATTACATGATAGTCTGGTTACTAATGCCAAATTCGAGCTACAGGTCCATTACATGAATAAAAGTGATACATTAGTCCTTCCACTAAGTGCTAAGCGATCTAATCCTCATCATGATCACAATCGAGGTCAGACGCAAGATCATCTCCTTCCTCAGGTTCTACTTCTTCTTCAGGCTCCACTTCTTCTTCTCCTTCCTCGTACCCTTCTAGATCCATTTCTGCGGCTCCGGTGGGACATAAGGGTGGAGCCGATTGTTCGGAAGATGAACCTCTTCATGCAGATTATCGTTGTATTCTTCCGCATTAATAATCGCTGTCCTAGCTCAAAGCTGTCGAGCTCTTAGGACATTTTCCCTTGTCCAAGCTGCATTTCATTTGGTGAGTTAACCGAGTCATCTCTTGGTGAGCCTTTCAATCTCGGGCGTCGTGCTCCCTCTGAAGTCGACGTCGGTCCTCGTGAGCATGACCAAGAGCACCGGACATACGTCCGAGGCTACCTTCAACTCCATCTAACACTCTCATCATTGCGAACATGGCGCTCATGGAAGGGTTATCACTTTACTCGCTTTCTCGCTGCACCAATCTCCAAAGATTTTCCTCTTGTCTGCCGCCATGAGTCGGTGGAGGGTTACCTCTTGGAAAGACTCCAACCAAAGCATTGCTGCCGGCTCACGAGGAAAACGATCCATGATGTCCCTCGGGATCCCAAAGGCTGCCCTACCATTGCTGCTTCAAAGCGATCCTGCCATTGACTCATAACACCAGCCTGTCCACTCAGAATCGTCACCTCGGGGACGAACAAGCAGCCTCCACAAAGAACTAAGAGACCTTCTCCCAACTGCTCATTCGCCCGTAGTAGCGGGGTTCCATTCCATCGGGATAGCCTACATAATCGAGCACTCTCCACAAGAGTGTAGGCATCCCAAACTCTCCAAGGAACGTGTGACGTTGATTTTGGCACGTGGAGCAAGCCGACGGGGGAGAGCTGCCTCCGGTGGACTTATGAAAGATGCGCTTGGTGCGTGCCATCTGCACCATTAACATGTACCCCTTGGTGAGACAATGCCATAATGGATAAGAGTTACATAACCGAGTAAGAATTTTATAAGGGGAGGAACAATGTAATTATGTGAATGGTAATTATCATGATGCATGCTCGTTCGCACGTCCTCACAAACTTAGAAAAATTTGTTTCTAGCGGTAGAACACGGTGGCATACATACGTTCTCTCATAAATAGCGTAACTAGTCGAGCTACACGTTTCATTTGTTAGTGTGTACCGCATAAGATCTCATTTTAGCCCTAAACCCATAATGAATATGCGAATGTAATCGTAAATACTTCCATATATGTATACCCATACATATACTTCCGTATCAATCTACCCGACAATAATTTAACCCACAATTAAATACATACCATATACACATGCAAGCATGCATACATAGCCGTACTAAAAAGCTACTCTTCCCGACCGCATGCTCACATCTTGCGGTCATACACTCATCTTACCTTGGCGTAGAGGCATTTGATCCATACATTACCATTCAAGTGAATGGCATCCATACAATAGCACGCCGTATGGGACGATTAAGTAAAAACCCCATGTTAGTACTTAAATAGCCACCTAATAGTCCTTAATTTGGGCGTAAGGAAAGTGATCATTGGCACACTTTAGATTTCAAATACCTATTATATAACTATTAGTTGCTAGAGAAGGGTTTTCGGAAAAACAAAACTTTTGTTTTAAATACACTTGTGACAATTAACGTTGAATCTTGCTCGATGCCGGTGTCGCAGAACCGACCAATTTATAAGAATACAAGTACAATGGCAATCCACAAGCGGGTCGACCTTTGTCACACTTGAACCCATATAAACCCGGTAGTCCGTCGAGTACCATGACGGGTCTCGATAAACGATTTACAACAACCAAGATCGACAGATTCAACATACATGCCATATATTACATAAAGTTCACAGAGATACTTTTTTTCATCATCGAGTACGAATAAAAATTATTACAAACCGAGTTTGATAAATAAAGCGGAAGCAAATAAGTTCAAGATAAAGTTTCCAACATAGTTTGATACAAATTGCCAAGCTAGATCACGGTCCACAAAAGCAAGGATAGGAATTACTAAAGAAGCTCGCCCAAGGCTTACTCCTCATCCACAGCGGGATAGAAGCAACTCTTGCAATAACCATGATACACAAAGTGCCATCTCGCAACATTGGGAAAATAAACCCCGAGTACGAGAAGGTACTCACTAGACTTACCGTCATGAAACAGAAATAAAATGACTCCAAGGAGTATGCAAGGTCTGTATAAGTGGACGTAACTTGACAACATTTTGCGAAAAAAGGCAACTGATCCGTTGTACAATTATGATTCCTTTACCAAGTTAATTAGCACTATCCATTTCTAGATTAGCAACTATCCTGTGCCAAACATGTGGTATATCATTTAGAAGCATACAAATAGTAACCATAGCGGTATTGGAATTCCATTTTCATCCGAACCATCAGGTTCCATAATACGATTACTACGATGTTGGAGCTAGCCAAGTTTCTCACTATCCAGGAGAGACGGCGATTCGAATCGATTTCAACCAGCTGGAAATTTATTCCTAACACAAACCCAGGTCTACCAGCCACGATAGCCTTAGGTCACCTTTGGTACAACTCGGTACACATTTGGCGGGTCCCAGATTGCGCCGCTAACTGGAACACCGGATACCGGGATGCTCAGCCAAGCACGCCCTTGGGCTCGGTCGATCGTTCCCGAAAGGCGCTATGTAACGATTCCCGGCCGAGTTGAATTACTCGGCCGCGGTCGGAACGAATTATCCGGCCAGCTAAGTGAGAGGCATGCGTTCAATCTTGTCGAAGTTCCAACAACGGTACGGTCCTTGATCGACTGACGGGATAGATTCACACCCAAGACCTCCATGTCTTGTTGCTTCTCTATCGACATCCCGCCCCGGTCTCCATTTACATTAACCATGGTTCTTTTCCACGATAGCAATTATAACCAACCGTGCTCGGTATCCACCTATATCTCGCGGTGATGTGAAATCACCCGACTTCTACCGGTCTAAGCATGGCTAAGCATATATTCGATCCTGGACCTATACCGGTTAAAGGTGTAATATCCGGACAAGAAATGTACATGCATCAAGTGGTTTCATTCAACTCTTATAACCTAATGCAGCAATCATAAGTACTTAAATAAACATTTATAATTTACTAGGAGACTTATAATGCTCTGGGGCTTGCCTCGCAGAAAGGAAGTAGGGCGATGGTCAGGACACTCCGAAAGCTCTTCAGGGTTCTCGCTCCACGCCTTCCGGGAGGCTGTGCGCTTACTTGCGGATCCTCCTGCGGGTTCCTTCTCTCTGCTTCTTGAATTCCAAGCAACGTGATCTCTTCCTCCGATCCTAGATGCATGAGTATGGTATAAGTATTACGAATGCATATATGTTAACAAGTGCATCACGTTGTTTGAGTAGGTGCATATCTCTTCTCGATTATTACTTAACTACTTCTACAATGCATCGACTATGCCACAAACAGTAGCTACTTGTTTCACTCATAACTAGAGTTCTACAAATCCAAAAACAGTGATCCAGGACTTTCTGGAAAGCTTATCAAATTCTCTACCACCTTGTTATTAACCATTTTTACAGTACACATCATTTTCAACATGCAATTCATCAAACTCTAGAATCAGTCCAGAAACTATTCAACATGCAATATAAAGTAACGATAC
Organism: Miscanthus lutarioriparius; assembly: GCA_904845875.1. NCBI lineage: Eukaryota > Viridiplantae > Streptophyta > Magnoliopsida > Poales > Poaceae > Miscanthus > Miscanthus lutarioriparius. The sequence continues at coordinate 44,918,759 of CAJGYO010000005.1, forward strand.
TTCTACTTCATGCAATCATTCAAAATTTGACAGCATAGAATCCACCAACAGTTTAAGCATACCAATTACATTTAGAATCATATAATGGTGAGGCCTAAACTATTTATTAAATTGCCTTTATTATTTTATTTAGATATCTAGGTTAAATAATAAATATATATCAGATGTGCTTCATAAATTCTCAAAAATTTACAGAGCCTTACTAATGCTATCAAAGGACTGCTATAAAAATTTCAGGTCATTTTACTAAGTAGAACATTCTATACAAAAATGATAAGGCAGCAAGGCTTGAAATAGCATAAATGGAAAACCCTATTGAAAAGTGTCAAGCAACAGATTTCATATTTTTCTTAGCATCCACATGGTACTAGGATTACCTCCAACAAATTTCATGAATTTTGGACTCATAAATAATTTATGAAAATTCATGCAAGGATTAACTAGTCATAAAAGAAAAATCTATAACTACAAATCTACACATGCACTGGTCCTCAAATTTTTACCAGGGCTCACATATGCTAAGATTCGTTCACCACAAAAAATTCATAATTTTTGGAGCACAGGAACTCTAGATATAAAATAAACAAATTTGAATGCATTCAAAAGCACATTTCAAATCCCTATTTAAATCTCCAGAAATTTCTACTGTTGAAACCAAGAACATATTTTTCTTAAATACTACACTTCCTAAGGAACACAACCATATTTATTTCACAATTTTAGGAGCTACCAAACTGAAGATATGAAAATCACAAAAGAAATCAAAAACTAGATCAAATGAGCTATCCTTCACTACTGCTGTCGCTGACTGGTGGGACCCGGTGGTCAGAGGACCCCACATGTCATTGACTCGAAGCAGAGCAGCGGCGCTGCGCGGTGCTGGCGTGGCCAGAGCTCGCCGACGGCGAGGTTGCCGGCGGTGACATCATCACTACGCGATCTACGGGACCTAGCGCATCTATTGAGCCACTTGGCCGGCCCTATTGTCGACGGTAAGGACGACGGCGGCGACAATGGCGGAGCGGCGAGGCGGGATGACGGCAAGACGTCGGTGAAAGCTACGGTGACGCAAACACAAGCTCGGACGAGCATCTACGAGCTATGGTTGGCCTATTGCGCGCTCAAACGTGGCCTGGGGTGGTCTGGTTATGTGGGACCACGGCGACGGAGGGTGGCGGAGGAGCTCCGGCGAGGCGGTGCGCGGGGTTAGAGCTCACCGAGCTTGAACAGGGAGCACTGGAGGACGCGGTAGGATGCTGGGGTGGCGGTGGAGCTGTTGCGGTGGTGCTTGAGTGGCCAGGCGCGAGCTGTGCGCGGCTATGGCGACGGCGGAGCTGCGGGAGCTTGGCGGCTGCTGCTGCGAGGAAGAACGGCCGAGGCGAAGCAAAACGGGAGCGCGGCTGGGTGCGGGCGAGCGCTGGCGTGTTGAAGGCGCGCCCAGGCACGTCGTGGCCTGCGCGGACAGACCGGCGGCGACGCGCGGCCGTTTCCCGCACCACGCGGCGCGCGGTGTCTGAAATCGGTCGGCCACTGTGCCGTCGATTCAGTTAGCTCAGACGCGATCGCTCATGCCTGACAGCGTGTTTTCTTGGTCATTTAACTGCTAATCCGTGGCTCCAACGTGCAAACTCTCTACATCGAAACGATAGACCTATGTACCAGCTACAACTATTGTTCAAAGATCGTGTTCCAATTCTCAACGTAAACTGAGTAAAATCATGATCAAAGTCGGCTTGTCAGGCTGTTAGGGATCTCACACTTAGAAAAATTCGTTAAGTGTTGACAACAGTTATTTGTCGACCTTTGTGACCCCAATTCGAGCATGTTAGAAGCTAAATCAGTCAATGACCCAAAAATAAAAGTTGTTCCTTATGTCAAACACTACAACTTTGCTTTAGTGAACTCCTCCATGCAAGGTCCCTAACACCTAGTTCAACTTTAGTCAAACATGTCACTTTGAAATCCTGATACATACACAAACCATGGCTAAATGACCAAACTAGCCTTAGCACTAAATACCAAAGTTGTTCCTAATGATATCCTAAGCATGTTTACACAATTTGCAAGGTCATTTAAGCATTTCATGAAGTAATCACTCATATAGCTATCCATGTCAACACATGTGATATTACTCAAGTGCTTGATCATGAAAGGTGACCTTCATGAACAATGTTTCTTTTGTTAACCTAAGTGTAGTTAAAGTGTTTTAGTGACCAACATTACCTACTTGCATTCATTTGCACATGATCATATGCATATGTTCCAAGAAACACGAGATAACAAGCAATGTTTCATATGTTTTGATCAAAGGTTTCAATTGTAAGTGATGATTTATGAATGCTTGATGCTCATGCTTATGCTATGCAAGTCAAGTTATGCAAGGCTAACACCCGAGGTGTTACAGCACTCTTCTCGGCGGATGCTTTGTCGTTGCTTCTTTTTTATGGTTGCTTTGCCGTCATTGCTACTTGGGTGGATACTTTGCTACCAATGTCACTTGGGCTCCGTTGTGCACGTGATGGCACCACCTACGGATGCTTTGCCGCATTGACCCTGGTGGATGGTTTTTGCCCACCATGTTGATTGGGCAGAAACTTTGCTGCTGTTCTCCTCTTGATGGATGTTTTGCCATCTCGGCTTCACCTCCTACGTTGGCAGCCTAGCGTTGATGTATTTCTCCTTTGCAGGTCTAGTCGAATAGGGTAGCGGTGGACGGGTCTCCCCTTTTGCCATTCTTTCTACTATGTTTGTCGTTTAGGTTCTAACCACTTTCTCTGTGGTTCTTTAACCAGCACTATGGGTACGTCTGTAGTTGCGTTGTGTAAGCCGTTCTTTCGGTGTTCTTTCTTCTTAATGAAATACGCGTGAAGTCGTGTTCTCGAAAAAAATGTCGGACCAAGCAGGCTAAGAGAGGACCCCAAGGTCTACGCCAAGGCACCTGGTTGGGCCCAAAACAGGGCCGACGTGAACAATACCTATAGGTAGTGTGGCGCGGGTACTGTTCATGCACGCCTACCGGCCGAAAAATCTAGATTAGAAAGAAAATAGGCAAAAGAAGGAAAATAGAAATGGAATTTGTTTTGGAAATAGGATTGAATAAGATCAGTTTGCTACGAAATGAGAAGTTCAAATCTATAAGGACTCTTACTCTAGTTTGCTTGGGAAACAAGTCCTCTAGGGACTATAAATATAGGGAGAATGTAACCTTTTGATTTTTAGCAAGGAATAGAGCTATTGCTCTCCCTACCTCTCTCTCCCCCCTCTCTCTCTCTCACGCCGCCGCCGCTCCTCTCCCTGTGTTGCGCCATGTCACTACTACCCTAGAAGCAGCCGCGCCCTGCCCTAGCCATCAGCATCCACCAGCCCAACCAGTCCCTCGAATCAGGGGTGTGACACCTAGTATCTTAGAGACTAGATCAATCTTATGAGCAACATTTGGATCCACTACCATGGATGACCTCCACATCGACACTGATCATTGGAGCAAGGAATTCGACAAGTTATTCGCTTGGCTCCAAAGTCCTCCATTGATAATAGATCCAACTCAACCGAAGATCACCACACCAGAGGTGCCTATCGAGCATGAAGGTGGAGCGTCAACAACAACAATGCCAACACCCAACGCGCTCGACACCTAAATCACTCCTCACTCTTCCTACAGATACATCTAAGGGATCTTTGGATGGAATGGCCTCGGCCACCATGCAGGACACCAACTTTGTAGCTGCAGCCAAGGCAATGTGGGGTCATGAGATCACCACCATTGAACTCAACAAGGCAACCAAGCGCATCACAGAACTAGGGTGTGCTTGCATCACGGAGAAGATGGACTCCAAATTGTAGGGAGTTTCTGAGATCGGGGAGCAGGGTGACGAACAAGCTATTCCTGATCAAGCTTGAACCAGAGGTAACACCTATGACAAGGCTATCTCTTTAGCTTCCTTACCCAACAATAGATCCAAAGGCGCCTCCAGAATAACCTTGGTGCCCACATCTACACCAGTTTTAGTCGCACCAACATCGCTTGCACACACGGCAATAGGATCACTCTTGGTCCTCCAACACACGACAAACAACTCCACCACCCCTGTGAAGATGGAGGGCGAATGCAGCACATCCACGATCGATGATCACGACCGTGTGCATCAAACCCTCGTTCCCGCCAACAACACCGCAACGCTGGAGATCCCTATTCGCCTAGCAAAGGACAAGGAACCACCATAGCAACATGCGACCAACACAAATACATCTACGAGTGCCCACTTCACCACCATGATTCTCTACTACAACATTGGAATCCCATGCTTCCCCATCAACATCGCTCAAATAGCACGGGGTGTTGCATCTCCACCAACACCATACGACAACTACATCAACATCGGTAAATTGGCCATGGTTCCCCAACAACGCTACGCCAAACTGTCCTCTCCACACACACTATGGAAAGATGGATCTACTATGATGGCTCATCCATTGCGAGCAATTCTTCAAAGGGCAACAAACTTCTAACGTCGAGAAAATCAGGTATGCAACTTTTCACCTAACAGGTGCAAGAAAGCTACGATACAGACGCTTGACAAAGGACATAGTAGTGACGGATGGGGATCACTTCGCCCACTGTATCAATGAGTACTTCGGCTTTCCAACTCAAGGTGATCCACTGGATGAGCGATAGCATATCGACATCGACATCACCAATCTACTAAAACCCCTTGACATGGATGTTAAGCGCCGAAATCCATACAATATGGAGACAACCCTATCTTGGGCATTAGCATGCAATTGTAGGGCAACCAACTTCACCAATACTGCAACATCGGTATGCCCTACACTATGTGCCATGCTATCTTTAATAGCGCCAACCTCGACCACCACTCCAACTACAATGACAGTGTCACCAACCACAATGCCTACTATTGACGGTAGTTAACAACCATCATAAACCATCAATATAACATGTATAAGGGCATGAAAGTAATCACCAACATAGACTTAGGGGTTTAAACTAACAAATTTCATAAGTTTTGGTGCATCTGTGTTTTCAGCAGGGTTTATCCAGAAAAACCGTCAAGGTGGACCAATATGTCAGAGTTAATTACGCTTATCCAAAACGAGATGGATACCAGAAGGATCTAGAAGACTCCAGAGGACACCACACCACGGCAGAGGGCGAGAGGCCACCACGGCCCCACCTGCAGGCCGGCCGCTAGGTGGGGCCCACTGTTAGCCTCCTCCTTCGAATGTTGGTTCTCCACCACCATAGGGTTTGCATCTACGCCATTCCTTTAGGTCGGTTTGATCCAAGGGCTTAGAATGGATGCTATGGCCTATATATACCAGCCCCTACCCCCTCCCTTAATAATCAAATCCTAATCAAGTCATTTGAGAAGATAGAACCCTAATCATCCTTAGAGCTTCACCATATTCTAGGGCATAGCAAGCTAGGCTAGGTCTAGAGGAAGGCAAGCTTCACTTGGATTCCAGATCTTGTCAAGAGCGTGGCTTGGTATAGCCCCTTGTACCCTCTTTTGTATCTTTTATTATTCATATGTTTGCTACAATTGATTTAACATTATTCTTAATATTATTCATATTCCTAGTTATCATGTTCATCGTCTACTTTGATTATATGCTTAGTATAGTTAGATTATCATCATGTTCAAGCATAAATTCATATAGCGCATGCTCCAAGGAGCCAGGGGTGAGTGGTCGATATTGTGTAAGCGTGGTGCTTATACGTTGTTTACCTGCGGATGCACCCAATATTCGGGCCATGTGGTAGATCGCGGATGTGACACTCCCGATGAGTCCTTTGTAGTCCACTCTCCGAATATAGGACAAGTAGGATCTAGTTACGAAGGAAGACAAGCTCTGTTCTTAATCTTCCTTAGTAATATCCCTTATGTGTAGAGATGAAGTTGATCTTAACCATGACTATTAAGTGTAATTTCACTAATCAACGTATGCTTTGACCTGTAATTAAGAATGACTTAGGAATTATTCCTCTAATATTCTACTTAGCCATGCTAATGCCATAAAAAGGAGCACTCTGAGTGATCAATGATTAGTTATTGCTTACCCTTCATATATATATTTATCTCTTGACTTACTCCTATTGTGAGTAGAGTAATGGTTATGGTTTATCTCTCCATCATATGTATAAGTTATCAATACATTCCAACTGCCCATCCTTCCCTATGGTAAAAATATAAATAACGATACCTGAAATACTCCCGGGTGAAGTGCAACAATGGTATAATTATCTGTGCTCTTGCAGATTCCTTTTCATATATATTCTTCCTAGTCACATAAAATATTAGAAGTACTTCTTAGTATCATTCTAGTAGTGGTGCTAAGTAGTACCAACAAGCATTTCTGGCATCATAGCTAGGGATGACAACTTAGTAAAAGTGATGCTAAGAAATGTCAACAACATTAGGTGGCTACTTAAACAAGTGATAAGTTAATAAATACCAACAAGCATTTCTGGTGCTGTTGTCGGGGAAGGTAGCTAGGCAAGAAGGAAATATTGATAACTTTGTACTTATTGATGTGATCGAGATAACCATCGACCTCTGCTCAAACAGCCCTACCCTTGTTCTGTCTACTTTTATATCTTATGCAGGGTAATGTATGATAGGTTTTGACCTTCCAACAAACTATATTGAAGATCTAGAAGCATTAATCAGGAAAACTAGAGCTAAACTTAAGAAAGTTCCAACTTTAGACTCGAAAGACAACCAGATAAGGCGAAGTTTAACACCAGATTTTGAAGCCATAGCCGACAAGACTCTTTGTGAATTCTCTGCTCCAACTATGACCAACATCCATACTCGACCGGCGATCAACATTGGAGACAATGCTTTTGAGCTCAAGCCAGCTCTCATTAACTTGGTGCAAGCCAGCCAATTTTGTGGAAAGGCACATGAAGATGCGAGTGCTCATCTCCAACACTTCCTGGAGATCTATAGCACTTTCACCATTAAAGGAGTATCCAGAGATGCCATATTACTTTGCCTCTTCCCATTCTCACTCTTGGGGAAGGCAAAGCAATGGTTCTATGCCAACAAAGATAGAAATACTACATAGAAAAATTGCTCCACTGCCTTCCTAGCAAAGTTCTTTCCCACGGGCAAAACCAACGCCCTACGTGGAAGAATCTCAAGCTTCCAACAGCAACATGATGAATCTGTCCTTGAGGCATGGGAATGCTTTCAAGATTACATATCAGAATGCCCTCATCATGGGATAGAGAATTGGCTACTCATGCAGACTTTTTACCACGGGATGACCAACAACACCCGTGAAAATATGGATGCTGCTGCTGGAGGTGCATTTTTGTCACTCACAATCACACAAGCAACAGCTCTCATGGAGAAAATGGCCTCCAACCAAGGTTGGAATAAAGAACGTCTTTAGACCCGCAAGAGAGGTGTTGGTATACATCAACTCAAGGAGGTAGACATGTTGTCTGCTAAGATGGACCTGCTCATGAAGAAACTTGAAGACTGAGCCAATGAGAAGCAAGAAGTCATACACATTCATGATTCCCACATGACATGCGAAGAATGTGGCATCACTGAGCATTCAGGTAATAATTGTCCTAAAACCCATGAGGATGTGAAGTTCATCAACAACAATAACTATTGTCCTCAACAGAATCAAGGATGGAATCAGCAACAGAGGCCGAATTACTAAGGTAATTAACAAGGTAACTATCATGGTAATAATTTCAATAATTTCAATAATCAACCACTCTTGAGAGAGTTAATTTCTGGCCAAGTTAAAATTATGGCGGGCTTATCAAGAAAATTAGCTTCCAATGATAAAATTTTAGAAAACATAAACAATAGAATGGATAGCTTCTACTCTGCCATTAAGAACCAGCATAGCTTTAATAAAATGATAGAATCACAAATAGCTCAGCTGCCGGCTGTTGTTCCTCCAACCGACAAAGGTAAGATTCTAGGGCAACCGAAAGATCTAGAAACTACAAATCTTGTCGATGTTCACAATGCAGCATACTTCTACATGGAGCCATCGATAGGAAGGTGGATAGACTATTCCTTACCTAAAAAAAGGGTGATACAGGAAGACCTGTCATCTCCATCGCTATTGGACCTCACATATTCCAAGAAGCTGTTTGTGACTTCGAAGTAAGTGTCAACATCATGCCAAAGGTAATTTATGATAAAATTAATGGAGATACTTTGTTGTACACAAACATGCGTTTGCAACTTGCAGATCAGTCACTCTGCTACCCCAAGGGAATTCTTGAAGACATCTGTGTTCGAGTGGGACAATCGTATGTACCCGTAGATTTTGTGGTTTTGGAAATAGGTGGAGATGTAAGGGCACCCATTATCTTGGGTTGACCTTTCCTAAGCATCGCGAAAGCCATCATCTACGTGGACAGTGCAAAGATCTGTTTCATAATCAAGGATAAGATGGAGAAGTTTACTTTCAAGAATTGTATACACCATTCTCCTAGTCATCCACAGATGGTGTACTTGCCCGAAGAGACAACAGTGGCCAAGAGGAAGAACAAGGCCATGCAGCCACAAGAAGAATCACTCAACATGATCAACACACTTTGATCAGAGTTTGACCACCTCCTCGCTTCACCATACCTTACCAAGAAAGACGATCCTGGCGTACCGACAATCGAGTATACCATTAAACAAAGAATCTTCCACAAAACCTTCTGTGACATTTGGTTGGGTGTCAATATAATGTCCAAGGTAACGTATGAATACTTATTTGGTGATGAACCTTTGTTCTCTATATACATGCAATTATAGATGGCAGACCAATCAATCCGATTTCCGTAGGGAATAGAAAAGATGTCATAGTACGAATACAATATCACTATGTCCCTGTCGACTTCATGGTTCTTGACATGGGAGAAGAAGAAGAAGAAGAAGACGTACCTATCATCCTTGGAAGACTATTCTTCAATACTACCAACACGATCATCTACGTTGGATCTGGACAAGTCCACTTCCAATTTCTAGGAGAAAATGTACGATGTTACTTTAATAGTTATACCACTTATGAACAGCCAAAGAAAACCCATTCCAAGAAGGGACGCCAAGCATGTCAACGCTGGAGGAATCAACTCCCCAAGAATGAATGGGAGGAAGATGAAGAACCTGTGAAAGATGAACCTACTCCGCTAAAATCAAGTCCATAGACCAAGCAGGTATGGAAAGAAAAGGTAACATCATCATCTGAGTCACCGTCACAAGAGGTGCAAACATCAAGGTCTCCATCTCCGGGCTGACAGATCCACCCAAAGAATGAACAATATAGGAGAAAAGTCATGTCCGAAGGACTTAAAAATCGAACCCTCGTCAAGAGGTAAAATTGGTAGTTATCTATATTTACTTTATAGCATTGCATAAATTATTTTTACTTTAGCATATTTATTTTTCTGCATATGTTTTGCATTTAGAAAATAAAATAAAAATTTCATTGTTGTATTATAAAATCCTAAGCCCTATGTGAATACTTTTACAGTGTGTAAGAACCCGCAAGAATATTCACCCTGGTGGCATAAAAATAAAAAAATACCATGCATATAGTTATATTCAATTATACTAGAAAATCCAAAAATACTAGATAGACATCCTGCTAGAATTCTGTCACTTCAAAAATGTTTCTAAAACTCCAAGAAAGACGAATCTCCAGACGGTAGACCGCTAAGCTCTAATCCGTTCCATGAGTTTTGTTGTTCTTGTTGAAGTTTTTGCAGGACGGTCACAAGCAAGTTCACCCGGTTGACTTCATCTCATTCCACAAGGAGTACACCCTCTTAGAGGAACCCAATCTCCTGATGAATGAGGAGGACATCCGCTGACAAAACCAGACCACGACAACATCCAGCTTAGGGGAAGGGCATGCCCCATGCATCTAGATACGTCTTTCTTTTCCTTTCGTTTTACTATTTTTAAGTTTGTTATGTAGTTTGCTTTATAAAAATATGCATAAGCTAAAAATAAAATAAAAATTTATCTTTGTGTTAGATATATATATTAGTAAATGTGCGATCTAAAAATGAAAACAAAATAAAAAGTATGTGTGTCTAGTTTTCTATTTTTAAGAACTAAATAAATGGACTCTGAAGATAATTTCTTAAAATAAAAATGATGAATAGTTGCTCTCTTGTAATTCCTTTCAAGTACCTAGTTTTTAGCCTTAAATTTTCCCGAGTTTTGGATAAGACTATTTTGATATAAGAATTTACTCTGAACTTGAAACTCGTGGGTAGCATATGCTTGATCTAAGTCTAGGTAATGGACGGATATGATATGAGAAGGTCTAAGCTACTATTTATCTTGTTCCAAGTGATACTAAAGTTCTGGAGATTTATCTTTTAAAAACACATAAATTTTACATGATGAGTTTCATGTATGACAAAGCTTGAATTCCTACCAGAGCCAAATATAATATTTAGACTAGGAAAACTTCCACTCATATATGCTGCTTGTTTTGCATTGAGTTTTGTCAAGCTTTGCTGACCCTTATGAGAGGTTTGTCAAGCTCTTAAAATCAAGATCATGTACACACCACCCACATATGCACTACTCCTACACCGGGGGTAGGCGTAAAAACATGCCATTTCATCTAGATCCACCCAAAAATATTTTACTCCTACACTGAGAGTAACACACCAAAAATATTCTTGATAGCATTTTCCACCAAATAAATGCTCTAAGTTTTTGTTGCTATTTCTCAAAAGTTTTGTTGCAAAAAAGAAGCTTGGGCTATGCAAAAGTTATTCATAAAAAAAGAGAAAGAAAGAAAAAAAGAGTTGAGAAAAAAATGGACAAGTGACTGAGATATTGAAAACAATGGGTACTTCGATGCCCGTCTGAAAAAAATGAGAGAAAGAGATGAATAAGATAGCCCATGTTCTCTTGCAAAAGTATTTTCAAGTTTCAAAAGAGAGATATGTTTTCAAAGAGCAAAGTAGAATTAGGTTAGCCACCATATATATCCACCACATACATCCATACACATGTATATCTTGATTTGATTGTATAACACAACTCTCTTTGGATCCGAGGTTTGACTTTATAATATATGTATTGCAAGTATGCTCTTTCATGCTTTTTTTCACTCCTATGAGCTCCACAAAAGCCTTAGTTGTAGGAAGAGAAAGGCATAACATCAATATTGCCTTGGTGAGGATCCACAAATAACACATATATTGAGAAACTTGAGAGTGTCATACAATGGAAGCTCTGAGTTTTTAAAAACCTATAAAAACTCCAGAGTAATGGTTGAGCAAAGAACTTTACCTGATTATTCTGTCTTTCAATTACTCAAGACCCAAGTGAAGGCTAAGAAGCCCCATGGTTGAAGGTAATATGGGTAAGTTTGAAAGTCAGATCGGTTTATTCTAATCTGGAGGAGAATTCTTGTTTGAACGCATGTATACTTTTGAGGAGTAAAAACATCATAGCAACTCCTGATCTATTGCTGAGTTTAGCATTGCTTAGGGACGAGCAAAGGTTAACCTTGGGGGAGTTTGTTGATGGTAGTTAACAACCATCATAAACCATCAATATAACTTGTATAAGGGCATGAAAGTAATCACCAACATAGACTTAGGGGTTTAAATTAACAAATTACACAAGTTTTGGTGAATCTATATTTTCAGCAGGGTTTATCCAGAAAACCGTCAAGATGAACCTATATGTCAGAGTTAGTTATGCTTATCTGAAATGAGACAGACACCAAAAGGATCTAGAAGATTCCAGAGCACACCACATCACGGCAAAGGGTGAGACGTCGCCATGTGGGGTCGACCAGCCCCACCTACAGGCTGGCCGGCCTGTGGGGCCCACTATCAGCCACCTCCTTCGAATGTCGGTTCTCCACCGCCTTAGGTTTTGCATCTATGCCGTTCATTTAGGTCGGTTTGATCCAAGGGCTCAAAATGGATCCTACAGCCTATATATACCAGCCCCTAGCCCCCTCCCTGAATAATCAAACCCTGATCAAGTCATTTGAGAAGACAGAAACCCTAATCATCCTCAGAGGTCCACCATATTTTAGGGCATCGCTAGCCATGCTAGGTCTAGAGGAAGGCAAGCTTTGCTTGGATTCCAGATCTTGTCAAGAGCGTGGCTTGGTATAGCCCCTTGTACCCTCTTTTGTATCTTTCATTATTCATATGTTTGCTACAATTGATTTGACATTATTCTTAATATTATTCATGTTCCTAGTTATCATGTTTATCGTCTACTTTGATTATATGCTTAGTATAGTTAGATTATCATCATGTTCAAGCATAAGTTCATGTAGCACATACTCCAAGGTACCGGGGTGAGTGGTTGATATTGTGTAAGCGTGGTGCTTATACGTTGTTTACCTGTAGATAAACCCTATATTTCAGGTCATGTGGTAGATCGCGGATGTGACACTCCCGTTGAGTCCTTTGTAGTCCACTCCCCGAATATAGGACAAGTAGGATCTAGTTACGAAGGAAGACAAGCTCTGTTCTTAATCTTCCTTAGTAATATCCCTTATGTGTAGATATGAAGTTGATCTTAACCATGACTACTATGTGTAATTGCACTAATCAACGTATGCTTTGACTTGTAATTAAGAATGACTTAGGAATTATTCCTCTAATATTCTACTTAGCCAAGGTAATGCAATAGAAAGTTGTACTCTGAGTGATCAAGGATTAGTTATTGCTTACCATTCATATATATATTTATCTCTTGACTTACCCCTGTTGTGAGTAGAGTAATGGTTATGATTTATCTCTCCATCATATGTATAAGTTATCAATATATTCCAACTGTCCATCCTTCCCTATGGTAAAAATATAAATAATGATACATGAAATACTCCCGGGTGAAGTGCTATAATGGTATAATTATCTGTGTCCTTGCAGATTCCTTTTCATATATATATTGTTTATAGTCACATAAAATATTAGAAGTACTTTTTAGTATCATTCTAGTAGTGATGCTAAGTAGTACCAACAAGCATTTCTGGCATCATAGCTAGGGATGACAACTTAGTAAAAGTTATGCTAAGAAATGTCAACAACATTAGGTGGCTACTTAAACAAGTGACAAGTTAATAAATACCAACACCTACCACCCTACCTTGCATTTTCAAGTGCATCACCACTGAACCAGTGGCGAAGCATCATTGCCTAGCATCCCATCACCGACGACAAGCATCCCACCCACGACTACAAGGGGCTACTTCTCCATCAAGCCCATCTATAAATGCATCAAGCTCTTCTGCTATAGTTCCTACGTCTCGTGTCTCAATCATAATTGGTGTTTCACCGTGATGGATCCAAACTGTATAGTCCTTTACAAAACCTCGCACAATCAAGTGTGACCTAATTATAGTCACATCATTCCATGCTATACCATTCTTGCAATTGCTACACGAACAAAGAATTTTGATTCTATTCTTTGTCGCCATTGAATGCTTCTCTGCGCCTTCAAGAAATACATCCACTTCTTGTCAGAAATTTGTCTTCCACCTTAAAGAACCATACATCCATGACTTCTTGTGCTCCATCATTTCCTACAAAGATCAATAAAGCAAAAAACAAAAAGACAAAGTTAGGTATAAGAATAATTAATAAACCAAAATAATATAATAATTAGCATGTAATAATATAATTATGGAAGGTCATTCTTATTTAAATTTATAGATATAATATATATTGTTCAACTTCTTTCATGATGTTCTTCATGCAAGAGATTAAAACAACCTAGTTAACAAACTAATATAATGTATTACTAAAGTAGTATTTTTTACTTTTGTTAACTAAGAAATGAATTAGCACCAATTAATATTTCACATGTTATTGTTAATGAAACCTTAATACCATATACTAAATAAAAAATAATATGAATGTTAACAATAAAAAGCTAATCCCAAACCCTAGACCAAGATCTAGATCTAGATGCAAACCATCTCTTCATAAAAACTATTAAGGGCCTGTTTGGTAGAGCTCCACCAAGCGAAAAAGTGAATCTGGATCTAGGATTCACCTAAATCCACCGTGGAGCAGCTCCACCATACATCTGGGATTCACCAAAGTGTTTGGCACAACTCCACAATTTCCTCTATCTCACTTCCACCTCAAGCCCACGTGTCAACTTCTTCTTCGTCCCGACCACCACGCGCGATGGGGAAAGAACTTCCGACAGACCAGGACGCTGCTGCGACATCAAAGACGCGGCCAGGAAGACTCCACGCTGAGCGGGGCTGAGCACGCATGGTGGGGTGGAGGGGCGCGACCGCTACCATAGCTCATGGCTGGGTGCGGCCCCAGCAGGCGTGGCCATGGCCGTTCACCGGAGAGACACGGCGGGCGCAGCTGGGGCTCAATCGCAGGGTGGAGGAACACCGCTGCCTCGCTAGAGAGACGGCGGGTGCGTCTGTAGCTTGGGCGCGAGGTGGAGGAGCGCCGCTGCCTTGCCTGGCGGGCGCGGCTGGGGCTCAAGCACGGCTGCTGGCTGGTGGTGCTCCTCGTTCGCACGGAAGGAAAAAAAGTCGCAAGAAAGAGAAAGAAAAATAGAATGAACCGTTTTTCTACTAATCAGTGGCATGATGGGTAATTTCTCCCAACTCCACCAAACTTGGATTTGGTAAAGCACCTCTGAGGTGCTCCACCAATTCGGTGAATCTTGGGTCAGATCCACCTTTTTGGTGGATCAGATCCACGGTGGAGGTGGTGGAGCTAGAAGCGTTTGGCAAAAAAAAAGTGGAGCTGGATCTATTTTTCATGGATCTAGAGCTGGTGAATCTCTACCAAACATGCCCTAAATAGACCACTAAAATGAAGACATGGCCGCTAAATGATGGTAGAATCTTGTTATCCTACTAAATTTACCCTATCAACTTCAAAGATTTGATATATATGCACCAAAAAATTCCTCAACCACCATGAAAGAGAGAGAATGAGAACCATAATTACACAATAATCTACCACTAAAACTTCAAAATGTGGTTTGGATTAGCATCTACCTACCTATTAAAGCCTCCTCCACCAAAGGAATCAAGATGAAAATCTTCCCCCTTATATTTGCTTTTTTGGAGGTAGCCCGAGGCCCCTCTTTCTCAGTAAAAATCCCAAGGAGGAAAAGTGGGGGCTGCTACTTATACACTAGATAATTTATAGAGGCGGCTCTATCTCTGAAGATAACATCTGGAGGCGGCTTCAACTCCGGCCGTCTCTACAAATTAATCTTCAAAGACGGCTGTTGTCTCTAGGCACCTCTGAAAATCCCCTATTTTTAGAGATGGCCGCATACAACATCGCCATTTGAAGGTCATTTTGTAGAGGCGGCTAGGGTTGGAGCTGTCTCTATAAACCATCTTCAGAGGTGGCTTGTTTGGCAAGATACAATGTAGAGATGGCTCTCTGCATGAAAATCGTTTTTGTAGTAGTGATCATTGACACTAGTAGAGAAACGACTTTCGGTTCACACTTTTAGTCTCGGTTGTGTTGGGATCCGGGACTAATGTGAGCATTAGTCCCGGGTCTAAATTTTACATGCACCAAAGGTCATTTTATCCCGGTTGGTAACATCAACCGGGACTAAAGGGTGACATTTTAGTCCGGGTTGGTGTCACAAATTCGGATTAAAGGTCTCTCACGAGTGAATTCAAAAGGAGAGCGTCGCGCGAGCCAAGGGGTCTTGGGTTCGAATATCACGCACTACAAGAGCGGTCTCCCAGAATTTAAACTATTTTTTAGTTCCGATGATGGGCTTTAGTCCCGGTTGGTCCCAGCCTTTGGTCCCGGATCCGCAATTCCGGTTGAAAAACCAGGACTAAAACCTAGTTCTCAACCGAGATTGAAGCTCATCTGTGTACTAGTGTGAGGAGCTCTGGCCATCTTGGGTGGCATGGAAGTGGCGAAAAGAGAGCGGGTGGCTGGCAATGAAGGAGGTGCAACACTAAGGGGCTGCAGGATGATGTATTTCGGCATAGGGATTGTCTGCATAAGGACCTGCGTGGCGGCACATAAAAAGCATAACAGCCCCTTTAGATTGATGGGAATTTTTCTATTTCCTACGTTTTATTATAAAAATGAACTAATTCTTGTAAAATTTCTGTATAATTTCTACAAAATTACTACATTCCAAAAGAACCCAAGAAAGGGCTGGAGGAAGACGAAAGTATGAGGAGCGAAAGCAAAACTTTATTGTCTTTGTCTTTCGAATGTTCAACTAGGAAAATATTGTTCTAATATCTCGGTGTCTTCTAGTGTATCCACCGATCAAATGAACCTTTCTTTTGCTGTCGTGCTTATCGTTTGACATCACTTTTCGTGTCCTTTAGCAAAATTTCTCCATATGTTAACAGTGCCCAGCACGATGGACGGATGGATTGCAAGATCCTGGTCAACTGGCCATACGGTTGATTGGGATAGTAAAACCGATGGTTCCCCAAAAATGCTATCCGATTTCACGGAAACGAAACGAAACCACAGGGAAGCAGGCACAGTCATCACGTGGTGGGTGCCCATCCTGCGTCGACACTTATGAAGCAACAAGGAAGCACGGTACACCTTCGAGTGGCTTTGACCAATACCAATCCGATCTCCATCGGAATATCTTCACTGCCAAGCTCCTTACGAGCGAGGTATGGTCTGCCGCATGACTGACCAGAAAAGCCCACGACGAATCTTATACAAAATAATGGACCAACCAAAGCCAGTGACTCAGTGAGGCAGTGACCACTGTTTATAAGAGGAGCAACCCTCTGGCGCCAGTTTTAGCGATCACTAGCTCAGCCTTCTCCAGTTTCACTTAAGAGTTGGGCAAAATGGTTCTTGGAGCGTTGGCGAGTGCAGTCGCCTTGATGCACTGGAGCCTCCTCATCTACGGTCTCCTGGGCGCTCTGCTCCTGTGGAAGGCCGCCCGGCTGCTCGAGCAGCTGTGGTGGGAGCCGCGGCGGCTCGAGCGGGCGCTGCGCGCGCAGGGCCTTCGGGGCACGTCGTACCGCTTCCTCACCGGTGACCTCAAGGAGTACCGCCGGTTCAACAAGGACGCCGCGTCCAGGCCCTTGCCGCTGCGGTGCCACGACATCGCCGGCCATGTCTCGCCGTTTGTCTACGGCGCCGTCCGAGAACACGGCAAGACGTGCTTCTCGTGGTTCGGCCCGATCCCCAGAGTGACCGTCACCGACCCGGACCTGGCAAGGGACGTGATGTCGAACAAGTTCGGCCACTTCGAGAAGCCCAAGTTCCAGGCGTTTTCCAAGCTGCTCGCCGATGGAGTAGCCAACTACGAGGGCGAGAAGTGGGTCAAGCACAGGAGGATCCTCAACCCTGCGTTTCACCTCGAGAAGATCAAGGTATACAAAACTGTATCGTTTAATTTGTTGCCTGCGAGGCTGCGATCTTTCTTATACTATTGCGTTTTGTACTATTGTTCGCTTCGATCGAGTTTGTGATTGATCATGTGAGTGTGGACAACCTTGCAGGTCATGCTGCCGGCGTTTTCTGCGTGCTGTGAAGAGCTTGTCAGCCGATGGGCGCAGTCACTTGGCTCTGACGGCTCGTGCGAGCTGGACGTCGACCCGGAGCTTCAGATCCTCACCGGAGATGTCATCTCCCGCACCGCATTCGGCAGCAGCTACCTTGAAGGAAGAAAGATTTTCCAGCTACAGGCCGAACAAGCAGAGCGCCTCATGTCCATCGTGGAGAAGTTTGCCGTTCCTGGATACATGTGAGTTTTCATATACTTCAAAAATCTTCTGTATGTCCTTGCTAAATTTACATAAACTGAAATTAGATGCATCAGGTTCATCTTCTTTCGCCCCATTAGTACTTTATTAGTGATTCCTTTATCTAAAAAAAAACTACTACTCTATTAGTGATGCATGGGAAATGACATTTTCAGGTCCTTGCCTACCAAAAACAATCGAAGGATGCGCCAAATTAAAAACGAGATCGAGTCAATTCTTCGGGGTCTAATTGGTAAAAGAATGCAAGCTATGAAAGAAGGTGAAAGCGCCAAAGATGACTTACTGGGCTTACTGCTGGAGTCAAACATGAGAGAGACAGGCGAGAACGGCCAGTCCAGCCAAGGAATGACGATTGAAGATGTCATGGAGGAGTGTAAGCTGTTCTACTTTGCAGGAATGGAGACGACATCAGTGCTGCTTACATGGACAATGATCCTACTAAGCATGCACCCAGAATGGCAGGACCGTGCAAGGGAGGAAGTCCTTGCCCTGTTTGGGAATAAGAACCAACCGGGATACGACGGCCTCAGTCGCCTCAAAACAGTGAGCACTCCTGTTGATTTCCCTATCTCATTTATATATGTGCAAATGCAGCCAAACCACTAACTCTTTCCGATTCATTGTGCAGGTGACCATGATTCTCTACGAGGTTCTCCGGCTGTACCCGCCGGCCATCGCGTTCAACAGGAAAACGTACAAGGAGATGGTGATCGGAGATGTCACATACCCTGCCGGCGTGATCGTGGAGCTCCCCGTGATGTTCATCCACCACGACGCCGACATCTGGGGAAGTGATGTGCACGAGTTCAGGCCAGAGAGGTTTGCCGAGGGGATCGCCAAGGCGTCCAAGGATCGGCTAGCGTTCTTCCCGTTCGGCTGGGGGCCGCGGATTTGCATCGGCCAGAACTTTGCTCTTCTAGAGGCTAAGATGGCGCTGAGCATGATCCTTCAGCGCTTTCAGTTTGAGCTCGCGCCGACGTATACTCATGCTCCGCGCCAAGTTGTAATGCTGCGTCCGATGCATGGTGCCCAGATCAGGCTAAGAGCAATATGATGTTAGCTGAAGGATTCGCCTATGGCTGTTGGTCCAACGGGCTTTTGGGCTTTGATTCATGGGAGCCCAAGAGTGTCGTAGCATTGGACCTTTTTATATATGTTTTTTCATTCATCGACGATGAATAGTCGGTGTCCTTTCGTGTCTTTTATGTTCAGCACGTATTGCATCTTGGAGCATCTGTAACTTATTTAAAATACCACCTTAGAAAATTTATTATCATGGAGTATTAGTAGAACTTAAAGTGAATTGCTAGTGTGTCATTGCTATACAGTTTGTTAATGGAATATTTTCCACACTTGATAAGCTATCGAAATAAATAGTTATTCTACGGTATAGATGTTTAATTGGTTTATATGGTGAAACATAGCATTATGTTTGCTTTTAACTTAATAGTGCTAGAAGTGTGAGGTTTAGAAATATATATAATATATACAATATGGATATGGAATTAGTTTTTGTATTTACACGTGGATTTGAGAGATACTTTTGTTTAATTTTTGTAATGGGTGACATGGTTAATTTAGATACAAATTAATATATTATCTTTCATGATGGGACATGTAGAAAAATTGAATGCAAACTTGGGATAATTTACATTATCTTTTGTAATGGTACACGTGGGTAATTTAGATATAAATAAGGGGTTAGTTAGTTTGAATTACTATTACAATGGCAGAGGAAAGTAATTTTGATGTATATTTAGGAATTATTTTAAATTATCTTTTATAATGAAAAAAATTAGTAATTTATATACAAATTGAGGGGGATTATTTTAAATTATCTTTCATAGTGGCAGAGGTGCATAATTTTGATACAAATTTAGGGTTTACTTATGTATTTTTCATAGTGTGGAGGGTAATTTTTTATATAAGAGAATAAATCCAATGGTTACTATTAGAGATCATATTTAGAGCCTACCAAATTTTTTTTTATAACTAACTAGTAATGTAAATTATATCAATTTTAATATAGCAAATGATATGCATCTTTTAAACTATTTAAAACTTATCTCTATGGCCAATAACATTATATTAATTTTATTATTATATATAAAGGTTAATTTTAATTAATTCTAATATGGCTAATCATATTAATTTTAAGTACTTTAGTTATCATATATCGATAAACTTATTTTTATATATTTTAAAATATTTATGGATTAATTAATATTTGTTGGTAATTTTTATTAATTTTTATATATTTAATAATAAAATATTTATTATATATATTATTATTTTATAAAGTTGTCATTATCTATAGGTGTTATATAATCGTATTCCCTATACGCATAATGATTTGGTTCTACTAAAATAATCGATAAGCAAATAGATATATGTTGTTCTCAAAATCTAGTAGATATCTAAATGCGAATCCGAATTTAACACATTCATTTTGTATTTGTATCCAATAATATCCGTATCCATATCCAGAATTGAATTAAAATGTGGTAAATAATATTATGCGTATTTGATTCCATGCAGAACTGATCCGGATCCATCCTTATCTGCCATGAGTGGTGATATCAACATCCGATCCCGTATCCATATCCGAATACTCAAATTGCATATTTGTAATATCGATATCCAATCATTTTCCTAACACTATCCACGTTCGAATCCAAATCTAGACAAAAATATAAAAAAATATAATATCAGTTATATCCGTTAGCATACGATGTGTTTACATCCCTAACAAGCGGGAGCGGTGTGGAAAAGAAAATGTTTTTTTTAACAGTGGGTGAGCTGAGCTCTGCTCGCTGAAAAGAAAGCACCAAGTGCCTGTGCAGATCAGCACCAGATATAGGCCTCGTTCGCTTGTCTTAAATTTGGCTTGTTCGACTTATTTTTTCAATCAGAATAGTATTTTTCAGTCAATTTTAGTCAAAATTCAGACCAGCGAACGGGCCATATACAGCCATAAATGCAGGACAAGAGTTGTTACGCAAGCGCTTCCGTCATCTGCTCGTCCCCGTCCGCCGTCCCCGTGTGAGCGCAACGACATTTAGCGTGCACGATCCCTGCTGGCCCGTGACGCAATGCGTGACGGCTTCGCCGCACCGGCTCAATAATTTCAAATGCCTTTTTTTTCAATGTAATTAAAGATATGAAGGCACGCTGAATCGGCGGCCTCCCAGCGTGTCCACGTAAGTTTCATTTGAGTGGTACGTTGGATAAAAACTGCACGGCCTAGATGCATCACCATGTTATCCATCCATGCAGAACCAACTCAACCAAGTTGGTGCATGCACATTGAATGCAGCAGGTGAATAAATGAACATCATGTCCTGAAGCCATCTACTAGACTCTAAGCGGTCATGTCACTAATTTCTACCCCCACCGTCCACCGGCCACTGACATTGAATGGAGCAAGTGGACAGATAAATGAATAGGTATTTACATGCCAGTAAATTTGAAAATAGGACACCACGTCCAGAACATGCAATGCCCTTTTCCCATTACATACAAGAATTGACTATCAGCTTTTTCTCTTTACATACAAGAATTTACTATCGGTAAATAAGTGCATACATAAATGAATGAAGGTATTCACATGCGTAACTTCACTCGATAAATTTGAAAACGTATCGCCACGCCCGGGACCATAGTATTAACAACACATGTGGATAGATCAATGGACAACGGTATTTACATACAGAAATTCACTACCGAAGAAATTTGGAGACACGACGCCACATCCGAGAACCATAGTATTAGCAACACATGTAATGCCTTATTCTCTTTATATACAAGAGTTTACTATCGGTAAGCAAGTGGACGAGATAAATGAACAAAAGGTATTTACATGCAAAAATTCACTCGATAAATTTGAAACCCGCTAGCTCGAAAGCGGTGGACACATTTAATGCCTCTCGTCCTTACTACTCTCCATGTATGGATGGCGCACATTCTCTATCCAAAAACAATTCGCCACTTCGGGACCATGCATGGACGGTGGACATTTGTACTTGCACATAAAGAACTTGCAGAGTGTTGCTTGAGACATAAGAACTCGATTAAAAAACTTCACATGCGCCACGTATGTCAAAAGTAGGTGGACGATTTAGTGTCTCTCCTAGGCGCGTTTAGTTCCCTTCGATTCCAAAATTCGACACTATGCAAAAAGAAGATTTCCGTCACATCAAATTTGCGGTACATGCATGGAGTACTAAATGTTGACGAAATCAAAAACTAATTGCACGCGATTTGGTTGTACTTTGCGAGATTTAACGTTTTGAGCCTAATTAGTCAACAATTAGACAATTATTACCAAATAAAAACAAAACGACCTTTGTATTCGGGCGGAACTAAACGAGGCCCTAGATGAAAAATAGCTCCCACTTCGAGGAACATGCATGGTCATTTGTACTCTCACATGCATCCATGCGTGCGAGAGATGCTTAGGTTGGGCCCCATTGCCACTAATGAGCTCCTTGCACCCAGTGGTGGCAGAGGCGCCCATGCCTCCTTAAGTCTCCGGCTCTTGCCTATATAACCATGTGGTGTGCCATCCATTGCTTCATCGCCCTCCTCTCGGTGCTTGCTTGCATGTGCCCTCGTTTTAGTTCCTCCAATATATATCCTTATGTGGTTGCGGTCACCTTCCGGGTGAAGTAAGGCCCATGTATAGGTGGTTTGCTTTATATAGTTTTTATGTAGAACTATTCTTGGCAAGAGATCAAGGTCTGCTCGCAAGGAACTATTCTCTAGGCAGAAAGACAGGGCAAGGTAGCTCCTTCGTTCTTTTACAATTTTATTGTCTGGGTTCCATCAGTTGGGTGACAAAGTATTTCCACCTTGCGAGTTGCGCGATGGCGAGTAAGCCTCACGTCTGTGGACTCCACAATCAAAACTACCTATCGCTACACACAGCTTCATCCAATAGATCCGATGCTATTCTATGCGCCACATGTTGGTGCCATAACCTTGTTGTTCGATTTTAAGTCTGTCAAGTAGTGAGTAGTGCACCGTTGTGCTATATCCTTGGCCTATGAGTCCTTACTTGTGTTGGCCTTTGGAGGTCCCTGGGCTATTGTATCCACGAGTCCACTTTGCCAGCTTAGTAGATATAAGGATCTTTATGCCTTACTTGTGTTGCCCTTTGGAGGTCCCCGGCCTTTGGAGGTTCCTAGCCTTTGGAGGTCGGCCGAGTGGCTTAGCAAAGTGTGTTGGTACCACCATCTCGATTCATCGAACTCAAAGAAATAATCTGAGGCCCCTGTTTGTTTTTGCCCCTGTGTATTCTTTCCTCGGTTTGCTTAAAGTGTTTCATCTAATTTCCTTCCATGTAGGCATATCCAAATTGCCTGTACAACACGTGAATATCTATGTGATGCGTGCACTTCCAATTTGACTCCTATGTGGTAATAAGTTTGTGCAATTTGGTTCACTTGAGAATTGTAGTGTTTGTGATGCGTGCACTCCCAACTTGACTCCTATGTGGTAATAAGTTTGTGTGATTTGGTTGGCGTGAGAATTGTAGCGCTTGTCGTGTAGAGTCGGTTGGAGAATGCCAAAAATGCAAAAGCAGATGTGCCGCCATGGAGATTGTGGAAACCAGGATGATGCGAAAGAGGGGCATAAACGCCGACCGATTGCTTTCCTACTTCTCCCGTTCAGCGTTTGCATGAACCAATACCCCAACATTGGATAAAGGTTGGGTTCACGAAAAAAAATATATTGCCGTCACCCTACGGAATGCGTGGCGGGATCGAGTGATTGGAGGAATCAAGAGGATGCATCGACCATATGTCGTTGTCACTTTATCAGGATAATGAGTTGTGTCATGTGGACTCTTAGGTTGGAAGAATCAACAGGATGAACTAATCTGGTTGATCGCCTCCGCCTCGCACCATCTGCAGCCCATGTTGTTTGCCTCCCTTGGCCACGCAGCAGATATAGTAGCATCATGCTTACATCCACCGAGCCGCACAAGACACGCGTGCCAACCGCTGGCCTAGCTTAGCATCGTCGGTGCCGCTTCCAATTCAAACATCGTGAGTGGCGGACCCATGATTCGATCATGACTATGGCCTGCACTTTGCAATCGAGAGCATCAATTGTGTTTTTACTTATTATAGAAAAGCGACCCATTACCGTCAAGCCGAAAATTAATTAAAATGAAGGTGAAATGTCTAATCAATATGATGATTGCACATTACTCACCTCCAACAGAAATCGCCCCATATGGTAGTAGCCAAGAAGCGCCCAACATCTCATTCACCTCAGAAAACATCAAACCATGAATCAGGAACTTCATTAAAATTTAACCCCACAAAATTTCAGGGTCAAAGACTGAATTAATGAAAATATGCAGCGTTAAACTATTTTTTTTTGGGATGACAAGCTCAATAGAAAGATTGAATTAAGCGTTAATCCATGTGCTTGTGCACAGCCAGTCTCTATTTATGCAAAAGCAATTGCCACACTCTTTGAAGCAACAAGTCAGCCATTAATGAACTAACAAAGCAAGCAATGAGTGCCATAGCAATAGAACATACAAAGCACTACTCACTTAGTAGTTCTTAGTACACATACCAAAGTAGCATTTCTTTTCCCCATTAAGAGAGAGTTACAGATTAGTACAAAACCAATTAACTTGTGGTGCTGGACTGTGTAAAGAAAACTGAACTTAGTAATAAATCAGCTTAAGAATGTGTAGAGAACTAGCATGGCCAAGTAACAGTTAACTTGTGGTTTCTTTAGTAGTGTACTTCTGAAACTAATCTAACTCCTTACAAGCACATTATGAGAGGCATCGCATGTCCGTTCCAGTTGAGGTAGATGGAAATTCATTGTAAAGTCCCTAATGCCATTGTACCATTGTACCATGCAGCAGCAAGAAAATGGCATTAGTCGGAGCTTTGCAGGAAAGTTTTGAGCATAACCTAGAACCAAACTCTAAAATATGGAGTACGTGCTAACATTCTAGGTGCAAACACAAAGAGAGGAGGGTAGGGAACCTTACATATTGGAATATGCATTCGACAGAATCATTGCCACTCCAAACTCTAGCAGGACAACAAATTATGAGATTAGCTTTTCAATTACCTAAATATCTCTGAGCACCTGAAGTCCTATTCACGTTTATTGACCTTGAGAGCAAGGCTGCAGTGCTGCAGGTGACCAGTCCCTCCAGTTTGTTCTGCACAAGCGCAGAGTAGAATCAGACAAAAGCCCATAGCTAATTGAAGTTTTTTAGTAATAGTACAACACGAAGAGAGTTATGTATCATGTCCATATGTTTTGTTTTTAGAGATACTGCAATGAGTAAGAGAAGTGAATTCCTATAGTTACTGTAAATTTCAATTGATGATCACTGCGACAAATTGAATTCTGCTATGTAGACATGCTAATGAAGTAATGCAAGTATCACGAAATATCAAAGGAGATTGAGTTCCAAAAAAGGCACTTGTATCCACTCATTTGGAGGCAAAGAAACTGAATATTAGGACAAAGAAATAAGTCAAGGAGCTTCTCCTACAACCAGTAATAATTTGCAATGATCACTCAGATGAGTAATGGGCATATTATATCCCTGTAATATCAATCAGCCTCTTCTAGCATGGCAGGACATCAAACAACATTTGTCAATTACGATCAAACTTGCATATCTTCATGGTCCCACAATCAAAAACCCGAAACATATATGGAAAAGGTTCAAAGGTATAGAAATAATTAGCAAGCACTATATGATTGCTCAATCAGAAGATAACATAAAGAACAGAAAATCAGAACTATGCATCTGTTGTGTCTTTTGGTTTTGTAAAATTGGAACATTAGAGAATAGGAGGAATTTTCATAACTGCAGAAATAATTTTCTTGTGACTGCTTTAAAATTGATTCCGTTGTTAAATTTTCAAATGTCACCGGTGGACAAAATCGCGTGCAGTGTAGAGATATCGCCATGTAGCTTTGCATCAATTTTTTATGCTTTGAATTTGTTACAAAGCTTTGCAGACCATGAACATGTTTATAGTTCAGGCATATTGGGTATTGTGGTCCGAGACATTTTCCCGAAAAAATATAATGTTACTCAAATCAAACTTCATAGAATTAAATGAAGTATCAGTAATACAAATATGCTAAAGAATAACAACCTCAAGTCAAGGTGAATTACTTGACAAAAATACGATATGCGATAAAAATTCTGAACAAAGTTTATATATTTTTATCATATCAGATCAAAAATGGATGTGATCAAATTCGAAAGACATGACCCACATTCTTCCTCATTGGGACCTAAATAATGTTTCAAACAACCTGCTGATGTGATATAAAACACTGAGAGATCAGTAATGCTCTGTATGCATCTACAACTCTTCACATATGCAACCGAATGAAGTCCAGTTCCTTGTTCCTGACACTTGCTTTGCTTTATTCTGCATGTGAATGGTTAAATGCATGGAAAATAGAAGTTTTTGTCCCTGGTCAGTTTAACCCTATCAAGACATACTAACCGAATCCCAAAGGAAGCACCACACAAAATTGGACCTTTTTAGCCAATCACCACAGAAGGAACATAATCACAGAGAGGATGGAGATATTCTTACCCCACGCTAAGGCCAGTGGGGCCAATAGATGTCTGAAACATAAGATTGAACGGGTAGGGATCAGAAAGCGGATTCTTTGTATCAGGGGCAACAATGCCGTATTCCTTAATCTTTGCACCAAGTTCCTCTGCTGAGAAGTCATCCAAAATGGCAAGAATACGCTTAAATTCATCAGCCTTCTCTTGGGGCAAGGCAAGGTCTTTCTCAAGCTTCTCCTTGCAAAAATCTTTCAACAAGTGGTCAGCACGGTAGCATGTGCCTGTCTTCTCGTCTTTAACCATGAGGTCAGTAAACTTCTCGACATGGCCTGATGCCTTCAAGACAACCTCAGGCGTCACACAGGGGCAGTCCACCTCCAACATGTTCTCTTCCAAAACGAAGTGCTGGGAGAGAAATTAAGAATCTTGGTAATCTTAGCAAAGAAGTAGAACAAAATGAATCATCAAATACAAGAAATAACTATACTGTAGACAGTTCCAATACAAACTAGTAACTCATATCTTAAACCTAGAACCAAAACTAACAACACAAAGTACACAAGGAAGGCTAAAAATTCTAATTTTTTTCATAGCGCATTTTCCAATTAGTAAATTGACATGAAAAGGTTATGATAAGATTACAGTCATCAATGTACAACTAAACCATGGAAAAAATTATCAACTGGACCAATGCAACACTCCTGTCCTAACAGAAAATCGTTGTCATAATCCAGATTATAGATACAAACCCCCCAGGGGAAAACAAAATTCTATACATCAGTTAATTAACGCTTAAAACAAACCACTTTCCCGCATCTGAAGGCCACACATGTCACAATCGTTGACACGCAGCAACCACGCACATCAGCTAAGACGAAACTAAAGGCGTAGCAGGCAGAGAGCTCCGCTTCTGCATGCGGGTGCGGGAAGGGTGTCAGTGGCAAGCCTTACCCTCGCCTGTGCAATGCGAGGAGACCGCGACTCGAACCCGGACCTTCCGGTCACAGGCGATAAGACTACCGCTTGCATCAGCTAAGACGAAACTACAAGCAAAAAAAATCTAAAGCATTCAGAGACAGATCGCGGCGTCACCTGGCACCAGAAGGAAAGCACGTTGGCCTTGACGCGGCACCCGGGCGGACCGTAGTCGTAGAGAGCCCGCGACACCGCGGTAGATCTTGAAGGAGGGTATGTAGAACAGCTTCCGCCCAGCGTGTTCACCACCGCTTGCCGCAGCTCCTCCCTCGCGGCACCACCCGCGCCCGCCCGGCTTTCTTTGCGGCGGCGCAGGGCAGCGGCGGCGCCAACCTCGACCTTGAGTGCCTTCAGCGCCTCATTGCGGCGCCCACGCCGGCCTTGGGACGCGCGCCGCCGCCTTGAGCGCGCGCGACGGCCGGCCTCGCGCAGCGCTGACGGCTCTGGCGCTCAGCGAAGCGAAGCGCCGCAGCGCCCTCGACGGGCGCTGCCATGGAGGTGACGACGGCGGCTAGGGTTGCGGCGGGCTGGGTTCGGGTTTAGGCGTGGAGCGGGAGAGTGAGGAGAAGATGAGCTGGGGCGGAATCGCATAAAGACCATTGATGGATGCGGCCGAACAGCGAAACCGAGACGCACAAAGATCGTTGAGGAATGTGCATTTGAACCCTCGCATTTGTTGATTTAATATGAAAAGAGCTCATGGACCTATACGAATACTGAAGGTTTCACAGACTTCTACTGTAGTTTATTATCCGCTTTCGACGGAAGGAACGTTGGTTCAAAATTTTATTTTACTTAACTATAAACATTAAAAAAACTTTATAGATAGATCGACAACGTCAAATTAGCAAAGATAGATTTGTTTAAAATGGAAATCGGTTAAAATTGAAATCATTTAACTTCTTAAAAGTAAGAATTACTTTCCTTTTAGGACGGATGGTGTAGTATTTATACAACCCGTTCTCTGGTTGGTTTTCTGGGCTGATAAGCCCGGTTGGTGCTAATTTGTTGTGAGAGGAGAAAAAACAACGTTGGGTGACTAATAAGTCCTGGTTGAAACAAACAAGCGAACAGGCTGACAGTATTTAGTAATGTTGCCATTGGTAGCAAAACTGTGGACCACCCATGCAAACTCTACAATTTTTAGGCCTGGGGAAGAAAATAGTTAAAGGTAATAAATTAGAGAAGATAAGCTAGGCTTGTGTGTGATTCGACAAAAGATGATGAGTCAATTGACCTGGTGATTACAAGACTGCTCATTTGACTCCGGTCGGGTTTTGTAGTTCTTCGTTGTTAATTTCCCCTTTGCAATAAGTGGAGCTTAAGACGATTCTTTCTTTTGAGGGTGTATCTGAAACATTGCCAGTATTATGGGTCTCATCTGGACGGCATGGATTTGGTCCCGGAGGATGGGAGCACACGTACGCGGGTCGCCGTCGGGAATAAAATGGCCGGCAAATGGTTACGAGGATCTCATCCCGTCTCTATCCAATGTGATTCGATGGCCTGTTTCTCTCTCTAATCTCTTTCTTCTCATCGGTGGATCCATGGATGACTGGATGCAACTCGGCGTCGTGTCTATCTGTAATTTCTGGACTCCTTTTGATTTCTTTTTTATGAGACGCGCACAAATTTAAAGATTCAGACACTGTAATATCTGATCAACAATTATCTTTTTTTATTCAGTTATATACCATTCTCAGATGGCAGAGGCCGGAACTTTATTTCCTTATTAAAAAAATAATTATTTTTATGCAAAATTTTGTCCTATGAAAATTGTTAGTAAAATTGAAGGTCAAAATATACTTAAAAGACCGTGCTCATGGCTTATCCTGTATCCACGACGCCCTAAGGGACAAGCTCCTCCGGAAAAGACCTGAGTCAGTCACAGCGCTCTTGGCCACCGCTAAGAAATACGCGGACGCTGACGACGCTAAAAAGATAATCGTCGAAGAAGAAGCAAGGATCCCGCGCTCCGACCACCCTCCACGCCGCGACGATTATCAAGGCAACCGTAGTCGAACGACAATTTTGACCGCCGCCGCAACCAAAGTATAACGACTCCAGCGACCACCGTGATCAACGTAATCAGCGGCGCAACCGCCGTGGCGATTACTGAGAGCAAGCGTGCTTTCGGGAAGACGACGGCGAGAGGTCAATACGGTGAAAAAGGGCGGCGGACGTCGTAACTCACGAGGACGACTCACGCCAAAGCATTGAAGGCCCCCGCCAGCTCCATCCCAAGTCGAACCATACCATGGAGAATTGTCGCGTCCTCAAGACTATCTACACGCGCGCCAACAGCTCCGGATATTTCCGACAAGCCTAATGGACGTAAAGGAACAGCGCAACGAGGACAACGGCGGCGATGATGCGGATCCTCGTCATAAATCGTCAAGCCGATCGATCGCGTGCACACCATCATCGGCGGCAAGGTGTCCATCGAGACCAAACGAACGCAAGCTGCTCGCCCGCGCCTGCTTGAACGCGTGGCGAAGAACGACAACCTTCTCACCGATCCGCGACTTCCTCCGTGGTCTCACCGTGAAATCTACTTCAGCAGGAAGGACCAATGGGCCGCCATACCCGAGCAGGTATTTTCCCACGGTCCTCGATCCTTGTATCAACAAGGTTCGATTCGACAGAAGTCGATTGATGTGGCGGCAGCTCCATTGATATCTTGTTCAAGAACAGCCCGCCCGCTCTCGAAAATAGCCCAGCGGACTGAAGCCGTCACGAGGCACGATTCTGGGCGTTCTCCCGGATGAGCTCCACACCTCTCGGGCAGATCACGCTACATGCGGTTTGGGACTCGGACCACTTCCGCACCGACCACGTCAACCGTGGTCGCTGATTTCGACGGCACCTACCATGCTATTCTTGGTCGACCGTCAGCTCACCAAGTTCATGGCCATACCTCATTACAATGTATCCGGTGCTCAAAATGCCCTCTCGAGAAAGGAGTTTTAACCCTCGGGGGCAATGTATACGCAGCTTATACTGCGAGGACGACAACTTCAAAATAGCAGAGGCCCATGACCTCTCTATTCGCATGGCGAGACCATGCTCGGCCTTTCGAAGACCACGGCCGACCACTTGAGATCCCGAGCTCGAGGCTCGCGCAAGAACATCAGATCCAAGGAGCACAAGACGATCCAGCTGGTCGAGGGCGATCCCAGCACAACGGCCCTCATCGGGGCCAACCTGGATCCCAAATAGGAAGACGCGCTCGTCAGGTTCTTGAGGGGCAACGTGGACGTGTTCGCATGGAAACCTTCCGACATGCCCGGTGTACCTCGGGACTTGATTGAGCACTCCTTAAATGTCAACAGAAAGCCAAACCAATCAAGCGAAGCTACTGACGGTTCGCTTCGCGACAAAAAGGAGGCGATTAGGGTAGAAGTTACACGGCTTTTGGCGGCCGGATTTATCAAAGAAGTGTATCATCCGGAATGGTTAGCCAACCCGGTTCTGTATGCAAAAAGAATAATGAATGGAGAATGTGCGTTGATTACACTGATCTCAACAAACACTGCCCTAAGGACCCCTTTGGCTTACCTCGCATAGACGAAGTCGTAGATTCAACCGCCGGTTGTGAGCTGCTTTCCTTTCTCGATTGCTACTCTGGTTATCACCAGATCGCTCTCAAAAAGGACGACCAGATCAAGACGTCTTTCATCACGCCTTTCGGCGCCTACTGCTACACGACTATGTCGTTCGGGCTCAAAAACGCCGGTGCTACCTACCAACGCGCTATACAGGCCTGCCTCAACGACGAGATAAAAGACGGCCTCGTCGAGGCTTACGTCGACGATGTAGTTGTCAAAACCAAGGAAGCACATACCCTTGTTGACAATCTGGAACGCACCTTTGCAGCCCTTAATACGTTCCAATGGAAATTAAACCCAAAGAAGTGCATCTTTGGTGTCCCTTCTGGCATATTGCTCGGCAACGTCGTCAGTTACGACGGCATACGCCCTAACCCGGAGAAAGTCAAAGCTGTCTTAGACATGAAGCCCCCAAAAAGGTGAAGGATGTCCGAAGCTCACCGGTACGCATGGCTGCTCTAAGCCGTTTCATATCAAGATTAGGAGAAAAAGGACTACCGTTCTTCAAACTGCTCAAATCGTCCGAGAAGTTTGAGTGGTCGGAGGAAGCAGATGCTGCCTTTACGCAGCTAAAACAATACCTCACGTCACCTCCGGTACTTACTGCTCCCAGAGAAGGCGAAACTCTCCTACTTTACATTGCGGCAACCGATCGGGTGGTTTCCACTACAATGGTGGTCGGAGCGACGAAGTCGGGCCACGCCTACAAGGTACATGCGGCCAATTTATTTCATCGTTGAGGTACTCAACGAATCCAAGACCAGGTACCCCTGATTGAAACCGCTCACGCCATAATCGATAACATCCCGAAAGTTGAGACATTACTTCGACGGATATCGTGTGGTGGTCATGACCGAGTATCCTTTAGGGACATCATTCGCAATAAGGATGCGAACGGCGCGATCGTCAAATGGGCAATGGAGCTATGCCCTTTTCCTTGGAATTTGCAAGTCGTATTACAATAAAGTCTCGTGCACTCGTTGATTTCATCGTCGAGTGGGATGAGACTTAAGCACGCGCTGCCTCTCCGAGATCCGACGAATATTGGACGATGTACTTGACGGTTCTCTCAACATTGACGGAAAAGGGAGCAGGGTTCTTTTGTATCACCATCCAAGGAGCAGCTCCGGACGTCCTCTCGAGATTTATTTCCCAGCATCTAATAATGCCGCCGAGTATGAAGCATGCCTGCATGGCCTACGCATTGCGGTTGAGCTTGGAGTTAAACGTCTCTATGTCTCACGGAGATTGGCTCGGTCATCAACCAACTCAACAAGGATCGGGACACGACCGGTGAAAAGATGGACGATATTGCAAATCGATAAGAAAGCTGGAAGCGCGATTCTATGGCATCGAGTACATACACGTGGTCCGGGACAAGAACCGAGCAGTGGATGCGTTGTCAAAGTTAGGATCATCCCGAGCCAAAATCCCACATGGCGATTCGTCCAAGACACGCTCACGCCTTCCATTGAAGACAAAGATTCAACAACCGACAAAGTTTCGGACCAGCAATTAGTGGCTACGGTTCCGCGCCCGCGACAACCGAGCCGCTTCCGACCACTCATGAGCCGGATTGGAGAACACCTTTTATCAAGTACTTAACAGACGGTAGCGGTTATATCGATCGAGCAGAAAATGAACGCTCGATGCGTCAGTAGTAGCGAGATCGCTTCGTCGATGGCAAGTTGTGGCGCAAAAACGCTAAGGAGGAAATCTTGATGAAGTGTATAACCCGGGAGGAAGGCAAGCATCTCCTAGACCAAATCCACTGGCTCCTGCGGCAACCACGCGGCCTCAAGAACACTGGTCGGTAAGGCTTTCCGGGCTGGGTTTTATTGGCCGTCAGCAGTGGCCGACGCAGAAAAGCTAGTCCGCCGTTGTGAAGGTTGTCAGTTCTTCTCCAAGAGAATCCATGTACCAAAGACATGAGATCCAGACGATTCGACCTCTTGGCCCTTCATCTTTGGGAATTTGGACATGATCGGGCCTTTCAAACCAGCTCTGGGAAATTTACATGCGTCTTCGTACTAATTGATAAGTTTTCTAAGTGGATAGAATACATGCCTCAATACAGGCATCCTCGAGAAAGTTGTCACATTCCTCGACCAGGTCATCCACCGTTTGGCGTGCCCAACAAAGACATCATTCTTGATCCGGGTACTCGGTTCCACCGGGAACGCTTTTTGGGACTTCTGCGATGAAAGGAGCATAGTTGTAAAATACGTCTCGGTGGCGCACCCTAGAGCTAATGGACAGGTCGGCGGGCAAATGGGATGATCTTGGACGCATTGAAGAAGAGGATGTATAGAGAAAACGATAAAGCTCACGGAAGATGGCTCAAGGAGTTACTACCGTTGTCTGGGGCCTCCGAACTCAACCAGTCGTAACACGGCGTCTCACCATACTTTATGGTTTACGGTCTTTGAGGCAGTCCTCCCACCGAGATAGCTTTCAGATCAAGACGGGTAGAGAACTTCGACGAAGGCAAGGCCGGAATAAGTGCACGGAGCTAGAAGTCAATAGCGCAGAAGAGAAAAGGCTTGATTCTTGCGTCTGAACGGCCAAATACCTTGTGTTTGCTTTTGCGCAGTACTACAACAAGAACGTTAAAGAGCGTTTCTTTGTGGTCGGAGACTTAGTCACGAAGTGGAAGACGAACCAGTGGTGTCCACAAACTCGCAACCCCATGGGAGGGACCCTTCATGATCAAGGAAGTCACACGCCCAACGTCTTACAGGTTAGCTCATCTAGACGGCACGGACGTACCGAACTCATGGCACATCGACAAGCTTAGACGCTTCTATGCTTAACCACTGAGATATGTACTCCACTTGTATTTTCGATTTACTTTACTAAAGCAACTATGATTTCTCCGACCACTCATGTGTCACTCCAATTTTTATAATTATTCTAACTTAAGCCAGTACAAGCCGACCACCACTCCTTCTACGGTTTTCGGAGCAGGCCCTGTCTCCGATTCCTCCCAACACGTGCACGGGATCTGTTCTCTACGTTGCGGGTGATCGGCAGGTCCCCCCTGGTTTGACTTGTCTGCGTCCACGTGTGCACAGGTCATAGTACCTCATACTCCGACCACATGCCAGACTGGGGCCGCACAAACTTTTCAGGGTGACGTGTCGAGCAAAACGGTACAACTAAACAGAACGTTAACACGTTCCCACTTAGTTACACCAACAAAAAATTTCAAGCTTAAAGTGTGTTTTGTATACAACAAACAAGCTTATAATGATATCTGATTCACGTTATTACAAGCTTGCTCGAAAAGGCTCAAGTTTACAATAACACAACTATGTCCTCCTTCTCTGACTCTAAGCCTATTACATTTGGTGGTCGGGCGCATGGCGCCATCGCCCGCCGCCTCGATACCCTACTCGAGTCTCGGGGACTCTAGGGCTGGTCAAGTTGAAGGGATGGCCCCGCCGGTGCTGGTGAGTCGAGACCATGAGCCGTTGGTTGGTTGGCTTGCGGTGATGGCATTTCCGGTGGCTTGTCGATGGCATACCCCCGCACGGTGATGTCCCACCTCCGCCTGAGCTAATATCGCCAATTATCTTTGACGACAATTCCAATTGGGCCGTCCAAGCTCTTCGCCTTGTTTGGGTCTATCTCCTTCGGGTACCCAGCCTCCAAGCGTTCGAGGTTGATCAGAGGGTAGTGAGCACGCACCATGCTTAGCACATGGGCACCCGTGTACTCACCCGCCTCCTTCACGAAGTCTTGGAACCATCCCCATGCTTGCTTGCATCTCTCGACCAGTCCGAGCTGACGCGTCCTTGGCTCTACCTCTGTGAGCGCCGGGTCGATAAGGTCGAGGACGGGCACAATGCCAGTTGCCATTTCTTGGCACCGTTTGCTCCACATGTCCCGCTCCTCGGTGGCCTTAAGGCATTGCGTTTTCCAGTCGTCACGCTCCTTGATCGCGGCCTCAAGGTGCCTCTTGGCGTTGACTTTCAAAACTGAAAAGCAAGACAAGATATCAAAGCGTGATGACACGACAAGGCCATGAGGGTAATTGAATGAGAAAGGTGGTGCGGAGTGCTTACCTTCAGGTTGTCCTTCATTACATCGGTGTGGTCTTGGAGTTACATTTGGCGGCGTGCGATTTTCGTTGTCCTCCTTGAGCGACCACATTACGCAAGCGCACGATCGTTCTCCCCCGGAGGCGGGTCACTTGACTTCTAAACCTGCATTACAGCTATTCATTGTCAAGAACAAAATAACACAAGTCCCGCACTTGCTATGATACGGTGAACACTTACCTGCTTTTCTCCTCGCTCTTTGTTTTCGGTGACCGACCGAGCTTTGGTTTACGTGCTTCTTGGTTTTTTCTCTCTGGTCGGCGGCTTCAAGTTGGCGTCGTGGCGATCCACTTCACCGTCGGCTCCTTATTGGTCATCATGATTCCTTCTATCTGGTGAAGCACCTTTTTCGGTATCTTGCGTTTTCATCAAGTCCCGCACACAGACAAGTTACGTCGAGACAGTTCGACTACTAACAGGTCAACGACTAAAGCCAAATATACGGACTTTGATCACGGACGCTTTGGCGCCCGTTCGACTCTTATGGTCTCTTCGATCTCCAGGATTTCCTCGTGCATGACCCATTCGTCGTTCAAAGCGCGACACATATACATGTTGTCGCCTATCTTGGGGACGGCCCGGGACTTCTTCCACTTCATCCTCTTGATTTCTGTTCGGGAGGCGGCTTCGGTCCGGATTCGCAGACTCCACGCTCACCGAGAACTTTCCCACGAGCCGTCGCGTCGGCAACCATGTTAGGGCAACTTCGCTGCTGCCCTCGGTTAGATCCAGCTCACGGTGCCGTGGTATCCGCCTCATCGGTGTTCGTGCTTGAGCACTTGTATTACCTTTCGGGATCTGGCGTCTCGGTCGTCACTTTTGCCGAGGCCCAGCGGAGTCCTCGCCATGGGCTCCTCCACGGTGATTCTTTGAGCGATTTGTCCCGCCGTTGTTGGTAAGGGCGTTCCGCACCCAAGCTAGCTGGTCGGGGCTTTCGGTGGATGCCGATCTAATACATTCGAGACAAATTCGAGAAGATAATAGCATCCAATGCAAAACGCAAAGCTTACATCAAAAGTATAGATACTTACAGTTTTGACTTGCGAAAGGATGTGACGAAGAAGCGTCTCTCGACCGCCTCGCTCCGCTTGCTCTACCTGTGTCCATGGGGCTTGTGCAATCTCCGAGACAGGCGTCGGAGTATGATGCGGCATGTTCCCTTCGTCTATGCTACGTAGGTTGCGTTGGTCGGTCTTTGTTACGCCGCTCTTTGCACGGAAGGAGTC
The DNA here is from genome assembly GCA_904845875.1 of Miscanthus lutarioriparius. Taxonomy (NCBI): domain Eukaryota; kingdom Viridiplantae; phylum Streptophyta; class Magnoliopsida; order Poales; family Poaceae; genus Miscanthus; species Miscanthus lutarioriparius. The sequence goes on from CAJGYO010000005.1 coordinate 44,955,000, forward strand.
ACCACCGCCCGACGGTCCCACTGCTTTCTCCTCTTTCGAGGGACGAGCGGGGATATCCGCATCCTCCGCTTCGTCGTCCGGCGAGGGGAAAGATGGCTTGACGTCGTTCTTTGGCGGTAGCCGGACGCTTGCCGGCCGCTCTAGTCGAGGCGTCCTCTACGGTCTCGAAAGTACCGCCCGATGAACGTCATCGGTCCGGGTACTGGTTGATGGGCGGCTGGCCCGAGAGCTTTGTGGCCATTCTACACCGGGGGAGGCGACACAAACACTCCTGCCTTGGTCACGACCATTACATTGAGACACAAAATGAAGTAAAAGCGGTTATTTTCTTGATGCGACATGATTCTCTGATTAAAAGGTGGCGTCATTTACCTTTGGGGAGCGGGCGAGCCGGCTTGAAGGCGTGTTCGATGGCGCCCAATGCAACATAATTGGGATCGGCCAGGTTGAATAGCTCTCCAATCCGGCCTTGATTTCCACCTTGTCGAGCGGCTCCTTCACGGTCCTCGTCGGATCGGCGCCTCCTTGGTACTCGTGGCGGGGTGAATCCTTTCCGGCGGGCTGGATTCTTGGTTGATGAAGTTGCCGACAACGCTTTCGGGCCATCAAGCCTTCCCCCACGGATCATCCCGAAAGCAGTTCGGCGATCTGCTCCAAGTTCTCGAGCTTCTCCGACCAGGTGCTTTTCTTCTCCGGAATCAGTCCCACGCGCATGAGTGATGGTGTTCGGCTCTTCACGGATGTAGAACCATTTCTTGTACCACTCGTCCAAGGAGGTGTTGTTCGAGGCGGTCTGGGTATTGAGCCTTCATGCCGTCACGCGGAGTTCAAGTAACGCGCCACCGGCGATCTTGAGCCACCGCTCCCTTTCTTCCAAAAGCAGAATAGGTGGCGGAAGAGGTCGAAATGGGGTTGGAAGCCACCATAAGCCCGCGAGAGATGGATGAAGGTGGAGACGAGAAGAATCGAGTTGGGATGCGATTGCAAATCCCAATCTCGTAGTACAATGAGACCACGAAGGAAAGGGTGCTTTGGAATCCCAAAACCCCGTTTGAAGAAATCTTCAAAGACCACAATCTCACTGGTTGTGGATCGGGAAGCTTTCTCCTACCGTGCACGCCATCCCGAAAGTGCCTTGTTGTGGAGCACCCCATGGCGACGAGGTCCTCGATGAATACGCTTTCGTTGCTCATGATTTCCACCATTCCTTCGCCATGACCCTGCTTTTCTTACAGGCGTCTCCCTTCGCCATTAGGTCGTGCTTCCTAAGTGGGTGGATGCGAGGAGACCGAGGGGATTGGTAATGCTTTTGGGGCAATAGGGTTGGCGGGAGGAAGAAGAAGGTTGCGGCGACGGATGACAATGGGGAAGCGGTATGAGTAGCTTACGGATCTGCATTATATAAAACAACGAGCCCCGTCGTTTCGTCCCGCCCGAGAATATTGGGGGGTCGTGCGCGACGCGCCATGAGAGGGTTGTTCACACAACCTCAAATCTGCGCCAATAAATCGCTTACTTCATTAACGATGTACGCGCCTCCCGTTGATGGTGTAAGGAGGCCTACACCGACACACCTCAATACAGGTGTCAACCAAGCTGCTTGCAAAAAAAAAAAAAAAAAAAAGATGAGAATGACGCATCGCACCTATTGACTTTTTTGACCGAGCGTGTCGATTTGGTCTTGGCGGAGAATAGAGAAAAGTACACAAAATAATAGTACAAGCAGCGCAAGTGATCGTGGATTTGTTTTGACCACTACTGTGCTTGGATACTGCCCAGACCACTAATGTGCTCGGGGACTGCACAGACCACTACTGTTCTCAGACCACTTTTTGTGCTCGGGATCGCTCCGACCACGGCCGTGCTCGGGACCTGCCCGACCACCACCGCTGAATAATGGCTCTCCTTGGCTACATGTGATTTGTACTCACATACAGTTAAGAGACTTTTCTTTTAGACCTTGCTACAAGGCTCATACCTCGCCTTCAAAGAAGCTCGGGGACTACATCGATGCGATGCACTGCCGTGCATCTCGTATCGCTTGTCTGACGATTGGATTCTCAACTTAAGCGGGAATTCTTTTTAGACCACGCACCACGTGCCTCGTCACCTACTACTACCGTGCTCGGGGACTAAGTGGGCACACTTCACCTTGCGGTGAATGTGTTTGTTTTTAAACCCTCACGCCTCGATGATCGAGGATGCTACGCTTCAAGACGCACTTACATTTCTTTTCGAGAAATACAAGTGGGCACACTTCTCGGGACAGAAATCTTTTTCTTTTTCTTAAGAGCACCATACATTCTTGGACAACCTACTTCTCGGTGATGGACGGTGGTCGAGGCGTCAAGAATTCAAGCCTTGCTTGTCGGAGAAGGTTAAAATGGCGTGTCATGACATAATACATGATGCTCGGGGACTAGCTGTGTGGGGTATTAACCCCTATACCCTTACGGCTAAGCTTGGGTTGGCTGGATCGATAGGTTCATCCACTGAAAGATGACGTGCGGCCCGATTAACTGATCGGAGTCCCTTTAAGGAATCAAGACGGATTTGGCGACCAAGCGAGGATCCTGGTCGATTAGAATAGGAATCCTTATCCGCCACATATGGCAATTGTAACCGACTAGGATTAGTTTTCAGATCTCGTAACCACCCGGACGGACTATATAAGGCGGGCGGGGACCCTCTAAAAATCATCTCTCATTGACATACAAACAATACAAATCGACGCAGGACGTAGGTATTACGCCTTCTTGGCGGCCGAACCTGGATAAAACCTCGTGTCTGTCTTGCGTCACCGTCTTGTTTGGGACTTGCGCACCTGTCTGCCGATAATCTACTACCTTGGGCATACCCCTAGGTAGACTGCCGACCATATTTCGTCGACAATATGATTGCTCAATCAGAAGATAACATAAAGAACAGAAAATCAGAACTATGCATCTGTTGTGTCTTTTGGTTTTGTAAAATTGGAACATTAGAGAATAGGAGGAATTTTCATAACTGCAGAAATAATTTTCTTGTGACTGCTTTAAAATTGATTCCGTTGTTAAATTTTCAAATGTCACCGGTGGACAAAATCGCGTGCAGTGTAGAGATATCGCCATGTAGCTTTGCATCAATTTTTTTATGCTTTGAATATGTTACAAAGCTTTGCAGACCATGAACATGTTTATAGTTCAGGCATATTGGGTATTGTGGTCCAGACATTTTTCCCGAAAAATATAATGTTACTCAAATCAAACTTCATAGAATTAAATGAAGTATCAGTAATACAAATATGCTAAAGAATAACAACCTCAAGTCAAGGTGAATTACTTGACAAAAATACGATATGCGATAAAAATTCTGAACAAAGTTTATATATTTTTATCATATCAGATCAAAAATGGATGTGATCAAATTCGAAAGACATGACCCACATTCTTCCTCATTGGGACCTAAATAATGTTTCAAACAACCTGCTGATGTGATATAAAACACTGAGAGATCAGTAATGCTCTGTATGCATCTACAACTCTTCACATATGCAACCGAATGAAGTCCAGTTCCTTGTTCCTGACACTTGCTTTGCTTTATTCTGCATGTGAATGGTTAAATGCATGGAAAATAGAAGTTTTTGTCCCTGGTCAGTTTAACCCTATCAAGACATACTAACCGAATCCCAAAGGAAGCACCACACAAAATTGGACCTTTTTTAGCCAATCACCACAGAAGGAACATAATCACAGAGAGGATGGAGATATTCTTACCCCACGCTAAGGCCAGTGGGGCCAATAGATGTCTGAAACATAAGATTGAACGGGTAGGGATCAGAAAGCGGATTCTTTGTATCAGGGGCAACAATGCCGTATTCCTTAATCTTTGCACCAAGTTCCTCTGCTGAGAAGTCATCCAAAATGGCAAGAATACGCTTAAATTCATCAGCCTTCTCTTGGGGCAAGGCAAGGTCTTTCTCAAGCTTCTCCTTGCAAAAATCTTTCAACAAGTGGTCAGCACGGTAGCATGTGCCTGTCTTCTCGTCTTTAACCATGAGGTCAGTAAACTTCTCGACATGGCCTGATGCCTTCAAGACAACCTCAGGCGTCACACAGGGGCAGTCCACCTCCAACATGTTCTCTTCCAAAACGAAGTGCTGGGAGAGAAATTAAGAATCTTGGTAATCTTAGCAAAGAAGTAGAACAAAATGAATCATCAAATACAAGAAATAACTATACTGTAGACAGTTCCAATACAAACTAGTAACTCATATCTTAAACCTAGAACCAAAACTAACAACACAAAGTACACAAGGAAGGCTAAAAATTCTAATTTTTCATAGCGCATTTTCCAATTAGTAAATTGACATGAAAAGGTTATGATAAGATTACAGTCATCAATGTACAACTAAACCATGGAAAAAATTATCAACTGGACCAATGCAACACTCCTGTCCTAACAGAAAATCGTTGTCATAATCCAGATTATAGATACAAACCCCCCAGGGGAAAACAAAATTCTATACATCAGTTAATTAACGCTTAAAACAAACCACTTTCCCGCATCTGAAGGCCACACATGTCACAATCGTTGACACGCAGCAACCACGCACATCAGCTAAGACGAAACTAAAGGGCGTAGCAGTGCAGAGAGCTCCGCGCCTGCAAGGGTCCGGGAAGGGTGTCGATGGCAAGCCTTACCCCGCGCTTTGTGCAATGCGAGGAGACCGCGACTTCGAACCCGGACCTTCCGGTCACAGGCGATAAGACTACCGCTTGCATCAGCTAAGACGAAACTACAAGCAAAAAAATCTAAAGCATTCAGAGACAGATCGCGGCGTCACGGCACCGAAGGAAAGCACGTTGGCCTTTGACGCGGCACCGGGCGGACCGACAGTAGTCGTAGAGCCCCGCGACACGCGGTAGATCTTGAAGGAGGGTATGTAGAACAGCTTCCGCTCCAGCGTGTTCACCACCGCTGCCGCAGCTCCTCCTCCTCGCGGCACCACCGCGCGCCCGCCCGAAGCGCTCTTTGCGGCGGCGGCAGCAGCGGCGGCGCCGGCCTCGACCTTGAGTGCCTTGAGCGCCTCATTGCGGCGTCCACGTCGGTTTTGACGCGCCGCCGCCCGGCCTTGAGCGTGCAAGACGGCCTCGGCTGCAAGCGTCGCGACGGACTGGCGCTCATGAAGCCTCATGAAGCGGCGCGCCCTCCGCACGCAGCGGCCATGGAGGTGACGACGGCGGCTAGGGTTGCGGCGGGCTGGGTTCTGGGTTTAGGCGTGGAGCGGGAGAGTGAGGAGAAGATGAGCTGGGGGCGGAATCGCATAAAGACCATTGATGGATGCGGCCGGGCAACGAAACCGAGACGCACAAAGATCGTTGAGGAATGTGCATTTGAACCCTCGCATTTGTTGATTTAATATGAAAAGAGCTCATGGACCTATACGAATACGAAGGTTTCACAGACTTCTACTGTAGTTTATTATCTGCTCGACAGAAGGAACGTTGGTTCAAAATTTTATTTTACTTAACTATAAACATTAAAAAAAAACTTTTATAGATCGACAACGTCAAATTAGCAAAGATAGATTTGTTTAAAATGGAAATCGGTTAAAATTGAAATCATTTAACTTCTTAAAAGTAAGAATTACTTTCCTTTTAGGACGGATGGTGTAGTATTTATACAACCCGTTCTCTGGTTGGTTTCTGGGCTGATAAGCCCGGTTGGTGCTAATTTGTTGTGAGAGGAAAAACACTGTTGGCTGACTAATAAGTCCTGGTTGAAACAAACAAGCGAACAGGCTGACAGTATTTAGTAATGTTGCCATTGGTAGCAAAACTGTGGACCACCCATGCAAACTCTACAATTTTTAGGCCTGGGGAAGAAAATAGTTAAAGGTAATAAATTAGAGAAGATAAGCTAGGCTTGTGTGTGATTCGACAAAAAGATGATGAGTCAATTGACCTGGTGATTACAAGACTGCTCATTTGACTCCGGTCGGGTTTTGTAGTTCTTCGTTGTTAATTTCCCCTTTGCAATAAGTGGAGCTTAAGACGATTCTTTCTTTTGAGGGTGTATCTGAAACATTGCCAGTATTATGGGTCTCATCTGGACGGCATGGATTTGGTCCCGGAGGATGGGAGCACACGTACGCGGGTCGCCGTCGGGAATAAAATGGCCGGCAAATGGTTACGAGGATCTCATCCCGTCTCTATCCAATGTGATTCGATGGCCTGTTTCTCTCTCTAATCTCTTTCTTCTCATCGGTGGATCCATGGATGACTGGATGCAACTCGGCGTCGTGTCTATCTGTAATTTCTGGACTCCTTTTGATTTCTTTTTTATGAGACGCGCACAAATTTAAAGATTCAGACACTGTAATATCTGATCAACAATTATCTTTTTTTATTCAGTTATATACCATTCTCAGATGGCAGAGGCCGGAACTTTATTTCCTTATTAAAAAAATAATTATTTTTATGCAAAATTTTGTCCTATGAAAATTGTTAGTAAAATTGAAGGTCAAAATATACTTAAAAGACCGTGCTCATGGCTTATCCTGTATCTTGAAAAGAATCTAGTGTGGATTATATCTTAGGACTCCTTTGGAACATTCATTCATTCATTCCCCATGGTAAACCTCGAAATATCTTGTCAGGGTTGACAATCATAGGACAAGAACAACTGATTGCAATAGGATCGAGTTAATGATTGTTCTCTTCATGGCTTTCTCTGTTTGTTTTGTTTGTCCATGTTCTTGAGAAGATACATTTCACAATATTTGTCCATTATTAAGAATGTCAAGGTTGTAGAAATTACAAATTGATGGTCATTGGCCGCTGATTGTTTAGCAAGATGAGCTTTACATGTCATTTGAAAAATTTAAAATATTGATTTTCAAATTATGAAAACTTAAATCACAGATTTATGCTGCTGATGTTGCAACGGAGCAAGCCTTCATGCTGCTGTCTTCTGTGGCTGTGTCAGACTCAACCACTGCTCGCACCCTGCAGTTCCAAGGCCAGCTGCGCGGGCGCAGTGTTCTCATTCTGGTTGATTCTGGGAGTAGCCATTCGTTCCTCAGCGCTGAGTTTGCCTCCCAGTCAATTCAGCCTCAGCCGCAAGATGTTAAAGAACTCCGCAGCTTCTTAGGCCTCGCGGGATATTACCGTAAGGTCATCAGGAACTTTGCTCTCCTAGCATGACCACTCACTGATCTGCTGAAAAAAGGAACACCGTTCGTGTGGACTTTGGCTCATACTGCTGCATTCAATGCGCTCAAGACAGCGTTGGTCTCGGCTCCAGTTCTGGCCATTTCAACTCCAAACAGATGCCAGTGATTCTGATGTTGGTGCTGTCCTTCTGCAGGAGGGCCATCCGCTTGCGATTGTCAGTAAGTCTTTGGCCCCCCACACTCGGCTTCTATCTATATATGAGGAGTACCTTGCCATCTTGGTTGCTGTTGAACAGTGCGATCTTATTTACAACATGTCGAGTTTGCCATCTACACGGACCAACACAGTCTCATGCATGTCACCGACCAACGCTTACATACTCAGTGGCAGCTGAAAATGCATCACAAGTTGGCTGGTTTGCAATACAAGGTCATCTATAAGCCAGGGAGGCAGGGACCTCCAATTCTGCTGCTGATGCTCTTTCACGACACCCGAGCCTACAAGGTCAACTGCAGGCTATCTCAGCCTCGATAAAAAAAGTAGATATGTCACGAGGAATTTATATCACACTGCCTTCTTCCTCTACGTTAATGAATTTACTATCAATAGATACTAGCACTAAATTTCCATGCTGACATATGGCCTCACGGCCAGAGGTGAGTCGACCCATCTCAGATAAAGGCAGCCACGTCAACTGAGCCTACGAGTCAACTCCTGGCCCAACAGTACTACAGGCCCCACGGCAAATTAAAAAACAATAAATAATGTGGCATTTGTTTCTCCCATCCTATTGCCTAACTGAGTACCAGCAGTAGCAGACAACGGTGTATGCAGTACGCGGTCAGCGGCGCAGGCGCAACAGCCAGTAGTGCGCGCAGCGTGCAGAGCAAGAGTGCGGGCCAGTGCATGCATGCGTCAGCTGGGTGTGGCGTGCGTGAGTCTTTTTTTTGTTTTCTATTTTCTATTGTGTTTGGTAAAAAAAAGTCATTTTGTAACTTTGTCAGAATATAGACATTATGGATCTCATTTTGTTCAGAAAATTATTTCCAACAACATAGTACAAACGGCATATAATTTGGACTTATGGTTTAAAAAATATCGTAGTTTAAAGTTTGAATGCTAAAAAGATTTCTTTGTATGCAGGTGGGGGCCACATGTTTCATATCTCAACACCAGGCATGCAGATATGTACTGTACGCAGCAGAGCCCACACCTGGCGCGCGGACGCATGCGCGGGCAACCACAGGACATATATGTCGACGAAATATGGTCGGCAGTCCACCGAGGGGGGTGTCCGTGGTGGTAGATTATCGGTAGGATGCGTGTAATCAGGAACCAGATGGTGACACAAGGCGCAGAGACAGCGATTTAGACAGGTTCGGGCCGTCTGGTCGACATAATACCCTACGTCCTGTGTCTTTGGTGTATTGTATTGAGATGTATACAGATTAACCTATCCTCTAGGGCACCCTTGTCTCTCCTTATATACTCCGAAGAGACAAGGTTACAAGTAAAGTATCCAATTTGATACTATTATAATATCTAGTACAACTTGTAATCTTGATGTGCACGCTTTAATCTTACGGGCCGGGCCACCTCGGATGGTGCGGCCCATGTACCATCTTGTGGTACCCGGGGGTATATCCCCCACAGCTAGTCCCCGAGCGCCATGTATTCTGATGCGACACGCCGTTTCAACCTTCCCTGAACAGTGAGGCTTGAGTTCTTGACATCTCCGACCACCGTTATCGCCGGAGAAGTAGGTTGTCCGAAGAATATATGGTGCTCTTAAGAAGAAAGAAAAAGATTTCCGTCCTGGGAAGTGTGCCCACTTGTATTTCTGAAAAGAAATGTAAGTGTGTCTTGAAGCCTAGCGTCTTTGATCGTCAGAGGCGTAGTGGTCGAAAAACAAGCACATTCACCGCAAGGTGAAGTGTGCCCACTTAGTCCCCGAGCCTGGTAGTAGGTGATGTAGGCACGTGATGCCAGGGTCTAAAAAGAATTTCCAGTTAAGTTGAGAATCAAATCGTCGTACAGGCGATACGAGATGCACCGGCAGGTGCATTGTACCGATGTAGTCCCCAAGCTTGCTGGAAGGCGAGGTATGAGCCTTGTAGCAAGGTTTAAGTGAGAAAAAATATCCCAACTGTATGCGAGTCGCCAGTCGCATGTAGTCGAGACGCAAAGTCCCCGAGCCGTGGTCGGAGAGTGGTCGAGGCAGTCCCCGTGCGTAGGTCGAGAAACGAGTGACGAAGTCCCAAAGCTGTGGTCGGAGAGTGATCGAGGCAGTCCCCGAGCACAGGTCGAGGAGTGAGCGACGAAGTCCCCGAGCCATGGTCGGAGAGTGATCGAGGCAGTCCCCGGGCACAGGTCGAGGAGCGAGCGACAAAGTCCCCGAGCCATAGTCAGAGAGTGATCGAGGCAGTCCCCGAGCACGGAGTGGTCTGGCCAGAAGTCCTAGAGCATGGAGTGGTCTGGCGAGTCCCCGAGGGTCCCAGAGCACGGAGTGGTCTGGCGAGTCCCTGAGCACAAGGGTGGTCTGGCCAGAGTCCTCGAGCACTGTAGTGGTCTTGGCGAGCCCCGAAGCATGAGCTCGTTGACCGAACTATGTTCCTGAAAAATAAACACGGAGAGCGGTAGTACATGATGATTTACGAAATATATTGATCTCTCTGTAGGAGGTGAAGTAAACACTTGGTGTTCGGTTGGCGATGAATTATACTTGGTGTAATATTCGAAAAATAACATTAGCTGTTTTTAGCCCTTTTTGTTATGTAGCGACGTAGCGCGATGTATTAACCTGTCCTGGAGAATGCGCCAGCCCTGGGCTAACCAACATCTCATAGCGCGAGGTACGAAACACTGCCGCGCGTAGAGTGCCAGTGTTACCAAGGAGCGACTGCCGACTACCCGTAGCGCAGAGGGCGGACTCTCATGCACGCGTGGGGTGGAGCCGGAGACAGTGCCGGCTCTGGGATTCTCAAGCAGGAAGGAAAACGTATCGGCAAACCATTGTAAAAATTTATACATGTTTTGGATTGTATGTATGGAGAAAATTCAACGCGGAGCGCACCCTTAGGGTGGTCGGCGGAGGTGTACGATGATCGAAGAAATTTTCAATTAAAAATAATACTTAGCTTTATTGACGACCGGTGGGTGTAGTCGGCGTGTTGCGATGTTCGAGAGATGGCTTGACGTGTCATTGGCGATGAAGTTGTCCGGTCCTCGAGCTTTTTGACCTATCGTCATGACTGTGGTCGCGATTGTCGTAGCGCCGTTCTTCGCGGCGATCATCATTGCAACGTAGTCTTGTGGTCGAGGTGGTTGCAGCTCAGTAGAGCCGCTTGAGACGTGGTCGACGTGGTCCGTGGTCGACGTGGTCCGTGGTCGACGTGGTTGAAAGGTCCTAATGGCTAGAGGGGGGGGGTGAATAGCCTAATAAAATTCTACAACAACACTTAACCAAATGGTTAGACAATTATGAGGCGAAGCGAGTGTTGCGCTAGCCTACTTAAAAATGCAAGCCACCTACCACAATTCTAGTTTAGATAGTGTCAATTCATACAAGAGCAATGACACTACCCTATGTTAGTGTGCTCTCAAAGGCTAACTAAAGAGCCACACCAACCAAGCATGCAAGCTCTCACAACTAGCTACACTAAAGAGCTTGTCAACTAGTTTGCGGTAAAGTAAAGAGAGTGATCAAGAGGGTTATACCGCCGTGTAGATGAATGAACCAATCAATCACGAAGATGAATACCAATGTAGACCAATCACCTCGGAATCAAATGATGAACACAATGATTTTTACCGAGGTTCACTTGCTTGCCGGCAAGCTAGTCCTCGTTGTGGCGATTCACTCACTTGGAGGTTCACGCGCTGATTGGCATCACTCGCCAAACCCTCAATAGGGTGCCGCACAACCAACACAAGATGAGGATCACATAAGCCACAAGCAATTTACTAGAGTACCTTTTGGCGCTCCGCCGGGGAAAGGTCAAGAACCCCTCACAATCACCACGATCGGAGTCGGAGACAATCACCTCCTCCACTCAACGATCCTTGTTGCTCCAAGCCGTCTAGGTGGCGGCAACCACCAAGAGTAACAAGCGAAATCCATGAATGAAACACAATCACCAAGTGCCTCTAGATGCAATCACTCAAGCAATGCACTTGGATTCTCTCCCAATCTCACAAAGATGTTTAATCTATGATGAAAATGAGTGGAAGAACTTTGGCTAGGCTCACAAGGTTGCTATGTCAATGAAAATGTGCAAGAGAGCTCCCTTGAGCCGGCCATGGGGCTATAAATAGAGCCCCCATCAAATAGAGCCGTTATACCCCTTCTTTGGGCAAAACGCGTTCGACCGGGACGCCCGGTCGGTGACCGGACGCGGGCTCTCGGCGTCTGGGTCGCTTCGATGTCACCACGTGTCCAGACTCAACGGTCATCACCTCGACGGGACGCTGCTCTTTGACCGACCGGACGCTTTGAAGCCCCGGCGTCGGTCATTTCAAGAAGCTCCCGAGGCATGATTTTTTCGACGACGCGTCCGGTGCTCAACCCTAGCCCTCGTATACCGCTGAAGTCAGTATGCGACCGGACGCAGTGAGCGATCGTCGTCGGTGCTGGATTCAGCGTCCGGTCCACAGACCGACGCTTGACATCATTTCGATCAACTCCATTTCAACTCTTACTTCTTCACCCTTGCTCAAGTGTGCCAACCACCAAGAATTTTGCATCCGGCGCAATAGAAAATAGACATTTCATTTTCCGAAAGCGTTAATCCCGCCTCATAAGCTGGGGCCGGGAGGAGAGAGGGACCCAAACCCATCTCAACCCCTGCAAACACCTTATGCACATGTGTTAGCATATTTTCACAAATATTATCAAGGGTGTTAGCACTCCACTAGATCCTAAATGCATATGCAATGAGTTAGAGCATCTAGTGGCACTTTGATAACCGCATTCCGATACGAGTTTCACCCCTCTTAATAGTACGGCTATCAAACTTAAATGTGATCACACTCTCTAAGTGTCTTGATCACCAAAACAAAATAGCTCCTATGGTTTATACCTTTGCCTTGAGCTTTTTGTTTTTCTCTTTCTTCTCTTCAAGTGTAAGCCCTTGATCATCTCCATGCTATCACCATTGTCATGTTATGATCTTCATTTGCTTCTCTACTTGAAGTGTGCTACCTATCTCATAATCACTTGATGAACTAGGTTAGCACTTAGGGTTTCATCAATTCACCAAAACCAAACTAGAGCTTTCAGTGGTCCGTGGTCGGCTCGACATGGCTCGCTTGTGGCTCGGCATGGCCCGCTCAGTGGCTCGACGCGGCTCGCTTCTGCATCGTCGTGGCCCACTGGATGGCTTGAACAGCTTGATGTGGCTCGCTTGTAGCTCGGCGTGGCTCTCCGACGGCTCAGCGTGGCTCGCTCAGCGGCTCACCCGATAGGTCGGTGCACGGAGTCGCGATCGGACAAGACAGATGGGCGTACGTGGTCGGAGCATGTCTGATCGGAGTTGTAGCGATGCCATGATGGTTGCGCAGCTCCTGCCAAAAATATATCACGCGTATGTGGGAGACATCTGAAGACATACCATGTCATAGGATATTAGATTAGAAAATAAATGAGTATTCGGATGTCGCCGATCGGCTGCTGTATATATGCACATGCATGAAGGCTAATTAATTAGCACGTGTATGCTTTGTATATCGTCCAAAGGCCCTCGTATTTGGAGTAGGAGAAGCACGCGGAGTCCTTCAAGATTGTTGCTTATTTGCATGGCCGAGAAAATCGTGTACACCTTGGACAGTTAGATCCTGTAGATGCGTATGTATGCGCTATTGATTGCTTCAAAGACACGTAATCACGTGTTCATCTTCCTTGCTTGCCATTGGCTTGCATGTACATGGACTCATTGCCTGTCCGATTGGTGCATGTGCGTATGTGTGCGACAGGTAGGAAAGGCAGGCCCAAGTGAGCAAACACTGCCAAGGCCTCGGCTCGGATCGCACGTCAGGAGCGTCGAGAACAGTGTCTGACCCCGCCTTTGGATTGAGGTAACACCGTATTGGATCTATACGGTTCTTCTGACTCCATCGTGCATACGCCCAGCGTATGTGAAACTGGGGGATCGTGATTGAGATCTCTAGACGTTTGATGTTGACATTGTTGCCGTCGTTGAAACCGGGAAGGCGACACCTCGAGTCAAACAGAACGAGATGAATTCTTCAGCTGGAGCGATGGATGCTGGAGATGCAAAGCGAGGCCGCCGAACACTGGGGCTATTGTTCTTTGCACCGAGTAGAATTGCGGGAACCCCATAGGTTGTTGTCGTCGTCGTCGCAAGATCTCGCCACGTTAAACCGAGTTGTCGTGCATGATGTTGATGAAGAAAATCGCCATCTGATTCGCCGGAAGATTAGCACGCATAACCCCTAAAGGGGTCCCCTACCTGGTGCGCCACTGTCGACGAAATATGGTCGGCAGTCCACCGAGTGGGGTGCCCGTGGTGGTAGATTATCGGTAGGATGCGTGTAATCAGGAACCAGTTGGTGACACAAGGCGCAGAGACAGCGATTTAGACAGGTTCGGGCCATCTGGTCGACGTAATACCCTACGTCCTGTGTCTTTGGTGTATTGTATTGAGATGTATACAGATTAACCTATCCTCTAGGGCACCCTTGTCTCTCCTTATATACTCTGAAGAGACAAGGTTACAAGTAAAGTATGCAATTTGGTACTATTACAATATCTAGTACAACTTATAATCTTGATGTGCACGCCTTGATCTTACGGGCCGGGCCACCTCGGATGGTGCGGCCCATGTACCATCTTGTGGTACCCGGGGGTATATCCCCCACAATATATAAATGTGTCTGTTGGTTGTGCTTGGCAAGGTAAGCCTCGGTAGGCATGCAACGTTGTAGGAGCGGGCGTCTCTGCGTGTGTGAAAAATCTTTGCATGTAAAAGAGAGGCATTAAATGTGCTCACCTGTTGGTCATACACTATATTTTGGATAATCATTATCTTGTTGTTTCTCCATTGCCCTCGTGTATCCCGACTTCTGGAGTAAGCATTGGTTATACTAGATTGGTCTTAACCATGTAACTTTAAATCCCGGTGTAATTTAGTGTTCGACGCCGTGTAATCTTTCGTATAGTTCCAGATTTACGAAATGTGTTGTAGTTTCATTTAAGGGGACTGGATCCTAACTCACTCTTTTGTATACCCTCGCGTTAGGAGGCGTACTTGTGTTGTAGTTTTTGCTCTTTCCACCTGTAATGTAATCCTAGCCAATGTTGTGCTTTGAATCTAAGTGTGTTAGTTGCTTGAGTCTAACTCCATCAAATACTTTTTTCCACTAACATATCATTGATTTGCTGGTCTAGAATATGCACCATGTAATGACAACCAACCTCTATGTTGATTTACAACATTATAATGAAAAAAACCATGTTACCTTTTCTTTCCATATTTTCCCATTTAATGTACCAAATAGACCAACTTTTTATAGCAACGCGAGGAGAAAACATATTAGACATATGAGACATATTTCTCAAGATTTTTCCTATACTAAGCACATTACCCGCAGCGAAGCGCGGACAACAATGGCTAGTAATAGTATAAAAGCTGTTGTGGAGTATTTTTAGCAAAATCTCAATTCCTGTCGATAAAAGAGGATACACTACTTCTAGATAGGTTTTTGGACTTGCTCTAAGTTGATATGCTTGATCCCTAACAAATCTAAGAACGCTTGGCAACACGTACGCTTGGTTCGTCGGACTAATCAATCCAGACCAAGAGGGCAAGAATCAGGATAATCAGAAGCTCACATGTGCCATGAGCTCATGACATGCTAAGAGCAAGGCTAATAATACAACCCGCTACTGGCTGCAAAGATTCTTACAGTTTTTCTCTCAGCTCACCTATACAATAGTTAGCTCTTTAGCATTAATACATGACCAACTTGTCTCTCTCACTGAATTTCTCGGTTCTTTTGTTTAAACCGGCTGTAAGCTTATAGCCCGTTTCTTCTCTTATCTCCTCTCTTCTCCGTATCAGCTATTATACTTACTCTAAGCTCCATTGCCACGGTCCACGTATGGGGATGTAACGTTTCTTTTCTCTTGGCATGCGACATTGCGCGACGCGACTGCACCACCCCCCTGCTTCTGGCGCATGTGCTGATGCGATGCGCATGCACCAGGCCGGTCCAGGTGCCACCGTGCCAGGTCCTTGGTTTCATAATGGAGATCTTCTCGGACGTTAATTTCCATGCGATCCCCTTCTAGAAGAAGACTAGAAGAGCGTGCCGCCGTAGTATGTGCCTAGATTTGCCTTGCTTGTCCTCCTGTCGGCCACACTGTTCCTAGATCTCTCTCTCTCTCACACACATATTTACGATACTCGTGTTACTACAACTCACGGTGATATTTATGATAATGTTATAGTAAATCACTTAGTAAGGAGTTACTGTAATCTCGTAAATTAACATGGTAATTATCGTAACTCAAAGTATATATATATATATATATATATATATATATATATATATATATATATATATATATATATATATATATATATATATATATATATATATATATATATATAGTATTTCTATATTGTACCCTAGGTAATAATTAATATTCAGTACCCGAGCCACCCCACCGCCAACCGATTCCGATCCATGAGCCACCCCACCCACCCAGTGACCGACCCCACCTTCCTTTCCTCCACGATGCCTGCCGCTTTTTTTTCTCTGTTTTTTTCACCCATTTATTTTTGTTCGTCCTCCTCCTTTTTTCCTATCGTGGGCAGCGGCAGTTCCTCCTCTGCTCGGCGGTGTGATGGCGCCCTCTGCCCATCCGCAACTGGCAGCGAGCCGGCGACGTCCAGCTCCACCTACTCCCATCCTTGATCCACCACCTCCTCCCTCCCTCCATCTTCTCCACCAGCAGCGGCGGCGGCGGCGTTTTACCCGCATGGCCCCTCCGCAGCGTTCCTCCGCCCCGTCCTGCATCCCGGCGTTTGACGAGTTGAGCCTTCATCCCCTCGCCAGCGACGGATCTAGGGTAGTAGGCCTAGGGATCATCTGATCCCCATCACCCGGCTGTATCGGCGGCTTCTCCATTCTCCCACTCCCGTGCGTCAGCCTCCTGTGCTCGCCCGTGACTCATCGTCAGCCCCCGTCGCAAACTCCCGGAGAAAGGAGTAGCGACTCGCCTGGCGACGCCGTCAGTCCGCCGCCACCGCCGCTCCTGCATGTGCTCCTGCAACAATGGTGGCAGATCCAGGTGCCCCTCCTCCAGATCCCCTTCCCCAGCTCCTCATTTGCAGCATCTTCTCCTTCCCTTCCCCTTCCCCTTCCCCTTCCCCTTCCCCTTCTTGATTCGATTTGATGATTCGAGTGCAGGATGCGATCCCTTGAGCTTCTCTTGGTCTGATGCGAGTGTTCGTTTGTCAGCCCAGTCGTTGAGGAACCACCACGGCCAGGAGCTCCTCTTCACTAGCAGCAAGGTTGAGTCTAGGTCTAAATCTTTAAATTTTTTGTTGCTTTATGCTTGTATATTTATTATCTTATGAATAGATGCAACAACAGTCACTTGATTGTCATTCATTTTTCAGTCTTATTGATGGCAATTGTAGCCACATATCATTGCATTGCATGTACCCTGTAGGTACAGTCTTGCTGCATTTTTTTAATTTTTTGTGGTCAACAAGTTCCCTGTTCGGCTATCATTGTTGTTGCCTTTATTATTGTTGCACCGGGTGGTATTCAGACAAATCAATGTATTGCATATTGTTACTGATTTTCCGAAAATAAATCGCCAATTTGACTCGTTATCCGGTTTTTAGGCTGCTCTTCATCAAGGGATTATGTTGTCTTCATCCTAGTGAACTGAGCAGAGCATGAGATTATCTCTTACTACTGGATTTTTGTACCAACTATCTTTGCCAGGATTCCTCCCTGTTTATTGACACCCTTTATGTCCTGTAATTAGGAATCCCTGGTCATGTGTCCTAGTTCCATTTTTCATCATATAATCTAAAAATTGCACCGAGTTCTCTGTCATGCTTAATGGAACTATATCAAAAGTCTCCTGCTAGCTGGCCAAATAAGTATGCGCAGGCACACTCCATCAGCAACAGTGGCGTGCCGCTAGCACAAAAAAGGTATGCTGGAGAATGCTCTACACTTTTTTGGACTTATCACTGTCTCCACCAGTCATAAATTTGGCATTGATTTTATGACTTATCTATCTTGATCTATGTATGCACCTGTTGATATTACAGATTTAAGGTTTCTGACTGTTAATCATTGTGGTATACTTTTGACAATTGCATGTCTGAGCACCTGATGCTCATATGCTCTTAAATCCCAAAGCTGATCATTGTTGACCATATGCTCATGTATTCTAAAATTTTCGTATCCTATTATGCATGCCACTTTGCTTCCTGCAAGACCATTTGTATACTGCTCATATGCTCATCTTTAAATATGTACATCGCTGTATCTTGTCACTTTGATACGCATTTCATGATTAGAATTTCTTGTCAGAGTCGGGAGTCTAGGAGTAGTAGTTTTCTAATGATAAACTTCCGCTGCTTACCATTTCCTTTTCAGCATGATATTTTGTTTTCTCGATGGGTGGCAAAGCATTTCATGTTGCTGGATGGTCTGTGATTGGAAGTGATGGAGTGGACGATGTTTGTATCTCTGTTAACCCATCCCTGAGTAAAGTGCTCAATTGCAATGCAACTTTTAGTAATTGATTGCCTTTAGTCAGTAGCAGTGTACTCTATGCAAAGGCATCAATGTTGCTGCATGTTAGTTTCACCTTACAGTTAGAATTTGTTTTTTTTTACACTGTCTGAACATTTTAGTTATTTGTTTTTACATGAATTCTACTACTACTAGTTAGGATGTTTCTCCGCTAGCATTCCTACGCTTTATGTGGGAACAGCGGTCACAGTGGGCTGATAGCAATTTAGATGCATTCTTTACTTCTACAGTGAAACCAAATTTCTTCGATTTGCCTATGCCTTGCCTTGGAGGATTTAGTGGTCAGGTCATATTTCCTTTAGCCTACACTTTTGGCCCAGAGGAACTAAGCTCGTATGCTACTGTGATCTGCAACAGTGCAACTAATCTCTCCAGTTTATCAAATCTCTTTTGCTTAATGTGTTCGTTTCTTAATTTCTTATGTCAGTTCCTTGAGGTTAGAAAATTGGGAAATGACAATATTTATCAAACGTGCTCCTGCAGCGTCATCTGTTTGTATGCATTTTTGTGATATTAAATGTTAGTATTTGCTATCTGCCAGCTTGATTCAACAAACTTCAATGATGATTAGCTTTTGGTTATTAACTCATTGACCCATCCTTTGTCAGATGCCAGAAGTCAACATGCTATTTTAAAGTCCACTACTCTAAATATCTTTGATCATGCTTCGTGGTTAGAGCTAATATTTTCATCAGTGTTATTTATTCTCTTTTGTTCTTTCTTAGGTTCTGTTTGCAAATCACAGGCGTTCTCCATCAAAGCACCCTCCTCCAGCTACACTCCATGATCACTCACAAAGGTCATTTTTTCTAATATTCCTGATTTGTAGGTGTGACTTATTATGCTTGAATTTTCATCATGGCAATTTTTTTTGTTCGTGACACTACGTATGCTTCGTTAGATAATTAGCCATATCAATATAGTCAAGTGATCTGTTTGGGTGACTAATTATGCTACATTAGATAATCAGAAGGTTATTTCTTTGCTATATGCATCTTTCAGGTTTTGAAAGGGCATGGACATTTTATCTTGTTTGCAGGATGTGCTGGCCAGTGGCTGATGGCGTCCTCCCGCATGGAGACCTTCTCGGATTTCGTTCCCCCCTCTTGACACCAAGGTCGCCCCAAGTTGCAGCTGTTCTCCTCCGCTGCTCACATCCGTGTACGCCAGATGAGTGGCGAGGAGCGACCAGATGCTAGTGTGGCTCCTGTCGCTGCACAACCGATGTCGAAGCATGTCGATAACAACCCTCCTGCTCCGATGGCGCCAACCTAGCCTCAGGCAAATTCGACCCCCACAAATTTGGTCATTTTTTAAAGAAAAGCTGTGAACTGAGATGATTTTTGTGGTTCAATTGAAATAATAACATGAATGTGGTTACTATTGGATTAGACGTCCCTCCATATAATTGAGTGACTTCATTTTGCATCTCTGCAGAAAATAGAGAATGTATGCATTGAAGTTTTAGTCTTAGAATATCCTGAACCTGGAGCTGATTTTTCGTTTTAAGTAAAATGACGTGCGTCCGTGAGGATTTCTTCGTATTAGTCTTCTCTATGCGCGTTCAGCATGTAAGGTTCCCTCTCCACTCTCTTTTGACTAGTGCCCAAACCACAGGCACCATGTGTAAGACGCCATATTGAACTTTTTTTTTGTTTCATGTGGTTTAAAAAAGTATTAGCTCAGTGACGCATAGTCTAATAAGATTTCGCCATTACAATTTCAACTTACTGTTCATGTCAGTGTGTATTATTTCTAGAATGTTCTTCTATTAGTATATTATAGATTGCATGTCAAATGTTCATTCAAGTGCTTAACTGAATCTATGGTACCTTTTATATCAGAATTACATCGGCTTGAGTGGAAATCAACAACTTGCATGCAAAATGTTTTGTGTTGACAACTTGCATGTCAAATGTTGGTTCAAATGCCTAGCAACGATATATTAACTTTTTCTATAATTTATGCATGAGTGTATAGTTAGACTGATGATTTATGAATAGTTCAATTGTTGGAGAAACACTAAAATTCATCTCCTATGTGCCCATGCCATTAGTATTTTCATTGCGGGCATGGTGCTTACGGGACCAGGATCTGAACTGTCATGCCCACCTATGCTAAATTGATTTGTCCGACCGACGATGTCGGTCTCATCCTTGTCCTGTTTATGCAGCCAGAACGAAGCAGTAAAGAGAGCAGTACACTGTGTGTCGAACTAGTGTGCCTTCTTCCTTCATTGCTCTAAAGTTGAGTATTTTGTGGTTTCTCCAGAAGCCATTTTATTGTAGACTAATTTTAGAAGAAACCATTTTCTTCTAGACTATCAGGCTCTCTCTTCTATTTTGGTTCTCAAATGTCACCAACGAAATGTTGGGCAAAACATGTTAGCTCCAGACGGTTTGTTAACCAATTAGCTATGACCATAAATATTCATTTCTAGAAATAGATACAAGGATTGTTCTAGAAAACAGGTGGTCATAGAAATCCTAGCCTGCTACGTGACAATAAAAATATTATTTAGAAACACGTTCCATAGTATGATTCATTAATAAAATTGTAATTGAGTGGATCACTTATTCAGTTAACTACTGATGCCGAGACACAAGAGTTAGTACTATTTTAATTTATGACATTATAAGTGTTGCTGCTGTGATATAGTAACTGTGGTGGATTAATTAGCAGCTCATTTTTTGTTCGATGCATAAGCATGGAAATTAAAACTTGAAACTTGATCAGCACTGCGGCTAGAGTTCGATCAATTTTTTTTGAACATCTAGCTATCCAAGTAGTTATGCCTCGGAGACTTCACTTATTCAGCTTATGCCTTTTCTGATCATCACTGCGGCTAGAGTTCACTTTTTTGATCTTGTCATGGCTTGGTGGGTTTTGTAGTGACGGAGCTGATGGCTGTGAAGTTCAGGTTCTGAATGAGGAGGGGTTGTGGGCTGATGGCCAAGTGAGACAAAAGTTTCTCCATGTTTGTGTGCCCCAGGTAGTTTGTGTCTTCCTCCTGTCTTCCCCTCATTGACTCTGTCTTCCTCTGTGTTGCAGTAAACTTTGATATCTTTTCCTTTCCTGATGCTGCTATGCTGGTTTCGATTTTGCAAGAGAGAAATCCATTTAGATATATTCATATATATTGATTATGAGGTAATGCCAATGAGACAGGGAGATGGGGGAGAGTGTCATATGCTCACATCGAAATAGTTTGCATAACGACTTATAAAATTTTAATATTTATGTGGTATCATCTTGATAATTAACTGGATATGTTACCCCCACAAGAAAACCTGTTTTTAAGATTATATTCTAAAAATAATCATGTTTAGAAGAGGTTATTTCACTTGTTATTAAGCTCATTACTCCATCTTGCAGGTTTTAGAAGACGGTATAGCCATACTAATGCTGCTGAGGCAAACACCTCTTCAGCATCCCATGCCTGGAGTGATGGTGTGGCACTACAGTGGACGATCTTGTGCAAGATGTTTGCTGAGCACCACCATGGAGTCCTCGAGTGCCAAGAGCACCTAGTTGCTCGCACTGCCTCATGGCTCCTCGTAGTTCGCATGTTTGAGATGCACGATTGGACATGTTAATGTAGTGGTTCTGGGCTTTTGATGGCTCTTGTTTTTTTAAAGTGCTTATACCCTGCAAAAAGCTTTGTATTGCAAGGACAAGTCTTGCTTGTTCGTTGAAATTTGCTTATACAAAGTAAATTTGTTTGAAAACAAAATGTAATTTATGGTTATAAAATTTTGGATCATTTGAACTCTAGAAATAGAAACTTTCACGTTTAATCATAACTAAAATTCTTTGGGCTATAAATTAACTGAGATTGAAAAATGAAGTGCTATTTTGTCCGTTTGTTGCTGCATATCGGATTGACCATAACGCTTATTCCAAAGATAAAAAAAAAGGGGGTAAAAGGGGGACTTAGGACATGGCGTGAGGACATGGGCCATCAGCATTTAGCATTTCGAGAACTACCTGAACGGAGGCACCACCTAAGCACGTGTGGGTGAAAAAAAACCGGCGACCGGGTCTTGAACGGAGGCACCATCTAAGCACGTGTGGGTAAAAAAAAGACGTGAAAAAATCAGCGTGGGAGGAAAAAAACGGCGTGAAAAATCAGCGTGGGAGGGGGAAAAAATGGAGGCGGGCTGCGGGTGCGCTGGTGGGCTGCGTGCCTCAGAAGGGGTCGGGTACTAAATAATAATCAAATAATAATCAGTACCCTAGGTACTATTTAGCGCAGTCATATATATATATATATATATATATATATATATATATATATATATATATATATATATATATATATATATTCATTTGCATTGATCTAGAATCGAGATTGGGATGCCTTAATGAAGGGTTTTTTTTTACAACAGAGGCTTGTTGTCTTTGATTTCCCCAGACGAGAAAAGGGTGTGTCCTTCTAGAAGCGTTATTATGAAACTACACACGTACGTACTAGTATATTTAAAATGCAGCTCCCATTAATCGTATCACTCTGAGATCTATGACTACTATCCACAAACATGCAAAATCCATAAGACCAGTGTCAGTGGAAGTTTTATATGAGTTTTATTTGCATTGTCACATTTTTTTATTACATAATAGTGTATCTAAGAAGAGAGAGGAGAAATGAGTTTTATCTCGGCACATTTACCAACTCTCTATAAGTCATGAAATTAAATACCGATGAAACTATAAAATAAAACTTTGCATTAAAAGTGCGAGTGTTTCATCCAAGTTTTATTTTATTCTATATGACATGATAGTCTTGGAAACAACGTCACGAAACTATCCATTAAGGATGTCCTAACACCAAATTAATTTATAAGACCGTTTTAGATAAAGCAGAATTTATTTCAGAATTAAATGTTTGATAAGGTCTACTCCAGACATGTCCTATTGTTGTTACCAAACCCCGGTTCCATCCCAGCACTACCAATATTTGTAGCTGAAAGAAACTATGACATGTGGGAAAAATATAAGGACATCGTAGCGTGCGACTTTAATGGCGACAGCAGACAACATGATGTCCCTGAGGGTTCTTTGCCCCGTGAATTTGCAAGCATTCACAGACTACCATCCTAATGGCTTTTATGGCAAGAGGATTATATTTATATATTCAAGTCACACATAGCACATCTTCAAGTCACACGAATATACCTAAAAATAAAAAGTTTACAATGAAGGAGCTTCTTAGCCTGTTCCTCTATTTCTTATCTTTTGGTGATCTCTCTCCGAACAATGTTGCCTACTTGCCTTAGGTTGACGGGCTGGGGTGGCATTGAACACCACAGCCACACAAAATCTTCATACGAGAACCTCGAGACTTGGATATATGCATCAATCTCTATTACCACAGCCACACAAAATCTTCACACCAGAACCTCGAGACTTGGATATATGCATCAATCTCTATTACCAACATACCATGCATAACTCCATGGTGGAACACCAAAGATTGTATTACTGGCTGCAGCACATAAATCACAACTTCAGCTGCTGCTTCGTCCTCGGAATAACTGATTTAGATAATAACTTCATCCGTAGCAACAAGGCCAACAACATTCCAAAACCAAAAAAAAAATGAGGATGACAAACTCCTTTCTATCCGATGATGGTCATAGAGGAGCTAGCGGTGGTTCTCAATTATGCCAAGCACAACATTCTACTGCAGGAGCAGATCTAGACAACTAAGCCATTGATGTCATTATGTAATTATAATATCTTGCTCATACAAGTAAAGAGGTGGCTGGCCTCATCTCTGTAGTAGTGATAACAGAGGTGGGAAGCGGATCAAATACGTATTTTTGGAAGGAAAATGGCTGGATGGTAAGAGAGTTCAGGACATAGCACCTCTTGTTGTTGCAATGGTCCCTACAAGGAGATTAAATAAGTGTACTGTGTTAGAGGCCCTCACTGAGGAGAAATGGGGTGAAATTTGTACGACAGCCTTGAATCAGTACCTGGACCTTTGGGACATCTTGAATTCGGTGGAGTTGAATGAGGATATTCCAAATAGGCATATCTGGAGGTTATCTTCTTCGGGACAATATATGGCAAAGAGCGCTTATGATACTCTATTTCAGGGAGCAATCTCCTTTGAACCTTTTGAGAGAATCTGGAAATCCTGGGCACCACCCAAATGCAGATTTTTCATGTGGCTTGTTGCTCACAACAGATGTTGGACAACGGACAAATTGGCAAGGAGGGGTCTCCCTCATCCAGAATAGTGCCTTCTCTGTGACCAGCAAGAGGAAAATATCCATCATCTTCTTGTGGGCCGTGTATTCTCAAGAGAGTTTTGGTTCTCCCTCCTGTCACATTATGGAGTCGCTTCACTTGCTCCACAGCCTTCTGACCAATCCTTTGATGAATGGTGGAGAAAAGTTGATTTAGCTACTAGCGGAGATGTGAGGAAGAGTCTGAATTCTCTAGTCATTTTGGGAGCCTGGAGCATTTGACGGCATAGAAATGATTGCGTTTTCAATGGTATTGTGCCAAACGTTAATATGGCTCTAGGAATGGCAAGGGATGAAGCCCATTGGTGGAGCCTGGCAAGAGCTAAGAGGATCTCTCTGCTCACTGCTAGAGGTGCAGTCTAAATGACTACTGTAGTTTTTTGGGTCGTCTCTTTTTTGTTTTAACCGGTGATCTAGTCTCCATGTACTGGTGTGTGTGTGTGGGTTTGGGTCTATGTTTGTCACTTTCTTCTTCTATTAATACAATGATACGCAGCTCTCATGCATGTCCGAGAAAAAAAACATAATTGAGAACCACCGCTTGTGTGAGGATGCAGGATATGATATGGAATTAGCAAAATCTGGTGAATATGGATTATCCATAAATTCTATGCAGATTATCTGATGTTTAAAATAGGATATCCGATAATATGTCTGCATAGACTAAAAACCAGAGGACAAATTCATAATTTAGAAAAAAAATCGTTAGATGTGAACTTTTATTTGGTGATATGGTTGTTTTATGTTCTAACTTTTGAATTGAGAACTTCCTGACGGTTATTACTTATTGGTTAATAATTTATCATTTGAGCGTGGGTACCTTGTTAAGTGTTGCTAGAACTATATACTCTTTACTCTTTACTATATACTCCCTCTGCTCCAAAAGCTTGTCATTTTAGAAAAATTTTAGACAGATTAGTGCGAAACTAAAATGACCATGGTATCCCTATTTATTAGATATCTCCTATAGAAGATTGGTTCGTCTCATATGGGTAACAGGTTGAGTTAATTGTGCTTCCAGCTATAACTAAGAATCATGCAAGTAGCCACGCTGATGTGGATTGGGCAAATTGAGCAAAACATGCAATTAAGTTGATATACGTGGACCTCGATGGCAGTCCAAAGATTACGGTGACAACTTCTGTGAGACTAAGAGCGTGTTTGGTTATCAGCAGCCAGAGTTCGCCACGTGTATATGTGGTGGCGCCACACCTGTGACGTGAAAATTCGGTGCCACACCTGTGGCAAAAATCTACACTGCAAAAGCGGTAATAAATGTGGTGTGGCCTTGGGTGCGGCAGTGGCAAGCGGTGGCGTGCAACCAAGCACCCCCTAATTCGGAATCATAAAATGACAAGTTTTTTTACGATTAAGTACTAACTTCATTCATTTTTAGTTTGCACTAGTTATAGTTCAAATGTCAACTACAAAAGATCGGAGGGAGTAATAAAAACATCAAGACAAAATAGTGACTTTGCTGCAGCAAGTTCTATCGCATAATTTCAGACTTTCATTATTAATCATTTCTAAAGGCATATAATATGAAAAACATTGCTTGCCCTGCATTATAAATAAAATATTAATGCATTAGGTTAGCTTATAATTCAAGGTGTAAATTTATATGATAAATAGGGTAGTTTATTCTTATTAGATCTAATATATATGCATGATCTAACTTTCCTATTTATGGAAAGTGACATATGGAAATGATCTACAATGTCTTTCTTCTAACATGTTTATATTTTTTTTTATAAGGAGAAAAGAATCAAAGGTGGTTCAATTGTAACATTTTTATATGAAAAAAAAATCAAACGTGATTTAGTTGTAACACATGCTTGTAATTTTTTTTAATTTAAGCTAACCTAATGCAAATAAACCAAATATGGCATACTACGTGGGCAAATAAATACGTAGAAGAAATTTGCCAAATGAATTAGATCTAATGGGGACCAAAACTGTGACATACTAATGGGCAATTTCTCATTTTTTTTCTTTTTATTAGTTAATTGTTTGCCTCTCATAAATTCAAGAGTTCAGATTTATTAGATCTCTTAGAGCGTCTTCGAGAATCTTTCTTAAACTCACTGTTTAAATATCATTCGGAGAGCCATTTGAATAAAAACCGCTCTCTATATATTTCAATCCCCCAACAACTTTTTTATATCTTATGTGCACTCTAGAGAGCCAATCTCGCTCTGCTAGCGAGAAATCCAGAAGAGAGTATATATAACAATATTTAGAAATCCAATTAGAGAAGTTGTTGGAGCGTATTTTTTCATCGAAATCTCTACTTATATGAATAAGGAAGGATATAGGAATGCTCTTGGAGTTGCTCGTACCTCCTAGGTGTAGCCCTATCTCCTACAACTAAAAAGAATAAAGTGTGGATATTTTTTTGTGCGATATTTGTTTTGGTTCGTCCATCTGCTCACTCCTGCGATCCCACAACATCTCCTTGATTGAATATTGTCTGTCATGTGATAGAGGAATCACGGCAAAATAGGAAGTAGAAAATTATTGTGCTATCCATATACACATTGCATGTTTGCATGCACCAGCACACATGGCAACGAGTAAAAGAAAAGAGAATTAACACAGAAGGAAAGAGAATTAAGATAAAAGAAACATCTTTGCATTTCTGAGAACCTTGCCAAATTTGCCTACATTTAATTACTTCCCCTCTTTGCATTTGCAAAAGGGACAGCTTTTTCCTCCTTTCATTCGGTTTCACGCTTACGTGTTCAATCACCCTCGCTTGCTGTTTCTTGCGTGAACCATAGTTGATGTCATCTGTCTTCCATGGCCCAGCCTTCTAATTCCAAGAGAAGGTCCCTACCTCTCCTTGACTGGAGATCCAGCCTGCCAGAGGATCTCCTCGAGTCCATCGGGCAGCATCTCGCGTCAGGCCACGACGTGGCATCCTTCCGATCCGCTTGCTCCCCATGGCGCGCCGCCATCTCGTTCGCGTGACCTTCGGGCCGCTCCTGCTGCTCCCGTTCGACCCCGACTCGGACCGCGTCGGCTTCTACTGTGTCCCGAAGAAGAAGGTCTTGTCCAAGACGCTGCCCGACGTGCGCGGCAAGGTGGCGTGCAGCTCCTCGTGTGGATGGGTGGCGCTCATGGACGAGGCGGCGTCCATGATGCTACTGAATCCATTCGTCGGTGCCCGTGCCCCCCGTGTTGAGCTCCCGCCAGCAGGCGAACACGTCGCGGCGGCGTCCTCATCGGAACGCGTGTCTAGGGTCCATGGCCGGTGGGTCCTCCATTCCACCAACGGCTACGGGGACGCGGATGCCGTAAGCAGAGCCATCAAGCTAGAAGACATGAGGGCGCGTGTTCTTCCGTGAGATCGTGCTCTTGGCGCCGCCGACCGCGAGTGCGTGGCTATGGTCATGCTTGGGTGCTCCACGGAGGTCACGTTCTGCCGGGTTGGAGTCGACGGTGCATGGACGCTGCTCGACACCAAATCGGAGTTCTCCGTGGGGTCCATCGTCCATTACGAAGACAAGTTCTTGGCGATCGACTGCACTAGAGAAATCTCCGTCTGCAGCAGCAATGTGCAGCTCACCGTTTGATTCCACGAGACACAGAGCTTCACCTACAGTAGCGCGATCTACAAGTGCAACCTCCACGACCGTACGTTGGAGTGGTCCAGGGTGAGGGACATCGGTGATCAGACATTGTTCGTGTCTAAACATTTCAATGAAAGTTTCAGTGGAACAAGTGTATCCAAGTACAAGGAGAACAAAATCTACATGTCTGAGCCATTATATGGGGATCCATACGACTTGGTCCATCGACTGGAGATCGTTGATATTGCTATCCGGCGCATCCGAAGTGAAGCTCGTTCAGAAAAAGATGCAGGGTTCCGAGGCTCTAGATTGGATTCGACCCAATCTCTAGAAGCTCTAGAGTTTGTGAGCCTGCGACGCCGCGCACTCCGTGACTGTGTTAAATTTATAAACTTTACTTTTTGGATTAAATGTCACTTTAACGTTAGTATTTAATTTAACAGTATTGTTATCTTATCGTGCGATATGTGTGTTTTTAATATAAGTTGTTAGTTATCCCGTAGCAACTTACGGACACGCTACCCAGTAAATAAGAGAATTGTGGAAGTTTAGTAGTAATATCTATGGATTTAATTTGTTTCATACTCGCGGAGACTCGAAGTGCAAAAAGGAGAAGTCGGCCCCACATCGTCTATACAGTATTTTACCCCAGATCTCGCCGCAAACACACATCGTCACAAAACAGCCGTATCCGTCCTCTGCTTCTCTTCCACTGCGCCACGCCAATCCACAAATGGCGACCCGCGTTCTGCTGATGCTTCGGGAAACCTCTCCGTGGGCGCTGGCCGGCGCGGCGGCGTCCGTGGCGCTGCTGTGGCTGGTGGCCTGGACGTTGGAGTGGGCCTGGTGGACGCCTCGGCGGCTCGACCGGGCCCTGCGGGCCCAGGGCCTCAAGGGCACCAGGTACCGCCTCTTCACCGGCGACCTGAGGGAAACTGCCCGGGTTAACCGGGAGGCCCGCAAGAAGCCGCTGGCGCTCGGCTGCCACGACATCGGCCCCCGCGTGCAGCCCATGCTTCACAGCACCATAAACGAATACGGTATAGTTTCTATGTACTCCAATCAACCCGCTATCCAAATAATTTTACACCTTTCCGTTTTCATTTCATTTCCCTGATATCAAAACACGCACGTTAATAGCGATTCGGCTTGCTTTACTGCAATTGTTACGATGGATGTTGTTCCTGAACTCTGAAAATGGGCACACATATACATGATCAGATGGGGAAAAATAAGTTCTTTAGCATATTTGGACTTTAGCAGTACAATTATCTGGGCCTTGCGATTTGTTAACGTGTGGAAAATTCCTTGGTTGTGCCGCTGAAAAATGAATAACTGACGATATGGGCGTGGCAGAGAAAACAGGGTAGCTTAATGCAGCACTGCATGATTTCCCTTCTATGTCCTATCAAGTAGCACACTTGATGTTCTGTAAAGATTATGTAGCAGTACCGTGAAATTTATGCACATGTGTACTTGATAGGATGACTATTGTATTAAATAACAAAATTGAATGAAAGAAACAGAAAATACGTTTATCTTCTAGTCTTCTCACTTCTTTAGACTAATCCTGTTTTCGAAACTCAACTGCAGGGAAACTATCGTTCACTTGGTTCGGCCCAACACCAAGGGTGATGATTCCAGACCCGGAGTTAGTCAAAGAGGTGTTATCTAATAAGTTTGGCCACTTTGGCAAACCAAGGAGTACCCGCATTGGGAAGTTGTTAGCCGATGGGGTAGTAAATCATGATGGTGAAAAATGGGCAAAGCACAGGAGAATTCTTAATCCTGCCTTTCACCATGAGAAAATAAAGGTATTTTTTTTAGATGATTGTTCTATAAATGGATTTTATTTTTTTTACTATTTCACATTGCATTTGTGTTGTATATTGGAGAGCAGTTCCCTAAATAGACTATTGGTGATTGTTTTATTCACAGCGGATGCTGCCAGTATTTTCGACCTGTTGTATTGAAACGGTTACTAGATGGGAGAATTCAATGCCTTCTGAGGGATCTTCTGAGATAGATATCTGGCCTGAGTTCCAGAATCTTACTGGAGATGTTATCTCAAGAACCGCGTTTGGTAGCAACTATCAAGAAGGGAGGAGAATTTTCCAGCTGCAAGGAGAACTAGCTGAACGCCTTATTCAGTCTATTCAGACAATATTTATCCCAGGCTATTGGTTTGTTACGTTTTCCTCTACTAAATAGCAGCAAAGTTTTATTCATGTGCAATTGCGTATCCAAGCATTTGAATACATGAAGATTTATTTTATTGATTACTCCTCAGTCCTCTCCTTGTTTTTATAACTGTAATTCGTCATAAAAGAATATTTTTAGGATTGTTGGCGCTTTTAGTACTAAAATTGATTGCTGTGTCAAATGGAAAAACGATTTTTATAAAGAATATTCAGCATAGCAGAATGCAAGTCTTCTGTGATAACACTGTTGAGCATATGCAGGTTCTTGCCCACCAAAAACAACAGAAGGATGAAAGGAATCGATCTAGAGATCCGCAAAATTCTCCGTGAAATAATTGGGAAAGAGAGAAGGCTACTAAAAACGGCGAAACAAATAACGATGACTTGCTGGGCTTATTACTGGAGTCAAACACAAGGCAATCAAATGGAAATGCAAGCCTGGGATTGACAACAGAAGATGTCATTGAGGAATGCAAGCTATTTTACTTTGCAGGTATGGAGACAACATCAGTCCTGCTTACATGGACACTTATTGTGCTAAGCATGCACCCAGATTGGCAAGAGCGAGCAAGAGAAGAAGTGTTGAGCCACTTTGGAAGAACCAGACCAGATTTTGATAGCTTGAGCCGCCTGAAGACTGTAAGTGTAAAATCCATGTTCTACTTTATTCCAACATTCCAAAATTGCAGATTACTAAAGGGATATGTGATATCCATTCCTTTATCAAGTTAATGCAGACTAAGTAAAAAAAGATTAAGTAAATCAGTTTAGAAATGGTTTGTTTTTATCAATTCAATAATAGCTAATTAACATAAACCTCATAATGTGATTCTGGTGGAGAACTGTGGGTTTAAATCTAAAGTAGTTGTGGTTAAATCTCAGCAATACAGTATATCTCATATCCATTTCTGAGTATGAATATGCTGTAAATGGATGCTTTGGAGAGAAATGCCACTAAGTGTTAACTGGAACATTCTTTGAGGAAAACTAAATAAGCCAGTGTTTTCCATACCGTATAACTGAAGCAACAATTTGATCCTATGTCATATATGTGCAGGTGACCATGATTCTACATGAGGTCCTTAGGTTATACCCACCGGCAACCTTTCTAACCAGAAGAACTTATAAGGAAATGGCGCTCGGTGGAATCAAATATCCTGCAGGAGTGAACCTTCTTCTGCCCATCATCTTCATTCACCATGATCCCGACATTTGGGGAAAAGACGTAAGTGAGTTCAATCCAGAGAGGTTTGCCAACGGAATATCCAACGCAACCAGGCATCAGGCCGCTTTCTTTCCGTTCGGAGGGGGGCCCAGGATCTGCATCGGCCAGAGCTTTGCATTGCTGGAAGCCAAGATGGCGCTATGCACCATCCTCCAGCGCTTCTCCTTTGAGCTCTCGCCATCCTACACCCACGCGCCCTACACCGTGATAACACTGCACCCTCAGCACGGTGCTCAGATAAAGCTGAAAAAGCTTTGACCGTGATGCTCATGCTCGCTGGCAGTGGCAGCAGCTCCTTCTATGCTGCTACCGAATACTCCCTTGCTACCAACTGACCGTATATCTAGAAAAGTCAGAGCCTCTTACAACTTGGAATGGAGGAAGCAGTAACTTTCCATTAGTATTTAGTTTTAGAATATGAATAAAAAGAGGGTGTGTATTAATGGGGAATAGGTTCCCTTGTGTGCATTGTGATGCAATTTTGGGAAGATTTGGCAAAGAACTTAATTATACAATATGTAATGCCTTTAAATTCTATCTTACGCCCCCATTTTCTTTTTATAGGGTGCAGTAGTACTTGAAAGTAGTCTTTGCAAGTAGGAATATATACATTGCATTTTCATTTTTCTTCTAGTGTATGTGTGTGTGTGTATATATATATATATATATATATATATATATATATATAGAGAGAGAGAGAGAGAGAGAGAGAGGCTATTCTGCAGCTGATCATAGAATAACTTATTCTATAGCCATCTTAATTTACGATAATATTTGTACCAATTTATGATAACATGAATATGCATTTACGATACTCGTGTTACTACAACTCACGGTGATATTTATCATAATGTTCTAGTAAATCATTTAGTAAGGAGTTACTATAATCTCGTAAATTAGAATAGTAATTATCGTAACTCAAAGTAGCCACAAAATAAGTTATTCTATGGCCAGCTGTAAAACAGTAGTTCTATATATATATATATATATATTGCCAATCGCTAAAAGGTCAATATTATATTAGATGATATGTCAAACTCAAAATCTATTAATACAAATTTTTTTGATATGTTAAAGATGTGCATATATGTAGCACCCGGTTTTAAGAACAAAACCAGATACGCACCATATATGAGCCTAAAAAGTCAAATATCACATATAGCTATAAATAAGGGTAGTATCAAAAAACAATGCTCAATATATAACGTACTTAGTATAAAGGATATAACCTTAGACAACAAACAGCGGAAAGACAACTCCGATCTTCGGGTGAAGATTCCAATCCCACAGGGACAACTGACTGGTTGATCACAAGCCTAATTTCTCCAAACTCTAGCAATCTGGTACTCATCTGGGATTTTTATCAAATAATTGAAAAATAAAGCAAGCGTAAGTATATGTCGTACTCAACAAATATAACATAGGGTTCATGAGGCTCAAAAGGCTGACACTGGTTAACTGCGATTAGCTTTTAATGAGTCATCTTTTAGCAATTGGGTGACAACAAGTTTATTCACAAGCCCATATAAACACATGATCAGGTAAACATGAATAATGAATAACATAAACAGTAATCATTAGTGAGCATCTTCATCATCCGTATCATCAATATTCATCATCTATTCCGTAAGAGTTCTAAGGCCGCTCGTAACCGTGAGCACGGCTGATATACCAGTTTTATAACTCTGCAGAGGTTGTACACTTTCACTGTGAGTTGTGTTTTACCATTTCACCCGAGGCGGCCAACCTCTTGACCCACTACTAAGGAAGGTCGGCAGGGTTCACTATGAAGTGTTTCAAAGGTTCGTCTAACAAGTTAGGGCCATTAAATTCACTCGGCAAACAGATGTAGAGCCCCCCTTCCCGATGGCACAATGTCGCACAGCCTATACACAAGGGGACAGAGGCCGCACTATACCCAATTCGTCAAGCCATTTTACGTCAATAAAGATAACCACTAACAAGTTAGAAAAGGTCCTCATACTGAGATAAAGGAGCCATGTAGCCCTCACAGTTGTACTGTAAGTCCCGGATAATCACTTACAGATAATTTCTTAGGGAGAGAAATCTAGAGCACCATAATAACAGCCCGATACTCTAGCCCTCTTGAGCCATGTTGCTAAAAAATATTTTTAGTGTTTATTGCATATGCCATTAGTCAAGTTACAAGATCATGGCCTTTAATTGAGCGCTAGCATCATACTACCCAATGCAATACCCTATAGGTATCAAGGTAACAAAGTACTAGAAAATCCTTAGTGGTAATCAAGGTAGACACATGCAATATAATTAAGTGATTATATGTGAATAGGTAACAAGGATGGTCCCATACTATACTTGCCTTAAAACACCGATCCTTCGGTAAGGTTTAATCTTCAACGTCCTTCTTCTTCTTCTTGATCACAACGTATATCTCACCGACTGGACGTAATCATAGAACACCACACAAACATCCATACACATACATGCATAGCATACAATTACATCTATATTAGAACAGTACACCAATCATAGAAAAATAAGTAAAAGAGTTTGAAACACGATTCTATGCATCGCTACGAACACAAAGTCATGAGAGGCACGCTAATCGGAGCTACGGTAAACAAGGTACAACTACCGATAGATTTGCTTTGAAAAGAAACTATAGACTTTATTTATTTTAGCTATATAAAACATGTATAAGATACTTCAGAGAAATATCTTAGTTGAGTTAAGTCAAATTATACTTGATTTAGAAAAATAAGGTAAAACTAATCATATAATTGACCAAGGTGAAAAGCCTAAGTTACTTTTAATTAGAAAAATTCAATTGCATAATCATTATTCAAGTTAGGCGTTAGATAATAAAATTCCAGAGCTCTTGACATGGAAAACATTGATACTAATGCGTATATTAGGTCGTTACGAATCTAACGCAACTTGAACAGGTCAAATCGGAGTTAAAACGGAGAAGACATGGCCTACTGAAGGTAGTGGCAATTTTGTAAATAGAGGGAACTTGATTTTCAAATTTAAAAATAAATAAAATCTAATTTTAAACCGGCCAAGGACTACGGATACTATTTTGAAGAAAGACAGGGGCTCTTTAAAAAACTGCAGGGACGACGGGTTAGAACTTAAAATCTTGCGGGGGCTCTTTGGCAAAAAGGCAAGGGCAAAGGGGTACAGGCTAACTTGGGCCGTTGGATTGATTCTGGACGGCCTAGATTAGAAAGGAGGGGGAGAGAGAGACGCCAACGGCCGGAACAGTGCCAGGCGTGGCGGCTATCCATGGTTGGCGGTGAGAAGCTCGTCAGCGAAGCTTGAAATCGGCCCTAGAGACCACGAGAGAGCAAACCAAAAACACGGGGAGAAAGAGGACGGTGAGGCGAACTCAACTCAGCCAATCTAGGCGGCGTGGAGTGGACGGCGACAACGCGGTGCGCGTGGCGGCTAGGGTTCGGTTTAGTGGCTATGAGCTCGGGACGAGGTGAGGCGGCTTCGGCGACTTGATGGGAGGCGGCACGGTGCGGGGCTGCTATTTATGGCCAAGAAGCAACGTGGGGCGCAAGGAAAGGCGGACGAGGCGGGGCGGCGTCGGACTCCTACGCGGTAGCGGTGCAGAGTCCGGCATGGACGAGAGAGGAAGACGACGCGAGGAAGGAAATGATGGTGCTGGCACGCGGGCCCCACTTATCGACGACTGCGTGCGGGAAGATGGAAAGCGGCGTGGCGCGGGCTTAACTGGGCCATTGCGCATGGCTTGGGCCGGCCCGTTGCGGAGAGAGGGAAGCGGGGAGAAGAAGAGAGGCCGAGCGGGGTAGCGGCTCACGGCGGTAAAATCGGAGCTAGCCGGCTTGCTGTGCCGAGAACAGAGAGGAGGAGAACTGGGTCGCTCGGGCCAGAAATGAAAGAGAGAGTTTTTCTTTTTATTTCTTTTCTTTTCTGAATCCTATTTTCAAATCCATTTTCAAACTTAGTTTGAAATAATTTGAACTTTGGTCAAATCCACACAATACAATAAAACATATGGGTCAGCATGAATGCACAAAAATGTTGCTAAGCCTTGTGATAAATTTTAATTTAATGAAAATTTATTATTTCCCCATGTTTTCATGAGCATAAAAATACAAAATTAAATCATTTTAGCTCTATTTCAAGAGAAGCAAATTTTAGGGTGTTACAATACAACTTGACTAATGTTTGGTTAAAACTGAAAAATGTTGAAATTTTGAAATTCTAATACACTATTGTTGAACAAGGATGGATAATTAACTATCACCTTATTAACTAGCCTATCAACCCGTGCTCTCAGATGGGCTACTACCTTAGGAAACATCAACAATAGTTATTGTTTAATACATATGACTACTTCTTCCATTTTTTATAGGTCACAACTTGACATGACACACTCTTCCAAATTACACTTTGATCATTTATTTATTTTATATTATATTGTTTATGTTTATAAGCTTACAATAGTTGGATAGTATATTTGATCACAAATATAACCGTATAAAGTTTGTATTATAATAGTTCAAAAATGTTAGTCATTGGTCAAAGATTTTAAAGTTTGAATTTTGATATGCATGTGCGCCTTATAAAAATTGATGGGAGTAATACAAAATGTGTTTATATTAAATTATCCACACTTCTTGTTGTTTTTGTTAGATAAGTGTCGAATATGGGAGTAATACAAACTGTGTTTTTGTTAAATTATCCAACTAGACGTCCGATGTACACCGGACGCCCTTGGATCGGACAAGTCTGGTGCTTTGTGTGAAGGAAATCTAGAGAGTTTGAAGTTTGAAAATACCTCAGCTAGAATTACCGAATGTGTCCAGCGTGGCTTCGGATGCCCCACTGGACATGGGTTCCAGAGAGGTTGCAAACAGGAGTTTTGGGCATTACATTCACCGGACATGTTCGGTGAATGCCATCGGACATGAACAGTGTCCAATGGCTAGTTTTCAGAGCTATTGGAATTCGACCATGGGGTGTCTGGTGCACACGTTCGGTGTGAACCGGACCCGCCCGCAGTGGGTGCTCCAAGGGGGTAACGGTTGGATTCACTTGTTGGCTTATAAATAGGTGGTGTGGCTAGCTTTGGCCACTCTCTTGGAACCCCATTCACTTGTCATTGCTGATGATCAGAGCTAGGTTACCGTCAATTTCAAAGCTTAACAACCTATGGTGTAACAATGGCTACACATCATGTTGGCAAGGCGACCACACTTTGATGCACAAATTATGACTATTGGAGGAAGAGAATGTGCTTGCATTTTAAGGCTATGAGTCAAAAGATATGGCGTGTTGTGGTGGAGGAGATTGTTGTGCTTGACCCAACACCAAGAAAGAAGAAAAGTTGCAATTGAATGATCAAGCTTTCAATGTGATCTATGAGGCCCTCAATCTCAAGGTGTGTGTATCAATCAAAGATTTTAACTTTGCATTCCAAGTGGGGAAGAGGCTTGAGGATTCATATGAGGGCACATCAGAGGTCAAGGTGGCCAAGCTATACATCTTCAAGGATAAGTATGCAAAATTCAAGATGTTGGAAGATGAGAGTGTGTCGGAGATGTTCCATAGGCTCAATGTCATTGTAAATGAGATAAGAAATTTGGGGCACAAGGTTGATGATGAGGACTTCTCTCACTAGTTCTTGAGACGCCTCCCACCAAGGTTTGACACATTGGTCACAATTATTGTTAGAGCTAACCTAAAGGGAGTAACCCCCACCCAAGTACTAGGTGATGTGGTGACACAAGGCACATAACGTGTGGAAAGGGAGAAGGTGTACACAACAGATGAGAAGAAGAAAAAGAGTGTCATTCAAAGCCACAAAATCATCCAAGGGCAAGAGCAAGAAAAGGAAGAATCAAGTGATGATGATGAAGGCCCATGCTCAAATGAAGAGGATGAAGAAATGGCCCTATTTGTGAGAAGATTTAGCAAGTTCATGATGAAGAAAGGCTATGGGGCTAGAAGAAGAAGATCTTTATCCAAGAGGAAGGAAGCAAGGTGACTCTACAAGTGTGGTATCCAAGATCATGTCATGCTGATTGTCCACACAATGATGAAAATGACAACAAGTCAAACAAGGACAAGGAAGGCAAGAAGATGACATTCAAAGAGAAGAAGGGGCATGCATATTGTGTTGAGTGGGATTCTGACACTTCAAGTGATTGTGATGATGATGACCAGAAGAGCACAAAGAAGAAAGCACTTGCAAGCATCGCCGTCAACAACAAGCCTTCTATCTTCGACACTCCATCATCATGTTTCATGGCCAAGGGCCCTAAGGTACAAGATGATGAGAGCGCTAGTGGAAGTTAGAGTGAGGATGAGGAGCCCTCCAAGGAGGAACTCATTGAGCTATTGCAAGAGGCTCATTCTCTCAAAAAACTCGACCTGTGGAGGGTAAGACATCCCCTGGGTACCAAATTAAGAAGGACCCCTTCTCACGTAGGTCGAGAAACCCCCCGAACCCCTGCCCCACCCAAACACAGTGGCACCATAGCCCATGTGAGAACAACCACAACCGGGGCCGAGCCTTAGACTTGTGCTTTGGCATGTGATAGATGAGGGATTTTTATCCTTAGCCTAAAATCTGCTCCCATGGGGAGTCAAACTCAGGAGCCGAGTGCTACTTAGACCACCTAACCAACTCAGCTAGAGGCCCTTTCATAGAGGCTCATTCTCTCATGTCCAAGAAGAGAGAAGGATTCAAGGAATTGTGCAAGAGGCACAAAGCTCTGGAGCAATCTCTTATGGAGCATTTGGCTACTAATGAGGCTCTTATTGATACTCATGAGAGGTTGAAGCTCACTCCTCTCTCCTTGCACAAAAGGAGTCTATTGCAACTAGCAACTTAGGAGTAACTTGTGATAATCTTGATGAATCTTTCTATACTCCTATTGTTTTTGCGGCCACTAATCCCTCTTGTAGCACAAACACATCACCCATAAGTGATGGTTTCACTTGTGATTCCACCATCATTGTAGAAAATAAGACCCTTAAGAAGGAGGTTAATGATCTCACATATGTGCTTGGCATAGCATATGGTGGAGATGCCTGCTTGCTCAAGTGCCTTAGTAGCCAATGGTTCTCTCTTAACAAGAGGGCTTAGGCTATGTCCCAAATAGTGGCAAAAGACCTTTGCTTCTCACAAGACTCATTTTGTGAGGGGTAATGGTGAAAGGTCCTAAATGGCTAGAGGGGGGGTGAATAGCTTATAAAACTTCTCTACAAATATACTAAAGCAAGTGGTTAGTACACTAAATGGCGTAATGCAATTTTGCTCTTGCTCTACAAGGGTTGCAAGCCACCTATACCAACAATTCTAGTTGCCATGATCTATAGGCACACACAGTGCTATGTCACTACTCTCTAAGTTAGTGAGCTCTCAAAGACTAACTAAAGAGCCTCACTAACCAAACTAACAAGCTCTCAAAGACTAACTACACTAAAGAGCTAGACTAGGCAAGAATGTAAATAAAGTAAATACAAGAGAGTGTGAAGGGTGATTCTACTGCTATGGCAAGGGAGATGCACCGATCAAAGAATACCAAGTGAGTCACCGAGAGAATTCCAATCACAATTGACACAAGAATTTTTCTCCCGAGGTTCACGTGCTTGCTGGTACGCTAGTCCCCTGTTGTGGTGACCAACACTTGGTGGTTTAGCGGCTAATAGGTATCACACACCTAGCCAACACTTGGAGCCACAAGAACCTATCCACAAGTGAGGTAACTCAATGACACGAGCAATCCACTAGAGTTACCTTTCGGCGCTCCACCAGGGAAGGCGTAAGACCCCTCACAATCATCGGGAGGTGGCCAAGAACAATCACCAACTCTTGCTAACACTCCTCCACTACTCCAAGCCATCTAGGCGTCAGCAGACGCCAAGAGTAACAAGAGAACCATAGCAAATCGATCCCCAAGTGCCACTAGATGCAATCACTCAAGCAAATGTAATTTGGATCACTCCTAACTCACTTAGGATGCACAACCAAGCAAGAGAATGAGTAGGAGAGGTTTGGCTCAGCTCAAAGGATGCTATCACATGTAAGAATGACCAAGAGAGTGAGCCAAAACCAACCAAGATCTATTTATAGAGCCCCCCAACAAATTATAGTCGTTATGCCCTCGGGGAGGTCTGTATCAAGGCTCTGGACCATGGTTTCGGACCATCTACAGTGAGGGTCCGGACCCTTGGATGACGCAATGT
The DNA here is from genome assembly GCA_904845875.1 of Miscanthus lutarioriparius. Taxonomy (NCBI): domain Eukaryota; kingdom Viridiplantae; phylum Streptophyta; class Magnoliopsida; order Poales; family Poaceae; genus Miscanthus; species Miscanthus lutarioriparius. The sequence continues at coordinate 44,994,423 of CAJGYO010000005.1, forward strand.
GACCATATGTTCAAACGCATCCACTTGATCCCAACGGTCACTAAAAGTCACACCTCTCAGCTTAGCTTCGGACCCTAGCTCTGGACCAAGGTCCGGACCAACTCTGCTTAGGGTTCGGATGTATGCAAAGAGGTTCCAGAGAGGGAAAATAGATCTGGAACCTGTCTAGACCAAGAGTCCGAACCATCTCAGGGTCTAGACCCTTCAAACGCATGTAAAAACACTCAATCAGACCCAGAAAACATGGTCTAGACCCTAGCTCTGGACCAAGGTAACATGGTCCGGACCCAGGTGACATAGTCTAGACCCGAGATCTTGACTTGGTCCTGAGCCGGTGTCCTGAGCTCTAAAATGACTATAACTGTTCGCTCCGAACTCCGATTTCGATGATCTTGGACATTTTGGAAAGCTTATGCAGAGGGCTACACATCCCACATGCACATTTGTTCTGAAGCACAATAGAACAACATATAATTCCCATCTAAGAACCATTAATGTTCAACACAGACCAACAGGATCATCTCACAATAGTCCTGTTGCCCTCGCCATCAGGTTCCTGTTGACCTTCTCACCTCCAAATTAACTTCTATCTCTTCACCCTTGCTCTCAAGTGCTAAACACATTGTGTATCATCATTGTGCACGTGTGTTAGCATTTTTCAAAGCATTTTACAAGGGTTAAGTGTTAGCACACTGTGGCAGAACCGCCCGAAATAACATGCTTTCGGAGGCGCTCATCTTCCACTAGACACTAAGCACCCCAAAAATTAGCTACATCGGATGGTTCCGTCGAGCACACCCAAGGGAGAACTCAAACAATCCACATTTTCACCCAGGATCCAATAATGAGAACGAGTTTACAATACTTAGTCCATTTCATACATCAAGAGTTCTCGGAAATACATTATTACAAAACCAAGTTTAGAGTGTCGAATTTAAAAAGCGGAATTGAAATAAACATCTAACGATAAAATACAAGGATCCATCTGTGCCCACCAGAAGAATCCTCCACGCAACAACCACTTCTCAAGCTGCACCTATAATAGGGATAAATAAATTCTGAGTACACATTGTACTCGCAAGACTTACCCGACTAGTGAGAATAATTTCCCGACTCCAAAGGATATGATAAGCTTTATGATTTGCTGGGTTTCCTTTTTGTGAAAAGTAATACTAGTAGTGAATCTTTATGTATGTATTTTATTAGCAGTCATGATTAGTTCATTAGCTAACCATTCTATGTAAGCACATGTTCTACTTTAAAGCAAGAGTTGAGCAATCAGATCCATTTCACCATCTTCATCTTCCAGTTATTACTATGGTGCTAGATCGTAGACAAGTCGTATCGTATCACACAGCAATTCGCTAACCAATGTATCCTAGCTGGGTACCCCAAAACACACGCCCCGCTTGTACCCCAGGCACAAGCAAGACCAACCCACCACTCTCCTATTAGGGGGTCTAGGTCCCCGTCCAAACTTGGACTTCAAGCCCCCACTCCTGAGTCCCGGACTCAATATGGTGCTTAGACCTCCACCATCCCTATCTTCAATCAGTCAGTCCAGAAAGAGCCAGAACCCACAACAAGAAAGCAATGAGCCTACCCGCTCCCATAAGCAAGTATGTGCTCAGGATAATAAGTTTCTGACCTGACTAGAATCCACAGCAACGGACGGTCCTTAATCGACACGGACATGAAAAATAATGTGACCAAGGTATGCCTCGTTGGCCGTGGGACACAACCTATTACACCCACCAATATCCGTACCATATCCCTACCCGGTCTCTTTTTTTTCACCATTTTATCATGAGAGTAATAATAATAATCACCTATTGTGAGTAACGACAGATTACTCACGCTACCGATAGTCCAAGTATAGCAGCTACTCGACCTATGCTAGTAGGACTCATAGGTAGGTTATCTATGCATGTAGTTTCAATATAAATCCTATAACGTAAATGCACATCACACACACACACACACATATATATATATATATATCCAGTGATTATTCAAAATAAGGGTTATGCACCGGGGCTTGCCTTGGGCAGGCGGATTGTCAGCTGAGTCAGTTGGTGATGGCTATTGGACCTCCTCCTACACAAGGACTCCATCAACTCATTCTCTACATGCATGCAATGATGATGCAACACTTAGTATTTTGGCAACAACAACTCTTAAAATAAGAACACACATGCTAAGCTACTAAGCTAGATCTAATGACTTAGGAACTAAGCTAATCATTATCTCTACCAAATAGATTCCATGCTCACCCTACAAGTGCTTAATTTTTATAAACCAATATCATGCCATTATTCATTTAGCCTTAATAAGTATTTAGTCACCATATTAAATAGTCTATTTTAGGGCTACAAAAATTACAGTGAGCATATAATAATACAATGAAGCTACTATAAAAATTTTAGAGTTTTTGCTAACGCCAATCTACCACAAAAATTCCTACAATAATTAACTTAATAATATTGGACACTCTCAAATGATTCAATAGATCCTAGTATCAACAAGCACATATATGAACTAAATACACTAACAAATAGAGCACAATTTTAGGAACCTAACAAAATTTGTTTCATAATTTTTGGATATCTATATTATTTTATATTAATTACCAAAGTTTAGCTTAGAATTAAAATGAAAAGCTATTTCTATTTTCCACGAAAAAGATAAACCGATTTCGGCCCCACGCGGCCCACGTGGGGCGCGGCCCACGCGCGGACGCGGCCTATGGCGGGGAGCCCCGCGCGTGTTGGCACTCTTGCAAAAATGCCCTCGCGTTATCAGACAATAGCGCGAACACTACACGTACTATTTCTATAGACAATGACTTTGCAACGGAGCCCTCATATCTTTTCACCTTCGCACCGGAGAGGTCCCCGAGATGCCCCGCGCTATCCAGCGCTGCAGGCGGTGGCACTAGGAGGTACGCCGGCCACCCGAGACCCTTGCAGACCTAGCTAGGGGACCGATGCTCGCCTATGGGCCAACGTGCGATGATGGGCGGTGGTTGCACGAATAGGGGTGAAGCAGAGCGGGCTCTCCTAGGCAGCGGTGACCTGCAGCAGCGGTAACCGTGTTCTGGTGAGCCACAGTATACAACAGATAATAGAAGTCATGAGTAAGCATCAGTGATGCACCACGATCCTACTCATGGCGGTGTCCTGGCCGGAGATGCCCCGAGCAAGTCTGGTCGTGTGCGCGCGGCGAGCTCGACGGTGAACTATAGCAACATGGCCATGTTAGCGGCATGGAGGTGGCACTAGGGCTACGACTAGCATGTGCACGATGAAGAGGGGTTCTAGGCGAGGCTAGTGGTGCGGTCAATTCAATGTGAGATGGTGAGGTTGGAGTTGGACACGATGAGGCGGGCTAGGCCTTAATGGCGCGGCGATGGGAGCAAAGCTTCAAAATTGGAGCTCGGCCTGGCCGTAATCAAGGCGGGGTGGGGCGGTTAGCAAGAGGACTAAATGAGGAGACGTGGGCATGAGAAATTGTTGAGAGGTGCTCGCTCTTTGACTCGCCGTGACCACGACTCGACGGCGGCAGAAATCAGAGGAAGAAAGAGAGAGACAGGACGCGGTAGGTGGGCTCAGCTCATCCTCGCCTTGGCGGGGCGCGAGCGGTGAGATCAGAAGACCCACACACCGACGCTAGCTGACAAGCACGTGCCCCCAACCGGCGTGGCCCGCGCGGCCGTTGTATCTTAATTGACATGGTGACGGTGGCTCGACCACGTGTGCACGGCAGAGGCAACACGCACAGGATCGGCAACAGCGCAGAGATGCAGTGGATAGGCACGGACATGACGATGATGTGACAGCAACGGTAGCATCATGATGCGAGGCAGTAGTGGACGGATGCAACGGCAGTGCAGCGTGGCCGCGGCGGCACCAACGGCGGCAGCGTAAGACTAGGCAGTAGGGTGCGGGGCCAGCGGCTCGCTGTGGCCAGCCTCGACCAAGCCTAGGCGGCACGATCGACCAAGCACGGCGGTATGGGGTGACCGTGCGGGACGCGGCCATGGACGCGGTGCGGGGTGGCCGCGCGGTGACCGCGCACACAGCGCCACCATCCCGAGACATGTGACGTGCACGAATTTTAAAGTTCTCAACACGACCAAACGGTCGCCCCAGGAGCCAAACTAGCTTCGCCATGCTCAAGATGGCATATGAGACTACCAAATCGAGCTATAACACTACACCACCCTTTAACCCAATCTCTCACAATAAATTGCTAAATATAGCAATGTCTAGCGGTTGGCAGACTTGAAAAATTCTAAGTTTTTTAGCTGGATTTATTTTCAATTTCCATTTCTAGACTATAAGAAATACCAGCTAGTAACATTATTTTTCTACAACAACTATTTTATTGTCATCTACAAAGTTTGCACTTCAAACTTTATTTAAGTGTCACATACATGTTCTATAGTATTTTTGCTTAATAAAAATTGGTTTTCAACCTTAAGTGATATAACATGACTATTGAATCCTTTTTATGTATCATTTGTGTTAATAATTTTTATTTCAAGAAATTTATTTTTACACCTTCTCACATGCATTATCAAAAAAACATGATGCTCATGACATAGTTTAGCAAGTTGTTTAAGCGGTAACACTGAGGGTGTTACACACACTAGGTCCTAATGCATATGCATGAATCACTTCACCTAGTGGCACTTGATAGTTGCTTTAACCGAGATTCTCCCCTCTTGATAGTATGACTATCTATCCTAAATCTACTCACATCCACTTGTTTTCTTGAGTGGCAAAAAAAATGCTCCTAACAAATATACCTTTGCCTTGAGCCATTTTGTTTTTCTCTTTCTTCTTTTCCAAGTTTGGAGCTTGATCATCATCATCACATGTCCACCAACATCACCATGGACTTCATCTTTGCTCCATCACTTGCGTGTACTAACCTATCTCATGTTCACTTAGAGCCAAAGGTTAATACCTAGGGTTTCATCAATTAACCAAAACCAAACTAGAGCTTTCAATCTCCCCCTTTTTGGTAATTGATGACAACCCTTTTACAAAGATATGAATTGAAATCATTTTGAATCCATGCTGCTTGTTCAAGTATTTTTACCATGTGTAAAGGATTTGGACAAGTTTCATGAACCTGAATTGGTAGCGTTAGCTCCCCCTACATATGTGCTAAGAGTTTGGATTGAAGTTTACACATATGCATAGATAGGAAATGTGGGAGAGTAACGACTACCCAATGATGCTAAGGTGTAAAGAATGGACCTTTGAAGTGTGATACCAATCAGAATTGCCATTTGAACACCATCCATAGCACCACGGTTAGTTAGATAGCACTTGCAAAACACAAACACTAGATAACTCATGAGATCAACATTATAAACAAGGCTCTAGTACCACTTGTAAAACATGCAAGGCACATCTAACTATCATCCTATGTATGCTAGTTTTTTATTTCATCAATCATTTTCTACAATCTAGCATACACCACACAAGCATGGATATAGAATTTAAAACTTGTGCCATGCAAGCAAACATATGTAATGCACATTCAAATGCAACATATAAGTTTATGAGCTTGCTCCCCCTATTTGTGTGCTTCAAATTTTAATTGATCCCCTTCCTTTGCCATATCATTTGTTTGCTCCCCCTATCTTACTATCTTTGTGAATTACTTCTCCCTCTTTGTCAACAATTACCACAAAAGGTGAGCTCAAATTTTAGATAGGTTGGGTGAAATCATGTTATGTGAGGATCATTTTCCCAAATTTGGTTCAATCTAGATTACTTGCAAAAGATATTTAACTTGGTTTGATCCAATGACAAGCTTCTTCACACCTCATTTCAAGGGTTATCTTGATAATGTTGAGTTAAACACTTATGGCTCAGTCTCTAGATTAAACACTAGGTTCACATGCCCATAAACATATCATATGATACCACTAGATCAATTCAATCATAAAAGCAATAGTGGTACCATACTAGCATCAAATTCATTTAATTTTTATGAATGAGCCTAAGACATGTGAGGAATGACTAGATGCACTAAACACGTCCTTAGCAAAGTATGAATGACATGTCAATCAATTTTACCTTGCTTTGCTCGAAGGAGAGGCACGTCATATAATGGGGGTGCATCAACACATATTTGAGAAATCCAATATGTTCAATTCATTCCTTAGCTAGCAAAACCTTTTCTCATCAAGTGGTGGGAGCACTTGAACTTGATTGCTTGCACTTGGTTGGTCATTTGGTTGAGATGATAAACTAGCCACTTGTTGATCTTGTACTTGAGCACCTATTGTACTAGCTTGATTTTGATCATGAGAGCCACTAGCTTGCATAATTGAGTTAGAGAGCACTTATTCTTTGTCATCTTCAACTTCAATCACTTCTCTAGGCCTTATATCACCAATGTCCATCTTCTTTATTGCATTAGCCAATTGAGTGCCTCTCACATCATCTAGATTCTCATCTTTCTCTTAGGAACCATTTGTTTCATCAAAGTCCACATCATGAACCTCCTCAAGAGTACCACTAGCCAAATTCCAAACTCTATAAGCCTTGCTAGTAGTGGAGTAACCAAGCAAGAAACCTTCATCATATTTCTTCTCAAACTTGCTCAACCTAGTGCCTTTCTTCAATATATAGCATATGCAACCAAAAACCTGAAAGTATGCAATATTGGTCTTTCTACCATTCAAGATCTCATATGGGGTCTTTTCCAACATTGGATGACAATAGAGCCGGTTGCTATAGTAGAAAGCCGTGTTGATTGCTTTGGCCCAAAATGAATGACTAACATTGTATTCACTCAAAATTGATCTTGCCATGTCAATTAAAGTTCTATTCTTCCTCTCAATAAGGCCATTTGATTATGGAGTGTACTTGGACGATAATTGATGCCTAATGCCAAACTCGTCACATAGCTCATCAATTCTAGTATTCTTGAATTCACCACCATTGTCACTTCTCACTTTCTTGATTGTGGTTTCAAACTCATTGTGAACTCTCTTGATGAATGATTTGAAAGTTGCAAACACATCACTCTTGTCAACTAGAAAGAATACTCATGTATATCTTGTAAGATCATCCACTATCACAAATCCATATTTGTTTCCACCAATGCTAGTATATGTGGTTGGCCCAAACAAATCCATGTGCAATAACTCAAATGCCTTATATGTGCTCATCATGCTCTTCTTAGAATGTGTGTTACCAACTTGTTTTCTAGCTTAACATGCACTACATAGCTTATCCTTCTCAAATATGATATCTTTCAAGCCTCTAACTAGATCATGCTTGACCAATTTGTTCAATTGTTTTATTCTAACATGACCAAGCCTTCTATGCCATAACCAACCCATGTTAGACTTAGTAAACAAATATGTTGACAATTGAGCTTCACTAGTATTGAAATTAACCAAGTATAGATTCTCATATCTAAATCCTTTGAATATCAAGTTAGAACCATCTACACTATGATCTCTACATCATCCACACCAAATATGCACTTAAAACCAAGATCATAAATTTGAGCTATCGACAATAGGTTGAAGTTCAAGATCTCTACTAGTAGCACATTAAAAATGCTCAAGTCATTGGATATTGCAATCTTACCAAGCCCTTTGACCTTACCTTTGCCATTGTCACCAAAAGTTATATTATCAACCCCATTGCTATCACTTGTGTTGATTGAATTGAACATTCTTGAATCACTGGTCATGTGTTGTGTGCACCCACTATCAAGCACTCAATGCCTTCCTCGGCTTTATAATTGACCTACAAAAGAAGATCAATTATTTTTAGGTACCCAAACTTGTTTGGGTCCTTGAAGGTTAGTCACTAAGCTCTTTGGTACCCAAATGGCCTTCTTATTTGGGCCCAACAAGGATGTACCAACAAACTTAGCCTTTACACCATTGGCACCCTTGGTAATCAAATAATAAGAATCAAACTTAATTGAGGATACATTAGCATGTGATTTCTTGTTCTTGCAATCATGCTCTTTGTGACCAGCTTGCTTGCATCTAGTGCAAAAACGACCATTATTCTTCATAAAACTAGTCTTGTGAGGAGCAAAGGCCGCCTTGTCCTTCTTGGGGGTATAGCCCAATGCCACTTTGTAGAGAGATACTCTTTGGCTACCCAAGCACATAAGCAAGTGGTGCTCACCACCATATGCTTTGCCTAAGGCGCGCATGAGCTCATGGACCTCCTTCTTGAGGGTCTCATTCTTAACCATTAGTGAGGCATGACAAGTAAAACCATCACTAGTATATGAGGTGGAAGTGGAAGTGCTACAAGAAGGGTTATTAGGAGCAACAACAATAGGCTCAAAGAAAGATTCATTAATTAAATCACATGTAGAGCCCTTGTCACAAGTCATAATGACTTCCTCCTTCTTGGCTTGCTTGAGGAGAGAGGAGTGAGCCTTTTCAAGCTTAGTGTGAGCATTGCCAAGCTTCTCATGGTCTTCCTTTAGACTCTCATGAGAGGCATTGAGCTCATCAAAGGATTGCTTGAGAGCTTTGAGCTCTTTCCGTAATTCTTTGCACTCCTTTCTCTTCATCTCAATACATGTCTAGGCATTCTCCAACATGTCCATGAGAGCCTCCTTGGAGTCCTCATCATCATCATCATCATCATCATCATCACTCCTACAATCATCACTTTCACAATCATCATCACTTTTATCATATTTTACCTTGGTGGGCTTTGCCATGAGGCAAGTTGATGGAGTGTTGAAGAGAGAAGGCTTATTGTTGATAGCAATGCTTGCAAGTGCCTTCTTCTTGGACTTCTTGTCATCATCACTAGAGTCACTATCCTCCGATGATGCATCACTATCCCATGTCACCACATAGCCACCACCTTTCTTCTTCTTTTGGAGTGTCATCTTCTCCTCCTTCTTCTCTTTCTTTTCTTTCTTCTCCTTCTTTTCTTTCTTCTTCTCATCCTCATCATTGTCACTATTGTAGGGACAATCCGCTACAACATGATCCTTGATCTTGCACTTGTAGCATCATCTTACATACTCCTTGTTGCTATCTCTTCTCTTTCTTGCACCATAGCCCTTCTTCTTTATGAATTTGCCAAACTTGCTCACAAAGAGAGCCATAGCTTCATCATCAATGTCACTAGCATCTTCATCACCACTTGACTCTTCTTTCTTGGACTTGCCCTTGCTCTTGGATGATGTGCTAGCATTGAATGCTACACTTTTCTTCTTCTTGTCTTCATCTTGCTTCTCATCTTTGTCAACCCCCTCCCTTTCCACATGGTATGTCTTTTGTGTCATGACATCACCTAGTACTTGGTTAGGGGTTAATTGATTCAATCCTCCTCTTATGATGAGCATTCTCAACATCTCAAATCTTGGAGGTAAGCACATCATGAATCAATGAGAGACATCATTATCATTTATCTTCTCTCCCAAAGCCTTCAAGTCATTGACAATCACTTGCAATCTATGGAACATCTCTAGAATGCTCTCATCATCCTTCATCTTGAAGCTAGTCAACTTGTCTTTGAGAATGTATAGATTTGCACTCTTGACCACCGGTGTGCCCTCATATGTTTCCTCCAACCTCTTCCACACTTCACTAGCTCTCTCACAATCTTTGATTTGCTCAAACACCTTTGAATCAATTGCATTGTATATGGTGTTGAGAGCCATAGTGTTGCATTGCTTATTTGCCTTGTCATTGTTGGTGAGGTTGGTGGGATCAATAATCATATAGTCCTTCTCAATCACATCCCACCTTTGATCATTCATTGAACCAAGATACATCCTCAAATTTCTCTTCCAATAATCATAGCATGTGCCATCAAAGAATGGTGGTTTGCCCCCCACATGGTTGAACACAACTTGAAACATTTTTTGACACCGAGGTTGTTAAGCCTTCAATCAAATGGTGACCATGACTCTGATACCACTTGAAAGGTCCTAAATGGCTAGAGGGGGGTGTCGATGTTTCATAAACCAGACTAGTAAATTTATACGATTGCTGCGCTGCTCTAGGAAGACGATGGTAGCATCCAATAGACATGAGGATTTATACTGGTTTAGGCCAGGGCCCTACGTCTAATCTCAGAGAAGATCGAGTACGTGTTCCTCGCTTAAATGCTCTAAAGTTCTCACAATGGGGGGTGCAAGAATGGTGAGAGGTGGTAGAACCTATGCTAGATGAGGGGCAACCCGAAGAGAAGCTCTAAGAGCCCTACTGCTATGGATGGAATGGTAGAGGATGAAGAGTCTGAAGATCGGAGCTATGGCTGCCCTTATATAGAGTTTGGGGCTAGGGTTCGTTAGAAAGAGGAGGTTCCCCCGACCAAAGGGTCGAGAGCCTGAGGGAGGTCCTAGCTAACTTGGCTTGCAAGCTATGCCATCTTCTGATCCTCGCCATGGCGTGGCTATCATCATGGTCTTGTGGCCACGTTGCAGTAGGGTCTGACATGGTGCTACTATGCTAGTCATGGCAGCACTGTAGCCATGGTGATAGTTCGTTAGTTGTCCTATGCAACATGGCATCTGACATGGTCTCTGCTATTGTCTCCAGGTTTCCTAGGATGTCGTACCCATAGTTGGTAGCCGCCCTAGGTCGTCGTTCGCCTAGTTGCTTCATGGGGCTGAGGGCCATGACCCCGATCATTGGGATCGGGGCGCTTCGCCAGCTAGGGAGGTCTCTAAGTCAAGACCCTTGTCATGGGTCCCATCCCGTAGTGGGTGGGATCGTAAGCGCATCCTGTCAATCCATATTCGGACGGTGGGTTTCATACCCATTGCCACTATTGTGCGGTGCTATCTTGTTGGTGTGACGTGGCACAGAGATGGTGTCTGACCGGACCATGGTCAACTGTCATCCCCTCGGTCCTTGTGGGGTCAGTGCAGCATGCTTGCTTCTATCAGAGCAAGCGTACTGAGCCATGGTCGATCTCTTCCCATCCTACCTAGGGGTCATGATGGGGGAGAGGTCGAGTGTCTTCCATGTGGTTAAGGTAGGAGAAAGGGTCATGGCCGACCCTATCCTAGGCGTTGGCTTGGCGTGCTCATCCCAGCTGGGCCTCGGTCATTCGGGCCATTGTTAACCAGAGGAGTTGTGGGCCGCGTGGCCTGCCAACTAATCGGTGCTTGAGACACCCCGGGGTCATAACCCCGACAGTAGCCCCTGAGCATTTTTGCGATCACAAAGTGATCGTGAAAGCGCTGATGTGCGTGCTTGTATGGAACATGGGCTCGTGGTTGTGGCGCACTCGAGCTTTGTTGCTTGACCCCTTGTGGGCTAATGCATTCAATGCAGTGGGTGGCCATTATGATTTGTCCAGTCAGGATGTCCTATCATCGTGGTACAGGACTATCGTACCTTGTCACGTCGGTGGGCTGTGTACTAGGGTTTGTGATCTAGGCGAGGCTGAGCGTTCTCATCGATGTTGTGTCGTTCCTACCTTTGGGAAGATCTTGATTTTTCCTAACCTCGCATGGGTATCTGACATTGGCTATGACTCTCCACAGTTCGCCACGCGGCGTGGGGGTTTTAAGGCCGTTGGGTCCACCTTTGGACCTATAAATAGGGGCCTTCCTTTCATTTGGTCATTCTATAACCATTTTGGTGAGTCGCTTCCCCAACCCCTTAGAGGGGTGTGAGTTTGAAGGAAAGAAAAGAGAAAGATTATCGAGGTGAACCGTGTGTTTCTGGTCATGTAGCCCCCCGGGGATCGCTCCCCCCAATGCCTGGTGTTAGAAAGGAATTTGCGAGTCGGAGGGTACGAGAGAGGTGACCAGACTGCTTTCTAGGCCCAGTGGTTCCAGCAGCCTCTAGACGCTCTAGATTTGGGGTCGCTGAAACACTGGTCCCCGTGGCCATGATCAGCGTTTCTAGGAATTCAGGGGCGCTTTGTCGCTTCCCTCCTATTTCTTGAAGCGGACCGGCTCTCTGGCCTCGGCAACCCTGACCTCTCTCGTATGTCCTTGTCCAGAGGTTGTCGAGGAGTGCCTCGCCGCCTCTTGTGCCCATGGCGCTTTCCGCCAGATTGTGTTGTGGTGTCACCATGGTGACACTTGGTCTTAGCACCCTGCGGGAGGTACGCCCGTTCTTGTATCGGTGGGTGCTAAGCGGGAAGAGGCTTTTCCTAAGTTTTGGGCTTTCCTTGTTGCACGCCCTTGGCGCTACGCCTTTGTCCAAGGTAGCCGGATAAATTGTTTGATGCGAGAAACCATGTCCCCGGCCCCCTTTTTGTACAGCTGCGAGGCTTTTTGTGGTCGCACGTCGGCTCGTAGGTCTTGGACCTTTGGTTTCTTTTGTGGGACCGAGCCGCGATCACGATTCGGGCTTCACATTGTGCATCACCCCATCCTCTTTGCTTCATCAATCTCTCCCATAGAGGTCGTGGACCCCTGACGGTTTATGAGTCTCTGGAGCAGGCCTTAGGTCTGAGATCTAGCACATAGGGCAGAGTTGGTCGGGGCTTGGCCCTGATCTCTTTTGGGGTCATGGGGACCCAACTCCATTTTTCCCTGGCGTCCTTACCGACCTTGAGAGGTCATGTTGCCTTGTAACAGGCTGGTCTAGTTTCGCCCCATGTGGGGAGGGGCATGTCCACCGTAACCACGTGTTCGGAGTGGTTCGCCTCGTCGGGGTCTATGGGTAATCTGAGCGGGAACCGATATCCTCCCCAATCGACATGGAGTTCAGCTGTGCCTCATGTGAGACGTCCCATAAATCATCGGCCGTCAATCCCGTTTGTCGCCAACCGCCTCCACAGCGGCCAGAGGGCAAGATGCCTCCCCCAGAGGGGGTCAACCCGGGATACTTCGAATTGGATGACTCGAACATAGGGAGAGATGGTTATGTGGCTCCACACCACCGATTAGAGCCACGAGGGCCCATCTCCTCCCTGTCCCTATCCTTTTTGTGGCCTCGAGCCCTTCTAAGGGCCAGCTCAAGAGGAGGTTTACTAAGCACGACGTGGGGTCGTGGATGTGGAGGGTCGCTCATCATGTGAATCTGGGGGGTTGTTGACCTCCCCTGGACACTCAGGATACGTTGCCGTGCTGGCGCCCACTGCTCAATCTTTCGCTCGGCTGCCTCTGCCTCCCCTATGCTACGAGAAGGTGGTTAGTAAATAAAGTTGAGTACGCGCGCGCCTAAGGTGTCCCCTATGGCTGGTTGTGGGAGCTATAAATCAGGAGGACCGGAACGGCATAGGGGATCATTCACTTGCTGGCATGTGCCCGCTGCCTCTTCCTTTTTGCCTTCGGGTGCTCGTAGTTTTCCTTCCTCTTTGGGTCGATGAATCACGATAATCATCCATGGGAGGGGTCGCCGGAGGCCGATGGTCCACCGCCGCATCTCCGAGGTCTACTGCATGAATAGGGGTAAGCATTTAAGCAATGTTTTGAGTTTTGGTGTTAACTTGAGTTGACCGTGAGTGCTCCTTAGGGTCGTCTCTCATGCCACGTCAGGAAGGGTCCTCGGTGCTACTGGCGTTGCTCCTGTTGGGGCCCCATCAGGGGCAGGATTGAGCTCATCTTTGTCATCTCTGGCATCTTTAGGCAGGCATCCAGAGTTTCACCACCTCATCCATGAGGCGAACAAAGCTCACCGGCAGTTTTCTATGGTCACCCATGAGGCGAGGCGACTAGAGCTCAACCTTGACGCCACTATGGTCCCTCTCGCCGCCTCGGAGGGCAAGTTTGTTGTTGGACAGGTGGCGATCGCCGTCGCCCAAACCCGCATCGTAGGTAAGGGTTTCCTTCATCTTGATGCTCGGATGGACGTCTGGAGCCACTGATCTTCGTGTTGTCTTGTTGCCAGTGTTGGAGTAGTGGCTGGCGATTTCTCATCACGAGGAGAAGGCAGCTCGCCTCCAAGGGTTCATCATGGCAGAGGATCTTGAACAGGCGGTGGTGGCAGGGATACGACAAGGAGCCGACATCACCCTTGCTGCCATGCAGCTGCGGACTAGGCTGAACCTCCGTTGGGTGGTGCCTGGGTTCTCAGAGCGTGTTCAGCCGAAAGAGCAGGCTGAGCTGGTTAACGATTTTGCCACCGCTGCAGACTCCGTCATCGCTATCGTGGATGTAGAGGAGGTCATCCGCGGTGATGGCTGAGAGCCCTGAGGTGTGCCCGGGGTTCTTGGAGAATTTTTAGGTGAAGATGTTTCTTTTAATTCATGTCCCACAATTTGATTCTCCTTTGTGCTGCCATCCATCCATGACCACTATTGGTCTGGTCATTCGAATGCCATGGCCACATAGCTCTGCCCTGAGATCGACCCGTGAGGTTTGGTTCAGCGCGAACCCGTTTTTGCGACCTAAACATTAGTAAAATAGGTTCGGCGGCATTGCGCCCTTCTTCATTTTCCTTCGGGTTGTATGGGCGTCTTCTTTTCCTTGATCCCGTGCAATGCATAGCCTTGCCCTGTTTTGATTATGGTAGTTCAGCGTCGTGTAATCCCCTATCATGCGTGACCTGGTGGCATATTGTGATGTCGAGGCGTTCGCGCTAAGGCGGTGCCATCCTCGGTGTTGCCCTAGGTCGCGCGTTGGGAAGGTTGTGCGGCGACATCTCTGTTGTGAGTGGTACCACCGCTTGTGGAGCGGGAACAAAATGCCTACCATACGACACTAGTTTTGAGCCTCTGGTAAGTGATGACCCTTGTGTAAGGGACCTAAGTTGTGTGTGTGTCCTTTTGGTAAAGAACTTGCTTGGGTTTTATGTGAATGAAGTGTGATTGGCGTGTTTGCTTGTCATTCCACCACTCTTTCACTTACTTTCTGTTCGAATTGGAATGTGCTTCATCCGCTTAGATCTATGCCCACGGATGTGTATCGGGCTAAAATGTGCACGGTCCATTGGAGCGACAGAAAGGAGAAGGATGATCGCAGATCCGGTGAGATGCGGTAAGAAAGCGAGGAAACAACACGAGTCCTTCCTTCCACTCCCCTGGTCCTAAGCGAACAGGTTTCTTGTTTCCTCTCAGGCTCATGCGTGGGTACCTATCCTTGCCTAGAAACTGGTCCGTTGGGTCAGCTAGGCATCCCGAGCGAGGGGTCAGGACGTGGGTTGCCAGCTCGTCGCGACGTGGGGAGCAATCAAGAGATGCTCGGGAAAGGAGCCATTGGGGCGGTGACAAGCAGTGCTACGTCGTGGGGCATGCGTGTGCGCCCTTCATGTGCGGCCTCCATGAGAGACTCGTGTTCGGCTGCTGGCGCGAACCGAATCAGGTCACTCGGGGATCTGAGCGGTCCTAGGATGGGGCGCTCGAGCACACTATTCCGTGGCTCGCTCCATGGGCTAGTTGTGGGTTTTTGGAGCTAGGAGCAAGCCTACTTGTGTAGGTGGACATGTTTAGGCAGAGTGGTTAAGGTTAGAGTGGATGTAACTGACCAATGTACCAGAAGCTGTCGTGGGATTGATTACCCTTGCTCGGGGTGCAGCAAGCCCCCGAGCCCCTACTCGCGATGGAGTTGCCATGGCCTTCGGGCCACAAGGTTATGAGGTTGCTTCTCCACCATTCTGCGTGGACGTAGCCGGTGAGGGTCGACCCCTCGGGTAGCCTTGGTCTATTCCATGCCGGCACGATATCCTCAGTGGGCCCATGAGCCCCCGAGCATGGCTTCTCTGCGTCTCGCTCGCTGTAGCTTTTGGCTGGGTGGGCTCATGCATACTGGTGCCTGAGTCCTCCTAGCACGACGATACCACGGTCACCGCATTTCTGTCTTCGTGTGTGGTTGCTGCTCCCAACTGCGGGCTGTTGCGACCTGTTGCTATGGGAGTTGGCTTCGAGCGTAGCATGGTTCGGTCCACTCGTCACGATGTGCGGCATTCTTAGGGAGCCTGCTTCCTCGGACGCATGTGCATCCGAGCGATGGCTGACAGTTTGCGGGGTTGTGTTGTGCAGCTTGTCTGTTACACGAGGTTGGACCCAGGTTTCGGGTTTGGCCCTGCGTGGCATGGTGTCGGTTGGCCACCTGAACACCCGTGATGAGGCTGAGCGGCGGTGGTTGGTTCTGCTGCTCGTGCGCACCCTAGATCATCGTGTCCTACTGATAGCGGAGGCGTTGTCCAGGGTGCATTTCTACTGTAGGATCTAGTTCCACCACGTGACGAGTCCGGATCGGGTAGCAGCCAGTGACAGGAGTTGTTCCACTGGTTTGGGTGATCTCGTGGTTCCTTGAGAGGACGTGGCCACCGCGGGCTATTCCCCGGGCGAGGTCGCCATGAACCACAGCTGTCTAGCTCCCTACGTGGAAGTCTCAACCATGGCTGGTGATGAGAGAAGGCCCCGGGCCCCCTACGTAGGTAGACTCTAGGATGCAGCACCCGTAGGTAGTTTCGAGAGTGCGCCTACCATAGGTCGCGGGACCTAGATCCCCAAGGTGGAGGTCTAGGCCGTGGCAAGGGGCGGACATGGGCGCTGGCCCTTTGGCGTGGTTAACTGCGTGGTTCCCAAGAAGATTGTGGTTGGTCATGGCCATTCCTTGGGTGAGTTCGTCGTGAGCGTGATCCTCTGGGTTCTCGAACGAGAAACCTGGCCATGGCTTGCGACGAGCGAGGGTACAGACCCCTCTGGGTAGGTGTTCTCTGGGATGTAGCCCCCGAGGGTAGTTCTAGGAGTGTGTCCACCGTGAGCCATGGGACCCAGATTCCCAAGGTGGAAGTTAGGACTATGGCTGAAGGCGGACGCGGGCGCTGGCCCTTTGGTGCCGATGAACCCATAGTTTTCATGGTGGATGTGACTGCCGTGGGCCATTCCACCAGTGAGCCCACCGACGGTGCGAGGAGCCATCGCTTCCTTCCTCAATCAAACGAGAGTGAATGACTGTCCCCTACCTGGCGTGCTAACTGTCGGTGTTTCGTAAACTGGACTAGTAAATTTATATGATTGTCGCGCTGCTCTAGGAAGATGATGGTAGCATCCAATAGACACGAGAATTTATACTAGTTTAGGCCGGGGCCCTACATCCAGTCTCAGAGAAGATCGAGTGCGTGTTCCTCACTTGAATGCTCTGAAGTTCTTACAATAGGGGTGCAAGAATGGTGAGAGAGGTGGTAGAACCTATGCTAGACGAGGGGCAACCCGAAGAGAAGCTCTAGGAGCCCTATTGCTATGGATGGAATGGTAGAGGATGAAGAAGCTGAAGATCGGAGCTTTGGCTACCCTTATATAGAGTTCGGGGCTAGGGTTCGTTATAAAGAGGAGGTTCCCTTGACCGAAGGGTCGAGAGCCTGAGGGAGGTCCTAGCTAAATTGGCTTGCAAGCTACGCCATCTTCTAATGCTCACCGTGGCATGGCTATCGTCATGGTCTTGTGGCCATGTTGCAGCAAGGTCTGACATGGCGTTACTGTGTTGGTCATGGCAGCATTGTAGCCATGGTGATAGTTCGTCAGTTGTCCTGTGCAATGCGGCATCCGTCATGGTCTGCGTTGTCGTCTCTAGGTTTCCCGAGACATCGTACCCATAGTTGGTAGCCACCCCGGGTCATTGTTTGCCTGGTCACTTCGTGGGGCTGAGGGCCACGACCTCGATCGTTGGGATTAGGGCGCTTCACTAGCCATGGAGGTCTCTAAGTCAAGACCCTTGTCATGGGTCCCATCCCATAGTGGGTAGGATCGTACGCGCATCATGTTGATCCGTATTTGAATGGTGGGTTTCGTACCCATTGCTACTGTTGTGCGGTGCTATCTCGTTGGTGTGGCATGGCACAGGGATGTCGTCTAACAGACTGTGGTGACTGTCATCCCCTCGGTCCTTATGGGGTCAATGCGGCTTGCTTGCTTTTGTCAGAGCAAGCGTACTGAGCTGCGCTCGATCTCTCGCTGTCCTACCCAGGTAGGAGAAAGGGTCGCGGCCAACCCTGGCCTAGGTGTTGGCTTGGCGTGCTCGTCCTAGCTGGGCCTTAGTTGTTCAGGCCATTCTTAACCCGAGGAGTTGTGGGCCATGTGGCCTGCAAAATAATCGGCGCCTTGAGACACACCGGGGTCATAATCCCGACAGGGGGGGTGAATAGCCTATAAAAATTCTCTATAAATATACTAGAGCAAGTGGTTAGTACACTAAATGGCATAATGTAATTTTGCTCTAGCTCTACAAGGGTTACAAGCCACCTATACCAACAATTCTAGTTGCTATAATCTCTAGGCACACACAATACTATGTCACTACTTAGTGAGCTCTCAAAGACTAACTAAAGAGCCTCACTAACCAAACTAACAAACTCTCAAAGACTAACTACACTAAAGAGCTTTACTAGGCAAGAATGTAAACAAAGTAAATACGAGAGAGTGTGAGGGGTGGTTCTACCGCTGTGGCAAGTGAGATGCACCGATCAAAGAATACCAAGTGAGTCACCGAGAGAATTCCAATCACAATTGACACAAGAATTTTTCTCTTAAGGTTCACATGCTTGCTGGCATTCTAGTCCTTGTTGTGTCGAACAACACTTGGTGGTTCGGCGGCTATTAGGTATCACACACCTAGCCAACACTTGGTGCCACAAGAACCTACCCACAAGTGAGGTAAGTCAATGACACGAGCAATCC
Organism: Miscanthus lutarioriparius; assembly: GCA_904845875.1. Lineage (NCBI taxonomy): Eukaryota > Viridiplantae > Streptophyta > Magnoliopsida > Poales > Poaceae > Miscanthus > Miscanthus lutarioriparius. The sequence continues at coordinate 45,012,974 of CAJGYO010000005.1, forward strand.
ACTAGAGTTACCTTTTAGCGCTCCACCGGGGAAGGCACATGACCCCTCACAATCACCGGGAGGTGGCCAAGAACAATCACCAACTCTTGCCAACAATTCTCCGCTGCTTCAAACCATCTAGGCATCGGCAAATGCCAAGAGTAACAAGAGAACCGTAGCAAATCGATCCCCAAGTGCCACTAGATGCAATCACTCAAGCAAATGCATTTTGGATCACTCTCAACTCACTTAGGATGTGCAACCAAGCAAGAGAATGAGTGGGAGAGGTTTGACTCATTTCAAAGGATGCTATTACATGTAACAATGACCAAGAGAGTGAGCCAAAACCGACCAAGCTCTATTTATAGAGCCCCCAACAAATTATAGCCATTATGCCCTCAGGGAGGTCCGGACCGAGGCTCGGACCATGGTTCCAGACCATCTACAGTGAGTGTATAGACCCCGGATGATGCCACGTGTCCATACGTTCAAATGCATCCACTCGATCCCAACGGTCACTAAAAGTCCCACCTCTTAGCTTAGCTCTAGACCCTAGCTCTAGACCAAGGTCCGAACCAACTCTCCTCAGGGTCTAGATGTATGCAGAGAGGTTCCAAAGAGGGAAAATAGATTTGGACCTGGTCTAGACCTAGAGTCCGGACCATCTCAGGGTCTAGACCCTTCAAACGCATGTAAAAACACTCAACCGAACCTAGAAAACATGGTCCTGACACTAGCTCCGGACCCAGGTGACATGGTCTAGACCCAGGTAACATGGTTTGGACCCTGGATCCAGACCTGGTCCTGAGCCATAGTCCTGAGCGCTAAAACGACTGTAACTCTTAGCTCCGAACTCCGATTTCGATGATCTTGGATATTTTGGAAAGCTTATGCAGAGGGCTACACATCCCACATGCAAATTTGTTCCAAAGCACAATGGAATAATGCAGAATTCCCATCCAAGAACCATCAATGTTCAACACAGACCAACAGACCATCTCACAATGGTCCTGTTGCCCTCGCCATCAGGGTCCTGTTGACCTTTTCACCTCCAAATCAACTTCTATCTCTTCACCCTTGCTCCCAAGTGCTAAACACATTGTGTATCATCATTGTGCACTTGTGTTAGCATTTTTCAAAGCATTTTACAAGGGTTAATTGTTAGCACACTAGGTCCTAATGCATATGCATGAATCACTTCACCTAGTGGCACTTGGCAACCGCTTTATCTGAGATTCTCCCCTCTTGATAGTACGGCTATCTATCCTAAATCCGCTCACACCCACTTGGTGTCTTGAGTGGCAAAACAAAATGCTCCTCATAAATATACCTTTGCCTTGAGCCATTTTATTTTTCTCTTTCTTCTTTTTCAAGTTTGGAGCTTGATCATCATCATTACATATCCACCAACATCACCATGGACTTCATCTTTGCTCCATCACTTGGCGTGTACTAACCTATCTTATATTCACTTAGAGCCAAAGGTTAGTACCTATGGTTTCATCAATTAACCAAAACCAAACTAGAGCTTTCAAATGGGACCTATCGCAACAAGTACAAACAAGGGCACTTGGAGAAGAATTTCAAGAGTAAGAACACAACCATATCCTCTACTCAGTTTGATTCTTGCTATTTACTTTCCAAGGGTGCTAATGGTGTTCATACTAAGTTCATTGGTGCACCCATTGTGATGGCTCCAATAAGAAAGCTATTTGGGTGCCCAAAAGCTTAGTCACTAACTTTGGAGGACCCAAGTAAGTTTGGGTACCTAAAAGGAATTGATCTCCTTTTATAGGTAGATTACAAGGCTAAAGAAAGGCAATGGGTGCTTGATAGTGGGTGCACTCAACATATGATCGGAGATCAAAGGATGTTCAACTCAATTGATACAAGTGGCAAGGATGATAATGAGACTCACTTGTAACAATGGCAAAGGCAAGGTCAAAGGGCTTGGTAGAATTGCAATATCAAATGACATGAGCATATCAATGTGCTGCTAGTAAAGAGTCTCAAATTCAACTTATTGTCAGTGGCTCAATTCTGTGATCTTGGATTCAAGTGTGTATTTAGAGTTGATGATGTGAAGAGTGCATTTCTAAATGGAGTCATCAATGAGCTAGTATATGTTGAATAACCACCTAGATTTGAAGATGACAAGAAACCCAACCATGTGTACAAGCTCAAGAAGGCATTGTATGGATTGAAGCAAGCATCTAGAGCATGGTATAAAAAGGTTGAGAGAATTCCTACTCTCAAATGGATTCAAGATGGGCAAGGTTGATACTACTCTCTTCACCAAAAATCACATGAGCAGTGCCTACCACCCTCACATGGATGGCCCAACTAAACACATAAACCAATGCTTGGAGACAAATCTTCATTGTTTGTACACGCTTGCCTCACCAAATGGTCTCAGTGGCTTGCCTTGGCTGAATATTGGTACAATACCTCTTTCCAGTCCTCTCTTGGCAAGAGCTTTTTTGTTGTTCTGTATGGCCACGAACCTAGGTATTGATATTTCTCAATCTTGCCAAACTGCTGACTTGCAAAATTGGTTGGGGGAACGAGAGCTCATGCAACAACTTGTTCTTCAACATTTGTTGTAGCTCAACACAAGATGAAGGTTCAGGCCGACAAACACCAATCTCAGCATACATTCCGGGTTGGTGATGTTGTCTATCTCAAGGCTCAACCATATGTCCAAACTTCTCTAGCACCTCGCTCCGCCAACAAATTGGCCTTTCGGTTCTATGGTCCTTTTACTGTCTTGGAGAAGACTGGCCAGTCTGCATATCGCCTGCAACTGCCGCCTGATTGTCATATTCATCATGTCTTCCATGTGTCTCAGCTAAAAAGGACAATCTCTCCATCTAGACATGTAATCCTTGATCTTCCTAATGTCACTAATGAGCTGCAGGTACCTCAAGCAATATTGGATCGCCGTCTTCGCTGACACAACGACACCATGATCCCTCAAGTCTTGGTGCGTTGGTCCTATCTGCCCTCCGCTTTATCCTCCTAGGAAGATGAGATTCCTCTTCACCGGCAATTCCCATGCGCACTAGCTTGGGGGCAAGCTGGTTCTCAAGGAGGGAGTAGTCGGCGTAGCTGAGTTTTGGGGAAAATATTGTAGATATTTCGATAGTAAGCTATTTCAAATAAATTTTAGTTTATTACACATTTGAAAAATGTCTCAACGACTTTTTAAATGTATTTGTCTTATGTTTCAGTAAATTGTAGATTCATACGATGACATGTCACATTTAGATCATATTTAGTGGAGCTCCGACCGGCTTTGGCTTTGGCTCTGGCTCTTCACGCACTAGAGCAAGGAATTGTTTTTATTTCTCATCTAAAAACAAATCAGGATTCAGTAAAACCACTATTTTTTTGTTTTCACTGGCTCCGACTTCTCTGTGTACTATAGCAAGGAGGTAAGGAGCCGAAGATGTTCATAGACTTACCAAACGATATATTGCTAACAAAAACTTTATATATTAAAGGCATGCTTGATTCACGGGTCTAAAGTTTAGTTGACTAAAGTTGAGGACTAAAAATTTAGATTACTTTGTCTCACTTGTGTGGTCTAAAGTTTCATGAGACGGTCTCAACTTTAGACAACATTTTAGAACTCCTGTTTGGAACCTTAGAAGCTAAAGTAGCATAAAGTCTAGTGGCTAAACTTTAGATAATGAGATCTAAACAGAGCTCAAATTGGACCACATAATTTAAAAAACTGGCTATGCCACTTGGAAGGAGGGATGTCACCGACAGTGCTCCTACAGCGAACCTGGTGGAAGAAGCAATTGAAGAAGCGGTTGGCACAGTTGGAGAGACCTCCACTAAGGATGTGTTTAGTTGAGCTGTGATTGTGAGGAAAAGCTACTGTGGTTCATGAGATATAAAAAAGCTGGTGTGGACTCTGTGAAGCTGCGTAAAAGCTAAAAGCTATTTGATTAAAACAAGTATAAAATATACCTTATATCTTTATCTCTCTTGGTTTCTTCCACCTATTTCGAAAACTAAGAGTCTGTTCGGCAGACTGAAAAATAAGTTAAAATACTGTTCCGACTAATTACTAGAAGAGAAAAATATTATTTTATCTGAAAACACATGAGTACGCTCACTAGCCCAGCCCCAGCCAGCCGAACGTAGCCTAGCAAGCTAAAGGTGCTTTCAAAAATCTGCTACCACTTAAAAAGTACCGATCGCTTTCGTAAAAAAAAAAAAGTACCGAGTTCGCTTTCGTCAAAAAAAAAAACTTGTCGTTGACTAATTAGGTACGCGCGCCCCCAAAGCAATTCCTCCAACATTTAGTACTCCATGCATGTCCACAAATTTGATGTGACCCCACGCCAAACGCCAGGCCCCTGATCGGATTCCTGTGTCGTATCCGAAGATTCCTGTGTCGTATCCGAACGGAATAGCATCGACCGTCCGCGAAAAAAAACCGTCCGCGCGCGCTCGATGCAATAGAAAAAACCCGAACGGAAATCGCACGTCCAGCGCCGCGGCTCTTGGCCTCGTCCTCCCTCCTCTTCGACAACACGCAGGAGCAGATGCGTACTCTCGCTCGCTCTCTCGGGCGGCCCGCCTGCCGCCATTGCCCCTTGCCTGATGGATCTAATTCCTTGCCCACCCGCTCCCTCCCTCCATCGCTCGTGCTCCCTTGCCTCCGCCCGCAGCCAGTTCAAGGAGAGCGTGGGCAAGTTCGCGCAGGATGCCATCGTGCCGCACGCCACGGCCATGGAGGGATTGGAGGCAGTGGGCGAGAGCAACGCGACCGTCCAGAGCCACAGCGGCGGCGACTACCGGCCATTCCGAGAGTACGTAAGTTCATTCATTATCTAATTCAGCGTTCAACAATTTGGGGCTGACAGCACAAATACCAAAAAGGTGGAGGGTTCCAGGTGAAAAAGCAAAGAAATATAAACAGAAAATGATTAGTAAAAGTTGATCTCAAGATTCACATAGACTTTAGGGTTCCAGTACAAAATATTTTGTTAGCTTCTCGTCTTTTCCCAAATAATGCACAAATTGACTGAAACTTGTAAAATCAAAATCAAATCCAAAAATTATACTTCAAATTTTATTAGGTAGGGTTTGGATGTACATATTGAGCCTCATTAATTGGCATTGGCATTGAATAACATCAAATGTCGCTGTTTGGATGGCTTTAGATTTAGAATTGGAAATCAACTCCAATGCCAAAGGGGTATTCGCACACATGCACCCCCTCACCCTCAATACAAAGCCGTGACCCTCTGTATGGGGGAATTGGTGTCCGCCGGAGAAAAGCAAGGCATTCGTCCTCCTCTTCTTCTTCCTCGCACTGGCGCTTTCCTCTCATCTTCCTCACGATCGGCGCCCCTCTGCTTCTTCCTCTTGTCCAAGCCAGGAGGCTGAGCAGCGCCGCGAGCTTGCACGAGGCGGGCGGATGGCCGCGAGCTCACCTCCTCACCGTCGAGGCCACACCTGACCACGTCGTCGGCGCTACCGAGCCCGAGCCCCTCCATGGCGGGCACAACTCGATCCAACGACGACTTCCACGTCACATCTTCCTCGCATCTGGGCGACGGCGCGAGCTCAGACAAGGCGGGCGGGCGCGTGGGCTTCCTCGCGTGATGAGTCGCTCGCGCTCATGCGAGGCGGGCGGGTGGGCAGGCGACGGCGCGAGCTCGGACAAGGCCACGAGCCAAGATGAAACCAGCGGCGGCGCAAGCTCGGACGAGACCGGCGACGGCGCGAGCCCGGACGAGACCGGTGGTGACGTGAGCTTGGACGAGGCCGGCGACGGTGCGAGCTCGGATGAGTTCGGCGGCGGTGCGAGCTCGGATGAGGCGGCGGGCGAGCGAGGACGCGCGATCCCATTGGTGCCGTGCCCAACCCCATCACCAGCACTGCCGATTTCCAATTTCACAGAAGGAATGTCCAAACATGATTTGGTATTTGCCATGTCACTAGATTCCTAATTGCAATTCCATCGACATCTAAACATGTGTTTTGGTATTGCAGTCCATTTCTAAAGCCAGTCCGATTTGGTGTTGGCACTCAATTCAATTCCAGTCGTCGAATATCTACATCCAAACAGACCCTTAAGTTCCTTTTGACTGTAACCGTATCATTACGTGTGAAATATAAATTCTGAAAAGCCTAAGGGCATGCATAACCCATAGACAGTCTACTCCAAAGTTAGAAATAAAAATCTTCATGTGCGGACCTGAAGAGAGGCTCAATGTCATGGCCGTCCTTGACCTGGAACAAATGCAAAATCGTTTAATGGTTTTAATTATTTTCTAAAAATGATCAAATCTTTCGCAGCAGACGTGAACAAAAATTTGTGGACCCCGTCCAGCGCATGGGCACATAACTAATGTAATATAAAAAAGCAGCTGCCTCCAAAAACAGCACTTTTTAGTTGGGCTTTTAGCTTTTCGAAAATAAAAGCAGCCCTAAAGGCCCAACTAAACGGACTCTTAAGTTCTGAACAGGAAGGAAGACCGGGCTGCTGCGACAGAAGAAGCCCAATCCTAGAGGTCTTGTGCCGGAATGGATTAACTGAGAAGGAAAAGTCTACATCATCTCCCTCAAGTTTTATAAAAGTCTATTTTTCCTCTTTGAACTCTAAAATTCACGTAAACCATCTTCATGAACTTTTAAAACCGTTTGTTTTACCTCCCTGACTAGTTATGAGCAGTTTTCAAAGGCGGTTTTATCTTTTTCCTTTTTATTTATTTCGGTTCAATCTTTGAAAAATCATAATAAATCATAGAAAAATTATAAAATAGAAAATCCAATGTTTATGGACTCCACATGAGTAGATCTACACAATAAACATATAATGTCATATACCTTAGTACAAATTTTTGTTTTAGCTTTAAATCTATACTTTTATGTAATTAATTCATAACTGTAGTTTTTATGGTCTAATTGTGGTGAAATTTTTATGGTGGACTAATTATTATATGCTTCAACTGTAATTAAAATTTCATACTCATTAGATCATGTATAACTTAGTGATAGATTTATAAATATATTTTAACAAGCATACACCTAAATAAATCTATAACTAAGTTATATATGATCCAATGAGTATGAAATTTTTAATATAGTTCAAGCATACAATAATTAGACCACCATAAAATTTTTACCATAATTAGACCATAGAAAATGCAGTTATGAATTAATTACAGAAAAACATAAATCTAAAGCTACTAAAAAAAATTGTACTAAAATATACTATATTATATGTTCATTGTGTAGATCTACTTATGTAAAGTCTAACAAAATTGAATTTTCCATTTTATAATTTTTCTATGATTTACTATGATTTTTTAAATATTTAGCCAAAATAAATAAAAAAGAAATTTGAAAACCGCTTATAACCGGTTGAGGAGGTATAATGAACGGTTTTAAAAGTTCAGGATATGATTTACCAGTTTTAGAGTTCAGGCAGAAAAAGAAAAAGTAGACTTCCGCTCGAGCGGTAATATGGAAGGGACCATGCGCGGGCCATGCGTGAGGCAGCCTGGGGTGGCTCCTTACTACGTCTGTGAGAACAGGGAGAACTCGAACTTGGCTTCCATTGTGAACCTCGCCAGTGGCGACGGCGAACTCTGGCGAGTTGCTGGCATTGAACTAGTTCCATGACATTCCGTTGATCCTATATTTTGAGCGTAACAACTTGCTTGCTTGCCGTTCACCAGGTGCACCAAGAAGCCAAAGCCAAATAGCCAATGGCGACTCGAGCTCTGCTCCTGCTGTGGGAGGCTTCTCCGTGGGCCCGTGCAGGCGCGGCGACGGCGGCCGTGGCGCCCGTGGTGCTGCTGTGGCTGGTGGCCTGGACGCTGGAGTGGGCGTGGTGGACGCCACGGCGGCTAGACCGAGGGCCCAGGGCCTCAAGGGCACCAGGTACCGCCTCCTCACCGGCGACGTGAGGGAGAACGCCCGGCTCAACCGAGAAGCCCGCATGAAGCCGCTGCCGCTTGGGAGTCACGACATCTTGCCTGTGCCTGATAAGCTATGGCTAAAAATACCGTTAGCTGATTTGTTATGAGAAAAAAAATACTATTAATTGACTTAAAAAAGTACGGCTGATAAGCCAAATAAACCGGGATCATCCCCCGCGTGCTACCCATGCTCCACAACATGGTAAAGGATAATGGTAATTTCTATGTGCCCAGATGGCCAGATCATTCCCCACATCTAAAATTGATTCCTTTTGTTCCCAGTTATTGAGGGGAAATCATTTGTTGCGATTTTTTTAATTTTTTTAGCTCATTTCCTGCGATTTTTATCATATTTACTCCGTGAACGCCCAAGAAGGACATGGGATACGAATATACTGGAGTTGAATCAGAAGTTCGGAACGTTTGGTTCGAGATTAGCTTGGGTACCTTTTATAGGCTTAACACTACAATTATCCACTCACATGCAACAAGTATCTTGATTGTACGCTGATGGATGAAATAGTTGACACAATTATCCAGTCACATCCCCCGCTCGGCCGCTTAAGATAGAATAGCTTGATGCAATGACTGCAGTTATTTCTATTGCTAGCGTGCAGTATGTTCAGAAAGAAAACATGCCGATATGCACTAATGGGGTCTTTATGTGCGTGTAATGGACATGACCAAGTATGAAATCAGATCATAGATTTTGATTGCACGTGTCAAAATATTGAACTAGATATCCTGTGACAGTCAGTTTATTTTCCCAGTTCTGAATCATGTTTTGTGACTGCCAAAATCCTCACAAAATGGTTTGGTTGCAGTTTGCTAGTCCTCCTACAGTCCTTACAGGGTTCTAAACTCAAATGCAGGGACAAATTCATTTACTTGGTTTGGCCCGACTCCGAGGGTGATAATTCCAGACCCAGAATTAATGAGAGAGGTTTTGTCTAACAAGTTTGGCCACTTCGGCAAACCACTGTTTAGCCGTCTTGGCAAGTTACTAGCCAACGGGCTCGCAAATCATGAAGGCGAGAAATGGGCAAAACACAGGAGAATTCTCAAGCCTGCATTCCACCATGAGAAAATAAAGGTCATTGTTCACTAAATTTGTTCCCATAGATATATTTTTCTTTGTTCAAATTTTGGTATATCATATTGGATAGTGAACACCCTAAGTGAACTAACATTGTTTTTTTCATTCACAGCGGATGCTGCCTGTATTTGCTACCTGTTGCACCGATATGATTAACAGATGGGAAAATTCAATGTCTTCCGAGGGATCTTCTGAGATAGACGTCTGGCCTGAGTTCCAAAATCTTACTGGAGATGTTATCTCAAGGACCGCATTTGGTAGCAACTATCAGGAGGGCAAGAACATTTTCCGGCTGCAATGAGAGCAGGCTGAACGCCTTATACAATCTTTTCAAACAATATTTATCCCAGGCTACTGGTTTGTTCTTTTCCTTATAAACAGCAGCAATTTGTTCATGACACTCACTGCGTACGAATATTTACTTATCCATGTTTTAAGGTAATGACTTGATATCATTTCTAGTAAAGGAAGAGACACAGAAAAGATTTCTCCGCATCCAAGAATATTTTGAACACATTTGAACACAATCTATATTTTACTTCTACTTCCATTGTCCAAGCTGAGTAGGGGAATAAAGACTAGGGAAGTTCTGCAGTAGGAATCAAGAATCTGTTCTGTTATAACACTGTTGAACATATGCAGGTTTTTGCCCACCAAAAATAACAGAAGGATGAAAGAAATTGATCAGGAGATCCGTAAAATTCTGCATGGAATAATCAGGAAAAAGAGAGGGCTTTTATAGATGGTGAAGGCAGTAATGATGACTTGCTAGGCTTATTGGTTGAGTCAAATATGAGAGAATCAATTGGGAATGCGAAACTGGGAATGAGTACTGAAGATGATCGAGGAATGCAAGTTATTTTACTTTGCAGGTATGAAGACCACATCAGTCCTGCTTACATGGACGTTAATTGTGCTAAGCATGCACCCCGAATGGCAAGATCAGGCAAGAGAAGAAGTTTTAAACCACTTTGGAAGAGGTAGACCAGATTTTGATAGCTTGAACCGGCTGAAGATTGTAAGTATGAAATCATTGTTCTTTTGTTCAATGAAATGCAGAAATTGATAGATATTGAAGACATTGTTAATTTGGAGCAATTGCAACTTTGCCACCACTTTGAACACTGTTACAAGCTTGCCAACAGAAAATTGCATAAATACCACTAACACTGTCATTTGAGTGGCATTCGTGCAATAAATAACAATAAAACCAGTGACAAAATTGCAAATGCCCCTATTTAAGTTTCCATTACTTTATCAGAATTAGATTGACAAAATACTGAACAATTCATCTAAAAATAGCTACTTTTTGTGATTTTAATTTCCAGACAATTGAATTCTGCTGATAGTTGTCTGCATGTCATTCTGGTGGAGAAACTGCTGGTTTGCTTCTAGAACTGTGCAGCCTTACATTCCAACAATGTTAACACCAATGTCTTGAATGACTCACTGAATATACTGTAGAAGTATGCTGGAGATGACCTAAACTTGGTGTCGAAGGAACCTTATTATTTACATCTTGCATTCTTTTTGGAAATTGCAGTTCTAGAATGCTCCAGGAAGTCTGACTGTTTATATGCATGAGAACCCCCCCAATAACTGTGAAACAAAAACTTTTCTGAGGAAAAAACATGATATCTAATATTTTTTCTATTGTGTATCAGGATTAATGATCTTGAACCTCTGTTTTGGTTCTGCAGGTAACCATGATTCTATATGAGGTCCTTAGGTTGTACCCACCAGTAGTCTTACTAACCAGAAGAACTTAAAAGGAAATGGTGCTTTGTGGCATCAAATATCCTTCAGGAGTGAGCCTTCTACTGCCCATCATCTTCATTCACCATGATCCAAACATCTGGGGAAAAGACCCAAGCGAGTTCAATCCACAGAGGTTTGAGGATGGCATCTCCAATGCGACCAAGCATCAGGCCGCCTTCTTTCCATTTGGATGGGGTCCCAGGATCTGCATAGGCCAGAACTTTGCGTTGCTGGAGGCGAAGATGGCACTGTGCACCATCCTTCAACACTTCTCCTTTGAGCTCTCGCCATCCTACACTCATGCGCCATACACCGTGATAACTTTGCACCCTCAGCATGGTGCTCAAATCAGGTTGAAGAAGCTCTGACCATGATGGTCATACTGAATGGCAAAACATATACTGCTAGTAACATATAGTGATTGTGCATGCATGTAGTTTTAAATTCACCTTTGATATGAATAATGAGAAGAAAGTGTATGAATGGAGAAATTGGTTGATGGAAATGTTATATTAACATGTTTACGCTCAGCTAGCATTTTCCAAAGTATATTTTTCAAAGGTTTTCTCTTACTCTTCAAACCATTTTAACCTTGCTTTTCAAACCATCACACAATTTTTAATGCATTGCATTTGTTAGACCTCACAAATGGCACTAGATCACTAAAATGCAAAACACATTTGACCCTCTTGATACTATGGTTATATAGCCTAAGAACTCGGTCATTTAACATCCTGTATCACCTTACGACTGGCAAAATTTAAACCCTTATCTTATACCTTTGTCTTGAGTCTTATCGATATGTTTCCTGCCATCTTCACCATAACATCCATGTTGCTCAATGGCTCAATGTGAACTAACATCTTATTTTTTCATATCTCACTTGAAATGTTAGTCCACAAGTGTTGTCATTAATTATCAAAACCCAAATAGAGACCTAAATGTTTTCAATGTGACACTGATTCGTTCAATGCTTGTTGATGATGGGACAATTTTGAATTTGATGACCTATTCCATCTTTAAAAAGTTGACTAAATTGGATGATGAGCTTATAAAAGACCAACATAACACTTAGAGGTGAACCTATTGGTGCTAAGGGAGTTACATTTGTGGATCTTACCATTGGGAGCAAAGTTCGCAATCACCTTGTTCTTGCTAATATTGTCACATCCTAGTCCAATTGGAATTAGGTCTAGGGTGGCCCCTCAATGTGCGGTGTGTGGTTGTGGTGGAGATTTAGTGCCAACTTGATACTCTATGATAACTTACGCTAACATATAAGGTCTAATTGGTTGATTGCATTAGCCTTAGTCCGCATTAGACGTTATGCAACATAACCTATGCTAGCGTAAACGTATGCAATGTTTTGGTGTTTGGTTGTTTTGCACATGCAAGCCGTATTTCATAAAATTGTGTTTCGATGTTTATATCTTGTTACATATAACCTCCATGTTCTAGTTGAAGTCTCATGTTTCTAGTAGAGGTATAGGGGATGATAATATTTCATTTTTGTGTGCTCATCGATTTGTGCAAACTACAATGTCTAATACACCAAATCTAATATACTAGCTAATGCAACATTGAGCCTACTTTGAGCATTTGTGCAAGCCTGCATAAGAGCCTATGCAGACAATCAAACACGAGCAAACTATACATGCAACCAATATGACTCGTAATACTTCTAGAATCAACATCACTAACCCTACGATAACTCTTTTGAATGAAACGAAGGATGGAATCGTAAGGAGTGTGTTGTCCACTCAATATGTGAGTGGATCTGAATTATTTGGATTCTAAGGTGTTATAAATGGTATCAGAGTCCTATGGTCGTATGTTGGTTATGGGCGCAGTTTAACACCCTAAATTTAAGTTTTTGCAGTTTAGTCAATATGCCTTCAATTTTCTATAGAGAGCTTCATACTTTGTTTAAGATGAAATATTTATTTTCTAAAGCAATATAAATTATAAAACATTGTTCTGTGCACTCATGCTATCTTACACTAATGCTACTACACTTCTAATTTTAGGTTGCTTTGTAAGATTTAGCTCTACATTAGAATTGTTTTAGTGAATCTATATAATTTTCTGTCAAAAGAAGAAAGGCTTTTTCCTTTGTGTTTCTTATGCTTTGGCCATTTTTAACCCACCACCTATTTCTCTTGTGGACTAGCCTAGGCTCTGAGTCGTTGTAGCCTAACAATGGTGTACCAGGCGCCTGTGCCTTCTCCTTTTTTTCTTTATGATGGGGCCGCAAGACAGCCTTATCCTCTTCTAAATTGCACCACTAGCATGAGCCAAACTCAAGATTGAATCCATATATAGTGCTACCTAGTTGAGTCGGATCCGTACCTACACTGAGACAATTGATTCCAGTGCCATGGCCTATTAAAGGCAAGCCACTACTCCCATGTCCTCTTTTTTGTATCAAGGAAAGAGATGTCCCATGCCCTAGATGTAGTCATAGCCCTAGGCTAGATCTCATACACACGCCACCATTGGTCTCCCCATCTACTACGTCCACATCCTTGAGAGCCACACAACTGAGTCCATATCGAGGCGATCTATTTCCTAAGACCCGTCTTGTTTTTCCCCACCCTCTCTAGCTCTTGTTTTTGCTACATTGAACATCCATCTTCTCTGCAATCCAGGGCCAGCCGCCACCATCCTAGTTCTCTCATCAAGACCCCTTTAGATGGATTCGACGTACACTCCTTCTGTAGATCCTAGCCACTCAATTTTTGGTACACTACAATGTGCCATCTAGTGCAAATTTGTCGCCATGAGCTCCTACCGTCGGTGACTAGAATGAGGCAAAGAATTTTTAGCCACTGAACTAAGTAACATAAATCATATATGTCATGGACCGAGTTAGCACTGTTGATACTTCTTATGTCTATTGGAGGGATTCCGCAAGCACATAGAACTATCGTGTAGCAATTCGCTGGGTGAGTAAACCGAGTGTCGAATTTATAATTTATCCCATGGGAAGGCGGAAGGATAAGGTGGTTTGGTGGAAAGAAATGCTCAAGTGAAGCCATGTCCTTAGCCAAAAGGGGGTGTTGGAATGTGGGTAGAGGTGTAGATGGATAGGTGGGATGGAATGTAGGTAAGATAAAGGGGTAGATAGCAAGCAAACTAGAAGTATGGCAAAGCTAAGTGGAGAGAGCGAGCAAACTATTTATCTTAAGCAACAAATTAAAGGTAAACTAAGGATTAGAGAGAAATCTTTAGCACTACGGGGAGTACCTGCCCTAAACTCACCCAAAAGTTGATTAGGCACAAAGCACAACGAGTCCCTACGTTTTAATAACTAGACCCAATGTGGTGGAATACAGAGGATGGATAGGGTTGTTACCACCTACCAACTACCACAATCTATCCAGGGATCAAGTTGTATCCATAGGTAAGATATAGCTTAAGCACCTCGCTTAATCTATAAACTTACTACTTCGATCCAAGCTCCGGTCAAATGAGATCAAAGTACCCTAACCAGACGGTGGAACCCATACTAACGAATATCACACTAAGCAAAAGATTATCTATGCTACTAATGCTAAGAACAAGCACCTAAGCTCACTAAAGATGAACAAGAGTGAACTAGAACTTGAACAAAGCTAAGCTATATTACTAAATAAAGTACTAAACAAAGTAGAGTATTAAATAAAGTAAATGCTAATGAAAGAATACAAGAGAGCTATACTAGACCCAGAAGACTCTTCCAGACTCAGAGCAAGCTCCGCTCTAGCTCTACTTCCACTACTAGCCTACTACTACTTCTAAAGCTACTTCTTTCAAGCCTGGAGAGCTTTGCAAAGCTTGGAATGCTTGGGGATTGTTGGGGATGATCTTCACCGAGCTCCACACCTCCTTTTATAGTGTGTAGAAGGAGTAAGGGTACTTGTAGGCAGTGGAAAAGGTCAGTTGGAGGCTAAGGGGCATCAGCTGATCCTTGGATCCACTGTCTCTCCATCCTACGGTGCTAGATGGCTCCCTGATGGTGGTTGCGTGGCAAGTAAGTCAGTTCTGTGGTTGGTAAGTCGGTGATGAAGTCGGTTTTGGCCCTCCAAGTGAATGACAGTGGGCTCAGGGATCCAATTAAGGGAGCTCCACCTCAGCCTTTGGATGCACCAACTTGAAATCAATGGTGGAGGGGCACTCCTGGGTGTGCCACCTGGCTCTCCCACAGATCAGTGATGTGGTAGGGCAAGGTGGGCCATCGGGCGATGCCATGTGGCATCGGTGACCCTACCAAGTGGCCCCAAGGCCCCCTACCACACCCATTTGCCTCCTTTGTTCTTGTTTTGATGAATTTTGTACAAATTTCTACGTTCAAATACTTTTCTAAGTACAAGTGAAACTAGGTGAAATATAAAGCAAATTTGGTGCATGTGATGTTGTTTTTACCTTGCTTTTGGGTGGAATGTTGATGTTCTAACTAGGTGTTAGTGATCATCAACAAGCACCATGGTCAACAAATGAGGAGGCTAGTCAAGGCCATAATTTTGTATAAATCCCTCAAAGTTTATACATTTTGTGCATGTATTTCCTAGTACATTGGTAGATTTGATCAAAAGCCATGAAAACCTAGTTTTCCATTGTAGATTGACCCATACAGTCTTGTTTATTACATAACTTTTTCATTTTAGCTCCAAATTTGGTGTTTCCTTGCAGGGTCATAAGTTTGTAGCAACGAATATATTAGTTTCATACTATCTAATATGACTGGGATGCGATGGTCGAAGTTGAAGCATAGTAGAAAAATGCTTGCAGTGCTCTAATAATAGGGGTTACTAGGGAGGCCCCTTCATGGTAGTGGAGGGAGACATTCTAGCTCAATGGTAAGTTTGCTACTTCATAAGTTTGCTGACAAGAGGGATCCCTATGCCACCTTCTAGCATGCTTTTTCCTAAAGGGAATCCTTTGCAAGTCCCTGTATCTTTGATGGAATAGGCTTTGGTTCAAACCAAACATATAAGTTAGGGAGTTGTGATGGATTACCTACCATTCAAACAAAACACTTTAGAGAAGTGACCAGTACTTGATTCCATGAATGATGGTAGCAGGGTGCGCAAGGTGAGAAAAGGTTTGTGTTTGACATGCATGGAATCTGCGCAATGGGAGATGATAGGGGAAAGGACTAGATACATGGGGCAGGATGCATCCACCCCCAATCCCGATGATCCACCCAATTTCTAGCCAAATCTTTGCCTTTCCCTACTAGATTCGGCTTCTCTATGGGCTACTTCTTCTTCCCATGGTCTTCTAGTTGCAAATGGTGTTGTCATGGTGATAGTGCAGGTCCCATTGACTGATCTAGTTCTTTCAATGGTAATGGAAGTGGTCATTATGGTCGTGTCCCTCATCTCTTCCCTCCTCCTTGCTAGAGTGGTCGCCGATCGTCAAGACACTTCTCCCACCGGTGCTCTTTGTTTGTTTGGGTATTGTCACCATGGCTAACTGGGAATTGTCACATTGTCGTTTTGTAACCTTGTGCTTCAGGGACAAGCTGTCCATCTATCATTCTTCATTGTTGTTGTTCTTTCGTTGCTGGGCATGCTAGGCTTCGCCCCTGTGGCCTTTCTAGTGTTGATGCCATGAACCGACATTGTTGTCACCAAACTGTGCTAAGCGCCCCCATTGTGCTTGGGTCTATTGGTGATACACTAGTAATTGTGTTTGTCTAAACATGGAATCATTTATTCTGATCACTGAAAGCATCTAGGCCCTCAATTTGGGGTTTGATAACTAATGATAATGGTTATGGACTAATATTTTCATTTGAGATTGAAGAAAGATTAGTTCACATGGAGATTCAAGCTATATTGGATACCATGGTGCATGGAGCTGGAAAACATGATGTCTAGCTCAAGGCAAAGAAAGGTTAGTCCAAATGGAGATTCAAGCTACATTAGATATCATGGTGCATGGAGTTGGAAAATGTGATGGCTAGTTGAATGCCCTAGTTTAGTTTTGATAATAGAGTGATAATTAGTGGACTAATGCTTTTAATAGAGATGATTGAGCTAGGTCCACATGCAGGAGTTGAGCTAGGCTAGGAGATGGTGAAGATGATGATCATGACCATGAAGCAAGTGCTCAACATTGGAGATGAAAGGAAATGGAGATGGAAACAAACCCAAAGACAAAGGTATATGTAATAAGGTTTTGTTTTCACCAAACAAGGTGCAATAGAGTGCACGGTTGAGTTTATGATAGATAGACATATTATTAAGAGGGGAACTCTCTAAAGTGATTGCAGTTATATCTAGTGCTACTAGGTGATGTTTTAAACTATGCATGTGCATTAGACTAGTGACGTGGTGAGGAAGCAAGTGAAAATGAAAGCTCTAGTTTGGTTTTGGTAATTGAGTGCCAACCATGTGGACTAATGCTTGCAATGAGTTTATTTAGCTAGGGTCCACTTGATGGTGATGAACAGGGCATAGGAGGTGACAAAGATGGAGGCCATGATCACATACATGCAAAGGTTCATCAAATAGAGATAAGTTGAAGCAAAAGCAAGCGACACGGTAAAGGTATAAGTTAGGACCGAGTACGAGTGGGCTGAAGCGTCCACCTACTAGCTTGCCTTCCGCGGCCGCTTGCAATAGATGAGACTAGCACCATATGATAGGAGTTGTTGACCATGACCGTCGAAGCAGGCGGAAGCCTCTAATGGCTCGAATATCAGGACCACGAGGCCTTGGACCTGCCTTGGCACTCTGGGGAGCCACATTCATTCCTTGATGGCTAAGAAAACCCTAGAACCATTTTTTGTACTTACCTTGCCCTCCGAACATATAAGGCAGGGCAAGGGGTGCCATAGAGGCATCACTCCATTATCGGCCATTAGAGGCACCACTCGATAGATCACCAAATAAAACTCCCATCAGAGAACAAACTCATTGCTCTCCTACCCTCAAAATTGTAATAGTATCTTTCGAGCACTCTAATAAGAAATCTCTTTGTTGGATATATGGCTCAGCGCTCGAACCAGGATAAACTCTCTCATCTTGAGTGATAACCACCGAAGTGTCACACATCAATCATCTAATCATAGCCGTAGTTACGAACCCACGACACTTAGTCACACTAGTATTAGAAATTTAGGCAAATTCAGTACTAATTTAATCCTAAAAAATATTAACGTCATGTTTATGACATCAGAAAGGTGCACATGTGATCTAGTCATAAGCAGATTAATGAACATCATACTAATCATGGATTCAAACATAGAGAATAGAAAGCGGTTTGCTACAGTAGCATACTGAGCGGCACCAGAGTCGTTTCTGCTAGCCGACATAGCATTTGTTGATGTAGTCGGTCCCGCTCGTCACTGTGCAAAAATGTAGCAGCGCTGATCACCGCCATCAGAGAGAAACCGATCGTCGGGAAGTAGCAGGAAGAAGAAGTCGTAGAACCATCATGAAGAAGATTGAGCAGCCGAGTGGAAGATGCTCCCAAAAATTTGATTGTCGATCTTCACCCGAGCAGATGAACTCAAGAACGGCTTTGGTTTCAGAGACCTATTCTTGTGCTCGCAAAAACTGGGACAGGAAAGCTCGAGCAGCACAGCAGCAACGAAGTATTGTTTTTGGTTGTTTCTTCTCTCTCGCGCGAACAAGAGAAGGAGTGTCCGTTTTATGCAGCAATAGAGGAAGACGAAGATGAAGAGCTAGACACATGAAGGGATAGTAATCATCATTTCATTGTTCGTTACCAGTAACTTATGAAACTGACAAATCAATTGTCTAGTAACAAAAACCACAAAGACATCATAAACCACTAACATATAATAGTCATCATGATCCACTAACACATAATGGTCATCATGCACTTCACACTCATCAAACCGTCGGTTACACAGCATAAAGTACCCAACAAATTGCATCTAGCATCTTAGAACTTTCTTTGATTTAATTGCTGAATAAAAATTGGACAAACCCAATTAAACCCAACAACTAGTGAGAAAAGAACAGGGTACATGAATAGAAACGGCATAGTCTCGTGGTCGTTCGTTAAAAAGAAAAGAAAAAAAAACATGTGAAGGGGCAAAACCATGAGCAGGCGTCCACACAATCAGTGGTGTTACGCAAGCGCTTGCGATGGCGCTTACGCAAGCGCTTTGGTCATACCTTACGAGAAGCCTGGGACTCACAGGGAGGGTTCCTTTGGCTCTCCTGCGTGACGCAATGCGTGACTGCACCTGCACTGCAGGCTACAACATCGACGCACAATAGTTCCGTTGACCGTAGTTCGTGGTGGGGCCTTAAAGGCGAATGTTTTGCTACGACAATAATACGAAAAGAGACTATGTTGGACGCCCGTATTCACCTGTTGCCACCTTTTGATCTTGTACACGGCCATATGATTTAAATCGCTTTTGAAAGTTATTAAAACAATTAACGTGTCAATTCTCCTTAAAATATTTCAAATATTTTCTTTTCCAGAAAATCTAAATACTTTTTGTGCCGCATCACCTATCACCTATATATAGATAGTGTTGTAGGACGATATTACCAGGCCACAACAAAGTTGTGGTGTAACATCCATATGGCCTTTATATACCATACTAAATAGAGTTTTTTAATAAATTAACAAGAGTTGCCTATTTTTAGATAATAATGGCAATGGGATGAACACTGGAGCCCATTAGTTTTTTCTTAATAAATAAACAAGAGATGCCTATTTATATCTATAGGTCATGTATTCCATGTACAAAAAACTACAAAACTGGATCTATGAAATTATCATGGAACTACAACAAAACCTCTAAATTTTACATTTGGATGAAATTTCTATATATTTTTAGAAATTAAATTGGTATAGTATATATATACCTTCCTACATTACGCCCCCCTATAATTATAGCCGTCCTTCTCCTTCCTTATGTGGCCACTCTTTAAAGCAACTCAATCAAGAGCCCTCAAATCAATGTCCTTATTTTTTGATTTGAGGGCTCCACTACTTTTGAGAGTCTAGTTTTTTTGTGCATATACTCAAACAGAAGCCTTCAAATCAATGATCTCAAATCCAACCAAATAGACACATACGCACATGACCCAATTGTCATCGACTTACGGTCAAATCCACTGTCGGGTGGAACTGAGGGTGCTTGACGGGAGAAGTCAGGGAGCCGTCGCTCGGAGGGGCTCCCTTGGCGAGTTTGCCGGGGGCTCACCAGAGGGAGGTTGGAACGAAGCTTGGCATGGGGGGGAGAGGTTGCTAGGAGAGAAGTTGTTAGGGAGGACGTCGCCAGGGCACTGGCGCGCCAGCATGGGAGTCGTTAGGCGAGGGACATCAGGCTATCGGGTAGGGGAGCCACACCGGGCGCTCAAGGGAGAGGAGGACACCAGAGGGGAGGAGGATCCGGGCGGCCACGCTTCCGCTTCCTATCGAGTGTGGGCGAAGAAACCAAAGCACCTGGCGTTTGATGTCATGAAGCAGACTCCCAGGAATGAGGGTTGGGAGGGGATTTGAGGGCCTTCTCAAATTTGAGGTCCCTAGGGATCCTGTTGGAGTTGAGTTCTCATATTTGGTTTTGAGAGTCTAAGTACGGGCTTGCTGAAGTTACTCTTATGCATCTTACTCTCGACACAAAAATTATGGTATCAAAGGGATCTATATTTTGACCCGCCTTTTATGACTAAGCTGACTATTTTCTACATTTCTACATATTTTAACATGGGTTTTTTGGATTGGCAACATTACAATTTTTGGTTATTGTAGATATACCATTACAATTCGACTAATTCAAACCATACCATTACAATTGTGCGATACTCAGACCAACGCCATGGGATACGCTCAGCGACGTCTTGGGGCCACCTGTAGCATATAAGCTGCCTCCGTATTTGCGTATGGATACCCATGCCCTTGGGTCATTTGGATAAGGTGCCTCCGTATCGCACCCAGGCTGACTGCTCTCTTCCTCCTCACGCTCTGTCTCCTCTCACTCACCCTCACCCCGACGACGTGGCGAGCAGGACGGCGGCGACCCTGTCTTCGGCGGCATAGACTGCGACGACCAGAAGCACCCAGTTTGCATGCGTGCTGCGATGCACCCTATTGTGCGCAACGGGTGAGACGCAGCCGCGTGGCATGGCGGAGATGGTGGACGACGAGGGCGGGTATTTATCCTCTACCTCTTTTTCTTCCCTCTATAGTGAATGAGCTCGTCCCCGATAGATTTCGTTGAGGCTATTGATAGGGATTCATTGGATTTGGGGTTGATTTTGTTTATTGCTAGGGTTTCGTTGTTCTCGCTAGTGATGAAAGTAGAAGGATTATGTACCAGAAACAGCACTGGTAGAAAAGCATACACAAAGGGACACTTGATTAAGTGGGATGTTGAAGTAGCTTCATTATCCTTCGATTTGCTGTTGACAAGCCTGCGCAATGAGTTCCAGTGGTCCAGTAGCCAGTCTCCTAGTGTGTGGTTCTTTGACAAAAGGCTATGCGAAGATGTGAGAATAGAAAATGATTTTCAGATGCATGACTTGTTTGAAATGTATAAAGATCAGATGCGCTGTGAAGTTCTTGTGTTTGACAGTTGTCTTAGACAGTCTGATGAGTTTACAAACCTAGACCTAATATGTGTGATTCCACCTGAGTTTTCTATTCACGACAACCCCAGTAGCAAAGACATTCCACCAGGGGATGGGAATACCATTAGCCCTGATGACAACCATGCAGCCCAGCCTTCTAATAATGATGAGTATCCATTAGAGCCTAAGCCTAACAGGGAACCTGACATGTCTGACAATGATGAGGAGTATGTCGGTGTTGACGATGAAGGACTATACATGCCTGTGCAGGCAGCTAACAATGCAGAACCTTGTAACAACCATGCTCATACTGCTGATGATGATGACTATGTTCATGTTGCTGATCAGTTTGATGATGTTGGTGCTGCTGAAGGAGGTGTTCTCTTGAGGCAGAGGTAAATGATGCAGATCCAGAGGAGGTTCAAGTTATCTATGATCCTGAAAACCCCAAGATAGAGAAGGGAGAAAGATTTCCTGACATTGTTGCATTTAGGAAGGCAGTGAGACATCATGTAGTGGTGAAAGGGTTTGAATTTGGTAAAATCATTATAGATAAGACTAGGTTTATTACTAGGTGTAAAGCTGAAGGGTGTCCTTGGTGTATACATGCTTTAAGGATCTTTGATGGCAAGACAATAGAGGTGAATTGAAGTTATGACATCTCTTTCATTTTGTTACCAGTTTTCCACCTTATAATTTAACAATTTTATGTCTGTGTGTGCAGATCAAAACACTATGTGCAGAACATAAATGTGCTACTACTAAACTCCAAGAAACCAAAATGGCAACCCAAGGCTAGGCTGCAGAAAGGTTAGGGGATTGGTTGAAGAGGCATCCTACTAAAACTTCAACAGATTGCAAGGACAAATTAGAGGGTGACTATGGTATCAAGCTCAAGTACTCCAAAGCATGGTCTGGCATGAAGGTAGCACTAGAGCAGATCCATGAAAAGTATGAGGAGAGTTTTCAGCTTTAGTTCAATTGGGCAGCTCAGATTGCCAAATCATCACCTGGCAGTCATGTGCAGATAGAGGTAGAGATGGTTGAGGGCAAGCAGAGATTTAGGAGGATTTTTGTAGCTTTTAAGCCATGTATTGATGGCTTTCAAGAGGGATGCAGACCATTTATAGGGATTGATGCTTCATGTTTGTATGGCAAGTACAGAGGATAATTGGCATCTGCAACTGGTATAGAGGGGCACAATTGGTTGTATCACATTGCATATGCAATTTTTGACACTGAGAATGAGGACAACTGGACATGGTTCATGCAACAGCTGCACATAGCCATTGGTGATGTTCCAAACCTTGTTATTTGTATAGATGCTTGTAAAGGTTTGGAGAAGGTTGTTGGAGCTGTATTCCCAAATGCTGAAAATAGAGAATGCATGAGACACCTTTACCAGAATTTCATGAAGCACTACACGGGTGATGTTTTCACTGATCACCTATACCCAGCAGCTAGGAGCTACACAAAAGGAATGTTCAAATGGCACATGAAGAAAATATTTGATTTTTCACCTAGAACAATTGAGTATCTTGACATGCACCATAGTAGGTTATGGTACAGGAGTTCTTTTTCTGAAAACAACAAGTGTGATGCCTTGACTAATAATGTGTCAGAGAGTTTTAATGTGCAAGTGAAGAAATTCAAGGGTCTATTGCTGCATGAACTGATAGATAAGTTGCGGGAGTTGATAATGGAGAAGAGATACTTGAGGAAGAAACTAGCTAGACAGTGGCATGACAGGATTCTCCCTAATGTTATTAAGGGACTTAATCTGATTAGCAATCACCTGACGGTCCTCAAAGTATCTTTTAGTGATGATGACATTGCTGAAGTTACCATTGTGGACAAATGGAACAACCAGAAGCGCGAAACAGTAGACCTACAAAATCACAATTGTTCTTGTAGGGAGTGGCAAGTCATCGGAAAGCCTTGTAGACATGCTTTGGCCTGGATATTGTCCAATAGAGGGATGAAAATAGAAGATTATGTGCATGAGTACTACTCAGTGGCTAAATTCAAGAAAGCTTATGAGGCAAGAGTTGAACCTATACCTGATAGATCCCAGTGGCCTGAAGTTGATCTTGGGTTTACAGTGCACCAACCATTATTGGGTAGAGGACCAGGGAGGCCAAAGGTGCAAAGGATTAGAGGATGCATGGAGAAAAGGGCTACCAAGAAAAAGGTGAGATGCAAAAGATGTGGAGGACTTGGCCACTTCCAAAAAAGCTGCAAAGAGCCAGAGGTTGGTCAAGATGGTGAAAGAGGTCCATGCAGGAACCATTGCAGAAAGAGGACCATAGAAGATGATGCAGGTACCTCACAACCACAGGTGAACAAAAAGAAGAAAAAGAAGACAACCACAGCCAAGAAAAAAACACCTGTGAAGAAGCTGAAAAGGGCAAAGGCAAACCCACCTCCCACTGCTGTGACTAGTATCACAAAGCTTGTCTTCGATCCATAGTCTACTTGACAAGGCTCAAAATGTTCTCTGATGCTTTTGGCAAAAAAAACTTGTAATGTCATGTAATGCTTTTGGGCACAAAAACTTCTCTGTGCCTCTGATCATTTTGGGCACATGAACTTGTAATGGTAGTCTATGCTGTTAATGGCCTCGAAACACTATGTAGTGAATGTTGATGGCCTGGGTAATACTTCCGTGAGATGCACTTGACTGATGGCATCAAATACTTATCTAATATATTTCTGTGAACTGGTCTATGTTAAATTAGGCATTATTTCTGTGAAATTCTCTAAGAACTTATTTCTGGATAGTTGGCATGCTGCTTGTTCATTTATTGCAGTGTTAAGTTTCGACAAACATGCTGCAGAAACTTGTTCATAAATTGCAAACAAACATAGCTCCAAGTACAGACCAAATGCTTACATTACCCACTCATCATGAGAGTGCACAAAAGCTACCCAAATTCTAAGCTAACACTATCTAACACAGGCTACATTACATGAGAATTCATTTCATCCATACAATAGCCACCAGGACAGTTACAAAGATTGCCAAGAAAACAACAGCTGCATTGTCCAAGACAATTGGACTCTTTTCCTTCTTAACCTCATCTTTCAGTTCTTTCACTTCAGTCTTCAGGCTGCCAATCTCCAATTTGATGTCACTGAGCAGCAACTTCAAATCAAGTGCCACCATCTCGAACCCTCCAACAGTAGTAGCAGCAGGCTGCTGGACAACTTGAACAGCACCAACTGGATTGTGCCCAGAAACAAAAGAACTCTCCAACAGATTGGCAGGATTATTGCGCAAATAGAGCTCATATGCATCCTCAAACCACCATTTACCACACCTATTTGAGCACATGTAGTAGAAGTTGTCATTCTTGCTCTTGCACTTGACGACGGGCACCAAGCACTGGGGGCAGTCCACGAGAAGGAGAGTCCTCCCCTGCTGTGATGAGCTGGAAGCCGTGGTGGCCATGGGCAAACGGCAGCGGTGGCTGGGCACAGCGGTGGAGCCGGCGGCTGTAGCACCTAACCCTAGCGGACGGGAAGGGAGGAGGCGAACAGAGCGCGGCGAGGAGGAAAGGGAGAGCCGGCGCCTGGTGGGCCTTATCCAATTGACCCAAGGGCATGGACGTCCATACGGAAATAGTGAGGCAGTGTACACACCTGCAGGTGGCCCCAAGACGTCGCTGAGCGTATCCCATGGCGTTGGTCCAAGTATCGCACAATTGTAATGGTATGGTTTGAATTAGTCGAATTGTAATGGTATATCTCCAATAACTGAAAATTGTAATGTTGCCAATAAAAAAACCCTTTTAACATCTATCTACGATTAAAAAACAATTACATTTGTTATAACAGGCCTCATTAGTTCACGCTTTGTGAACAGGCAACTCATTTCTTTTTATTTTCCTGTCGACGGATGTCAGTTTTTTAGAATCACACAAGTTAATGTGAGATTGCTATGTTTTTTTCTCTTAGGTTTTCTTATATATGAAACACTTTGGTGCACTGAGTGTTTGAATCTCATGGTTTTAGTCATTCAGATAGTTTGGTGCTAATTAAGGTATCAAAGGGTCTTCTTAGTATCCCTGTGCTTGTAGAATATATTCCCATTTTACCATTTGAAAAAATATGCTTATAATGTTTTTAGCAAAACCTAATATAAACATAAACGCTTGCATATAGCCCAAAGCTACGAATACCGTTTATTTACCGAAATAATGTTCAAAGTCAC
The DNA here is from genome assembly GCA_904845875.1 of Miscanthus lutarioriparius. Classification (NCBI taxonomy): domain Eukaryota; kingdom Viridiplantae; phylum Streptophyta; class Magnoliopsida; order Poales; family Poaceae; genus Miscanthus; species Miscanthus lutarioriparius. The sequence goes on from CAJGYO010000005.1 coordinate 45,038,516, forward strand.
GTGCTTTCCACAAAAGGTACATGGCCACGGCACACGGCACACGGCACATGTACAAGTCAACTCGAGCGTTGTGTATTTAAGCTGCAGCGCACGGCACACAGGGTACGCATCGCACATCACCCTGATCTTCTTCTCTGCTCTCTCACACTTGGCCAAGAAGCCACGAATAATGGCGACCCGATCTCTTCCGCTGATCCCTGCGTGAGGCCTCCCCGTGGGCCGTGGCCGCTGCAGCGGTGGCCGCGGCGCTGCTGTGGCTGGCGGCCTCACCCTGTTCGCCATGGCTAATAAACTATGGTTGAAAGTATGGTTGGCTGATTTATCGTGAGAGAAAAATATTATTTATTGACTGAAAAGTAAAAGTTTATAAATCAAGCGAACGAGCCGCTGGACGCTGGACGCTGGAGTAGGCGTGGTGGACGCCGCGGCGGCTCGAGCGAGCCCTCCGGGCACAGGGCCTCAAAGGGCACCAGGTACCGCCTCTTCACCGGTGACATCACGGAGAGCGCCCAGCTGAACCGAGAAGCCCGCGCGAAGCCGCTGCCGGCCGGCTCCCACGACATCGTCCGCCGCGTGCAGCCCATGCTCTATGACACCGTGAAACAATATGGTAATACACGATGTATATGTAAACACCGCGAAAGAATATGGTATATATGCTATTTATCCGTGGCCACCCATGCAAAGACTGATGAAACTGGAGCTCAAAATTCAAATGCAGGAAAACTGTCCTTCACTTGGTTTGGTCCGACGCCGAGGGTGATGATTCCAGACCCAGCATTAGTGAGAGAGGTTTTGTCCAACAAGTTCGGCCACTTCCCCAAGCCCAAGAGTAGCCGTGTTGCCAACTTGATAGCCAACGGGATTGTCAGTCATGAAGGCGAGAAATGGGCAAAGCACCGGAGAATTCTGAATCCTGCTTTCCACCATGATAAACTAAAGGTGCTTGTTCAATTAACTTTTCATACATATATGGATATGGATGGTATCTCTGACTCTTGAGTGTTCTACTTACTGATGATGTTTCTTCATTTACAGCGGATGCTTCCTCTGTTCTCTGCTTGTTCCGTTGAAATGGTCACTAGATGGGAGAATCCCATGTCTTCTGAAGGTTCGTCTGAGATAGACGTCTGGCCTGAGTTCCAGAATCTTACTGGAGATGCCATCTCAAGAGCTGCGTTTGGTAGCAGCTATCAGGAGGGGAGAAGAATTTTCCAGTTGCAAGAGGAGCTAGCTGAATACATCTTACAACCTTTTCAAGCAAACATAATCCCAGGCTATTGGTTTGTTCTTTCTCCTTTAAACAGCGGATGAGTTCTTTTCTATAGGATGATGTTGCAAATCAAATCTGAGCATTTGCCAGACACCTATATATATTTAATTTCTAGTACATAAGAAGCTTTAATTAATTACTAATTCCTACCCATATTTGTAATAGACTTTTTAGAAGAAAAAAAAACAGAAAATTTGACCTTTCACTGCTCAAGAATATCTGACCTTTCATAGCAATTATCAATTTGTTCTGTGATAACGGGGTAAAACATATGCAGGTTCTTACCCACCAAAGGCAACAGGAGGATGAGAGAGATTGACGCGGAGGTTCGCAAAACTCTACGTGGAATAATCGAGAAAAGACAGAAGGCTATTAAAAACGGTGAAACTAGCAACGATGACTTGCTGGGCTTATTGTTAGAGTCAAACATGAGGGAATCAAACGGAGCATCGAGCCTAGGCATGACCACGGAGGACATGATTGAGGAATGCAAACTATTCTACTTCGCGGGCATGGAGACGACGTCTGTCCTTCTCACTTGGACACTGATCGTGCTAAGCATGAACCCTGAATGGCAGGAACGGGCAAGAGAAGAAGTCTTGACTCACTTTGCAAGATCTAACAAGCCAGATTATGACACCTTGAGCCGCATGAAGATTGTAAGTCCAAAGCCAATATATATTCTCTTTTGTAAGTCCAAAGCCAGGTATTGTTAACTGTGTTAATTACACTTCTTTTGCAGATAACCATGATTGTCAACGAGGTCCTGAGGTTATACCCGCCAGCGACCTTCGTGATGAGAAGAACCTACAAGGAAATGGAGCTCGGCGGCATCAGATACCCGGCAGGAGTGAACCTTATGCTGCCAATTCTCTTCATTCACCACGATCCCAGCATCTGGGGAGACGACGCGAGCGAGTTCAATCCAGCAAGGTTCGCCGACGGCGTTTCCAGCGCGACCAAGCTGCAAGGCGGCGGCGGCTTCTTTCCGTTCGGTTGGGGCCCCCGGATCTGCATCGGCCAGAACTTCGCGCTGCTGGAGGCCAAGATGGCACTCTGCACCATCCTCCAGCACTTCTCCTTTGAGCTCTCGCCGTCCTACACCCACGCGCCTTACACCATGATAACTCTGCATCCTCAGCACGGGGCACAAATCAAGCTGTCGAAGCTGTGACCATATGACTGACACTCATTGAGTGGCAACATCTATCTATATTTATATACGTGGTGCTAGCTTTTGCATGCTCTAGTATGTATAGAGTTTGAGATTTTACATGATGTTTGTTGCTTTGAAATGAATAAACGGAGTCTGTGGGTATATATTGAATGGAGAAATTGCGTGCTTAATGGAAGTACAAGAGGCGTGGTCAGTGACCACGGTCCTTGCTTGGGAAGCACTGATGGTATTCATAGCCTGCGCAGCCTGACCGGAACGCCGTGCTGCGGGTGCAGCGTGAGGACAGTGTAGGGCGCGTGCACGTACGCCGGCGACAGCTCGAACGCGAAGCGCTGTAGGATCATGCTGAGCGCCAGCTTGGCCTCCACGAGCGCGAAGTTCTGGCCGATGCAGACGCGCGGCCCCCAGCTGAAGGGGACGAAGGCGCCCGGGTCGCTGCACACCTTGGACACGCCGTCGGCGAACCTCCCCGGGTTGAACTCGCCGGCGTCGGACCCCCACAGGGCAGGGTCCCGGTGGAGGAACATCACGGGCGTCGTGAGCATGACTCCCGCCGGGTACGTGACGCCTCCCAGCTTCGTCGGCTGGTGTGTCCGGCGGTTCATGGCCACCACCGGAGGGTACAGACGTAGCACCTCGTACAGCACCATGGTCACCTGTCATGTTACCAAGAATACACAAGAATGGCATAACCGAAACCAATCATGTTAACAAGTGATGACGACAGGACTGTGCACTGGGATCGACTCACAACTTTTAGGCGTGACACGCCATTGAAATCCGGCTTGTTTTGACCAAAGACTTGCAGAGCTTCCTCCCTGGCACGATCCTGCCACTCCGGGTGCATGCTGAGCAGGACCATTGTCCATGTGAGCAGCACACCGGTAGTCTCCATACCTGCGAAGTAGAACACCTTGCACTCGCCGATCACCTCTTCCACGGTAATCCCCTTGCTGGATTTGCCATCCGAGTCACTGTAATTCATGTTCGACTCCAGTAGCAATCCCAGCAGGTCGTCCTTGGTTGCTTCACCATTCTTAAGAGCCTTCTGTCTCTTCTCTATTATGCCCCTCAGGATCGTCTTGACCTCCCTATCGACTGCATTCATCCTCCTATTGTTTTCTGTCGGCAAGAGACTGAAGAGTAGTATATACATAGTACATCATCAGCTACTTAATTTAAAAATGGATATTGTTTTCTTTTGTAAAACAAGAAACTTTTTTTTGATAAAACAATGGTACACAATTGGGTAGTAGTAGAGTTATAGCATTTGGAACCGTACGAGAAGCCAGGGATGTAATTTATCCTGAAAGATTGAACAAGGCGTTCAGCTTGCTCGGCCTGAAGTAGGAAAATTCTTCTCCCTTCTTCGTAACTAACACCGAATGCAGCTCTTGAAATTACGTCTCCTGATAGATTTTGGAACTCTGGCCACACATCCAGCTCGGTTGGTTCAACAGAAGCAGAAATCTGTTTCTCCCATCTGTCAACCAGTTCGCTGGAACAAGCCAAGAATGCTGGCAGCATTCCCTACAGCCATTTCCAAGTGAGGAGTTAGTAGGCCCAATTTTTTTTTTCTATTTTTCTTTGTAAGAAGCTTAATTCAACCTTGTTTAAGTGCTAACTTGTGCTTTTAAGAGCTAAGGACATCTCCAACAGTTTCTAAAAAAGGCTTGACAAATCAAAAAGTATTTCAAGTAGAAAAAAACAAGAAGCTTATCTGTTTTCTTAAACGAATCAGGTAGAAGAGTTGTTGATTATATTAAAGAGAAGAAATTTAGACGGGTAAACAACAAAACAACCAAAGAGCTTATACGTTCCATGTCTCCAATGGTTTTAAGTTACACCTAGAACCTTTGAAAACAGAATCTCCATTGTTGGTCTACCTCTAGTATTCTTAGATCTGAAAATATCGGCCAAAGATCAAATTCCAGTTAATCTTCTAGGTCCAGCATTCATTGCCTACCATTGTCGGCCATCCCTGGCACCCTAATTCACACACAGAACCAACAAAACAAAATCTTTATTGTCTGTTCTACTTCCAGGGAGATTAAATTCCTGTGACCCCGCCGTGGTCGGGGCGATGACAAGTGTCGAAGAAGAAAAAACCCCTCCCCAATAGGGAGTAGTGGTTGTCCGGGTATCTATACACGTGGATGCCTATGTTTTAAGCACGGATAGATTGGAAGTTAGCAAAAGGAGTTGTTAGAGGGAGATTTTTCTCCATCCTGCCAAAAAAACTAAGATTGAGAGTGGCTACACCAATTTATTCTTGTCTCCGTTTGACTTTTATACAAAGAGCTAGAAGTAAGTGATTATATTAAATGAACCCATCTCGCAATACTACTTCCGTCTCAAAATAGATCAAATACTAAAAATAACCTGAAGCCAAACTATCTCGAGTTTGACCAACATCAAATAAGTAGATCATGAAAATATATTTCGTAGGGTATCTAGTTATACTAATATGATGTCATAAATAATACTGGTGATATTTTCTATAAATTTAATTAAATTTAAAATAATTTCACTTAGGATAGCTCTTATTTGGGATGGAGAAAGGACACGAGAGGAGGTAAGAAAATTTATGATTCGCATTTGACTTTGCATTCGAAAACTGAAAACAATTCTGTTATGCATCACATATAAAATTTGAATCGAGGTTCATTTGTCTAAACAGTATAATAAGTACCTTTAGCTTCTCCGCGTGGAAGGCCGGATTAAGAATCCTCCGATGTTTGGCCCATTTTTCACCGTCAAGGACCACGAGCCCAGCAACCAGCACCTTTGAGAGAGGAGAGAGCATCGATTTCACGAAGTCGCCACACTTATTTGTCAACACTTCCCGGGCAAGCTCAGGGTCGGTGATTACAACTCTTGGGGTCGGCCCGAACCATGTGAACGAGAGCTTGCCTGCATTTTCCATGTCGAAATTGACGAAACAGACATGCAGATACGGCGAGACGAAACAGACATCCAGGAAGGTTCGTACCGTGCTCCTGGATGGCGTGGTGTAGGAGAGGCGCGACGCGAGGGAGGATGTCATGTGGTCGGTCCACGGAGACGGGCGTAGTTTTGGCCGCCGCGATGAGACGCTGGTCCTCCCTGAGGTCTCCCCAGAGGAGGCGGTACCGGGTGCCCCTCAGGCCCTGCGCCCTTAGGGCACGGTCCATGCGCCGGGGCACCCACCAGGCCCACTCCAGCACCTGCGCCGCCAACCACAGGAGCAGCACGGCCGCCGCCCCGCCTAGCACGCTCCACGGCGAGACCTCCCAGAGCACCCCCGCGCCATCTCCGTCCATGGCTAGCTCTAGCTCCTAGCTCGCCGTTCCTCTCTTGTGTGGAACTAATTAACAGCAATAGCGAAGCAGTGAGTGAACGTGTTCCTTACTTTGCACAGAGGGATTGAACCAGGACGGACATGAGTGTACGCAAGCGGTGGCAACGACAGATATTGTCGTCCGGTGATTGCGACGAGTGGCCAACACTACCCCCTGTTGGCCTTCCGGTTATCTTGCCTCTCCAGGTTTGGCATGTAGTGATTTGCCTGCGACGAGTGGCCAACACTACCCCCTGTTGGCATTCCGGTTATCTTGCCTCTCCGGGTTTGGCATGTAGTGATTTGCCTGCGAGCTGTGTGGTGTGGCACATGAATATGCTGACATGCAACCCACAGCCACAGGCAGGTTGACTGTTGAGTGTTGACACATGCGCAGGACTCCTTGTCCACAACGATGGCTACATTACATTCAATCCAATCAGACTCTGGCTACTCTCTCTGCCCACAGAAAATATAATTATACGAGTTAAACTAGTTTAACTTTAAACAAATTATAGTGAATACTATAACATTTATGTCACTATATTTACTACAAAAAATGTATTTTATAATTATTAATGGTACTCCTTCATCCCATAATAAATAAGTTCTTAAAAATATTCAGACAGATTAAAGACGCTAACAAAAGAGGCACTTTTCTTTTTCTAGAGGATATCTCTTGGATTGATAGTTATTGCTTGCATGCACCCATAATTAACTTCCATATTAAAAGAATTGTTTCATATTTGTATACAATGTTTTTTTTTTATTTTAAACCTTAGAAAGTTATTTATTTTGAAAAAGAGAGTATCTTCTACTACTTTTTTTTATCTATCTATGGTTAATATTTAAATCGTTTAACTCCTCGAGAAGTGTGAATTGCATCCTTTTTATAGATAGAGAGGATAGTATTTATGTAGATGCATGATTGCTATAGGATTTATGTAGACGCATGATTGATTTAGGATTTATTGACCACCACTTGTCATGCCGCAAGTCAGGCGTACACAGTTTTTTAGGCATGTGTTTGTTTCACTGCTACAACTATGGTACGTCACACTTTCTTAGCACCCTATCCCATATGTCATAGACTCATTTTCTTGCCAAGCTTTGTCACAATTATGGATTTATTTTTGCTCGCCATACTTTATGTGGCTGCCTAAGTTTACCAAAAGTTTGGCATGACAAGTTTATGCATGAACCAAATAGGCCCTTAGTGCCTAGGATGCACTCTACTATGGTCCCTCCATCCTAAAAAAGATACAATTCAAGAATAGTGCTATGTTAAAGTTGAATTGGGGGATGAACCATGTTGAGGGGGCATGAAAATGACAAAAAAAGCCAAGGGGTGCTTGAAATGGCCATGCATGTATGCGCCAAGTTTAAAATAAGCAGACCAAACTTGTCTATTCCGGTAGAACATAAATTGCAAAACCTTGGGATGTATCATGAAGTGCTCAATTTTTTGTCTACGAAGGTTGTGAACACATGGTGGATATGTGCCTATGTGTATGTGTGATGAGTGATTGTCAATATGTGATCAAAGCTCGGTTTAGTGTGTTGAGACTAATCATGGCGTGAGTTGTGTATGTGCAACATGTCACTTGTCTTGTGATGTGCAGGTGTTGAGTGTGAGACGGTCGACGACAATGGAGAAGGTTAAGCGAGTTCGTGCGTGATGGACCGGGAGCGGTGAAGGAAGGACATAGAGGCTTGGACCGAGGGACTAAGGCCCGGAGGATGGACTGTGTACGTCTAGCACTTGTGGACGTCGACAAGCAAGTGTACATGTGAGGAAGAAGACAACGTTGATCGAAGTCAAGATGACGGTCGAACCAAGTCAAGGAGAGGGTGGGAGCACTTGGTGATGGAGCGTCGAGGATGAGTGGGACACGCATCGACATCGTGGAGAAGGCGTAGTGGCCACACGACTCCAAGTGGGGTATGGCGATTTTGGCCTCAAAACCGTGGGCGGCAGGTTTGCCGAGTTTGGGCCTCAAAACCTAGGGAAGTATCTCGGGGCGGCACGTGGCGTCATCAGAGACTTTACATCAAGCCGAAAGTGTCTTCATGAAGAGCTCATGGCCATCCGATGCTCAGAATTCATTTTGGACCATTATGTCCCAGTGGCTAAGTGGTTCAAGGCAAATACCTAGTGTTTACACCAAAATTTGGAAGAAGGGTCTCAGGGGCTCGAGAGCTCCCAACATCATGTCAGTAGGGGATCAATTGCGTGCAGACTGAAAACAGCTGATTCGGATGCAGCTTTAGAATCGGCTTTCTTCAGATAGCGCCAGCAGATAACAACAGAGGCTACGATCAGCACTGGGATGAGACATGCTGGACTCTACAAAAAGGGAAAGATTAGAGTCCAAGTTATCTTAAATTAGGAATGTTTTCATTTATGCCAAAGATTATAACAAATCATGCTCGAGTAGGATTCATGTTTAGACTCCGGGTATAAATATCAAACCCGGCTATTGTAAGAAAGAACGAATCAATCAAATACAAGTCAATTACTTTTTTCGGCTCCGGCCACCCCTTAGGAGTAGGAGTAGAGTAGATCTCGACGAGTTCTTCAGCAAGTACGGCTGCATCGATCCGGTCGACCTCCACTGCGACTCTGGTATAAGTTAGTTATCGATTCTTGTCTAGTTCAAGTATGGTTGCATCGATCCGGTCGACCCCCACTGCATGAATTAGATCAAGGTCAAGTTATCGGCTCTACCTTAGAATGGCAGTGTTTGGTAGATTCATTAAGTTACCAATATTGCTTATTGCTTACATTGTTTATCTAATTACAGCAATATCACTCTGTCCGATTGGGATTGATTTGGATCGGCCTTATATCTTATTTAACCCATCGTTTGCCAATCTAGAACTGACCTAATCTACACCCTAAATGATGAGTTACGTTTTTATCGGCTGTTTTATATCAATCTTAATCGTGCATAGCGTGCGGCTAAGGCATGTTGCGTCTTGAGTAGATCCATTGACTAGCGAAAACCGTTCCATGTCCCGTTATCACGGCCTGTGTGATTCTGCCTCACACCCCACTGTTAGCACCGTGGAGTGGAGATCGTTATTTAGTAGATCTATTACTGGTAAGGCATGACCCTAACTGTGCGCTATGCCTGAATCAGCTGTTTTAACTAATATCGAATCTTTCACGAACAGTTCGCATCACGAGACCATTGAAGTAAAGATAGGTTGAAAGATGTGTTAGTCCCATGATCTTATTATTGTATTACTGCCTGCATGATTCTGCATCATGCCCCACTGATATTAGTAATGAGTTTGGATTGTCGAGTCTATTGTTGTTTCTACGGCCTGCATGATTCTGCCTCATGCCCCACTGGTCATGGTGATAGATGAGATCTAACATGTTCATTAGATTTATCTTTATTAAACGGTTAAATGGTATTGAATTGTTTCTTTATATAAAAGTGGTTCAGTTACTCGTAATCATTGGCTCAGTATAAACCAATCATTGTTGACATCTTATTGTCATTGATTAATATCTGTTCGATTAATGATATTTACCCTGAATGATAATCGATTCTTCTTATACAACCCAATGAGCTTTAATCGATTTATTCTAATGAATATGCTAGAATCGACTATTTAGTTGATCTCCTTTCATATCGGCTCTCATAGCCGTACATTCGGGACTGTCTGGCAACATCGGCAAGTTCCGCCCTTAATTACTGATGAACTTTCTCTCCTTGTCAATTACAGGGTCAAATTGACTGGCACGCCTCGGGAGGATTGTGCAGGATCGATCATCCCTGCATTGAAGCTAGGCGAATTTGCTCCATCGAGCGGACCCTTCTGACTTGCTGTGTGTGTCCTCATCACGGGACGAAAATTCTGTGTCGACACACGTTTCTGGCACGCCCGGTGGGACACCATGATCATCATGACTGCTCACAACAACGACGACATCCTTATGGTACATTATGAAAATCAACCTGATAAAGATAAAGATGTCATCGGCAAAGCTACGAAAGAATTTCAGAAGAAGTGTTTGTTGTCCTACACCAAAACACGTGACAACACAATTGTTCAGAAATTTTCACTACCAAGAGTTCTACTACACGGACAGACAGATACAGTCGAAGCTGAAGACAGGCGTTTCTTTACGGAAGCCATAGACAAATTTGTTCGTGATGCCATATCAAGCCATAATGAAGCCTTCGTGGACGCATTTCACAATGCCATGAAAGAGGCAATTCATGGGATTCCAGTTGGTCAGGTTGGATCGACTCGTTACAACATTCCAGATCCGTCAACCCAAGGTACAAATCAAGTCGGTACCAGCCATCAAGAAGCAGCACCAGCTGGTAATGATGACATCCAGACAATTCAAGGTTCATCTGAACCAACTCAAGGAACTACTATGAATCAGATACAGTACAATCCTGGACCGTCAATATAGCATGTGCAACAGCCGGCGGGGCAAAGTCAGAACCAGATGATCAATTTTGGCACATCAGGCCACATACTATCGTCGGCTCAAAAAATAGCACCATCAATTCAAAGGATCCGTAGAGATATAGATTCTTATGTCTATAATCAGAGACTTCAAGCAGCAAGCCAGCAAAGGACCCAACAGATTGAGATTCCACAAGGCTATCACTATAGCACGGATTATAACACCCTCCACATGATGCCAAATCTAGGATATCAAGGCACGCGGGATTTCAATCCACAGATGGGTCAGCAGGTGTAGAGAAATCCAAATCCGCAAGCTGATGAATTATTGTTGAGGGTGACCGAGATGATGAAGAATCAGTTCGGTCTAAAGACAAAAGGGCTGACCTTTTCGTACAAACGCTCATATCCAGAATGGTATGATTTGATCGCTCTTCCAACGAATTAGACAATACAAGCACGATAGAACATAAGATCGATCACGATAGAACATATCGATCGGTATCTAACGCATAAGCGTTAGTCGAGGATGTCCATCAAGTTCGTTTCTTCTCTTTGTCCTTATCAAGGCCAGCTTTCACTTGGTTTTCATCATTGCCAGTCAGTTGCATTGCCAATTGGGCTGACCTAGAGAAGAAGTTTTATACATATTTTTACACTAGGACTAGAGAAAAGAAGATTACCGATCTGACAACTATAAGACAGAAGATTAATGAATCGGGCACTGAATTTCTTTAGAGGTTCTGAGAAACCAGGAACTTATGCTTCTCCTTAAATTTGGCCGATGATCAACTCGCTGCCTTAGCTGTTCAAGGAATGCTGCCGATGTGGAAAGAAAAGCTATTGGGACAAGAGTTTGACAACTTGGGACAATTGGCTCAATGGATAGCAACGCTCAATAGCCAATTCCAGAGTATGCGTAGAGATACCCGATTCTAGAGGAGTACCACAGTAGCCGAAGCTTATGATCCATACTCAATTGATGATGGCTATGAAGATGAAGAAGAAGAGGTTGCTGCGGCTGAATAGAATTGGGGTAAGAAGATAGTGATGGTGCCCAATCCTTGGGGAAGAGGAGTCGAGGAGAGCTATGACTTTGATGTCACCAAATCAGACAAACTCTTTGATTTCTTACTTGAGAAAGGGCAGATCAAGTTACCCGATGGTCATGTCATGTTGCCCCCTGATCAGTTGAAGAATAAGAAGTTCTGCAAGTTCCATAATGTCACTTCTCATTCTACTAATGAATGCAGAATCTTCAGGCAGCATATACAGAGAGCTATTCAGCAAGGGAGGCTCAAATTTCATACGCCTCAGAAAATGAAAGTTGATGATAATCCTTTCCCAGGAGATCAAAACATGGTTGATGCTGGGCTATTCAAAGGAAAAGCTAAGGTCCTAACATCAACCAAATCAAAAGAAGCTGGAATAGTTGATCCTAAGATGCAAATATCGGCTGACGAGTATAGAGAGATTAGAAAACGTCGTGCTAAGTAAAAGAGCCGATACGAGCAGGGGAAGACGTCAAAAGCAGAGACGACAAAGTCGCGGATCACATCTTGGATTCTGTTGAATAAGTGGTAGCGGCAGAAGGAAATGGATTATCAGCGTTGGTTAAAAGATCGAGCGTACCAGTATCAACTGGAAGAAGAGAGGTATGAAAGGAAACAAGTCGAATTACATTGGAACTGTCCTTTCTTCAGACATTGCTGAAATGAAGGTTTGAAGTTGCCTACCAGACATGACTGTCTAGAATGCAGCAATCAATATTGGGAGTATAGGCAGTCTCAAACCAACCACCGGTCTATCCATGCTCAAGATGTGTATCATCATAATAACATGGATCGGCGCTTAAAAAATAAAAGTGTTCATGATCGGCTTAGAAAAAGAGTCGTTGATCAGGACTGGGCTGATCATGAAGAGGAAGGCACCGGAAGAAAGTATGCTTGGCAGGAAGGCCAGTGGTGCCCAGGAGGTTTGACAAGAAGCCAGAAGAGAAGGATGCAACGCCTAAGGAATAAAGAGACAGAACAGGCTCAGCCATCCGGTTAAACTCAAGTGTGGCGTACCAAGCAAATAGCTCATAAGAAGCAACCATCGGCTAATATCCAAATGGCTTTTCTGTTGCCATCAGAATTCAGAGCTCCGACAGATCAAGAAGTTTATTCGAATTTTGATGAATCAGAGTATGAGGAGATAGTTGCCAAGTTAACGGTCGTACATCAAGCAATATTTGACAAACTAGTCAAACATCGGCACTTAAAAGCTTTATATATGAAAGGTCTTGTCGATGGGAAGCCGATGAACAAGATGCTGGTAGACGGAGGTGCTTCTGTCAATCTTATGCCTTACACTACTTTTCGTAAACTTGGTAAAGTACCAGAAGATCTGATGGAGACTAACATGATGCTTAAGGATTTTGGAGGTAACACATCTAAGACCCGGGGGGCAATAAACGTTGAGCTAACAATCGGGAGTAAGACTCTGCTCACCACATTCTTCGTCATTGATGGAAAAGGGTAGTACAGTTTGCTCCTCGGTCATGATTGGATTCACGCAAACTGTTGTATACCATCGACCATGCATCAGTGTTTGATTCAATGGTATGGAGATGATGTCAAACTGGTTCGCGCTAATGAGTCCGTGAGCATTGCAACAGCCGATCCAGTCTTTTGGGAACTAGGAGATTTTGAATGTTTTTCTGGCAAGTCATGGGAAGGAGGCTTCATTAAAATCAGCAATGAAAGCCAACAGCCGATGCAAGCGATCGGCTCTGAAAGCTTGTTTTAGTAGAAAATCACGGCTTCACATTGGCCATTGGATTAAAGGAAAAATAAGTGTTGAGATGAACTTAGGCCGACATATGTGAATGCTGAGTCGAAGTGTAAGTGCGATTCAGAGTTAATGAATTTCTTAAAGAGGTTCTAGTTCGCTCAATAGGACGCTTGACCTGAGTTGATTAATCGTTCAACCTTTGATATGAAAAGTTCTATGGTATATTATTCTGGCACCCGGTCAACATTTGATAGCCGATTCGTTCTCAGCTCTAATAGCTGGTATCAGGAAGGTATCGCCTCTAGTTCAAAAAATGAAAATCTTCAAAGACAATAAAAGCCGATACGATACGTATCGCCTATAGAGCAAAAACAAAAGATAAAAATAGTAGGGCATTGCACTGAGGCACATTCATGAAAGAGAAGTCTTTGTTCATTGGTTCCCCTAAGTACAATCTAGTCAAAGATTTTGTTCACCACATCCTGAGCGGATGTGATGTCTACTACAGCCTCTACTACCATGGTGAATTCTTCGAGTAGGTCCTCATGCTCCTCAGGGCCATCGCCCATTGGGAAACTTGTCTCCATGGCATGGAGCTCATACCCAGTTTGGACTTGTGCCGCGGTCAGCGCCACCGCCGCACCATGACGAACGCCATGGAGGGCGATCTCCTGAACACGGACCGAGACGTCTTGGAGACGAGCGTCGATAGGGGAACCCCGAGCAATGACAGCGTCTACGGCCACGTTTGCCGCCAGTTGGAGAGATTCCAACTGTGCTGTCAAGGCTGACAATCGCAAAAACAAGAAGACGGTCAGGATAAAGATAATGGGAGTCAGAGTAAAAAGCCTTCATGGAGTTCATCTTTCCCACCACCATGGCGTCGGATTCGGCCAGCCATGCTCGGACGGTGCTGGCCTCCTCCTCAGCCGCGTGAAGGGCAGCCTGGGAGACCCCGAGGCAAATCTATAGTTGGTCGTTCTCCCAAGCCACCTCGGAATAACGGTTCTGAGCCATCCTCCACTCATGAAGGCAGCGTCGGGCATCATCGCCATTGTAGGAGTCGGAAGAATCCGACGATGAGGCCAGCATAGAAGATGTAGTGTTAGAAGGCCCGCCGGCCCTGGGAAGAGGACGGAGACTGTCATTCACAATGAACCTATAGCCAAGTCAGAACTATTCATCATCATAAACAAGAAATGTCAATCTCACCTCATGCGCCGGAGACGCTGGTTCATCGGCATATTCTCTTCCGGGATTTCCTCCACCGCGCGCTTGCCTCAGTTGTCTTCGCCGGCCATGAAGAATGGTTAGATCTACGAAAGGTAGAAGAAAAAACCGCTACAGAATTTCGGCAGGCGGAGAAGAGCAAAGGAACAGTTACGAGTGGAGACGTGTTCGAGGCTGAAACCACCGGCTGGTATTTGAGGACCTGAAGCGAAGAAGCGGATGCCTCGGGACATGTAAATGGCAACTGCAATTAATAGAAGGCGAAGCGCCACTTCACTAATGCCGATGAGAGTGCGGCGTTGAGCCACTGAAGGTAGTAAATCAAAGGGTTCTTTTAATAAAAGTCGTGTTTTCAGACTTGATTGGATTAGAAGTCTGCGATCGGCTGTATCAAATTGGCTCTTTAGCCGAATCAAGAAGCGCAATTAAATAACGAAGAGTATGATTGATTCTACATAAGACATGCGTTGACATGTAGATTTCAAGTCTGGAACATCATGGATCGCCCTCAATATTTCTAGCCGAATGGCATCATCTCTCGTGATCTGTTTAATTTCTTCGGCTAATCTGGGGATGCTCTCAAAGACGTACTTATGACAGTCAATGGCAATGAGACTCTAGAGGAAGCTGGGGATGGATTACCCTTGGCAACCAAAGGCAAGATAGCTGGTATGGTCACCTAATCGGGAGAAACCTTATCGGATCAAGAGTTGTGCGCTCGGTACATCTTGGGAACACTGAGAGGAGAAGAAAAATTCGGCAGAGCAATCGAATGGGGGATATTTGGAAGAATATTACCCTAACATTTGGATTAATACTTGACAACCAATTTGCTTGATTAGCCGATACCAGAAGGGTATCGCTTCTGGTGCGAAAATGAACCCAGAGGGGTAAAAGCCCGTGCAATGTGTATCGCCCGCAGGAGCAAAGCAAACATGGACAGAGTGATGCATATAGTATGAAGTACGAAATAAAAGGAAAAATCACTCAAGACAGGGGAATTGTTTGCTAATATCACTTATTACAAACTACGGGCTGGGAAACACTTTGGCTATTATATCATCGGCCTAGGAAATGAAGGATACAGAGTTGCCGGCATCGAAGAAATCCTCGACCAGGCGCTCATAATCACCAGGGTATCTGGTGACTAGAGCTTCATGAGGAAGAAGCCGAAGATCATGATTGGAGTAAACTTGTGCAGCAGCCAACGCCATAGCAGCACCATGACGAACGCCATGAAGGGCAACCTCCCTGACATGATTTAGGATGTCATGCAAGCGGACCACTGGAACAGTGCCCCTAGCATTGACGAATCCTACCGCATGGTCCACGGCCAAACAAAGGCTTTCTAGCTGAGCCAATAGATCTAAAGGATTTGGAGAAGAGGTGAACAGGATCTTAGAGAATAAAAAATTGAAAAAGAAATAGAAGATTATGGTAAATGTCTCACCAGCAATTCTGGCTTCAGCCTTGGCTAGCCTCTCCCGCACCGGGTTGGCCTCAGGAGGTGATCGGCCTTGGATTATGGCCAGAGCTGACTCCGCAATGGAGAGGCAATCGGCAAGTTTCTCACCGGTACGGTCAATGGAAGTGATCAGGTAGTCGCTATCTCTCAACCTCCTTGGGTAACAGGGGAGCTGGCAATGAATTGGTACTGAGGATGGCCCCAAAGGCCGAGCGAAGTCGGCCCTCTGCTCTGGGACGATGGGAGCATCGCAAGTGGAACCCTTCTGACGGTGGATGCGCTGGCATGATGATGCAGATCCCTCGAGGGCCTCCTCAGCAGATCTCTTGCGATCCTCCATGATCTCAAATCTACGAAAAAGCAGAAGCTATACTAAGGATGCATAGGGTTTGAGACAAAGCGAGTTGTTGTTTGACCCACGGCCGTGGCTCGATATATATATATCCCAGGAAGGCGAGAAGATAGATTTCGCCGAGGATGTGAATTTGGAATCAGAAACGGAAGCGGAAACAACACTCCGGGAGTTCAGGGGACGGATGACGAAGAGATAACAGATTCAAACTTATTGCTTCCCCAATTACAAAATATCATGAGACAAATTCGAAGATTTTACATTAACTAGAGATCAACCTATCAAGGCTTCTTTGGATCGAAGGGAGTCCGGACCCCATAAGGCCGAAGGTCTTCGTGAAATGAATCAACATTGGCCCGTTGACAGAATTGTGCTCGAGAAGAGGAAAAATCACCCGCTTAACATGTGCTCAGCCGATTTCTCGGTAAACCGAGAAACTATGGGGAAGAAGCCTGTGGCTTTCCCGATGGGCATTCAGTGGAACAAACAAGGGGAAGGCGTCCACGCATTTTAGCCCTTGCAAACACTAGAATAGCTTTGCGAGCATGGAGAGAAGACTCAGGTGATATCACAAGAATTCTTCTAACCGCAATGGCTGATCCTCTTGCTTGACAAGGCGCTAGAATGAGCGACACAATCACCCTATGCACAAGAATTCTTCTAATCGCTCAATACTTTCATAGCAAAATGATAGACCATGGAGGGTCCGGTGGAGTCGAGAGCACTTGAGGAAGCAGATGGAAGAAAAACATGGCTAAATTATTGAGCTGCTCTCGCCAGGGTCAGATAGGCCTTTTATAGCCGGCTCGGGAAGATGAGTCCAAATGCCCGTGAAGCAGTGACACTCTTATAAAAAGTCTTGAGGCATAGGCTCATGAATGAACGCAAGCGGCGACAAATGGTGGATCCCAAATCAAGGTTCTCTACCCGTGACTGTGGACTAATCAGGGATGTAGACATGATAATTTTGGGATAAAATTACTTTTATCCCAAAATTGGGGGGCATGTGTTTACACCAAAATTTGGAAGAAGGGTCTCAGGGGCTCGAGAGCTCCCAAAATCATGTCAGCAGGGGATCAATTGCGTGCAGACTAAAAATAGCTGATTCGAATGCAACATTAGAATTGGCTTTCTTCAGATAGTGCCAGCAGATAACGACAGAGGCTACGATCGGCGCTGGGACGAGACATGCTGGAGTCTTCAAAAAGGGAAAGATTAGAGTCCAAGTTATCTTAAATTATGAATGTTTTCATTTATGCCAAAGATTGTAACAAATCGTGCTCAAGTAGGATTCATGTTTAGACTCTGGGTATAAATTTCAAACCCCGGCTATTGTAAGAAAGAACGAATCAATCACATACAAGTCAATTACTTTTTTCGGCTCCGACCACCCCTTAGGAGTAGGAGTAGAGTAGATCTCGGCGAGTTCTTCAGCAAGTACGGCTGCATCGATCCAGTCGACCTCCACTGCTTGTTTAAGTACCGTCATGGCTTATACCTCTGTTCGTACGGCTGCATCGATCCGGTCGACCTCCACTGCGACTCTGGTATAAGTTAGTTATCGATTCTTGTCTAGTTCAAGTATGGCTGCATCGATCCGGTCAACCCCCACTGCATGAATTAGATCAAGGTCAAGTTATCGACTCTACCTTAGAATGGCAGTATTTGGTAGATTCATTAAGTAACCGATATTGCTTATTGCTTACATTGTTTATCTAATTACAGCAATATCACTCTACCCGATTGGAATTGATTTGGATCGGCCTTATATCTTATTTAACCCATCATTTGCCAATCTAGAACTGACCTAATCTACACCCTAAACGATGAGTTACGTTTTTATCGGCTGTTTTATATCAATCTTAATCGTGCATAGCGCGCGGCTAAGGCATGTTGCATCTTGAGTAGATCCATTGGCTAGCGAAAACCGTTCCATATCCTGTTATCATGGCCTGTGTGATTCTGCCTCACACCCCATTGTTAGCACCGTGGAGTGGGGATCGTTATTTAGTAGATCTATTCCTGGTAAGGCATGACCCTAACTGTGCGCTATGCCTGAATCGGCTGTTTTAGCCGATATCGAATGCTTTCACGAACAGTTCGCATCACGAGACCGTTGAAGTAAAGATAGGTTGAAAGATGTGTTAGCCCCATGATCTTATTATTGTATTACGGCCTGCATGATTCTACCTCATGCCCCACTGATATTAGTAATAAGTTAGGATCGTCGAGTCTATTGTTGTTTCTACGGCCTGCATGATTCTACCTCATGCCCTACTGGTCATGGCGATAGATGAGATCTAACATGTTCATTAGATTTATCTTTATTAAACGGTTAAATGGTGTTGAATTATTTCTTTATATAAAAGGGGTTCGGTTACTCGTAATTATTGGCTCAGTATAAACCAATCATTGTTGACATCTTATTGCCATTGATTAATATCTATTCGATTAGTGATATTTACCCTGAATGATAATCGATTCTTCTTATACAACCCAATGAGCTTTAATCGATTTATTCTCATGAATATGCTAGAATCGACTATTTAGTCGATCTCCTTTCATATCGGCTCTCATAGCCGTACATTCGGGACTGTCTGGCAACACCGGCAAGTTCCGCCCTTAATTACTGATGAACTTTCTCTCCTTGTCAATTACAGGGTCAAATTGACTGGCACGCCTCGGGAGGATTGCGCAGGATCGATCATCCCTGCGTTGAAGCTAGGCGGATCTGCTCCATCGAGCGGACCCTTCTGACTTGCTGCGTGTGTCCTTGGCACGGGATGAAAATTCTGTGTCGACACCTAGATGTAGTCTTGGAATGTATAATAGCCCTATAAATAAGTATAGTGGCTGTCCAAGACAGCTATCTCCACCCCAAGTCATTTCCTTTGGCTAGCAAAGCATTTCATGTTCAGAGAAGATTAGAAGTAGAGATGGTGAACACCTCTTGCTCTAGTTTTCTGTCTCTAGATGGAGGATGAAGGGAGGAGGCTAGACCTGATCTTGTAACGAAGATTTCCTCACTTTGTAATCAAGGTGTTGGCTGAAATCTCGAGTTCCCCCTTTCCCTCCTCCGGTTTTCTTCTTTTTGATGATTTTCGTGGTCATTTTTGGAAGATTTTCGTGCTGCTTGTTTGGCAGACCTTTTGGCATGTTTTTGGGAGTCATTGAGATCCTTGGAGCATATCCAAATCATGTCTTGAAGTCCAACTTTAAAACTCTTGGTTCCAATCCCCAAAACTTTCCTAATCTCTCTATTTTCAGTGCTTTCTTTAGAATCAGTTGAACAGGAGTGGACCCATAGGGTATGCCAGGTGGGCCATGGCATACCCTGTGGGGCATGCCTTGTACTTAACATTGTATTATGATATTTAAGATAAAGTAATGTGCAACCCTGTATCAAATTTGTCTTGTTAGCCTAGTGGTAAGCATCGTGCATTTTGAGCAAGAGATCGCTGGTTCAATCCCCTGCAACCTCATTTTTGTATTTTGTTTTCCATTTTATGGTCGCTGGTTGAATCTTTTGCAGCCTCATTTTCGTTTTAAATTTAATTTCTATTTAATTTTGTCTCCTTTGAAATTAACTATATGTAATATACTTCATCCTTTGGTTTTCTATTTTCATCCCCACTTCATTTGTCCCATGAGACCTCAAATGTTTCTTAGTATTATTTTTTCAATTTTTTATCCCCTCTAGATATTATAACTATAAATAATATGTTTTATCCTTTATTTTTCAAATTTTTTTATCACATCTTGTTGTGCCATGTGAGATACGCAACGGGATGGAAATATGTAGCTATGTATAGTGTCATGTCCCCTTTTATAAAGTCTGCACTTCAACATTAGTTATCTAGTCACATTCATTAAATATGTTTTTTTTCTAAGTGGATGAAGATGATTGTCGGGAACCTAATACCGGGGTACCCAAGGAGATGGAAATAAATAACCATCGAACGTTAAAAACTCCTGAACGGACAAGAGCACCGCTGCGCTTCTTGTCCGAACGACGGGAGTTTTGGTTCCGCCTCACCCGATGCCCATCAGCCAGAGGCCCGTCGGCCGGCTCCGCCTTCCCCGACGGCTGGGGGACGGCTCCGCCTCGCCTAAGGGCTGAGGGCTAGACTCCGCCTCACCCAAGGCCCGTCGGCCGGCTCCGCCTCGCCCGAGGCCTGAGGGCTAGACTCCGCCTCGCCCGACCCCCGAGGGCTAGACTCCGCCTCGCCCGAGGCCCGTCGGCCGGCTCCGCCTCCCCCGATGGCTAGGGGACGGCTCCGCCTCGCCCGAGGGCTGAGGGCTAGACTCCACTTCGCCCGACCCCCGAGGGCTAGGCTCCGTCTCGCCCGACCCCCAAGGGCTAGGCTCCATCTTGCCCGACGCCCAAAGGCTAGGTTCCATCTCGCCTGATGGACCTCGTCCCGCCCGATGTCCAAGGATTGGCTCCGCCTCGCCTGACAAACCGCACCCCACTCCCTCATGATGATAGGCACAGGGTAAGATAAGATGTTCGGGTCAACCATGGCACCAAAAGACCATGTCCTGCGCCCCTGTAGGAAAGTACCATCAGGACATGATAGGACGGGTGCTTAGACCCTTCTAGGCGTAACAGAGCCTAAATAGTGTTGCAGGCGCGTACTCTTCGCCCTACAGTGTTGTAGGCGCCGCCTTCAACCCACCAGGCGAAGAACCCGACACGGACATACGACAACCACTACGCTCCAAGGAGAGACTCCCGTCCTCTACAATAGCAGAACAAGCAGTCACCGTGACATCCGCTCCCTACGGGGTCGGGGGTTCAGCAACCCTGTTTGACACGCCGCCCGTAGGGGCGGGATGGGACGCATCCACTTGCTACAAGAGGCCAGGGCATGGCCTACGATGATGAGCGAGCACAACACTTCTGACACTGTCTGCCATGTTATACAGGGCAGGCGCTGGGAAAAAGGAGGACCCGAATCCTTCGAAGGACGTTCTATACCCTTAGTGTTTTCCTCTTTCTCCCATCTGTAACCCCTGCTCCCCCTTGGTCTATAAAAGGGAGGGCAGGGCTCCCCATTAGAGGGACGGACTAAAAACAACGCAACACACACACATAGTCAAGCTACTACCAAGCTCTCGGCTTCCTTTCGACCCTTCCATCAGAGACTTGGGACATGTCCCTCTCTCGATCGTTTGTATCCCCTACTACGAACCATTCACGGTGCTAATAACACGAGCAGCAACAAACTGGACGTAGGGATATTCAGCCCGAACCAGTATAAATCTTGTGTCCTTTAGCGCACCATCCGAGCCTAACGTGCATTACTATAAATTTACTTGCCGGTGCTTGTACGAAACACCGACAGTTGGCACGCCAGGTAGGGGGCTTGCGCGTTCCAAACCAGGCCTCGGATGGCCACCCACGCAATCAGCTGGGCCCCGGGCGCACATGTGCGCTTTGGTGACCTAGATTTCATCGTCACACTTGGAGGAGAACTGGTGCTGACCCACATGGCCGCACAGCCTCTCCCTTCCATCAACCTCAGCCATCTGAGGCTTGAGGGCCCGCGGGGCGACTCCCTTGGACCCCAGTTATCCAGGGAGCCCCCGCGCAGCATCACCCTATTTCCGGAAGGCCACTGGCTACACACCCTTCTTCATGGTCTACGATTCCGAGGTCGTTCTCCCAACGGACTTTGACTATGGAGCACCAAGAATCAGAGCATACGACGAACAGGGGGCCGAGGCATCCCACCAAGACGCCATGGACCAACTAGATGAAGCCCGCGACATTGCCCTCCTCCGTTCAGCTAAGTACCAGCAGGCGTTGCGATGGTACCACAGCCGACGGGTACGAGGTCGATCCTTCAACATCGGGGACCTCGTCCTCCGCCTTGTGCAGAGCAACAAGGACCGCCACAAACTCTCACCGCCCTAGGAGGGGCCCTACATCATCGCAGAAGTACTTCGCCCGGGCGCCTACAGGTTGAAAACCATCAACGGCAAGGTCTTCAACAACGCCTGGAACATTGAGCAGCTACGTCGTTTTTACCCATAAATAAGCGCATACTCTTCCTTATCAGTTTTTGTCATTACAAAACCTCGATCCTTAGTGACTTCCGACCCCTGCAAAGCGCAAGGGGTCAAATCTCACTCGGGGGCTGACATAAGTAATACAAGTAGTACGCTTGCAAAAACTTCATGTGTTATATTTACAAACGTTCTCTAAAGTTTTCCGTTCTTCTCGTAAAAAAGTCGTAAGAACTAAGATTTCGGGAATAAATTCTGACTATAACTGGTAGGACTGCGGGAGACCCATGCCCCAGTGGCTGCGACCTCTTTGCTCACCAGCACGATCAGAATAATTTCACCCGCACTCCTAGTTTGTTACGGCTTAAACCATGGGAAGGGTCGGAGGGCACCAAAACCTTTTTTACAAAAAGAGGAAGCTAAAGGGCCATCTGCCGTATTTTTTCATCTTTTGCACAAATTCACCACTTGCAAAGTGATTTCATCACAAAAAAGGACTAACATACTTGTAAATTCAGAGGACTGTTTACTCGGGGGGCTTCCCCACAAAATTATTCAATTACAGTCTCTGTCTAGCTTTACTACAAGTACTACTACGGCCACCGCGCCTCGCTCTCCAACGGCAACGCTCAGGGCATGTACACAGGCCAGTTCGTCTACTGCGGCCGCCGCGCCACGCTCTCCATCGGCAACGCCCGGGGCATGTGCACGGGCCAGTTCGTCTACTGCGGCCACCGCGCCACGCTCTCCATTGGCGACGTCCAGCGGCTCTGCGGGGCCCTCGAAGGCACCGTCACCTGCAACGTCGAGCTCCACGCCGGCAACTGTGGTGCCCCTCCACCGGGGCATCCGGGGACTACGCCGTCATCAGCAACCGCAACCCCGACAACAGCGCCTGAACGGGAGGCGCCTCCCGCCATGGGGAGGCCACAACGAATGACGGCAAGGCTGATGATGTCCGGCACCCTCCAGTACTCCTCCCCTTTCGGCGACAACGAGCTCTTCCCGGCAAAGGTGGCCCGCACCACCTCATCTACGTTGGATGACCTCCAGCTCGACATCACACTCCGGATTCACGAACGGATCAGTGAGTTTCCCTCTCTCTCTGGCATTACCCTTCCTCACTCAGGAACCGCCGCAACGCACGGACGTATCCGGCGGAAAGGAAGAAGGAGAGGTAGCGGGCTCAGAGGCGGAATAAGAGATGGGGTGAGAACTCCCCTCCCCCTCCCTATTTAAAGAGGAGGAGCTGCAACTAAGGAAAGGTGAAATGTTGGGACGAAAAACTCTCTCCCTTCTCCTACTTAAATGCAAAATCAATGCTGATAGACCCCTGAGGGGACGCGCCGGAGCTGACAGGACGCGCCCTAGTCAACGAGGCGGTCTCCGGTCAAACGGGATACTGCCTGGGTATGGCCCGCCACTGACCCGCTCCGGACGCGGCAATTAAGGCACCCACATGGGCAGACGACCCTTCGCCTCCCCATGCAGGACCACGGAACGATCCGACGACAGGACCTCTGTGAAGGGAAGCAAACGACGAACGAATGTCCAAAGAAAGATAAGCATCCCTGCCTTCTTACTTTACGCGTTAAAATTCATTACCGAGCTTCTGACCCCGTCAAACGGCAGGGACACGAACGTCACTCGGGGGCTGCCGAGGATGTCTACCAGTCTAGACATCCTCCTCACCCGACCCCTCCGTACGCTTGAAACCAGGGGCGCGAAATACAGGCATAAAACTTTGAATAAAACTAGACGAACTAGCAGACCCTACGCCTCGATAGCTACGGTGTTTTCTGTTCACTGGAAAAATCATACTCAACGCCCCCCGCGTCTCCGGCTTCGACATCTGCCTTCTCGAGAAGGGTTCGGAGGGGCCCACCTACAGAATCTCCCGCAAAGGAGAAGCTGTCAGGTGGCCCAAGTCAATCGGATGGCTCGGACCGCCACTAAGACATGAAAAAACAAAGAATAGCGATTCTTATGCAGGTTACTCCAAACCTCGTCACAAACATCAGGGCCCGAACCCATTTGGTAGGAACTTTTCCGCCACTCATGCTACCAAGGTAACGTTACCGACCCCGCCTTTATTTCAATTAAATTATGCATTCAAACATTACGTATGCAAAACATTGCACCCCAATGCTTCGTGTCGCGTCACAAAACGGCTGTCACCTCATTCGATATAGGTGACAACAGGCCGAGGTTCGAAGGCCGGCCCGCGAAGGGCTCGAGGCCGCCTCATACCGAACAGAGCCAGGGAGAAATAACTGAGATGAGCCCCAGCGGCCTTGCCCGACCTCGCTCAGAAACGAACAGGGACATCTCAACCTTTTCTCGTTCGATTCTAACCCTGAGCCAAACCCACAGAATCTCCATCGAGGAGAGGCCATCGGGCCGCCTAAGCCTATCGAATGGCTCGGGCATCTGCCGGGAGGCGGGTTAAGAAGTTGTGGAGTGCCACCAGAGGGCTCTTTCGACCCCATCAGCAAATGATGGACCTGGATTCCACACGAACGTACCCGTTAGCGAGCTCATTGAGCGCGATACTCGAGCCATCGAAGCCAGTATCATTTACTCAGCCCCTTCGATTGCGAAAATCGAGGACGGGGTAACACGCAAATTACAGCCGACCCCTATCAGACCCTGACAAGGCTCGGGGGCTCGAGCCGCTCAATACAGGGACACAGGTTCGAAGGCCCTACCTTGCCGAGCCCATAGAGTCCCCATTTGGGGAATTCTGTTGGAAGACAGGGCGGGGAATATTGCAATGACATCAAAGGACTTCGCCGACCCTGTCACAAAAACCACGGAATGGGATTCCATCCAAATGTTCCGGTCTCCGATAACACCCGACCCCAGCAAATGCAAGGGGTCGGACCTTACATGGTGGCTGGTTAAGGTACGGCTACCTCCCTTCCTTGTTTCGAAACAATCTCCTCGCATCAAGACCAGCGGCAAGATTCGGTGAACAGATTGGTAAGATCGCAAAAAATCAAACAAAACGAAATTACTAAGCAAAATCACGAAACTGTGTCCAGACTCGAAAAGTACCGACACTTCTTCACATATTACATATAAGTTGTGCTCAAAATTATTCGACTAACTACTCCCGCGAAGGGAGAACCATTTCTTTTAGATTATCCGCCAGGTTTTTCGCAAGGGGAGCCACCACCTTCTCAATCGCCTCCAGCGCATCATCCTCATAGGTAGGCGGGAAACCTTCGCTCATCACCTTCAGGTTGATCTCCTTCTCGTAATGAGCATGGGCGACGGTGAAGGCCTGGGTGATCCTAGCGTGAAAAGCACTCTCCTCAAGCTAGCCCACCCGAGCCGTGATACCTGTGGCACGAGCCGCAAGCGGGCTGGTCTCCACCGGCTCCACCACCTTTAGGGCATCAAGGACCACCCCGACCGCAGCTTGCAGACGATCGTGCTCGTCGCTCTCGGTCTGAAGGGTCCTTCGTACATGGCCAAGCTCCTTTTCTAGCTTGACAGAGACGTTTTCGACTCTCAACCTTCGGCTCACCGCGTCACCGAGATCCGCCTAGAGGGAACGGACCACCTCGACGTCCTCGTCCACCCTCTGCTGAAGGGCTGTGGCCCTACTCTCGGCCTTCCGTCTGAGGTCCTGCTCCATCTCCAGCTCCTTCAGGACCTCGCCAGCCTTCTCATTAGCCGCGGCATTCCTCTACAGCAGCTCGTCTCGCTCCTTTCGGAGCCTGGCGATCTCCTCCTCATCCAGCTTTGACCTCGCTGACAAATCCTCAAACATCCCATGGGCCTCCTCCGCGTCCTCACATGCCTGGGCCTCCCATTCCTGGGTGGCAGCAAGCTCTGCGGCCATATCTGCTCGCAGCCGGGCCTCCTCAGAAAGGCGATCCCACTCCGCCTTCTGCTCGCAGAGGAATCGGGATTTATTCCGGCTACGAGCAACAAGAGTCTGAAGAGGAAGAAGACTGGTATCAGAAATACGAAAACACAAAAACATGCGAAGAAAGAAGAAAACCAAGCGAGTACCTGGGCAGTAGGAACAACGATTTCACGCAGGGCTCCTCTGGCCTGCTCTAGGGCATCCAGCATGGTCGAAATCCCGACGTCAAGACCCTCCCGCTCCATGCTCTCGGCATGATCATCGAGCGAGAAAAGAGCCGATGTTGGATCCTGGGCGGCCATCCACTGGAGCGGCGGCTCCCCCCGCATGGGGGAATGGCTTCCTCCCGACAAAGGGGCCGAGGGCGGCTCCCTCCTGACCCTATGCGGCACCACCGCCATGCTCAAGGACCCTCCAACCGGACCCTCCTCCACCTGGGCCGCTTCAAGCATCATGGGCAGATCCACCTGGGCCAATGGTGGCACGGACTGCACTGTGCCCTCAAGCACCACCGTGGCGGCGTCCGGCTGAGCCTTGCTCTACTCAGCAACCACCGAGGGCGCGGGCGCCACCACAGGCGCCGTCAGATCGGCCAGTGTAGCCTCAACATCGGCATCGCTCCTGCCCAAAATAGGGGTGACGCCGGGCAGCGCCATCCGTCCCGCCTGAATGGCGAGGCTCTTTTTGGGCGCCAGCCCCAGGGGGTGACCCATCCGCAAGAACCTACACAAAGGTAATAGCCATTAGGTCAAAATAGAAATGGAAAAAGGATGAAAACAGGGGAATCAGCAGCTTACGCTGATGCCCTCGGCCGGCGGAAGCATTTTGGGGACGGATCCCTAGATCCCTGCCCCGACTCATCTAGGCGGGACCGTTTCAAGCCTGCCCCCTGCTCCGAGGCAGGGGGCTCATCTCCATCACCTTGTGGGGCGCGGCACCAGAGCTGCTCCCCTCCATCATCTCATGGGGCATGGCACCAGCACCGTCCCTCTCGACCATCACCTCGGGGTCGGCGGCGGCAGACCCGCTTTGCCCCATCCACCGATCCTCGGCCGGCTCACTTCCCTCCGCGTGGAACGCGAAGGGTCCCTGCACGGACGGGCGGGCACTGGTCAGCGTGTCCTCGTCCTCTAGGACGCCCTAATCCACGTCGACGACTACCTCGTCGTCATCATCATCGTCGTCGTCATCATCATCACTGCTCACGTCCTCTCCCCGATCCCATGCTTCCTGCTTCAATCGTCTCTCCTTCTTCATCTGCTCCCTTGCCTTCTTGTCTCGCTCAGCCACGAGGTGATTTGCCGCCGCCATGGCCTTGTCCTTTGGCGGTGGAACCGGACTGTCTTTGAAGACTAGCCCCCCCCCCCCGGCTGGTCCCAACATTGCAAAAGCAAGTATCAAAAAAGATGAAGATTCAGAAAAAAGAAAGAGCACGGAAGAAGAAGGCTTACAAATTCGAAGAACCCAGGTTCCGACCGCATTGGGGGATGTCCGGGCACCGGATACACAATGTCGAGGACGCCGCCTTTGGAATCCTTCATCGGCTCCGTAGCCTCTTTTATGCGCTGCGCCACTTCCGAGAAGGGGAGCGCCTCATCAACAAGCATCGTCCCCTCGAATGATATCCCGGGCATCATCCGATGCAGGGGAAGTGTGCGCATCATCAGCGTTGCCACCCTCCTCGCATGATAGGCACCGATGATTCCCATCCCCTTTACGCCCCGCTCCTTCAGAGCTTGGAGGGTGGAAAGAAGGTCGGAAAGGTGCTTCTTGTCTTTGGACTAGACGCCCCAGGCCCACGACCCCGAAGCCTCTTCGATAAGGCACCCGGTGTACCTTGGCAGGGTGGCACTCACATCGTCCCTGACATAAAACCACTGCGAGTGCCATCCCTTGTTAGACGTCGCCAGATGCATGAACGGGTAACCCCTCGACCGGGTATGGCGTAGATGAACACTGGCGCATCCCATCGGCACGCTCACATCCTTCCCCCTAATCTTCCTCTTCGACAAACTAACGGTAAAGAAATACCGCCACAGATCAAAATGGGGATCGATCCCTAGGAAGCCCTCACACAGGGCAACAAACGCCGCCATATGTTGAACCCCGTTGGGAGTAAGATGCTACAGCTCCACCTCATAGTAATCCAGTAGCCCCCGAAGGAATCTATGCGCGGGTACTGCAAATCCCCGCTCATAAAAGATGGCGAAAGATATGACATACCCTTTGGGTGGCGCCGGCTCACCCTCGTCACCAGGTATCAGCCACTCCTAGACGGCGGACAATGGATGAAGAAGGCCACGGCGGACGAGGCCCTCCAAACGCTGAGAGGTGATGCTAGATCTACCCCACAACTCCATTAAAGCGATTAGGGAGAAGGTGGGCCCAAGCTCGACGGCGGCTACAGGGCAGGCGCAAGCTTGACGGCGGCTGCAACACGAACGCAAGCCGGTTAACGGTGGCGGTGCGAGCGCAGGAGGCTGGGGCGATTGGTGGCGGATGTCTCAGACGCAAAGGCAAGGGGGCGAAATACGGAACCTTGGGGGCGAACCCCGTGGTTTTATAGGGGCGACGGGCGCGAGAAGGGCAACCGTCCGCCTCGATCTCCGGGCCTGCCATGCGCACCACCGCATCACATCGCGGGACACGCGCCCGCAGTCCCTATCCTTTCCCATCAAAAATCACGGTGGACGGTTCGCCTTCCCAAGGCGAATCCGGACTCTCTTCCCACCTGGGGAAGGCAGGTCACAAATATTTTTTCTATTTGGCCCACCTAGGGCCTAGAAGACTCGGCGGCCAGCCCAGCTGAGGGTGGGTCCGTGAACATTCCGAAATCAAGGGCGCAAGCATTACTAGGGGTCTCGATCCATGGTTAAGCCCCAGTTAGGTCAGCCCTGATTGAGATCCCCGCGAACGGGATACCACGACACCCTCGAAAAAATATCCAGTTGATGAAAAACCAAGTCCTTCAGCCTTACCCGCGAAGGGTCCGATACAACCCCCCAGGCGGTTATATCCGAATCACCTAGAGGCTCGGGGGCTACACCCATCGGATGCGCTCGCACGCACCCTCTAGCGAACTAACTCCGACAAAATCGAAACACCCCCCGGGCAATTCTGCCCAAACCACCCGGGGGCTCGGGGGCTACTGTCGGGAACCTAATACCGGGGTACCGAAGGAGATGGAACTAAATAACCATCAAACGTTAAAAACTCCCGAACGGACAAGAGCACTGCTGCGCTTCTTGCCCGAACGACGGGAGTTTTGGTTCCGCCTCACCCGATGCCCATCAGCCAAAGGCCCGTCGGCCGGCTCCGCCTTCCCCGATGGCTGGGGGACGGCTCCACCTCGCTCGAGGGCTGAGGGCTAGACTCCGCCTCACCCAAGGCCCGTCGGCCGGCTCCGCCACCCCCAACGGCTGGGGGACGGCTCCGCCTCGCCCGAGGGCTGAGGGCTAGACTCCACCTCACCCGACTCCCGTCGGCCGGCTCTGCCTCCCCGACGGCTGGGGGATGGCTCCGCCTCGCCCGAGGGCTGAGGGCTAGACTCCACTTCGCCCGACCCCCGAGGGCTAGGCTCCGTCTCGCCCGACCCCCAAGGGCTGGGCTCCGTCTTACCCGACCCCCAAAGGCTAGGTTTTGTCTCGCCTGATGGACCTCGTCCCGCCCGATGTCCAAGGATTGGCTCCGCCTCGCCTGACAAACCGCACCCCGCTCCCTCATGATGATAGGCACATGGTAAGATAAGACGTTCGAGTCAACCATGGTACCAAAAGACCATGTCATGTGCCCCTGCAGGAAAGTACCGTCAGGACATGACAGGACGGGTGCTTAGACCCTTCCAGGCGTAACAGAGCCTGAATAGTGTTGCAAGCGCGTACTCTTCGCCCTACAGTGTTGTAGGCGCCGGCTTCAACCCACCAGGCGAAGAACCCGACATGGACATACGACAACCACTACGCTCCAAGGAGAGACTCCCGTCCTCTACAATGGCAAAACAAGCAGTCACCATGACATCCGCTCCCTACGGGGTCGGGGTTCAGCAACCCTGTCCAACACGCCGCCCGTAGGGGCGGGATGGGACGCACCCACTTGCTACAAGAGGCCAGGGCATGGCCTACGACGATGAGCGAGCACAACACTTCTGACACTGTCTGCAATGTTATACAGGGCAGGCGCTGGGAAAAAGGAGGACCCGAATCCTTCGAAGGACCTTCTATACCCTTGGTGTTTTCCTCTTTCTCCCATCTATAACCCATGCTCCCCCCTTGGTCTATAAAAGGGAGGGCAGGGCTCCCCATTAGAGGGACGGACCGAAAACAACGCAACACACACACATAGTCAAGCTACTACCAAGCTCTCGGCTTCCTTTCGACCCTTCCATCAGAGACTTGGGACCTGTCCCTCTCTCGATCGTTTGTATCCCCTACTACGAACCATTCACGGTGCTAATAACACGAGCAGCAACAAACTGGACGAGAGGATATTCAGCCCGAACCAGTATAAATCTTGTGTCCTTTAGCGCACCATCCAAGCCTAACGTGCATTACTATAAATTTACTTGCCGGTGCTTGTACGAAACACCGACAATGATATAATGAGACATTCATGTCATCAGAAAGCGGTGGGTAAACAAGTGAGACATGTAATATTATAATTCTCTTTTATGGCTATATTTTTTAATTTTATTTGAACTATTTATATCATAATATGTCATAGTTTCTAGCTTAATCCTTGAAATTAAGGTTTATCATGTTATTTGATGCATGTGGTTTTTACCGAATTGGAATATTGTTTTAAAAAATAAAAATAATTTTATCAAATTGTATAAGAAAATTTTTGAGTGACATACCCTATGGTAAAATCCTAGGTCTGCCACTGCCGTTGAACTGAGTTTTTAGGACTTGTCTTAAACACTTCTTAGGTGTTATGAGGTCTTGGTAACATGTCTAGGCTTTGCCTCAAACAGATTTGCCATGAGCACCCCCGTTCTCTCCATTTCAAGAAAACCGTGAAAACCCCGATTTGAGAGCATGTTTTTCGAGCTGTTGTCCAAGCTTTGATCTTTTGGAGTGATATTTAATGGACACCTTCAAAACATCCTAGAGAAGGCGAATGCGGAAGTTATGCACTGACTGCTTTCAGCAGACTGAACCAAAGAAGAAAAGGTCAAAACTTGATCAAACAAAGTACAATTGAGCTCAAATTTCATTTTCTTGGGTTTTTGAGGTGTTTCCTTGCTTTGCTCTTGCTTCCGCTTGATGCGTTTGAGCTTCCTATCACTTTTCCAAGTCCTATAACCTTGTCATGACTACGAGGATTTGATTTTGTTAAAAGAGAGGAATTTTTGGGAAGTTTGGGACATAGACCAAGTTCTCATTTTGACGAATTTTAATTGACTCCATTTACCCCCTCTAGTTGGCTGCTCCGTCCTTTAAAGGTAGTCAACTGATTAGGTTCATTTTTTAAAGGACTGAGCAGGCGACCAGAGGGTGGTGAATGGGAGCCAATTCAAAAGTTCTTCACCAAGCGAGAGAAACTTGGTCTCTATCCCAAAACAACCCCAAAGCTCTCAAAAGCTCCAAAATCTCCAAATCGAGTTCATACAAGCCAACTGGTGACTGGATGGACTTACAAACACTCAACGATCACAGTAGAATACAAACGAAAGCAACGAAGCAAAGAAGGAAGTTGGGAGGCGGAAAACAAACCTAGGAAACTCACTAGGCCTACTTTTGAACCTTGCTAGGCCTACTTTGAAACCCGGTTAGGTCTACTTTGAACCTAGCCTAGCCTACTTTAATGTTTTCAACATCCAAAACCAAACTCCAAAAGGGCAAAATTCAAGCAAATGAAGTTCAATTAAGCTCAAATTTTTTAATATGATTCTAATGATGTTTATAAACTTTTCCCAAAAAATCAACCCTTGGAACCCTCAGAATCAACGCAAATATAAAATCCATCTTTGCACTTGTGGTTTTCTCAACTTTCCTCAAAATTCCAAATCTTTGTGTCATGAGGAATATGCCAAATCCAATGTATAGAGATGTTTCTCAGAGGTCATGGCACATTTAGAACAACCCTAAACAATCACAGGAACTCAGAATCAAGAAATCACAAGAAAGGCTCAATGTGACCGTGTCAACTTGATTGAATACTCAGGAAAATAAGTTTACATTGACAAGGTCTAGCCTCCTCTCTTCATCCTCCCACTTACAGATGAAAATCAGTCATGCAAAACAGTCACCCCTCTCTACAACTGACTTTCTAGACATTGAATGCTCTCGCTAGCCTAAACCAAATGACTAGAAGGGAGAAGTGTTGTCTTGGGGCAGCCACAATTCTTATTTATAGAGCCTATTATATATTCTAAGATTGCCCTTAGAAATTTCCCCGAACCACTTAAACCCAGGGGCAAAATGGTCCAAGTTGATTTCTGAACACCGGACGACCACGATCCCTTCACAAAGATGCTTCGCCTCGACGCAAGCTCTCTAGTGATTCCATGTGCCGCTTCGAGATCCTCCCCTAAGTTTCGAGGCCTAAACCCGGCAAACCTACCGCCCACGGTTTTAAGGCCGAAACCGCCAAACCCAGATGGAGTCGTGTGTCCGCTACGCTTCCTCCATAATCTCGACGTGTGTCACCACTTGTCCTTGACCATTGATCATCAAGTCCTCGTGCTCCAGCTGACTTGTCAACCGGCGTCTTGACTTGGTGAACACCGTCTACATCATCTCCATATGTACACTTGCTCGTCGATGTCCCCAGCTGTGTCAGCCACCCACGGTCTGTCCTCCGGCCCTCAGTCCCTCGGTCCAAGCCTTCACATCCATCCTTTACCACTCCCAGTTCATCGGCACGAACTCGCTTGACCTTCTCCATTGTCGTTGACCGTCTCAATGCTCCACACCTACACATCATAAGACAAGAAACATGTTGCACAATACCAATTCATGCAATGGTTAGTCTCAAAGACTAAACCAAAGCTCCCTCACCCTTGACAATCACACATCATCAACTCACGTGGGCACGTATCCACCTTGTGTTTGCATTTTCTTAAAATGCATCCACTCAAATTTCACACGGCTTTTGTCTATGAAGGTAGTCAACTGATGATAGCTGCTTGAACAAGTAGTGAAGGTATCTCGATCTAACACAGTAATGCTACTGGTTTTAGCATAGAGCCGACACTTATACGTGTTTATGACTGCTGGTACGGTTTTGGATTCGTGCGTCAGTGATAGTGGTTGCTACCACAACCAGTTGCCCACTATCGATTTCAAGTCCAACAGTGATGTCCAGTATAAAACCGGTGGTAATGGGCGCGGATATGCAGTGGTGATCCCTAATTATCAAATACGAAATTTGCAAAGAGGGGAAAAAGTTATTGAGTGCTGAGTCTAGTAAATCACAGATGACGCTTCTTTACACAAGATACGAGTCTGTCACCTGGCACCTGCATTGTACAAAATGCACTTCCTTCATAAAGAGGTACCAAAAAAATGGTCTTCGTTCAGAGACGGCGCAGCCAAACCAGAACGCCGTGCTGCGGGTGAAGCGTGAGGACGTTGTAGGGCGCGTGAACGTATGCCGGAGAGAGCTTAAACGCGAAGCGCTGCAAGATCATGCTGATGGCCAGCTTTGCCTCCAGCAGCGCGAAGTTCTGGCCGATGCAGATGCGTGGTCCCCAGCTGAAGGGGATGAAGGCGCCCGGGTCGCTGCACGCCTTGGACACGCCCTCGGCGAACCTCCTCGGGTTGAACTCGCCGGCGTCATCCCCCCAGAGGGCAGGGTCCCGGTGGATGAACATGATGAGCACCACAACCATGACATCCGGTGGGTACGTGACGCCTCCAAGCTCTGTCTGCTTGTGCGTCCGACGGTTAATAAACAACCCCGGAGGATAAAGACGTAGCACCTCATACAGCACCATCGTCACCTGTTGCAAAAGTACAAGATCAATCAAACAACAAAAAATAATGCTTACATAAGATTGTCGCACTAACACTTACAACTTTTAGACGACTAACACCACTGAAATCTGGACTGTTTTGCCCAAAGACTTCCAAAACTTCATCCCTGGCTTGATCTTGCCACTCCGGATGCATGCTTAAAACTAGTATTGTCCATGTCAGCAGGACCGCGGTAGTCTCCGTTCCTGCAAAGTAGAACAACTTGCATTCTTCGATCACTTCTTCTAGGGTAATTCCCCTGCTGGATTTTCCATCTGAATCTGTGTAATTCATGTTTGACTCTAATAGAATGCCGAGCAAGTCATCTTTGGTGGGTTCACCGTTCTTCATGGCCTCATGTCTCTTCTCTATTATTCCCCTTAGGATCGTCTTGATCTCCCTATCGATAGCCTTCATCCTTATGTTGTTTTCTGTCGGTAAAAGACTGTCGAGAAAGGTAAATGTGAGATCTAAGGATTACTAGAAACGTCTACAGGATAAATGTGAGATAGTAATAAGCATTATGGAGTAGTAGAGTTATATACGAGAATCCTGGGATGTGATTTGTCTTGAAAGCATTGGTAACGCGAACAACTTGTTCAGCTTGAAGTCTGAAAATTCGTCCACCTTCTTGGTAGCTAACACCGAAAACAGCTCTTGATATGCCATCCCCTGACAAATTTTGGAATTCAGACCATACGTCCAGCTTTTGTTCGACAGAATCAGCAACTAAGTTCTCCCATCTGCAAATTAGATCGCTGCAAGCTGCAGAGAACGCCGGCAACATCCCCTGCATCCATTTCTAAGATAATTAAAATTTCCCAGAAACCTAACTCAGGGAAATAAATAAATCGATCTTCCTTAATCCTTCTTACTTGTATTACGACGTTGCTTAGTGTTTAGTAGCACAACATTTGTGTTAAAAAGCACTAAGGCTTTATCAGTGCTAAGGAGTAGGCCACTTATTAGTTTCCATAAACCCAAGTCATATTTTGTGATCTACTGAATCAACTTCAAATCAAGCAGCAATGTTTGCAAATCAATCACAAAACTTTACTTACAGTTAATATAATACCAGGCAGGCAGCTAGCACAAATACAAACTGTTTCTGCAAATAACTAGATCAATCGACCATCCTTTTTCTCTAGCAGTATTAATTATAAGTGACCATCATACTACATGATTTCTCCATTTTAAGGTTAATAACAAGGCATATATGACATAGCAAACCAACAGCATTAGCGTCTCTTACTAAACTTACGTTTGGAAATTGTCATCAGTGCAATGGTGTCAAACTAAACATCGCAAATCAAAGATTGCCCCCAAGGTATTTCAGTGAAGAAGAAAAAAAACCTTGAGCTTCTCTGCATGAAAGGCCGGATTCAGAATCCTCCTATGCTTGACCCATTTTTCGGCGTCAAGAATCGCAACCCCACCAAATAGAAGCTTCGCGACACGAGTGATTATCTTTGTTTTCAAGAAGTTGCCATCTTTGTTCGACATAACTTCCCGGACCAGCTGAGGATCTGTGATCATAATTCTTGGGATCGTCCCGAACCACGTGAACGAGAGTTTACCTGCACTTTTCAGTTTGTTTGTTTCAGCAGCTTGACACAGTTTTGGTAACTTCAACAGAATGATCGGATTGCAGCTTAAAATGCATACCATGCTCCTT
Source organism: Miscanthus lutarioriparius (assembly GCA_904845875.1). Lineage (NCBI taxonomy): Eukaryota > Viridiplantae > Streptophyta > Magnoliopsida > Poales > Poaceae > Miscanthus > Miscanthus lutarioriparius. The sequence continues at coordinate 45,074,060 of CAJGYO010000005.1, forward strand.
GACGGCACGGTGAAGGAGAGGGGAAACACGCGGGAAGAAGTCGTGGGGCCGGTCCGTGTGCACGGGCCTGGTCAGGGCCGCCGCCGTTAGCCGGCTCTCCTCCTTGAGGTCGCCCCACAGGAAGCGGTACTGGGTGCCCCTCAGGCCCTGCGCCCTGAGGGCCCGCTCCATTCGCCGGGGAGCCCACCAGGCGTACTCCAGCACCTGCACCGCCCACCACAGGACCAGTGCCGCTGCCACCCCGCCGAGCAGGCCCCATGGGGAGGCCTCGCGGAGCAGCGCCACGCAGTTGACCATGGCTTTGCTCGATCGTACTCGTACCGTGCCGGGTTGTGGAAAGGGAAGCAGCAGCAATATAATAACTGAGCAAAATTCTTAATTTTAGGTCGTGTAGTTGCTGGTTTCGCGGATTATTTGTCTGGACGTTCATGGCATAATGTTGGTGTCCATGTCGAAACGAACCCTTAGCTAGCACGAGTCTTTGTCAGATTTATATCTCTTATAAAGTTAATCATCACTATATGTGTTGTATCTTAACATATAGTCTTGTCATGCCACTAACTTTCAACATTTTAATGCAAGCTATCTACATCATCTTCCACTAATAATCATATCATGCCACTAACTTCCAACATATTAATGTAAGCTATCCACGTCATCTCAAGTTCTATCTCAATATGCAAAACATCTACGTCATCTTCCACTAATAGTTATGTCATGCCACTAAGAGCCTCTTTGGCAGGGCTCCTGCAGGGGCTTCAGCTCCGGCTCCTGCAGGAGCTGTGCCAAACGCCTGTTTTGGAAAGCGTTTCGCATGGGGAGCCGGTCAAGAGCCGGAGCCATTTTTTGCCTACGCAGGAGAAGCCTCAAAAACGAGCTTCGCGTGGCTCCTTACTGTGGGTTCACGTCATCTAGTGCGAAGGAGCCGTTTTGCCAAACGTTTTCCTGAACGGCTTCAGCTCCTCCAGAGGAGCTGCTCCTTCAGAGGAGCCAGAGCCGGAGCCATTTTCAGAGGAGCCAAAGCCCTGCCAAACAGGCCCTAACTTCCAACCTCTCAATGCAAGCTATCTATGTTATCTCAAGTTCTATCTTAACATGCAAGACATTCATGTCATCTTTCACTAATAGCCATGTTATGCCACTAACTTCTAACTTCTTAATACAAGCTATCCACGTCATCTCAAGTTCTATCTTAACATGCAAGACATCCACGTCATCTTCCACTAATAGCCATGTCATGCCACTAACTTCCAACCTCTTAATACAAAGCTATCCACGTCATCTCAAATTTTATCTCAACATGCAACACACATCCCATCATGTTTCACTAACTATCCATGTCATCTTTCACTAATAGACATGTCATGCCACTAACTTTCAACCTCTTAATGCAAGCTATATATCCATGTCATCTCTACTTAATTTCATTTTTTTTTTTTCGCAATCACCGCAGCAACACGCGGAGTATCATCTAGTTTTTGTTATGTCTGTTGTTCGGCATTTCTGGGATAATAGCTGTTTGCTAAAGAAGATAGATGTTAGATTAAACTACGTGATAATTTTTTGCAATATATCAGGTGCAAATCAACCAATCCTGTGCAAACTTAGAAACTACTAATCAAGACCACTATATGCTGATCCAATGAATGGGGTGAGGGGGCTTAAGCGTAAAAAAAAAGCCGGCGGGTGGGGGGCTTAAGTGCAAAAAAATCCCACCTCTCACCTCATCCATTAGATCAGCATCTAGTGGTCATGATTAGTAGTTTCTAAGTTTGTATAGGTTAGTTGGTTTGAACATGATACGTTGCCATAATTTTTATGGTGAGTCTCAAACAATTACCAGTGAGGAAAATGATAGTTTAGCTGCCCCCTTTACAGAAGCGGAGATTAAGGAGGTTGTATTTAGTTGTAATTCTGAAGGAGCAAAAGGTCCTGATGATCTCCCATTTCTCTTTTATCAGAAATTCTGGGATATTGTTAAGAACGATATATAGAGGAGAGTTGGATATACACAAATTAAACCAGCGGCTGAGCCAAGGCCCAACGACCCTGGGCGGCTACCCGGGCTGCCTTGCTGGCTTGCAATGCTGCTGACACCTTATGCCCAAATACATGGCAAGACTCGAAAGGGTGCTGGCTAGGACACAGGCAGCAGCAGCAGCAGAGACTAATAATGAGGGGGAGGAAGGCCGACGCGACACCACTGTTGGACATCACCACTCTCAGCAGGTTGCAACCATGCCACTGCCCTAGGTTTCTGAGTTCTCATTTTACAACAAAAATTGCAAATATCAGAGGGGAGGAGGCTTAGCCAGGCACGTAAATTTCAATTCTCTTATATATAGGGGTTAAATTGAATAGATGATCTACTACTATGGTTCACTTGAATTTGTCTTTAATTTTCATTCACTGAGCCACCGTGAACTTGTGTTCTAAAAGATTATTTTAGTATAAAAAATAAAATTATTATATAATTATGTGTACTATTTTTTCTGATCTTGTAAATATTAGTATGGTGTTATGTCTCGCCTAGGCTCTAAAAAAATCCTGGCTCCACCACTAGATTAAACTTTCCTTTAGTGACTTTGATTCTAAAAGTTAATGATGCTTGTAATACGAAATAGTTTAGACCTATTAGTCTAATCAATTGTAGTTTTAAGCTGTTTTCTGAACTCTTAGCAAATAGAGTTGGGAAAGTTGCACAAAGATTAGTGGCTACTAATCAAAGTAATTTTATTAAAGGTCGATATATTTTAGAAAGTGTGGTAGTTGCCCATGAAATAGTTCACAGTTTGCACAAGACAAAGGAGAAAGGTGTGATTCTAAAACTTGACTATGAAAAAGCTTATGATACGGTGAGTTTGGGATTTTCTGTTTGAAGTCCTTTGAGTCTAGAGGTTTTTCTAGTAAATGGACACAATGGATCAAACAGTTAGTTACAGGAGGTTCAATAGGGATAATGATCAATGGTGAAGATAGTTCATATTTTAAACTAGGTAAAAATGTCTCAGGCAAGGGAGATCGTTTATCCCCTCTGTTGTTCAATTTAGTAGGAGATGCTTTTTCTGGAATGCTAGACAGGGCTGCTAGATTACGCCTTATTAAAGGGGTCCTTCAAAACTTTAGAGAGGGAGGAGTAATTTCTCTCCAATATGTTGATGATACAATCTTATTTTCTAGTGCTGATTTATGTCGTCTTTTGAATCTAAAGCATGTTACTATGTGGTTTGAACAAATCTTTGGGATGAGAGTCAATTTTCATAAGAGTGAATTGATCACCTTGAATATAGAAGATGAGGAGACCCATAGAGATGCTCATACCTTTAACTATCCCATAGGCTCCTTCCCTTTAAAGTGTTTAGGTGTTCCTTTAGATCACTCTAAGTTGACTAGAGCTGATCTCCAGCCCTTAGTGGATAAATTTTTTAAAAGGATTGCTGGCTGGAGGGGAAAGCTTATGTCCTTGGTTGCTAGAGCCTTATTGATTAAAACATGTTTAGCTAGTATACCAATCTATCACCTTTCTTTCTTTAAGTTCCCTAAATGTGCCATCAAAATTTTGAATTCTCAAATGAGCAACAGCCTTTGGAATGATTTAGATGGTGCTCACAAATATCAACTAGCCAACTAGGAAATTGTAGTTATGCATAAGGATTTTGGTAGTCTTAGGATCTGCCTTTTAGCTTCTTAGATTAGGAGATATGACAAGGACAAGAATAAGCTTTAGAGAGAGATAGTTGACTATAAATATAATACTAGTAATACTAATTTTTTCAGTCCAATAATATAGGTGCTTCTTCTTTCTTCAAAGGTTTTATGTGGGCTGCCCAAGCAGCCAAGATAGGATACAGATGGGTCATAGAGAATGGTGAGAAGATTAGGTTTTGGAAAGACAACTGGTTAGGTACATCTAGTTTGGCAATCTAGTACTAGAAGCTTTATAGGTTTGTTAATCAAAAAATAGATTTGTAGCTAGTTTGTGGGATGGTGTGTCCGTTAAATGTACTTTTAGGAGAATGGGGGATGAAAATATGTTTTATGGAATGATGTTTGTCAGCTTGCCTCTACCAGGGAGGAAGAAGACTCCTTGGTATGGTAGTTCTCTTTTTTTGAAGGCTCAGTGGGGGAATTCCCCCACCTATTTTTTTATATTATATTAAGAATAACAATAAAGTACAGGAACATAGCAATAAAATACAGGTGCACAAGGTGTGCAGCAAAAGGGAGCTTGCAAGCTCAAGGAGAAAAACTACTAGTAACATTAGGCTAAATTCTCTAAATACATATTCAGGGACCTGCAAGGTTCGGTTTGGCCCTGATACAAATCAAGCCAATTTCTTCCTTAAACCGAGCTTTCCAGTTGTCCATGTTGCAAGGGACGTTGTCGAAAACTAGTCTGTTCCTTGAGGTCCATATGATCCAGCAAGCTGTAATGACAAGTTCTCTGAAGATGGCATTCCCAAAAGCTATTCTAGCTTCAATCATCATATCTAAAGGTGGGAGGTTCAGGTTCCAAAACATACCCAGATAAGCCCAGCAATCCTGACTGAAAGTACACTCAAAGAAAAGATGCATACAAGTTTCTTCCAAACCACTACTGCAAATTGGGCAGGAGTAGTCCTCCAAATATTTATTCTTCCTCCTCAACAGGTTTCTGGTGTTTAATCTATCCTTAAGTAAGATACAGAAGAAAAAATTATGCTTGCATAAGTTGCCTGCAATCCACATCCATTTGAACAATGGTGAGGAGTCTTGAGTGCCTTGCAGGAGTTTGTATGCTTTCTTGGAGCTAAAATTCAGAGAATTCCACTTGTAGGTCCAAGTATCCCAAGCCTGTTCATCACCACTATGTTGCAGAAAAACTTGCAGAGTTGCCAACTCCTCTGAAGCTTGAACTGATAAGGGGAGTGTGAAGTTTCTGCTATCATCACTCTCCATGAAGAATTTTAAAGAGCATTTTTGCTTCTTGGCAAAGGAAAACAGATGAGGAAATATGTCACTAGGACTAGGGTTCAGCCTGTTGTCCTTCCAAAGGAGAATAGAATTACCCATATTAGGCTTGCAAATTGTCATATTACTAAAATCATGGTAGAGTTTGAGTACGTCCTTCCACCAGAAGGAGCCAACAGGGGATCTTGCATGTGGGGGACACTACAAGAAATGTGTGGTTTTTTGACGTATTTAGTATGACAACAGGTCATAATGTCATTATATCATCCAGTTTATGACATTATGTTTTAGATATTTTGACTTAGTGACAATAAAATGTTGTATGTCAAAAAAACGTCATATAACTAGTCCAATTCCATCCAATGACGATATTTGCTATGTCATAGAGGCATTTTCTGTGTCGTAAAGTCTAATTTATAAATGCCATTGATGTATGACAGACTTTGTGTGTCACAAAATAATTTATTTATATTCTTAAACACTGTTGTCCATGTTGGCATGTTCCACAACCACGTGATATATATATTTCATGGTCCACATTGTTAAATGTGACGCTTAATAGGCCGTATTTCAATTTTATGACGTTTATTGATCTGCCAAGTCAGCACCACGTCATCTGCCTACATGGCATGGTGTAAGGACTTGTGACAACAAACCAACGTCATAAATCTATATGACACTAAACTCCATTGTCATAACCTTGTGACATTCAATTTACAAACGTCACGTGATCAATTTATGATGCTGGTTTTTTGACGTTCAATTTTTTGTCAACTGGATGTCATAAGTCTTAAGATGTGACATTAATTCCATATATTTTGACATAAATAGAATGTCAAAAAAATAGAACACTTCTTGTAGTGGGAGTGCTGGTGTTGGCATAGAGCTTTTCCCATGTTAACTGAACCCAAGGAATTTTAACATGATTGTAAAATTTATCAAGATATTTTAGTAGGAGAGCTTTGTTCTAGTTTTTTAGATCAATAATACGAAGACCTCCTTCATTCTTTGGCCTACAAGCAGGTTCCCAAGCAGCTAAGCAGGACCCCTTTCTGTTGATATCCCCACCACTCCAAAGATAGTGTTACCTATACCTGTCAATCTATTTGATAACCTGTGGAGGTAGCAGAAGGCTGCACATATAGAAGGTGGGCATAGCTGAAAATACAGAGTTGACAAGGATTAACCTGCCTTGATAGGAAATCATTTTGCTAATGCCATTGAGTCTAGCTTCAATTCTGTTGTTGAGAGAGAACTAAAATCTTGAGGGGAGGATTTATGAGTTCCCAAGGGGAGGCCTAGGGCGATGAAGGGCATGGTCCCAATGTTACAGCCAAATGTGTTGTCCAAGTGAACCATTTTGCTGTTGTCTATATTAATAGGGACCAAGAAAGATTTCTAAAAATTGACAAGCAGCCCTGTTGAGTCAGAGAAGGATCTGAGCAGACCCTTAAGGTTGAAAAGAATGGTGGCATTTGCTGGCAAAATCAAAAGGGTGTCATCTGCATACTGAACTATGGGATAATCACCTCCAAAACTTTCACTAACAGGGTGTTTAAGCACTCCAACCTGCCAAGCTCTATTGACAATTGATCGAAGAAGATCAGCTGCCAAAGCAAAAACAAGGGGTGACAAGGGATCACCTTGTTTAATACCTCTCATGCATCTAAAGTTTTTTCCAAGAATATCATTCAACAAAACTGACAAAGTGCCTGTACTAAGGAGCATATGCACCCACTCAATCCATATATCAGGGAAGCCTTTAAATTTAAGAACATCTAAGATGACTTGGTGCTCAATCTTGTCAAAGGCTTTCTCAAAGTCAGTTTTAGAATAACAACCTCTTTTTTTGGAGTGGTGGCAAATGTGTAGAAACTAAAAAGCCTAAGCTAGGCAATCTTGTATAGTCCACTCCTTGATGAATCCATATTGATTTTGATGAACAAGCTGTGGGAAAATAGACAGAATCCTGGAAGACATTAACTTAGTGATGCATTTCAAAGAATAGTTTAGAAGTGATATGGGTCTGTAGACATCTACTGTAGGATTGGGCTTTTGGGAATCAAAGCTATATAAGAGGAGTTCAGGCAGCTGACATCAATAACATTTCTAAAAAGTCATTAACAAACCTCGTAAAGTCAGCCTAAATAATGGACCAACATTTCTTAATAAAGAGGCCATTAAATCCAACTAGACAAGGAGCATAACTATTTGGCATACCTTTGATCACATTTATGATTTCTGTGGTGCTAAAGTCCCCTGCTAGGAAATTGAGATCATGGCTCTGAAGAAGAGACTCTAGATTATAGGAAATGCCTTGAAACTCACTAGTACCCAATCTTGCTTTAAAAGCATTCCAAATGATGCTAGCCTTCTGCTCATGGTCAGTGATAAGAATATCATCAGAAGTGAGCAAGCTTCCAATATGTTTTCTAGGGTGACTATGAACAGCCATTGCCTAAAAGAAAGAAGTATTTTCATCCACCAAAGTAACCCATCTAACAGGGTTTCTCTATTTCCAATATTTTCTCTTTGATTCTAGAAGTGTGGCAAGATGAGTCTTGACAAGTGACTTGAAGGCCAATTCTAGCCTAGAAAGGGGCCTTTGTTCTTCCAACCCATCCAAAAGCAGAAGAACCTAGCTGCAATTGTGAATCAATCTATTAAGATTAGACAAACCTTTGCTCCATGTTTTTAGTCCTTCTCTGGTATGTTTGAATTTTGCAAACAAGGTTCTTGCATCATTAGCGAAGTAAGGGCTACTATTTCAATGAAACTCAACTGTTTCAAAGAAGCGGTGTTGGCATTTCTTAGCGACATCACTAAGATTTGGGCTTCCTAGCGACGCTGCCAAGAAATATCATTGACGATATTTCTGAACGTATACAGAAATATTCTGCAAGCGTATGGATATATTGTTGTAGCATTTCACCCGGAAGTATTAGGGTATCATTCATTTATATTTTCCCAAAAGGGGCATGATGTAAAAGTCTCTAGTAGGGACATGGTCAAGATAATATGACTGTATAATAGACCAAAGTTCATAACAGGGGTAAGCCAGGATAAATATTGGATAGTGTGACACACACTCTCAAGCCAATCTTAAGGATAAGGATAAAAGAAAGAATAAAGAATAAAAGAATATACCTAAACTAGAGCAAGCTTATCTTGTATAGTTATGCTAAGTTGAGTTGATAATCATACAAATACATGAATTTCTAAGGGTAGAGATCCTAAGTTAAGATAGCTTTGGTGACTATAAACTTACTTCGGGCACCGGATAACACTTGGTCTGCCAAGCGTTGCGGCCTACGGCTCTACGAGAACTCGAACATGGGGATTATCAAGGGACGGATAGGGCAATCACCACATGTCGTCTATCCCTCAACCATGGGAAACGAGGCAAACGAAGGTAACTTTTAGCTTAGACACCACGTCTACGCTATTAGTTACTACTCTAGCGTTGGCCAGGAACTTCCATCTTTATTAAGAGTTCTCTACTAGAGCATCCGCCACAAGGATGGACGATGAACCCACAAGACTACAATGACCAAAATTAATCTTAAAGTAGAACTCACTACCTCAATTTAGGTCTTACTCTAAACATGTATGTTGTATGAAAGATTAGGCATAAAGTTCTATATGCTAAACTAATAACATAAGAACTTAGCTCTAATTCATAAGCATAGCTATATTGATAATATGAGAGCAAGTACAAAAGGAAAGTCTTGATATTATTCATACCAAAAGGCTCAAGTTGCTCAAGCTCTCCAAGAAAGCTTCTCCTAGCTCCAACTACTAAGAAATGTAAAAAGAATACAAGTGGAGGGAGAGAGGCTCTTGTGTGTGGTGTGTGTTGAGAGAGGGGCTCTCCCCCTCCTCTTATACTAGTCCTACGGCGGTTTCGGAGGAATATTCCATGGAGATCCCCACCGCACCATCATACTCCACATTAATGTTATCACCTCGAGAAACCTGGGCCTGAGGGGCGCTAGCAGGGGTGCGACCGACCGCACCTGGGCTGGGCCCGCCTGGCACCGCCTTCGCCAGGTGGGTCGTGTGTTGGTCCTGCAGTGTAGCCACATGGGTCTTGGGCTTAGGTTTGATAGGTAGGTGGGCTGCTCTCTTGATCCTTTGCGCAAATCTTCCTAGAATGCGCCTTTTGATGTGTTCTCCACTGTATTTGTGTATAAGTCCTACAAAACATTAATCTTCCAAATACATGTAGAACTTTGTTAATATAAATAACATATGTGTGTAAGTTTGCTAGCTTCTCCTATTTTTCCATCTTAATTGGCGGTCGGATTTAGTCGTTAAGGACCGCCAACAAGATCCCCCAAGCTTAACCTTTGCTCATCCCGAGCAAATAGCCAAGTCATTGGTTGTTGATCAGGAGTTCCTACAATGTCGATTATAATTCAAAAGCACCATATCTATAACAAAGTATTCTTCCTTAATTTAAATAAGTTGGCATTTTCATCCACCCTTTACTTTGATCCCTATGGGGCTTGTTGCTTTTCCAAGTTCTTGGGCGGTTGCAAGATAGAATGGTTATAACAAAATTACTAGTCATTCGTTCCTTGATCAACTTTCTTCCCGGAGGTTTTTATGAGTTTTGCAAATAAAGAATAAGTTCCTCGAATGATTCATTCAATCGCTCAAGGTGTATAGTCCTCACCAAAGGCATTTGAAATTTTGCCTCTTTTTTCATCCTATCTCTAAAAGCTTTTTGTGGAGTTTTGGGTAGGTATGAAAGAGAGGCATACTTACATCACATAATATTGCTAAGTCAGAAACCGGATCCATGGAGATGCAAGTCATACACTTTGGTCAAGATTGTGCAAGAGTGTGATAATTTTAAATTTTTCCTAAAATTCTAAACTCCTTTGTGCATGGCTCTCTCTTTCTCTTTTGATGGTTGCCTTTTATTTGAAAGTGTGGGCTATCTTTCTCTTTTTCTTTTCTTCATGCTTTTTAGCATGGGATTATTCATGCTCTTTGGCATGGATTTTTTTTTTCTCTCATGCTCTTTTGGCATGGATATTTTCTATTTTCTCTCTTTTTTTCTCTTGTTTTAGCATAACCCACACTTTCTTTTGGCACCTGAAAACTTTTGAGAGAGAGACTCAGGACATGTGACTAGAGTATTTTATTTGGTGGATGGAAAAGCATGTTTTTCCGTAACTCTAAGTGTAAGAGTCAGCATGTTATTTGTGGGTATACGTGAATCTTGATCATAGGTGCATAACGAGAATCTCAACAAGGGTCACAACAATTTGACAAAACTCAATGCAATAACAAGCAACATATGACTAAGGTTTTGTATCTTTGAATTTTGTCATGTGGCCTTGGTTGGAATTATCATCATTGAGGAACATTTCATTTTGTAGCATTTTGAAAACAAAACTCCGGATATTAAGTTTCTCTTAGAACAAAGTCATAGCATATTCTATATATACCATATCATAACTTGCAGCAACTTAAAAAAGGATCATATTTTTGCAACCCACAAGTTTCAAATTTTAGGATGAGACATTTTTAGCCAACAAACTTAAATCTTGACGAAAACTGAGTTATAAACTAGGCACAGATGAATTATAAAACAGAGCAACTATTCATCATTTCAACAAAGGAGAAACTAAACATTCTTACTACACATATGTGGAGTGGAATAAAAATTATTATTATTATTATTATTATTATTAATTAGTATTTTTTAACCTTTGTTCAATCAAGGTTCTCCTAACAAGTATTCATCTCGATTGTCATCTCAAAGACTTACCCTCATGAAGTTGATAAATTCATGTAAGGGTTAGTCCAAATAATCAACTAATATCTGTACTTAACAATTTGGTTCAATAATCAAACTAGACACCATGTCTAATCTGATCAAGGTAGGCTATTTAACCTAAGAACCATGCTTAAATTAAAAAACATATAGAAGTATGATCATTACATCCAAACTTCAAACTAAGCACCATGCTTATTTTAAAAGATGTATAACCAACACTCCCAAACCAAAATATGTCGGCATAGAGAGAGGAAGCATGAAAGGATAAACACAAATCATCCAGCGGAGATGAAAACATTAAATGGTGAACAAGAGAACCATAAGTTTTTTTTATTTCTCTTCTTTTCTCAAGGTAACGGAAAGTGGTGAGAGTGCAAGATACACATTACCTTGTGGGGGGTCCTCCCCCAAGCTAGGTCAAAGACTATGGTTTGGGGTTATACCCCTGTGCTTTTTGGCTTTTCCTAAATGGTTAGGATATGGTAGATCACGAGTGGACTTACCATCCCTCATGATTACTCGTGATATTATTTCCAATAATTTTGAAACCTGAAATGAGAACTTCTGGGTATTTTACTTCCAATGTTAATAACAAAGGGAATGTGGTAAGAGATGGGTTTTGCAAGGGGTTGTACACTTGTAGAAGGAAAAGACAGCCCCCATGAAGAGGATACTAGCACCCAATCTAGTTTAACCAGGAGAGGGTTCAAGTTGCATGTTGCTCCAGGTAAATCTTCTCCCACTGAAAGGTATGTCTACTAGATCCAAATCAATAATAGCATTGTTAAATAACTGCATTTCAGTAATATTACCTTTTGGTTTGTTCCTGTGATCAGCACATCTGCAGAGATTGAAGTCACCAGCAAGAAGCCAATCATCAAAGGATGTGGTGTCGAAATTGAGGAGCCAAGTGATGAAGGCCATTTTGCCAGAGGAGTGAGCTGGACCATAAACATTACTTAGGTGAAAGGAGCTCTGATCCATTAGACAAATAAATTTAATAGTGACACCATAGCTGTTAGAGTGTACCACATCACCATCATATAAATTGCTATTCCATACTGTCAACAATCCACTAGAAACACCTGTGGAAGGGTAAAAGGCAAAGCTATCCAAATGCCTAGGATAGAATTTCTTCAAGTAAGATAAATCAAAAGTCTCTCTTTTAGTTTCCTGTAAGCAGATGATGTTACAAGCACTTTCATTAATTTTTGCGCGAATGGCATCCCACTTCTCTTGGGAGTTAATCCCCCGGATGTTCTAGACTAAAATTTTATGCGTTCTATTGTTATCCACAAACATATTGGAAATGAAGGCAAAGCAAATTTGACTAACTAGTGGTCAAATGTAAAGGAGACCCTTTAAAATAACCAATAGACATCTGACCAAAATATGACAACAGAGTCCAAGGGCACACATAGCAATTCAAGAGCTATATAACGAGGGTAAGGGATACACAACAGCTGTTAGGAATATCAGGCAAATGAGATAGAATAGTGCCGTAGTAAAGAGAACACAGGGCCGAGTTGTTCATGGTAAAGTGGCAATCTAGAGAGTAGAGAAAGGGAAACAGGTAACAGATAACATGCAAGTGTTTAAACAGACGATAACAGAAACAAAAGTAGCACCACTTAATCCAACCTAGATTGATTACATGCCAATTCATGGCAGGGAAGCTCTTATGAAGCCAGCACACAGGCTAGGGTGACCAGATTAACTGGTCCCAAAATGTCAACCTAAGAGGGAGCAAAAGACACATCACCATCAGGTAAGGCGATGTCCACATCGACCATGTAGGAGTGATCTTCATCAGCATCAATGTCCAGGATAAGAGCAGAGACAGCTGCAGGCTGAATTTGGAGGAAGCCCGTGGCGATACCCTCAACTATGTCCTTTGTCAAGTGACACATATTCAGTGCAATCTCTAAACAAAGTAATTAATTTCAGAGGCATCCAACCAGTTTTAATTTCTTCTATTTGCGAAATTAAGATCCCCCTATAGTCCAGTATTTCTTATGGCTACTTAGTAAGAATATCTCCTAACAAGGGACAATCTCAATAAGAGAAGACAAGTGGAGGATCCTACATGTCTTTTCTGCAATGAAGTAGAATCAATTAACCATTTGTTCTTCGGCTATGTGGTAGCTCGGCAACTTTGGGTTGTTCTTTCTGTAGTTTTTGATGTGCAATTAGGTGGTTCTCTTGAATCTATAGGGAAGTTTTGCTTAAGTAATAAACGTAATGGTGTTCTAAATATGTTTACTTCTGCTACTCTTTGGAGCCTCTGGAAACTCAGAAACGATATATGCTTTTGAAGGACATCGTGGAGGAGTATGTTATGCTCCTTTACAGAATGGCGATGATGGTCCAAAAATGGGTGATACTCTGCTCGGAGGAGAAGAAGGAGGTTATATGTCTGAAGGTGGCGATGGTCAAGGAGGCCACTGGATAGGTGTTATGGCTCAAGAACTAGAAGCAACCTCTGGACACATCTAGCGTCAGTAGGGAGAAAGAGCGAGCACCAGCTTCTTTCAGGAAGTGTCCAGCTGAGGTGTTTTGAGTGATGTTAGCTCGTTGTTGTGCAATCATTGCTTTTTGGTGATAGCTAGTTTGGCACTTTTTTTGGCTCAGTGTAATTGTTTGGAGTTTTCTGGCTTTGGTTCTAAATGGTTAACAGCTGCGTTGTAAATGTTATATTGTCTTTTGGCTATGGTTAAAAGATGGCGGCTGGGCCCTAGAATTCTTAAAAAGACTCATCATTTCCTATCCGGCCATCAATTTGTTGGGGACTAGGGGCTCGTTTGATTGATGCCTAACTTTGCCACAACTAAGGTTGGACAAAGTGTGGCCAACAAATCCGGCGCCACACTTTTGGCAAAGTTTGACATGAAAATATGTCTATGACATGTGGGGCATATGGCTAAGAAAGTTTGGCACGCCATAGTTGTGGCATGAACCAAACATATGCCTAAGAAATTACGACGTGCCAAATCTGTGGCGTGGCAAGTTCTGGTTATGAACCAAACAACCCCCAGTTGCCACACAATAGCCATGTCGGTGGAGCCGTTGGAGTGACATATATGTTCTAGTCTACAAGGATTAAGTGGAATACTCCACATTTTAAATTGTATAAATGCAAGACTACAAGGAAAAAAAACAAGGAACGGAGGCGTCTCTCGCACGTCTTTTTTTTTATTATTTTTGAGAAAAAGTCTCGCGCGCGCAAGTCTGGAGTCCGAACTGGACCAGGCCCGCCGCCGTTCCTGCTGTCGGCCTAGATGTGCCAAACTCCGTCGTCGTGCCGGCCCATGAGCACAAAATGCATCGAGCGCTGCTATTTCGGTTGCTATGTAGACATTCCGTCCCATGTGAACTCAAATGCCTCGAGCGCTCCTATTTCTGTTGCTATTGTCGACAACAAAGGAAGGCTGTATTGCGCATGAACATATCCAGCACCATAACAATTCTCATCACCACAATTTGTCCAAAAAAAATCTCATCATCACAACAACAACTGAAAAGACGTACAAGCACCTGAGCCTTTATTTCCCGCCCCCTCTTCTTTTCCCCTGTGCTGGTTTTGTTGCTACAGAATCCATATACTTTCGGTGGTCACTGCTGGATCTCCAAACGGCCGGCCGGATGGCTCCGGTCAACACAAGCGTGTCGAATCGAATTGCGCCGAAGCAGAAATAAGGGGCGTGCAGACCGCAGACCAATTAACGCACGCCATCCATGCATCCATGATCTATCCATCTGGCTGGTTCCATGGCCAGGCACCCACTGTGTCCTTTTGAATTAATCGCCAGGCGTCAAAAACCTAATCATGCTCCAGATTACTGAGAGAAGCAACCACCATCTCCAGATCGTGGAGCGAGATCAATGGATGCCTCTGGACTCTCGCGCGTGTCACATTGTCTGACTGACCTGACCTGACCTGCAGGCGTGCCGCGCGTTGTCTACTCGTCCAGCCGGCGTGTTTCCGCTGTTGCTGATAGCAACCTGGATGGTGCCACACCGCACGCAGTTTCTCCGTTGCATGCGGCGCTGCGCCCCCCGCTCCGCTCCCGCTGGCCGGCCGATGAAATCGAATAGGACGGGGGCGGCAACCGAGGGGGAAGGATCGCGCGCGCGAGGAGTCAACACCGGATCGCGACTGCAGGGAAATAAAAGTTAGGTACCATGTCACTGTCCAGAAGGACACGTTGGCCCCCCGGAGGCAGCAACAGCATAACATGCACGCCGATCATCCCCCATTAACCAAAAAGGTCATGGGTACATAGGTCGTGTCAACTGCCTCTCTATGAGGTTTTACTATCCTATATATTGCCTGATTCGTCAATACTCGATCACAAATTCAGGGGAATATAAATCAGATAAAATACTTTTTTTACCAACCTCTAATTAAGACACACGGATATCACGTACTATGGCCCCGTTCGGCTTACCCAGAAGCCGGTTTGTTTGGCTTCTTTTTTCAACCGGAACAGTGTTTTTCTCTCACAAAGTTTCAGTCAAGTTTCAGCAAGCCGAACGGGGCCATAGTGCATTATGACTTCTATAAAATTTGTACTGATTGCATTCTATGTGGTGCGAATGCTAAGATTTGGTAAAGTTTGTTAAAAAGGAAACCATAATTTGACGAGAAACACCTTAATTGGGTTTAATCTATGGGTACATGCATCCTTTGAGATGATCCCTTAAGTTGTCTTAAAACTTTTAGAATGCACTGTACTACGTGACGGAGTGATTATATACAAGAATTAGCACAGCAAATACCAAATTCTGGTATTTGTGATAATCTAAAATATTGCCTCCCTTCTAAAAATATATGACTCTAGTTTTATTAAGTCAAACTACCTTGCATGTTGACATCAATTAGGTATACTAAGATAATATATTTATGATGAATATCATACTTATTAGTACTACAAATATTGATACTTTTGCTCTGTAAATTTGATCACACTTAAAGTATTTTATGACTAATTAATTGTCATATTTATAAATAATTTAGCATTATGCAAAAGCATATGACTCTATAAATTTGATCACACTTAAAGTATTTGATAAATATCATACTTATTAGTACTACATCTGTCCATACTTTAGCATTATGCAATTATTTATAAATATGCCAATTTACACATACTTTAGCATTATGCATGCAACTGAATAAATCTGGTTTTGAGCTCATTTTATCGACATACAATGCATGATGCATCAGTCTCTGTATAGATGGAAAGCTAAAAAGTAGTTTAGAGTAAGGAAAAGTCAAAATAGTAGTATTAGTCTTGAGCAAATAAGAGAGCGTGCAATTTTATAATACTACACGAGGAATTTACCATAAGAGTGTTAGTCTTGAATGTTCAAATGCAAAGAAACCCTGACCACACCCACAAACACACAAACCAGGGAAACAGGCTAAAGTTACAAAAGCAATTACACTTGTAGAAAAAGAAGATGAGGTAAAAGGAAAGGTCATACGGAGGCAGCTGGAAGCCAAGCAGGCAGAGCACTAACCTAAGTACACGTAGCCCCGTCTCCCCTGCATCGTGACTCCTAAGTCAACACGGACGCCTCTCCCTACTCGCTCCTAGTGCTATGCGCCACTGTGCTCTACGGATGTAATTGGTTTGTTTATATTAGCCTTAATCCACGTTAGATCTTATTCAGCCTAACTCAAGTCATCATACACATAGATAATATTTTAGTGTTTTATTGTCTTGCATAGACAAACCGTGTTTGATAATTTTTTATTTGATTGCTTACATTTTGTTGCTTGTAGTTACATCCATGTTAAATTAGAGGTCTCATGTTTCTCACAGAGGTAAGGAAAGGGAAAATATTTTGTTTCTATGTGCTCATCATATTGTGTAAATCTGTATTTGTATTACCTAATACGGTCAAACCTGGCGTACTAGCTAATGTTACGAACACTCGTATGAGCATCTCGAAAAGACTAAGCCGACGGATCTTGAAATTGTTAAAATCATCATAGACGTCTCGCTTACCTTTGAAAGGATAGAGTCATTAAATCATAGAATAAATCTTGAAAAATACAAGCACCGACGTCAAGTTGAGAACTTAGACCTGGGTGAATATGTTCTACCATAAAGAATCCAACGAAATAAGCTATGATTAATTTGCTAAGAAAATTGCATACTTACGGTAGGTACCCTCTAGCTCGAATTTGCCATTACAAAACACGAAAATGAATTTGCCCCTCGAACCAGCCAAAACATGAGTTAGGCTACGATTTATCCATTTCCTGAGAAAATTTCATACTTACGGTAGGTACCCTCTTGCCCCTTCCAGCTACGATTTATCCATTTCCTTTGATGGGTGTGTCTTATTTTTAGCGAAAACAAGTGACAAAATTATAAGGAAAAACTCTTAGTGATGCAAAGTGACTAAGCAGCCAAGCTACTCCTCTCCGCCGCCCGACTCCTCTCCAATTATCTCCCGGCATTACTGCTGTGCCCAATAATGAATCTTGCAACTTCTCGATGAAGTTAGGTGTTTCCCCTTAGCAGCTAGATGGACAGAACGACTCCATAGTCAGGCACCGAATGGGCTCATTGTTTTGTTGGAGTGGATGGTGAGGTTTGGCGAGGGACCAGTGTCACCGAGCCCTAGATTTGCCTTTGGCTCTGCCCTTGAAGCTTACAACTCCTCTCATTGCCCCCTGCCCTCAATTGTCTCTTTCCATTTTCGCAGTGGTATACTGTATACATGAACACCTCTAGGTCGTCACTTTGGGACTGCATCTATGATCTATTTTTTGATCGCCCTGGGCGTATAATTTTTTTTCCTCATTAAAGATTCAAGACTAGCCAAGTCAATTGCCCCCCATCTCTCTCTGTATTTATTTGTAATTTCCTCTTTCATGGTAGAATTGTGAAGTGTAGACTATCCATGATTGGCTCCTCCTTAGTAGTTAATTAACCTACTACTAAGATAAGAGTTGCCGATGATTTGTGTTAGCAAATATTTGATTCATAGTGAAAGTAAGTCCTAAGTTTAGTTGCTGTAACTGAGTGACAACTAGTGGACTAATGCTTTTATTGGAGATGATCAGATGATTAAGCTAAGTCCACAAGATGGTGTTGGGCAAGACATGGAGCTATGTGAAGAGGTGGCGTGATAATGAAGACGGAGTGCTCAACATGGAAGAGATGATGGACATCGTGAATGCAAGTGGAGACAAGCCCAAAGGCAAAGGTATAAACCTATAGGGGTCTATTTCACCGGCCCAGGTGTTGCAGAGAAGTGCATGACCAGATTTAGGATATGTACTCATACCATAAAGAAGGGAATTCTTTGGCTAATACGGTTATCTAGTGCTACTAGGAGAGAACTAACAACGCATATATGTTAGGTATAGTGACATGGCAAGCAAGCAAGAAAAAACCTTTTAAAATATTTTCAAAATTGCTAACTCAACGCTAAAGGTATTGTTATCCCATGGGATACTCTTTGGAGTTACCACATTTGAAAAACAAAACTTTGAGAGAGGGGCTTGGTCTAGTGTTGTTGCATTCACCGAAAAAGTCTTGTACCCACTAGATGGCAAGCACCAGAGCTTACCCCCCTATAAGATTGTCTCCAACAATCGCGACCCAAAATACAAGACTCATTCATCATTTAGGTAGCGCTACAGGCAAATGGTTCAATACCTATTTTTTGTCTTCTCCAACAACAAGACCCAAAAGACAACCCTTTCTGCAAATGGGTCTCCAGGAGAGAGGATACTCAAATTTGGGTTATGCCTCTTCTGATATCTAAAATGGATCTTCCATATAGGTACTATGTTGGAGGCTATAGGTATTGTGTTGGAGACCCATTTTGGGTTTGGTTCCGCAATGGGTCTCATGTTGGAGACACCCTAACCGCTTTGGTCTGACCATCGCTATCTTCACTGTTTGGTGGGCCATCGAAAAAGTCCGGTGCTCCGAGGTTCGGGGAACCAGAGCTTAGGCCCCCTCGTGAAAACAATGGGTTTTAATAGGAGGGCCTATTCTTCTAGTGCCACGGGAGAGAAGGGCACCGGAGAATAGGCTAGGGACATGTGACGGCGTCCGTGAGGGAAGTTTGTATTAAACAAAGAGTTTCAAAGGGCACCGAAATTTTTCGGTGTGGACTCACCGAAGATTTCTGCATGGTCTGTGAGTTCTCGAGTTACTCTTGGAACGCACTGCAGCCTTTCGGTGGTTCCGCGTTGGGGATTGCAAACAACAATTCTAGTGGAATCATGACCGTTGATGTGCAAGGGCTTTGTAGAAGGATTTGTGATGGAGTCTTGTGCTCATTTCTGCAGGATATCGTAAAGAGCAACTCTAGTGGAATTGTGGCCGTTGGTGTACCTCATGATCGAGGCGGCTGTTAATGGTAATTAAATGATCAATTTTATCGTAGGTTTATCATGAAAATGGTATTTTGGCATGCCACATAGGTTGACGCGAACAAAATGTTAGATCATAAAATTCTTTTTAAGCTAGATTATTTTTAAAACATTGATTTAAAAAGGTCAAAAAAAAAAAAAAATATCGAGCATAACAAGAAGGGATGGAGGGGACATTTGTTTGTTTTCAAAAGAGAGGGGAGATTTTAGGAGATCAAGAAAAATTAAAAAAAGAGAGAGAGAAAAGAGTTTACTAAAGCCTACTTCACCGTCCTGAAATATAGCGTATTTTTATTTGTCCTAAATCAACCTACACATCAAAAAGGTAAGTTATAAAAATATATTCTATAATGTTAATAATGGAGCTTATATGATGTTAAAAATATTATTTCTATTTTCTATAAATTTGGTTGAACTTAAGATGAATTGACTTAGGACAAATAAGAATACTCCTACGCTATATTTCAAGATGGGGAGTACTTCTTTCGTCCTGAAATATTTGGTGTCATCGAAATTTTAGAACAATTTATATTATTGAGCTAATGATATACTAATAACTCTCTTTATCATGGAGAGCTATTGTTATCACCATATTTTAATTATGATGTTTGGTTTTGTCAATAGATATTAATGGAATGCATGTATATAATTAGGGCATGTGTGTCAGTGTCAATAAATGAGTATGTGTTGGTATACCTAGAATCACTTATAATTTGTGCTAAATTTTTAAATGTTGGGTAAATTATGTTTCAGCACGTAGGGAGTTTTTTTTTCTTCTTAATCACCTTCATGATTTTTTTTAGGAAAGAGCTCATTATAAGAGCTGCTGCCTGCTGGTCTGCTGGAGATGATCTTTAACCAAACAGCCCCCGAGTTCACACTGCTTTTCTTCTCCCGTTACGGTACCCGCCGCGTGCGCGCGCTCTGCCTCTCGTGCGACGAGAGACAACTGGGCCACCGCTGCCGCCGTCCTGCACCAGGTGACTAGGTCTTCGTCGGATCCTTTGCCGGCGACGGCACCCACCAGGTATGCGCATCCCTTCTCCTCCATTCCTACTGCGCGAAACCGAGCATCTCTTCCATTCCTACTGCGCGAAACCGAGCACCCGGACTAGCTTAAGTTATTTGTCTATTTATGTTCGGATCTGATATAACTACAAGTGTATACATGCCTAATAACTTCGATGTTTTGGCAAAAATTATTTGGCGTGCATGTGTATACGCATGTCCCTGATGTCTAAGATTGTACTCTTGGCGATCTGAAAGTGGTTATTCACCTTTTCTCAACAGAATTTCTCTTGAAGTTCAGGCGGGTCTTTTATTTTATCTCTTGTTTTTTGTTGGTTACTGTCAATATCTATGAATTGTGTAGAAAATGTCATACTTGTGGGGATTTCCAGTGAGGGGTGTTATTATATGATCATATATAGTTATATGAGCTTCTCTGTTGCTACTTCTGGATGTTGATAACAGATTCAGAGTTCACAAGGGATATAACAGAAGTTGAGCATTGACGGATAGGATGCCGTGGATGCCCCTGTACTCGTCGTATCCTAGTAGCCGAAAGTCCATCTGCCTTGTTGTATTCTTCCGTGTTATTGTGTATGTCTCTTCTTCTCCAAATTGCAGTTCTTATGGTCTTCATCTGACCTGTTTGGCTCGCCATACAGGTCAGGTGGCTGCATCTCCACAAGACTCCTTTTTCCTCTAGTGGTTCTCTATTCTTGACGACTCAAGTGGGAAAAGATTGAGAATGTATGTGAAGGTTGAGCTTAAGAGATTTCGTGTTGTGAAGGAAGTGGGAAGAATAGTAATGAATGTTAGGATCTTTGCTTGTTACCAGCTTATTGAAGTGTGCCAGGTGAGCTATTTATTTTGTTCCTGTTTCCAAAATAAAGCATAAATGTTCTGAAATAGAAAATAAAATATAATATAGTCTTTCAACGGCTAAGTTTAGATAATTTGTTTTGGTCCATCATGGTAATCTTTGTATAGCAGTTAAAAGAATCATCCATCAATACTGATGGGTCCCAATGAAAATCATTTAGTTATGGATAGCTAAATAAGTTGGTTCTGAAATGTATTTTGTGAAACACCCAGGGTCAAAGAGATTTATTTATCCTAGAACATAAAAAGAAACGAGATTTCCCTGAATTGCAGTATTGCACAGGACAATGTTTTTAGTCAGTATTTCTTGTTTCCATTTCTAACTGCAGTGTTTCTATTGATAAAGATATTAAAGCACAATGTATTTTACCTTTAATACAACAGTATGTAGATATGCTACTTGCAAATGTTCAAGTGATCTGTATCTGTATCAAATATATATAACTCAAATGCAATTTACATGTTCTTTTAAAACTATCCATGTCCTTGGTTATTTGATTACTCTTTCTGAACCTTGTTATTGCAGGTTGAGTACTTCCGTCAATTGCTTAAGCCTGTGATGGCTACTTATCATGATGACTACTTCCATCAATTGCAGGCTGATCTGCTATTTAGGTTCGGTGTCAATAGAAATTTGCTACAACAAAACAGTGCAGTCATGGTGATGGCTACTTCGCGGTAGGACATATTTAGTCATCTGTTGTTGCAAGCTGCAATCACATTTTAGAATTCTGGTTGTTTTGGGCAGTTCACTGCACCAAATCAAGTAGATCACATACATTAGCGTCATAGTGTGCTTGGGTCCAATTTCGGCCATCTACCCATGCAGAGGTATCCAGC
The DNA here is from genome assembly GCA_904845875.1 of Miscanthus lutarioriparius. NCBI lineage: Eukaryota > Viridiplantae > Streptophyta > Magnoliopsida > Poales > Poaceae > Miscanthus > Miscanthus lutarioriparius. Next base: position 45,095,932 of record CAJGYO010000005.1, read on the forward strand.
ATCTTTAGCTGGAAATTCCTCCTTTGCTTATGGATATGAAGCGGATTATTGTATGGCAAATGGGCTTTTGGGTGTTCAGTGCAACCACAGTGTTCCTGTTTCACCTGCCTTAGCAGCCCCTTCGGGCATCACAAGCCCTCACATCCGAAGCCCACTTGATGCATTTGAGCTCCAGCCTTCCAAGGTATGCCCCAGAAATTTCGTCATCTTTGATCACACAGATGAAAAAGGATGCATCATGTATCATCCAGCCTTGGTGAACAATCTGAACCCCACAAACATCGATTTGCTCCAATGCCATGGTGAAGTGGTTTGTAGAAGTTCAGGCCAAGACAATGGCAATCTTGAAGAACAGTCCTCATCTTTCAAGGAGGATACAGAAGAAATCGATGCACTTCTGAGCTCTGATGATGACAGCGATGAAGATGATGTTGTGAGTACCGGGCGTACTCCTGATCCCTTGGAAAGTGGTCCCTTTGAATCATCTTCACTGCCAAGGTTTAAGACAACTAGTCAAGTTTCTGAAAACAGTTCAGTTTGCTATAGATCCATGGAAAATGTAACTCATGAGAAGATCAGGAACGTGGTCACAGTTCTTAGGGGTATAATCCCTGATGGAGAACAACTGGATACTTCTTCTGTCCTGGAGGAAGCTGTTAGATATCTGAAGTTCCTCAAGATGGAGTCAAAGAAACTCGGCATGGAGGGCTTGAGCATTTAGAAGTGACCATCAACATGGAGGTATAAACAAAATCTTAAGGATCCAAGACTGCATGTGTATATAGATCGAGTTCAGTTTGGTCATTATCACCATTATTACTGGATTGGCTTTTTCTGGGTATGGAAGGGAAGCAAGGTATCCTGCTTTTGCTACTTTCAGCAGGCCTCAAAAGACTGTTTGTGGGATTCTGATGCTTGATTTCTGGTATTCCTGCTCGTCATGGTGATCGTGCGGTTGAGCTGTGGATGCTGCTGCCATCATGTTGTCTGGCTTACCTTTTGCCATTTGTGACATGGAACTCCACCTTGCTACGATCAACCTTGCCTTAGTGGGCACACCCCAAGTAACTGTACTTAGCTGAAGGTTACTGCCGTCTACCTTTTCAGGACCCCGTCTTCAGGACTTAAACTATTGTGTATGTTTGCTTTGATATACCGTACAGAACAGGGTATTATCGTTGTAAAGCATGGTAGGAAATGATGCCGAGCTTTGGCTTTGTGAATCGTGTGAAGAAGAAGAATAATCTGTCTCCCTCTATTTGCTTTGGATTTTTTTGGTGATGATGGTGCTCACCTTTGGTTGAGCATGGAGATGATTCTGATGATGGTGTCCACGAGATACCATGGCTTCTGTGCTTTGATTTATTCGATATGCTTTTCGCGAAAGCTATGAAAGAGCATCAAGCATTGGCATGGGCGTGCAATCTTTTGCAAAGGCCGATTATCGCCCTATTAGTTTGGGTTTGTTTGGCTTATAAGCCGTACTTTTTCAGCCAACGAACAATATTTTTCTCTCACACTAAATCAGCCAACGATACTTTCAGCCATGGCTTATAAGTCAAACAAGCCCAAACAAACAGGGCGTATGCTTTTACTAAAGGAACGGTGTTTCTAACCTTGCGTTGCCCACAGCAGGATCAGGCCAACCTGGTTTATTTTGATGGCCAGGCCAGGTGGGAAACTGAGAGCAAGGTCAATAATAGAGCCAAGTGCTTGACTATAAGTCAAGTTATAAGAGCCAAGTCATCCAATAGTTGTCTCATATTTGTCTATAAAAAGGTTGTTTATTATTATGTGGTACCATGTCTTACTTTCTCTTTCGTACTCCTCCTCACATACATTATTGTTTGGCCCCACAGATGCCCATGCTTCTGTGCCCAGCTTGTGCTAAAATAAGAGCCAAGCTCTCTTCTCTCTCCTTTCTTCTCCTCTCCACATTAGCAAAAATGTTGACTAACTTGGCTATAAGCCCATTACTTAACTTGCTCTGAGCCAGTCACGCCCTACGTCGCCCCTCGCCACCAGCCCACCAGGTGATGCTTTCATAGGCCATCTTCTTCTAGACACCAATAAGTCATCATCGTGGCCTCAGGGGCAGTGAACAGAGCATTGACACAGCTACTCCGATTGTTCGTGGTTACTTTAGCTTTTTCCATAGACCCAGTTTAGTTGCGAACACAAGGTTGATATGTGCCCTTATGGTTCGGATTTGTGATGAGTGATTGTCAACGTGATTCGCGTCTTGGGTTCAGTTTGTGAACTAACCATGGCATGAGTTGGGTTGTGTAACATGTCTCTTGGCTTGTGGTGCGCAGGTGTGGAGCTCGGAGGCGGTGGTCGACAGCGAGGTGAAGTTCAAGTAGGGACGTGCCGTGCTGATGGACCGGGAGCGGTGAAGGAAGGACGTGAGGCTTGGACTAAGGGACCAGGAGGCCGGATGACCAGCCGTGGTGGCTGACATCTGTGGCAGAACCTCCTAAGAAATCGGGCCCACGTGCACCTATCGATGTCTCAACAGACCTCAGATAGCGTACACAAGTTCCCAACAACTTAACAGGTCTGTCGGGTGTCCCCGGGAAACCCGAATCATCCACGTTTCAAACAAGATCCCAATCACAGTCATTGCAGATTACAACATTTTTCAATATACATACTAGAGGTAAATAAGCGGAAGACTTAAGTTTAATATTACAAACCAGTTGTTTCAAGCTTACATAACCATAAGTGTCATACAGCCATAGTAGCGAGATAATATTACATTAACATTATTTATTTCACACAAACTAGTGCCTTGTCCAAAGGCCATTCATCATTCCTCATCACATAAAATAACAACTTATGAAACAAATCTTATTTAGTGAATGCATTCTAAATTTTCTTGTTTATAAATGCTTTGCAATGCATATGATGACATGCCAAGTTTTAGTTCTAGGTCCAAACACCAGAGGTGTTACAACCCTTCCCCCTTAAAGAAATCTCGTCCCGAGATTTAAAACTTAAGGCTAAGTAATGGAAAAGGAAATGTGTCAAGCTAACACATCATAACTTTATTCAAAAGACTAGTGAGGGGGTTTTCCATTCTTTTGACAAAATCAACAAGTTACAATATAGACGAGGTATTGCAACTAGAGAGAAGCAAAGAAGTCAGGAAAGTTTTCTTCTAAATAATCCTTAGACTCCCAAGTAGCTTCTTCTTCGGTGTGCTGGTTCCATTGTACTTTGTAGAACTTGATTGTACGCCTTCGAGTGACTCGATCCTTCTGATCTAAGACTCTAATGGGGTACTCGGCATAAGTCAAATCAGGTGCTAGTTCTACATCACCAAAGTCAATCACTTGGTCAGGTACTTGAAGACACTTCTTCAACTGGGATACATGGAAGATATCATGCACAGTTGACATATGATCTGGTAGCTTAACACGATAGGCGACTGGTCCACATCTTTGTTGGATTTGAAACGGACCGACATAACGGGGCGCCAACTTTCCCCGAATCCCAAAACGATGAACTCCTTTCATTGGCGATACCTTGAGGTAAACATGATCTCCCACTATAAATTCTAGCGGTCGTCTCCTCTTATCAGCATAGCTTTTCTATCGGGATTGAGCTACCTTCATATTAGCTTGTATGAGTTTAACCTTCTCTTCTGCTTCCTTGATTACATCCGGTCCAAAGAACCAACGTTCTCCAACATCTGACCAATGTAAAGGTGTCTGGCATCTACGACCATATAATGCTTCAAATGGTGCCATTTTAATGCTCTCTTGATAGCTATTGTTATATGAGAATTCAGCTAAGGGAAGGAATTCATCCCACATAACACCATAGGAGAGAACACATGCTCTTAACATATCTTCAAGAATTTGATTTACCCTTTTCGTCTGTCCATCTGTTTGTGGATGATAAGCAGAACTACGGATCAGTTTAGTTCCCAAAGACTCATATAGACTTTTCCAAAACTTGGATATGAACAATGAACCTCTGTCAGAGACAATGGTCTTGGGTGCCCCATGTAGACTGAAGATTCTATCCAGATAAAGCTTTGCATACTGCTCCGCTCGATATTTATCTCTGACTGGTAAGAAATGAGCTATCTTGGTTAGGCGATCAACAATAACCCATATTGAATTGTAGCCTGCAGATGTCCTAGGCAACCCTACTATGAAGTCCATACAGATATCTTCCCACTTCCAAGATGGAACTGGCAAGGAATGTAATGGACCTGCCGTCTTCATATGAATCGCTTTGACTCTCTGACAAGTATCACATTTGGCCACATATTGAGCTATTTCTATTTTCATTTTGGTCCACCAATATCTCGTTCTCAGATCATGATACATTTTGTTGCTACCTGGATGAATGGAGTATCTTGTAGAATGAGCTTCATCAAGAATCTGCTTTCGTAGCTCCGGATGTTTGGGTACTACCAATCTATCTTTGAACCATACGACATCTGATTCATCAATCTTGAAACATGTTGATCTTCTATATCTGACTTTATCCTTGATATGGGCTATGCCCTTACTTTTTCTGTTGAGCAAAGAATGATGATCGATCTTTGATAGTGGACTCAACTACAATATTTGATGAGGAACCTTGTTCTATGATTTGTAAATTCAGATGCTCCATCTCTTAACACAATGTTCGTTGCATAGGTTTTTCACAATGACAATGGAAATGATTCTTGCGACTCGGGGCATCGGCAACCACATTAGCCTTGCCCGGATGATAATGCACTTCTAAGTCATAATCTTTGATAAGTTCTAACCATCTTCTTTGCCTCATATTCAACTCTAACTGAGTAAAGATATATTTCAAACTTTTATGATCCGTATAGATATGACATATATTGCCCAATAAATAATGTCACCAAATCTTGAGTGCATGAACAATAGCGGCTAATTCAAGATCATGGGTAGGATAATGTTCTTCATGCTTCTTGAGCTGTCTGGAAGCATATGCTATGACTCTGCCTTCTTGCATAAGAACACAGCCAATACCAATTCCAGATGCATCACAATAGATATCAAATGGCCTCTCGATATCAGGTTGTGCTAATACTGGTGCAGTTGTCAGCAACTTCTTCAATGTCTGAAAGGCCTCTTCACATTCTGTTGACCATACAAACTTAGTTTGATTTTTCAGTAGTCCAGTAATTGGCTTCGCAATTCTGGAGAAGTCAGGGATGAACCGACGGTAATACCCTGCCAACCCCAGAAAACTACGAACTTGATGTACAGTTGTGGGTGCTTTCCAATTAAGGACTTCTTCTACCTTGCTCGGATCAACAGCTATACCTTCCGCAGATAGTACATGACCTAGAAATTGTACTTCCTCTAGCCAGAATTCACATTTGCTGAATTTGGCATATAATTGGTGATCTCTTAATCGTTGTAGAACAATACGGAGATGTTCCGCATGTTCCTTTTTGCTCTTAGAGTAGATAAGAATGCCGTCAATGAACACTACTACAAACTTATCCAACTCAGGCATGAAAACTGAGTTCATCAGGTACATGAAGTGAGCCGGGGCATTGGTCAACCCAAAAGACATGACTAAATACCCATATAGACCATATCGAGTAGTGAACGCTGTCTTCGGCACATCTTCTCGTCTGATCTTAATCTGGTGGTAGCCTGATCTCAAGTCTATCTTCGAGAACACCTTAGCTCCCGCAAGTTGATCAAAAAGCAAATCAATTCGGGGTAAGGGGTATTTGTTCTTGATGGTGACTTTATTTAACGGTCGATAGTCAACACATAACCTTAAGGTTTGGTCCTTCTTCTTCACGAAAATAGCAGGGCATCCCCCCAAGGTGAAAGTCGTGATGAACGGGTTGAATGAAACCCTTTTCTAACAACCCTTGTAGTTGCATTTTTAAATTCGAATTAGTTCTTTGGGTGGCATCCTATACACCTCTCTATATATGTTCACTAGCACCGGTTGCAAAGATCTAATTCAATTCTAACGTCTCGGGCTAGCTAGTGGCAAACTAAACAAATCATAGGAGGAAAGATCACAAAAACTCACATACTAGTACTGAAAGTTTCTCGGAGCTTCAACAATGCTAGTGCAAAAGCATTGCTTCTAACTGTACTTTTAGGAATGGGAAGTTGGATGAGAACCAATGTTAATTAGAGAGCGTGCATTTACCCTTATGGTTCTAAGCAAGATATCTATGTTATAGCCCGTGTTAGGGTTAAGCTAGTTCATGCTAGGATCACATCTATATCTTGATCCTTTAAAGCTATCATATTACAAGGGAACTCATAACCTCCCAAATCAATAGGTATATGTTGAACTACCTCCCTTGTGTAATGGGGATGCAAACCCCCGGGAAGAACAAGGTTGATATGATGATTTTTCTTTTGTTTTCAATAGCTATCCCATGCTTCACAACAAATGTGTGTCGATTGATGAATGTATGGGATGCAATGCTAATCAAATCAAGGTAATTGCCGGATGCTTAGCAATGGGAAACATACCCATCAGTGAGGGTGGTTCTCACGCTTTACGAATAGCTTCCACTTGAGTATAGAAGACTCTTCACAAGCACTTCTCGGAGCACCGCTGTCAAGCTTCTTGCGATTGCTTCGACGGAGACCACCACCAAGCTTGATCTAGGAGGTGGCAAGGGCTTTGGGTGCACAAGCATTGTTCTTCCTAGGATATGGACATTCACCTAGTGCCACTCGATGCAACCTCACAATTATAGCATGGATAATTGTCACTCACACAATCGAATGATCACTATTGCATATATATATGTGATTTTTTCCCAAGCACTCACAAGCATGGAGTATAAGTCCCTTGAGTTGCTCGGCGAATAAACCATGGCCGAGGCCACTTTATTTATTGCCCCAAGGGCTAAAATGCCGTTACGCCATGATTCCGAGGATGGTAGATCGGACACTTTTGACGCTTTCCACTGACGATCCGGAAGCAAATGACCTCTTTTTTCTTCGCCTCCTTGTGTCAACGGTAATTCTCCTCTGAAGCGATAGCAATGTTGACGTTGAATCTCATGATAAGTTGTGTTGCCACAAGTTGCCATCATGGTTTGAAGTTTGGTGTTTAGACCTCTCATGAAATGATTCTTCTTTTTCGGTCACACTCCGGCTATTCACATACTCTATAGCATACTACAACAGTGATTGAAACGCCCAACATAATGCATCACCGGTGCTCCCTTGCTTAAGAGACAAGAATCTTCTAACTTCATGGTCATCACATCTTCTAGAATATAGTTGCCCAAAGGCAACCTTGAACTCCCTCCGATTTGCGCAATAGAAAATAGGCATTCTATTTACCAAATTTAGCCACCCGACACCAAACTCATCTCGGAGTTACAAACACCACCTCCTTTGTAAATGTGAACCAACACCATGAATGTACACCACTTTTGCTCTATTGTCCTAAGCATTTTCACAATCACTTCCCAAAGATGTTTAGCGCACTTAGAGAACACACGTGGACGTGGTGATCCTAGTGAAAATGCAAACATAGGTTGACTCGTCATTTCCATTGCAAACGAGTTTGACCATGATTAGGGTGCAAACAAGTTTGCCCCTCTTGATAGTTCACGCCATCTATCCTAAACCCGGTCATAAACTAGCATTCTACACACCATTGCGTTGATGAGTGCGTGAAATGGCATGCGCCATAGTTATAGGTATTGGTGGAGGATTTGGGCATTCATCTCCTTCAATGTGAGCCACTAGCACCAGTTCGGGTGATAACAATGATATGATCCACTTCATAAGAACACGATCATATTGGTTCATTATTCTTTATTAAAAGCATTCAAAGGTTTCATGCTACCAAGGGTTACTTATTTAAATTACATGTCTTGTATCCCATAAGACAAAGCCTTTTACTAAGAAAGCACGCTTATAAAGGTCCATCAAGCCTAGTCTTGTCTTGATCTTCTCCACCTTGATCACATGACTCAATGTCATGTCTCATGGACGAAACCTCACTTCATCATCACATGTACAGCTTTAACATCTCAAGGATTTTCACCTCCATGGCATATCTTGCTTCTCGACTTCTCCGTGGAGCTACAATCATTTCTTCATCTCACATAAACTTCACCATCCCCCTAGGAGGTGGATGAAGTTACCAAAACCAACAAGTGGACATTCTCTGGGTTGAAGAATGGCATTGTCCATCTCTAGGTCTTCTACGTAGAACTCCAACTCAATTCTACTAGTTCTTTGGTGGCATCCCCTCTTGTGTGGTGTTGCTTCATTCCTCAACTCGGTATTCTTGGTGATGTCCCTTTCCATTTCGGGCACTTCATCTTGATCATTTGGCACTCAGCTCCACTAAGAGTGTTGAGCTCCTTGGTAAGGTTCTCAATGTTGGTGGGATTACTTTTAGGAAAGGATGAATCATCACCTAGGGTCTTGAACTTCCTTCACCAAGCTTATGGTTCTATGCAAGATGGTGCCATGCGATGACGTTGGGTTGAGGTCATACCAAGGATCACATGGTTATCTTGGTCTTTTGCCATATATTGGTAGAGGATTTAGGATAGGACTATAAGTATATCTTGAGGATAATGGAGGTTAGCAAGAATGAGATTGACATTACTTACCCAACCTCTTTGTTTCCCGGGAATATATTATGCAAGGTGTTCATGTACGATTGATGATGTATGGGAATCGAATCAAATAAGGTAATTGCAGGATGTACAAAAGATTTATACAATCAAAAGGTTCTAGATTTTTAGACATAGGACAAACTTAATCATATTAGACTCCACAAACTTTCAAATAAGACAAGATTGAGGCTAGATTGAGGAAAGAAGAAAGAAATTTGAACTAAAAATATTTGGTTTAATTTCTTTGATCCAAGGATATTGACAGGGGAAAAAAGCAACCTACAATGATCTTAGATAGGATGGATAATTGTGATACCAATTGTGGTAGAACCTCCTAAGAAATCGGGCCCACGTGCACCTATCGATGTCTCAACAGACCTCAGATAGCGTACACAAGTTCCCAACAACTTAACAGGTCTGTCGGGTGTCCTCGGGAAACCCGAATCATCCACGTTTCAAACAGGATCCCAATCATAGTCATTGCATATTACAATATTTTTCAATATACATACCAGAGGTAAACAAGTGGAAGACTTAAGTTTAATATTACAAACTAGTTGTTTCAAGCTTACATAACCATAAGTGTCATACAACCATAGTAGCGAGATAATATTACATTAACATTATTTATTTCACACAAACTAGTGCCTTGTCCAAAGGCCATTCATCATTCATCATCACATAAAATAACAACTTATGAAACAAATCTTATTTAGTGAATGCATTCCAAATTTTTCTTCTTTATGAATGCTTTGCAATGCATATGATGACATGTCAAGTTTTAGTTCTAGGTCCAAACACCAGAGGTGTTACAACATCTAGGGACATCGACAAGCACAAGTGTACATGGAGTAGTAACCATGTTGACCGAGTCAAGACGGCGGACGTGCAAGTCGAGCAAGGCTCTGGAAGACTTGATGTCCAGGCGGTCGAGGACGGAGGTGACACACATCGAGTTGCCGGGGACGCATATGGAGTACGCTACTCGTGGACGGTTTTGTGGTTTGGGCCTCAAAACCATCGGGTGGACGGTTTCTAAGTTTGAGCCTCAAAACCCATATGAAGGTCCCGAGGAGGAATGGGGCGGCATGTGGCGGAATCACGGAGGTTGTGTCGAGGCGAAGCAAATCTGTGAAGGAAGTGTGGCCTTCTGATCGAGAGAAAAAGAGTTGGACCAGAATGCCCCTATGGTTAGCTGGTTCGCTGAAAGCTCTAGTTTAGTTTTGGTGAATTGATGAAACCTTAGGTACTAACCTTTGGCTCTAAGTGAACATGAGATAGGTTAGTACACATTCCAAGTGGAGGAGCAAATGGATGAAGATCATGATGGTGGTGATGGCCATAGTGATGATGAAGTGCTCGGGCTTGGAAAAGAAGAGAAAAACAAAATGGGCTCAAGGAAAAGGTGATAACCATATGGCCATTTTGTTTTAGTGATCAAGACACCTAGTAGGCATGATCACATTTATGATAGATATCCGTACTATCAAGAGGGGTGAAACTCGTATTGAAATACGGTTATCAAAGTGCCACTACATGTTCTAATTCATTGCATATGCATTTAGATTCTAGTGAGTGCTAACACCCTTGGGATTTGGCTTAGAATGTTGCTAACTCACGTACACAAGTGTTGGAATACTTGGAGTTGGAACACATGCACAAGGGTGAAGTGATCGCGCTTGAAAAGGAGTGAATCAGGGGTGTCGGACCCTGGCTCAAGGGGCATCGGACCCCTGGCCAGGGTGAGTCCGACGGCTTACCCTAGCGCGCACAAAAGAGAAGAAAGTGTTGGCCCCTAGAGTGAGCGCACCATTCATTCAATGTCACGTGAGGGAGTGAGCGAGGGCGCAACGCGTGGCAGTGTCGGACTCCCCGTGGAGTCCGACGGTGAGCATCGGACCGGGGTTTGAGGGTTTTACCCTCTCTGGTGCTCTCTGGACCGCATCGGACCCTCCCTGTGTGGAGTTTGACAGTGTGTCCGAGGCGCAGGTTCCGACGACTCGTTCAGCGCGCGACTGCGTGACCGTTGGCGGCAATGGTCGGCTCGTTTGAACATGGTTATGTGGCAATGCATGGTTGGATGTGACCGGCGTTGGACCCTAGCGTCGGACGGTCCGATGGCCCGTGCTAGTGAGTCCGACGGTCACTTATGTGACTTAACGGCTCTATTTCGTGGGGGCTTCTATTTAAGCCCCTTGGTCGGCTTGGGCTCACTCTTTTGGCCATTTTCATTGATATAGCAACCTAGTGAGCTAAGACAAAGCCCTCCCACTTACCTCCATCATTGATTCTTCATCTTTGTGAGATTGAGAGTGAATCCAAGTGCATTACATGAGTGATTGCATCTAGAGGCACTTGGTGATTGTGTTTCGTTGCGGGATTCGCTTGTTTCTCTTGGTGGTTGCCGCCATCTAGATGGCTTGGTGCAGTGAGGATCATCGAGCGGAGGAAGGTGATTGTCTCCAGCTCCGATCATGGTGATTATGAGGGGTTCTTGACCTTTCTCCGGCGGAGAGCCAAAAGATACTCTAGTGGATTATTGCTCGTGGCTTATGGATCCTCATCTTGTATTGGTGTGTGGCATCCAATTGCGGGTTAGGCGTGTGATGCCTATTAGCGCGTGAACCTCTAAGTTAGTGAATCGCCACAACAGGGACTGGCTTGCCGGCAAGCAAGTGAACATCGATGAAAAATCTTTGTGTCATCGTGTCTCCGAGGATTTCATTGGTATTCAATGTGATTGATTGATCATCTCTTACCACGGTAGTATAAACATCACTACCTCTCTTGTATTTACTTTTCTAGTGTAGCTAAGCTCTTTGGTGTAATTAGTTTTGAGAGCAAGCTTGTGCCTTGTCTAGTGGTTAGTGATGCTCTTTAGTTAGTCTTTGAGAGCTCACTAACTTAGAGAGTAGTGTCTTAGCCTCTTGTGTGAATTAGAGTTCATAGCAACTAGAATTGTGGATAGGAGGCTTGCATTTTTAGTAGGCTAGCGCAACACTCGCTTCGCCATCTTATTGTCTAACCACTTGGCTTAAGTATTGTTGTAGAAATTTTTAATAGGCTATTCACCCCCCTTTAGCCATTAGGACTTTTCAAGTGGTATCAGATCAAGCCGTGGTCACTATGATTTGAGGCTTGAAAACCTACGGTGTCAAAATGGCTCAAATCAACAACACCAAGAAGCCACCCCAATTTGATGGTTCGAATTGTTCATATTGGAAGAAAAAGATGACCACCTATGTCAAGTCAATAAATAGAAAGGTGTGGAAGGTGGTGGAGACCAAATTTGAGGTAGCCGATCCGGAGAATCCCACCGTGGTCAAAGAGGTGTTGCTCCATAACAATGACATTGCTTTTAGTGCTATTCATGATACTTTGGATGAGAGGACATTTGAGCAAATCAAGAACATTGAGATAGCTCATGATGCATGGAAGAAGTTAGAGGAATCATTTGAGGGCACTCAAGCGGTGAAGGGTGCCAAAGCTTACATCCTCAAAGAGAAGTTTGCTAGCTTCAAGATGAAGGAAGATGAAAGTGTGCCAGAGATGTTTCATAGGCTTCAAGTGCTTGTCAATGATCTCAAAGCACTTGGAGAGGAGGTGAAGGACAAGGACTTCTCCCACAAGTTCTTAAAATGCTTACCATCAAGATTTGACACTGTTAGGGACCGTGACGCCTAAGAGGGGGGGTGAATTAGGCAACTTAAAACTCTAACTCTAAACTATGACCTCTTTTTCTATTCTTAGCAAAACCTTTGCAAAAGATAAACTATCTAAATGTGCAACTATGATTTTGCTAGTGTGTTGCTATCTCTACCGCAAAAGGAGTTATATAAACAATATAAATGTGGAAGCTAAAGAGTAAGGTAGAGATATGCAAACTCCCGTCGATGACTCTGGTATTTTTACCGAGGTATCGAGAAGTGTGCAAGATTCCCTCTAGTCCTCGTTGGAGCCCCTCATAGGGAATCCCTTGCAAGGGCCAAGATCCTGGTCGGGTAACTCCGTGGATAACCCTAGGCCTTCCACACGCGCAAGTGGGTCTCCGGTGTGCCTTTTGGCAAGCCTCTCCCGGACCGCTCCCTGCCGTCTTCACTATCAAGCTTCTAGCCAAACCGCCGTGGGCCTTGTTCCCTTCAGTATACGGTGGTGGTCACACCACAAAAGAGGTTGGTGTAATCTCGCAAGACTACAAGCCCCTCCGATGTACAACAATGGTGCGCGCAAGCACCGAGTGGTAAGAGGTGTGCAAACCTCACTAAACACTAGGCCTAAACCTAAAGCAAGCGCATAAAGCGGTGGTCTAATCAACCTAAGCACTTCGCAAAGCACCTACGCTAATCACCTAATGAATCACTAAGCACTATGCAAGTGGAGATCACTAAAATGGTGTATCAACACCCTTTATGTTTACTCAGTTCTCCACTACTCAAATGGCTGGTTGGGGTCTATTTATAAGTCCCATAGAGAAAGTAGCCGTTGGGGCAAAACCCAGCTTTCTGCTATTGACCGGACGCTACTGTCGTCCTGACCGGACGCGCCCGGTCGTCCCGACCGTTTGAGCTCGCGCGTTGATCGGACGCACCGCCGAGTCCGATAGCACTACAACCGCTCTGGAACCTTTCTAGACATGATTAGACGCTGCACTTTGCGTGTCCGGTCATCCAGTGCCGCTGCGTCTGGTCCTCACTGAGTTGTTGCCACGATGATGAACAGTGAAGTTCGTGCGTCTGGTCACTGCCTCGCTCAGCATCCGGTCACTACTGCTAACGCCTGCTGTTGTCGAGCAACTGATTGGACATGTCTGATCACCTCTGTGGAGCTCGTTTCTTCGCAATCTTGCGTCCAACTTAGTTCCTATCTTCGTGCTTGGACTTTGCTTGATATCTTGTGTCTTCTCTTGTGCTTCTAGTGTCTTGCTTCTAGTGTTGATCGTGGGATCATCAGGTCGCCTTCATCCAAGTCACGTCTTGCACCCTATTGAACTACAAAACAATTACTTGCAAATTCATTAGTCTAATTTGGTTGTGTTGGTCATCAAACACCAAAATCCAAAGTAAATGGGCCTATGGTCCATTTTTCTTACAATCTCCCCCTTTTTGGTGATTGATGACAACACGGCCAAAACAAGCAAATAATAAAAAATTTGGAATTTAAAAACTATTTACTTCCAAGGATGCAATGCAAAGGGCAAGGTTATATGTTGCTAAAAGATACCACAATGTAAACATCTTTGGAAACTTATCTTGCCCTTGCAAATGTCCCCATGTGGCATTATGGATTTAAGCCTCCCCCTAACTCCATAATCCACTATCCTCCCTTTCTCGGACCATTACCACTTGTAAATTATTATGATCGGGCTTGCTTTTGGTCCTACAAATTCTCCCCCTTTGGAATCAAACACCAAAAATAAAGACATTAGTAGCACAAGGGAGGATCAAACTTTGTGATCCTTTGTATGTAGAGTGGAATAGGTCACAAAATTTGACTCTCACATTACATAGACTAAGCTCCCCTTAAATATATGCATGCATATGATGGAGAATGTAGTTTATGCATAATTGGCAAATTAATGCTCAAGTGAGTTTAATCTATATAATGCATGGAGAAAGCATATAAATACCAAAGTGAAATCAACATGATGATATCGGTTTAGAAATACCACATGTGGAAACCAATTTGATTTATACCACTTGCAATAGGTGGTGGATATTTAAAGTATTATGCTTAACTCCAGGGACTCCATTTTTCCTTACAATGAGACTACTACACACATGATAAGCTTAAAAAGGTGTTAGTCTCAAAGCATCCAACTTGTAGAGTAATCTCCCCCTAAATTTGTGCACACAAGTATGGAATACTTGTAGGAGACATGCACATTGATTTTGGAATCAAAAATACCACTTGAAACATGACATCACATGAATGTGAGAATCATTTTCGAAAGTGATGTTCGGGAGAAATTATCTACAATTTGAAATTTGGTACATATTAGATGAACAATTGTAAAACAAACTATGTGCCGTGCTCCTAAACAATTTAAACCATGTAGGTTTACTCTAAGGGTTAAGAGTGAAACCGAGCAAGCCTACCATAAGATATACCTATTGTATGCAAGACAAAAGATTAAACATGCAAATACAAACCTAGGCATGAAAAGGAACTAGATGCTAACTTTAATTGCAAGAAATTGAATCTAGTTACATAACATGGGAAAGGGAATTTGGGTCCATAGTATTCACTAACCCACTTGGCAATTGACTTGTCCATAATGATGCACCCCATGAAATGCACCCATACTTTGCCAAGTCTCCAAATTCCCCGAAATCCATCGGACTCTCACTTCTCTTTCGGGATCCAAACCTTCTTAGTGCTCTTCATGTTGGAAATGATCTCCTTTAGCACCCAAATGTGTTTGGCCCCATTGTTGGCTTGCTTGTTCACCTTGATAGCCACCACCTTGTCATTTTCTTCTTCTTCAAGAGATAAGGTGTGGAGGCCTTTTTGTCCACCTTATTGGTGTAGGTGTTGGAGAGCTTGCTTGTTTCCTTTTTGTTTTTCTCTTTCTTCTTAGCTCTTCCCCTATTCTTCACCTTGCACTCATTGGACTTATGGCCTTCCTTGTGGCATACGTAGCAAACTATGGTTTGTCCTTCATCAAGCTTCTTCACTCCCTTGACGGTGTTATCTTGATGAAGTTGGGCTTGCTCCGTCTTGCCTTTCACTCAAGTCAAGTCCTTGGTGAGGTGAGCCACTTCTTACTTGAGTTGCTCATTCTCCATTACGACCTCTTGTGTGCATGTTTCTACAACAACTTTCTCAACACAAACTTGGTTGCACAAGGGTGAGTCTAAACATAAATCATTACAAGAAGTAGAGGCATCCTTTTTAGCCATGTCAAAAATTGAACCTTTCTTTTTAGGTGCCTCGGTGGGGGTTGTACCGACGACTTCAAGATTTGCAACTTTATTAGTTAGCTCATTACAATGTTTGCACATGGTTTCTATTTTAGCGAGCAAACTTTTATAAGCATCTTGTGAACTAGCTAACTTTTCCTTTAATTTTTCATTTTTCTTCACAAGTTGCTCATCATTGATTGTGCACTTATTTGTGTTTGCACTAGTCTCAAGTTGCTCAATTTTAGTAGATAGCTCCATATTAAAATTGGCAAAAGTTTCATATTGTTCAAGCAAAGTAGCATAAGCTTGTTGTGAGGTATCTAGTTTTTCTTTTAATTTTTGAAGCTTCTTTTATTGACTAGTGCAAACTTTTACAAAGTTAAGATTTTCTTGCACAATTTCATCATAAGAAGGTAGCTCATCATCACTATCACTATCATTGTCACTATCACTAGGGATAGGCTTTTTGTTACCTCATGCCATAAGGCACACACGTAAGGTGCTTGATGATGAGTGCTTGTGCCCGCGCCTCTTGTGGTGGTCTTCTTCTTCACTTGAAGAATTGTCCCATGACCTTATTGATGTGAGGGCTTTGTCCTTGCACGCCTTCTTCTTTGTCTTGGGTGTGGTCTTGTTAGGACAAACTTCCACAAAGTGCCCCAACTCACCGTATCCATAGCATCCCTTCTTTCTTTGCTCATTTCTTTAATTGGTGAAGATGAAATCTTGAATTTGGATGGACACACCCTTGACATTGAGTTTTTGGATCATCTTCTCCACCTTATTGATAAGTTTGATAGATTCTTCATCAAGGTCAGAGGTGGAGGAGGAAGATTGATAATCATCACTTGATTTTTCATCATCATCTCCTTCTTCATCTTCACTTGAGGAGCTTGTGCTTGAGCTTGTCTCAACTTGCTTGCCCTTCATCTTCTTTTTCTCACTACATGCGAGAACTTTGCTTTTGCTTGATGAAGAGGCTTCTCCTTGACCCATCTTGAGTGACATTTCAAATGCCACTAACTTGGCAATGACTATGGCCGAGGTCATGGTGCTCAAGTCCTCTATGTTGTGAAGGATGGTGATGATGCTTGCATATTTCTTTTGTGGTAACACGGAGATGATCTTCCTCATGATGTCCGCATCACCAAGCTTTGTTAATCCTATATACTTGAGCTCATTGATAATTAGATTCAAACGAGAATACATATCACGAACAAGCTCATCATCATTCATTTCAAAAGAAGCATAACTTTGTTGAGCTAGACAATGTTTTTACTCACGGACATTAGTTGTGCCATCATGGAGCTCTTGGAGTTTTAACCAAATTTCATGTGCCGTATTTAAAGTGAACACTTGGTTAAACACATCCATCCTAAAAGATTTAAACAAGCAATTTTTAGCTCTAGCATTGAAATGAATTTCTTTTTTTCACTCTTTGTGGGTTTATTGGGATTTTTAATGGGTTTCATCCCATCATGAGTAACTCTCTAAACACCCAAATCTACCACCTCAAGGTGACAAGACAATTCTAGCTTTATAGTAGGGGAAGTTAGTGCCGTCAAAGTGCGGAGGTCTAGAGGTATCCATCCCAACAACTCTAAATAGCGTCAGCTCAACGACGGTGAAGCCAAAGGTTCAAATTGAGCCAACCGGCTTTGATACCACTTGTTAGGGACCATGACGCCTAAGAGGGGGGGTGAATTAGGCAACTTAAAACTCTAACTCTAAACTATGGCCTCTTTTTCTATTCTTAGCAAAATCTATGCAAAAGATAAACTATCTAAATGTGCAACTACGGTTTTGCTAGTGTGTTGCTATCTCTACCACAAAAGGAGTTATGCAAACAATATAAATGCGAAAGCTAAAGAGTAAGGTAGAGATATGCAAACTCCCATCAATGACTCTGGTATTTTTACCGAGGTATCGAGAAGCGCGTAAGCTTCCCCCTAGTCCTCGTTAGAGCCCCTCGTAGGGAATCCCTCACAAGGGCCAAGCTCCTAGTCGGATAACTCTGTGGATAGCCTTGGGCCTTCCCCACGTGCAAGTGGGTCTCTGGTGTGCCTTTCGGCAAGCCTCTCCCGGACCGCTCTCTGCCATCTTCACTATCAACCTTCCAGCCGAACCACCGCAGCCCTTGTTTCCTTCGGTACACGTGGCGCCCACACCACAAATGCGGTTGGTGTGATCTCTCAAGACTACAAGCCCATCCAATGTACAACAATGGTGCACGCAAGCACCGAGTGGTAATAGGTGTGCAAACCTCACTAAACACTAGGCCTCAACCTAGAGCAAGCGCATAAGCGGTGGTCTAATCAACCTAAGCACTTCGCAAAGCATCTACGCTAATCACCTAATGAATCACTAAGCACTATGTAAGTGGAGATCACTAAAATGGTGTATCAACACCCTTGGTATGTTTCCTCAGTTCTCCACTACTCAAATGGCTAGTTGGGGGGTCTATTTATAAGTCCCATGGAGAAAGTAGCCGTTGGGGGCGAAACCCAGCTTTCTGCTACTGACCGGATGCTGCTATTGTCCTGACCAGACGCATCCGGTCATCCTGACCATTGAGCGCGCGCGTTGATCGAACGCACTGCCGAGTCCGGTCATCATCGATCGAATGTGTTCGGTCACGCTGGCGTCGCTCTAGAACCTTTCTGGACATGATCGAACGCTACACTTTGTGTGTCCGGTCAGCCAGTGCTGCTGCATCCAGTCCTCACTAAGTTGTTGCCGCGATGATGAATAGTGAAGTCCGTGCGTCCGGTCACTGCCTCGCTTAGCGTCCGGTCACTGCTGCTGACGCCTGCTGTTGCCGAGCAACTGATCGGACACGTCCGGTCACCATAGGGCCACGTCCGGCTTGGTTCCTATCTTCGTGCTTGGACTTTGCTTGATATCTTGGGTCTTCTCCTGTGCTTCTAGGGTCTTGCTTATGGTGTTGATCGTGGGATCATCATGTCACATTTGTCTAAGTCACGTCTTGCACCCTATTGAACTACAAAATAATTACTTGCAAATTTATTAGTCTAATTTGATTGTGTTGGTCATCGAACACCAAAATCCAAAGTAAATGGGCCTAGGGTCCATTTTCCTTACAGACACATTGGTTACTATTCTAGTAAGTAGTGGTTTGGACACCATGACATGAAACCAAGTGTTGGGAGATGTGATGACCGAAGACACATAGAGATGATGATGAGAAGGAAGAGAAGAAGAATGACAAGAAATATGAGAAGAAGAAGAGTATGGCATTCAAGGCTTCATCATCCTCCAAGGGAAAGGCAAAGCAATAAACATCAAATGAAGATGAATGCTCAAGCTTTGATGAACTTGATTATGAGAAGATGGCCCTCTTTGTGAAGAGATTTGGCAAATTCATGGTGAAGAAGGGCTATCGTGCAAGGAGGAAGAAGTCATCATTCAAGAACAAAGATGAAGTGAGAAGGTGCTTCAAGTGCAATAGCAAGGACCATCTAGTTGTCGAATGTCCATACAATAGTGACAATGATGATGATAACAAGAAGAGCAAGAAGGACAAGATGACCTTCAAGAAAAAGAAGAAGGGTGGTTCATATGTGGTCACTTGGGATAGTGATGCTTCCTCAAGTGATGATGATGATAGTGATGATGACAAGACCACCAAGAAGAAGGCTCTTACAAGCATTGCTATCAATGAGATCCTTTCCTCTTCGACACTCCATCGACATGCTTTATGGCCAAGGCCACTAAGGTACAATCCGATGATGAGTGTGATGAGGAACATGATAAAAGTGAAAGTGAAAATGAAGATGATGAACCAACTAAAAATGAACTATTTAACATGTTAGAAGATGCTAAAGAACATTTTAACATTAAGAGAAGGGAATGCAAAAGCTTGCGTAAGAAACTAAATTCTCTTAAGCAAGCCTTTGTTGAGCTCAATGTCTCTCATAAAATTCTAAAGGAAGACCATGAGGAGCTTGGCAAAGCTCACAAGAAGCTTGAAAAATCACATTCCTCTCTACTTAATGAGCAAAATGAGAAGAAGCATGTTGTAACATGTGAAGTGGGCTTAACTTGTGACATAATTGAAGAATCATTCTATAAAGTAGCAGCTAATGGAGCTGTAACTATTACAATTTCAACAGTTAATTGAGCTTCCTCAGTTTTCACAAGTAGAATGCCAGTGAACAAGTGGTAGTGATCATCATTGGCATCAGTAGCAACATGTGCAGCTTAAACATTATTGGCCTCAGTGATGTGAATGATGGACACAAAGCATTGATTTGATTTTGATGCCTTCCTCTTGTTTGGAACCTAATGGATAACTTGGTTGTCAACAAGGAGAAGACAATAGAAAGCAAACATATGAGCTGCATCCTAATACATCCAACAGCCATGTAGACATCATTGGCATAGAAATGTGGCCTCAGATATGTTACAAGTTCAAAATAACATAAGGACTCACAGGTGGCACTGGAGCATACGAAATAGAAATGTAGAATCAAGCAAGAACTAGATAGAAAAAATAGTTTAAAGTAGAAGCGAATGGCATGTATGTTTGCCTAGATAGATAGGTGGTATAATCAAGCAAGCACTTGACAATTAACAAGCCTAGTTGAACACAAGCAATTACTGTAAGAACATTGAACATATGCAGAAAACTAAGACACCAGCAGAAAACCAACCAGTGTCACCTTCTAGTTCTTTTCATCAGCATTGGCCTAACCAGATCTGCAATGCTACAATATTTCTTGTATACCTCATGTTCAAGCAAGGACCAAACCAGTGAAGCGAATAGGAAAATGCGAGAAAGGAGACATACGGATCAGATCTGTCGCCTCTGCCGCGGCACACGACGACACGGACGCTAATGCCGCCGTGCTCTACCGGGAAGAACCGCCATCTAGCCTCCAAAAGGACGTCTGAGCCACCACAGCATACCAGGGATCCTCCGCTGTCGTCGCCGCCGCAAGTCCAACGGGCACAGATTTGTTTCCACTTGCAGAGGATACATCCAATATATAAGTCAACATGTTCACACAGAGAACATATACTACTATTAGGACTCCAAAGACATGTCAACACAACCAGACGTCTAGCGCAATGGTGAAGACGGTCTATTCCTTGATCTGGGTCCCGGGTTCGACTCCCAGGTCTCATGGTTTTTTTAGTTTGAATTTATTAAACCCCGGTGGCAACAAGTGACACGCAAGCCATCGGGTCCCACAGGTCGGATAGAGATGGAGAAATGTCCCACAGGTACACGTGATACGTAAGCCGTCGGGTCCCAAAAGTCAGATGGTCCCATAGGTACACCTGACACGCAAACCGTTGGGTCCCACGGGTCGAATGGAGATGGATAATGGTTCCACAGGTACACGTGACACGTAAGCCGTCGGGTCCCACTGGTCAGATAGAGAAGGGTCCCGTAGGTATATGTCGGATGAAGAAATGACCGAGCGAAAGACTTTATGACGAATTGCAAGCATCACGGATGAATAAGTATAGGTCCCACAAGCACACATCGGATGTAGAAAGGACAGTGTGAAGATTTATGACGAAGTGTTGTTCGTTATAGATCAAAAACTTCGTCACATATGTGTAATTAGTTCAATGACGAAGCCTTGGTCGTCACAGTTCTAAAGAGGATCATCGTAGATGAGTCACGCAAGTGACCTGTGATGAAACTCTATGCTCTTCTATAACGTTTCTTGTGACGATATCTGATTTCATCATAGATAGCGAGGGTTGGAGGATCGTCACCACTGATCTATGACGAAACATAAATATTCGTCATAAAAAGCGATGTTCTATGACGGTTTCGGATTCGTCATTAAGATTTTCATCATATAAGTGGATATTTCTAGTGGTGGTCAGACAGCCTGGACTTCTTCGGCAAACAGTCCGGGTCTGATCCGCAGACAGTCCGCCCCCGTCCGGAGTTGGCTGTTTTCACTCGTTTCTTCGCATGCTCATTTTCGTTGGTTCTCGTTTGTTCCGCTGTACTTCTTGGTCATAACCGGAGGTACCTAGCCACCAGTTGGCTTGTGAACAAATCGATCTTGCATGCGTTTGCTTTCGGGGTTTGATTTTGGCACAGCGGCAAAAAATTTCGAAAGAAATTTGAGGCTCCCATTCACCCCCTCTGGTCACCGTTTCCGGCCCTTCATTAGTCTCTTCCTTCGAGTTCGTCTTCTTCCTTTGAGACAATAGACCCGGACCTTTTTTATGAAGACCCAATTTGCAGTCTCTTCAGCCCTCAGGATTTGGAAAAAGTCCACATTACCTCCGTCAACTTCTGCGTAAATCTGTTTTCCTCTCTAAACTCTAAAATCGGGTAAACCACCTCCCTGAACTTTTAAAACCGTTCGTTTTACCTTCCTAACCAGTTATAAGCGGTTTTCAAATATTGTTTTGTCTTTTTCTTTTTTATTTATTTTGGTTGAATCTATAAAAAAACATAGTGAATAACAGAAAAATCATAAAATGAAAATCTAATTTTGTTGGACTCCACCTGAGTAGATCTACACATTTAACATATAATATGGTATGATTTAGTATAATTTTTTTACCGTAGCTTTAAATCTATGCTTTTCTGTAATTAATTCATAGCTGCAGTTTCTATGATCTAATTGTGGTGAAATTTTTATGGTGAACTAATTATCGTATGATTGAACTATACTAAAATTTTCATACTCACTGTTTTGCTCAGTTCAACGGCCCAAAGCCCATGGTCTGGACTACGGAACAATTGTGCCCAGCATTCTAGCCCACATATTAGTTAGTCTATACAATTGGGCAATTTTGTTGCTAAGATGGCGAGGGTGTATATAATTCAGTCCATGCTGACCGAGGCCCGCTTTGTGTCGCCCCGCGGAAAATGTATGGAAACGACCAAGGCCCGTGCCTACGCTCCCTGTTAATAGCTCTCAGTTATATTAAAAATCCTTTCTTTCTTTTTTCTCTCTAAAACATGCACTACAAAATCTCAGCAAAAACCTTGCACTAACATGAATATAGAAGCCATTATAAAAAAAAAAGCATGAATATAGAAGCAATAACACCACACAGCGCAGTTTTACTGAAAACTTTCCTCACCAAAGCAGAGATGCTGCTTTCGGCTTGTTCGCTGGTTGGTTTCTGGGCTAGCTAGTGTTGGTTTGTTGTGAGAGAAAAACACTGTTGGCTGGCTGGTTTAGGCTGGCTGAAACCAATAAGCGAACAGGGTGTTTATCTCAAATTTCGGTTTCAAGTTCCTGCAAGGAATTGGAATTTTATTCCTTAGCGCTAGTGGCACAGATTTAAACTAATTTAGCTTTTACAAGAATTAGCCCGATTGCTTTTTCATATTTCTTTGGATATAAGAACGGTCAGAGAAACGCTTCTCTTGGTTTGACCCAACTCAAAATAGGTGTTATGGGGAGAAACGTTTCAGAAAAAATTTAAAAAACATACTGTTCAATATTTAGTTTCATTTAATTTTAGCCATAAGAAGCTTACAATATGTAACAAACAGACCCTTCGTCCGCCGACTAGAGATGCAGATAGCTTGTTCGGTTGCCGCTGCAGCTTGTGCTGTTGCTGCAGCTCCATAACTATGGACTACTGTAGCATGAACTAGAGAAGGTACAGCCGCAGCCGGAAGAAGCTGCAGACGGTAGTTGCACAGTTTTTTTTTCAGTCGACCAAATAGGTAGCTGACGATATGCAATATTTATACGGAGCTGCTAGCACATGGACGACCGATGCGGACGTTACAGACGCTCGCGCCTGCCGCGCCCCCGCATACACATGCTGCTGCTGCGCCCGCTCTCACGCCTACGCCTGCTTTACATGGGGCCCACGGCGCTCTGTTTCCCATGCATGTGCACGCCCACACGGGGTTGCGTCTCGATTTGTGTCCGCTCCGTTTCCCGCACCTATAGCTCGCGCCCCCTTTGCTCATACGTATGCACGGGACCAGCAGCTGCAAGTAGGTGGCTATGGCAGATAGGTCCCACTATAACATGTGCAACACTAGATTTACTTTTTACGACGTCTATATAAAAATATTTGCAACATATGTCTAAAACAGATGAAACATTTGGGACATACACTTGAAACACCATTGCAACATGTCCAACAACCCGATCTACTTTTAAAACATCTAGATGCAATATTTGTAACATACATAAGAAGATAGATGAAACACTTGAAACATATGTCTAAACACTTGCAAAAAAAACACTTCTTAACACTTGAAAAACCATTGCAAACATACGTAACATCCAGATAATACACTTGCAACATATGTGTGTAGCATATGCAACATCCAGCTAAAAGCACACTTGCAACATACGTACAAAAAGCAGATGAAACATTGGGGAGAGATACTTGCAACATACGCGTACAACCATTGCAAGATATACAACATCCCGATCTACTTTTGCAACATCTACATGAAACACTTGCAACATACCTCTAAAACATCTGAAATATTTGAATTGTACACTTGCAACATGCATCGTATCCCGGTGTGGCCACCTCCGCCGTCTAGCAGGAGGCGAGGCTAGAGGGCTTCCGCGCCAGGGCCCGATGCTTCTCGTTGCTCTAGCGGCGCCTGTCGGCGTCGTCGTGCGGGGCAGGCAGCGGAGCAGGAGCAGCAGGGCTGGCACGCGGAACAGGAGCAAGGAGCAACGGCGGCAGCAGTAGGGCGGGCACGCGGAGTAGGAGCATCGCCGGGAGCAGCGTCAGGAGCGACGGGACGGGCGCGTAAAACAGGAGCAGGACCAAGAGTTGGGGCGGCCGTGGTGCGGGGGTGGGAAACACCGGCCGATGTGAATGGCGAAAATACTGCTCTTTTTTATATAAACCGTGTATGTCGTGGTGAGGGGAGCAAGCCTGTGGACCGGTTCGCAGGCCCAGCTATGAGCGTCCTGACGGACGGACGCTGGAGGCACGCCCGCGGTGGAGCATTACAGATATTTATATAGGTTGTACTTGTCAGATTAGGTTAATTAAAAAGTACAACAAATTAATCACCGTGACAAATAGAATTTCTTTGGATTTTCTTTTAACTAACTTTGGACTATAGGTCACATGGTAATTACCAAGATTTTTTTATGAAACTCACGTCCGTTTATACCTCTGCGGGTAAAAAATAGATCATGAATGCGTTCTCATTATCAATGCCTGTGCTTTTATCTGTGATGCGTCCAATAAAGCTCAATGGAAGAATTCATATACAGTATGTTTCCTTTTGAAATGGGGTCACAGACCCAAAGGAATCTCACGCGTTCTTGTTTGATTCTTAGGCTATGGCACTATGAATTTTTGTCGGTACGTCATATCTAGTTTGGAGAAATAAAATAACTCGATTCCAGTCGCATGTGAAGATTGTACAGGGAGATCCTACTAGCAGGTTAACTCCGTGCTTCGATGGTGTGGTTGCCTATAATGATGACCTAACAAGCATCCAAAAAAAATATTTGTTGAATGAATAATTAAAAAAAAAGTTGAAACTTGAAAGGGAGGCTTCACCAAGCTAGAAATGTTCAAACCTTTTCCTCTCAAAAAAGGGAAAAAGTACAAAGCGGTAACAATCAAAGAGTCGCTGTCTAAAGACACAGACCAGCAAAATGATGTTTGGCAGTAATTGGTAGTTGCTGCAAGGGGCTCTATTTTCAACATGTGCTTATAGATGTTCAAGCATCTTCCAAGAAACATCGCGCCCGACCACATTATCCTGGAAAGGTTTGTGCGAGAGATATCCTGCCTTCCTCCTTTTCCTCTTCTGATGATTGTGAAATATAGCTAGCGCCAGTCTTCCTGAAAACTTATGTACCAGCCTAAATTCGGCTTATTCGGCTTCTTTTTTCAGCCGAAACAGTATTTTTCTCTCACAACATTTCAGGCAGAACAGTATTTTTTAGCCAATTTCAGCCAAGTTTCAGCAAGCCGAACGGGATAACCAATAGATAAATAACTTACACTGGTAGAGAACCGAGCTTTACTCCCGGTGGGGAACCCCCTCTAGTCCCGATTCCCCACCCGGGAGCAAGCATCCGGGACTAAAGGGGGGTCTTTTAGTCCCGGGTCAGGAACCGGGACTAAAGGAGGACTTTTAGTCCCGGTGGGTAACACCAACCGGGACTAAAGGTGCCTCCTGACATACCACGATGAGCGGCATTTTAGTCCCGGTTGGTAATACTGAACGGGACTAAAGGTTTTTTTTTTTTCTTTTCTTTTTTTTGTTTTCTTTTCAAAATAGGTTTTCGAAATCGATTGTACGCTGCTAATTATACATTTATACGCCGCGATATAGTATGTTTCGTTCAAGCACAATGAACGTATTAAATTAAATCACACACAATTCAAGCATAGAATATATATATATATATATGAATGCATGCATCATATATATATTTACATGCATGCATGCATATGTGTATTTTACATTATATTATTTCATGTGCATATATTACAAAAGATTGCATTACAGCTTGTTGTGACATAACAAGTTTTCTCTCATCCTCTAGCTTGGCTCAATGGCAAAGTGTTGGGTCAAGTAGAACTCGCCTTGGAATCGATGACCCGCTTCATTAAAAAAATCCGCTATAGACTCTTGAATTGCTTTGATTTGGTCTTGCCGTATGACCTTTTCCTCCAACCATCGAAGTCTACTGTGTTTAAATTAAAAGAAAATAAATTAATATATGTATACATATATATATAAAGACATAGTAACACAATCAATAATAATAATTAAATGAATATATAGTGTATTTTTAACGCATTTTTTGAGTCTCTCTCAGAGGAGTTCTTTGGGAGAGCACCTTGATAAACTTGCAAACATAGTAACCATGTAGTTGTTCCCCTGTTCTCGCCTTTAGACACCACTTTACGAGAAAAAGATTTGTCATCTAACTGTGATCCGGTGAAAGCTATATGTTTAATTAATAAAGATGATGCGATTCGTGTGGACTTACTTTCAAAGGATTACATTCAAGTGGCGCTTTGCATTTTTCCATGTGTTGCTTCTCAATAAAGGTTTTCCAAACACCGCCTAATAAAAAATTTGCCCACGCCATCGATATAGTTAATCATCATGTTTGTGTGTATATATAGTTGCTAGAGATCCCGAAATTACCTCCGGATAATATCTATCATATCTTGGTAGTCTTGTTGTGGTTTTCTCATCGAGTCATAGATTATCAAGTGACTTTTCACCGATCGATGTCCATCAATATCCAAAGTGATTGCCGCATGTGTTTATAGGATATAACGATAACACTCATTAATTAACTAGAATCAACATATGAGCCATTAAGGATATGATCGACATGATTAACACTCACTTGAAGTTATAGGAAAGAGTATATCCTTCTTGTATGTTGGTTCACTAAGAAGTTCATGAGGTTATTTCTCTCGACTCGCACTTCCAATTAGTCTTTGGAGTAATTGGGTCTTCGAATACTATATGGGGATCAACAAAACCAATTTCATTGCAGCCTTCCTTTCTGAGCTCTGTCATTGTAAATGCATATATATAGTACTTGTTAGGATAATTTATATGCATATACACACATATGATGAGTTTAATAATAGATCGAAAAGAATTATTACTTATAGGCAATAGCAACTAATGATAACTTTGTCCAGAGAGGTCGTGGCATAGTTGATGAAATTTCGCAAAGTCAACATACATAACATCATCGCCATGGAACCAATGTTCGCCTCTAATTTCGACACCAACGCAGAAGTCTCCATCGGTAGACGCTCGCATGTACCACTTGTTTAAAGGTGTACATTTGCGCCCCTGATCGATAAGCCTTGAGGGTTGTATAGACTCGCCTAGTACAAATTTTTTCTTCCAAATATCAACCTCCGCCAAGACTCTCAATGTTTCCATCACCAAACATCCGGTAAAGGTCGAGACCAGCCTCATCAAGAAATTCACTAAGGTGATCCAAATCGACATCCGGAGGTATGTTTGCTTGAAGCATTAATCCTAAATTCGAACCATATTCATTACCAACAACTAGCGGGGGATTGATTGCGCTTTGTTGTCCGAGTTAGGCAATGCCTTTTCCTCGCCCGCTTTTTTTTCGTGCCGCACCAATTGACTTGGTGAGAGTGCGGTCATAGTCCGATAACGTTGATTTGGACGGCTTATTTAGATTCCCACTGTTGTTGCCGGTAAGAAGTCACCTTTTTCTTAGAATATCCGAGCTACGAAGAAGTACGGTTTCTCCGGTTTCTCCTTGCTTCTTGATTCATTTTAAGTTTGTCATAGAATCTAGACATGTCTTTTTTATATGCATCGGGTTCCTTCTTCCTCTCTTCGATATTATTTTGGGAATAGCCCTTGGTTTCACGGTGGCTTTCTTTGCAAAAGGGACTGGTTCTTCGCTTGAGGGGTTGGCCTCTTGCTAGGCTTCTTGGTAGGGGGGCGGGAGGCGTTGGAGACCTCCTTGGAGGTGTTGTAGGTGGCGTTGGAGACCTCCTTGAGGTGGCGGCATGCGGCGCGTGGAGACCTCCTTGAGATGGTGTAGATGCAGCCTCGCCTTCCAACATAATGTCATCAGACTAAGCACTATGATGATCTGGCGATTGAACAAATTGATTTAGGTTGGGGAGGATCTGCTACAAAAAAAAGGAATGACATATTATTATGAGCAGATTGTTAATTATTTAAGCCAATACAAATTAATGATGTAGTGTTTTCATCCGCACGCACTCTATGGTGAGGTAGTTCAGAGGAGGTGGAGCCGACATCCCCGGAATGATGATGTAGCGCTTATGCCCATAGAATGAATGTCTTCTCCGCTTCTCCTAGAGTCTTCTCGCCATCACCTCCGTGTGAATGTCAAGAGGCAAATCACTAAAACCTTTTTCACTTTTATCTACCGAGATGGTAGCATATCCTTCTTGGATTATATTCCCATGAATCCTTGGTGTCTTGGTTCTGGTCGATAGGATTAACAAGACCGATAGCCACCTTGATTGTAGAATTCTCCTTCGAATGTGTAGCTCACACGTTGTACAAGGTTCAGTTGACGCCATCCATGTGGGAAGCGCAATCCTGTGTCCCTTGATTTGGTATCTCCGTGGAAGCGCAATGCTTTTCAACCGAATGATTGGCTAATGTTGATTTCTAGCTCGATGCCTCGCTTACTTGCACTCACCGCTATTTGCACTTGCCTTCCGATTTCCTCCCGCATTCTCGCTTCAAGGTTTTTTTTCCGCCTCGTGCTTCACGCACCGCTTCCTCCAATCTCCGGAGCCGCCTCGCTTCTTCTTCCTTCTTTTTCTCGGGCGACTTTCAGAAGAAGGTCTGTCCTGAGGGAATCCATGCTCCCACGAGACACTTCCTTTGCCTCTAGTTCGCCACCATGTTCAACAGTCCCGATGGCGATGTCACCATCCTTCTCTCTGTTGGGCCCGAACGCACCACTCAGCAAAGAGCTCTCGAGCATAAAACAATCTTTTCGCCGCTTCTTGCGGTCTTGCGCCATAAACGCACTTCCTGCTCTTCCGGTCTAGTGTTCCCCATGACCTAAAAAAAAACCAATTCTTTGCACGCTCTCCCCACTCGAAAGTGATTCTCGGGTCTCGATACCCTTGGCAAGAAGGTCTCGCTTCCATTTTGTTCCACTTCTTAATGGCAGCTTGGGTAGCCACCGATCCCAAGGTATGGTGGTATGTCTTCGTTGGGCATTACGTTGGTTCTTTATCACCCGACTCACACCCTCTTCCAAGTCTTGTACTGCATAAACTCATCCCAATAGGGCCTCTCGCTTTGAGATCGGGCCCGACAAGAAAATCTGGTGCTATGTTCTTCTTGACATACGCAGGTATAGGTGTTTCTTCCAAGTCCAAACTCGGGTGGCCATCTTCTTCATTGCCCAATCCCTAACTCACTCCTTCAATTCATCACCATCTATTATATCATCATAACCATCTGTTTGGAGCGTGAAATGTACCAAGACATCATTCCAAATTAACGCCTTTGTCACGATCGGAGACAAAACTGATATGAGGAGCATTGGTCTTCTTCTTCCATTCACGGGTACTAATCGGGAGCCGGTCCGCATAAGGTAACCACACAGTGGTGCACAAATTTCATTTTATTCGCCCCCCGGTTCTCCTCAGATCCACATTGAACTCCGAGATGATGAAGCGGCCCTCCAATGGCTTTTTGGGACCTCGAACATTTTTACTCTTCGCTAGAAGTTGTTGATGTCGATCCAGAGGGCTACAAAACATAAACATTATTTTTAATGTCATGAGCACACATAAAGACATATGATAATATATATAGCTAATAATAAAAAATATATACTTGGCCAATCTGTTGTTGCTCATTTTGTTCAAGAGCTAAGCATCGACCCCGCCATCTACATCCTCTTGCACGTTATTTTTAGCACCATCATCGCCGCAACTTGAGTGCCGTTGTTGATCAAATTCATCATCAACTCCTCCTCATCCATGTTTCTCGGTCGGCCATCTAGCTTCAAAAACAAAACCAATATATAGTACATCAACAACATGGTTCGCCTCGGTGTGATTGTTTAGCATTAACGATAACGATAATATGTAATGTTGATCAACTAGGCCACGAGAAAGGGCGGTGTGACAAGAGTGGTGGTGCTCCACTCCGCCAGATATATGTCTGTACACATGGTGAACGAGGGCGGCGGTGTTCGCCAGATACATAGAAACGCATGGATTTAACGAGGGGCGGCGGGTGTTCGCGACGATATATATACATGCATATGAATACAAATGACGATATATATACATGTCGACGCTGGTGGTCGGTGTCGACGACGACGACGACGACGTGAGGCGGCTGGCGGTGTCGACGACGATTTATTTACGACGACGTGAGGCGGGGCAAGTGTGTCGGTGCGTGATGTTGTGATCCTATGTACCATGTGAACCATGTAGTCATTCATCATATGAGAAACGATAAGTCATTATGAAATGTAAGTATATGTGTCATTCATCATATTACTTTAGCAACATTAATATATTATATCTCAGATATTCAAAGTTCACAAATGAAGAAACGTTGAAGTTTTCTCCTTCATTTGTCTCAGAGCTATGCATGCAAGTCCAACCAAATCGCTTACATCATCACATGTGATATTTTTTATAAACTAAAAACGCTTAGTTTACAAAATGGGTATCAAAATTGAGTTCCTATTTGACCATTGTATATCCTACAACAAATCCTTCAAAAAAAAGACCCTACATGAATATATTTGGATAAAATTTCGTTAACAAACATTGATCTATGAAGATAGAAAAATTCTTCTATTGAAATCGCATCTTGGAATAATGGCATATCATATAGTGATGAATATATATGTTGATTGGTGGATCATTTTCACTTTTAGTGACAACGACAATGGTTTCCAAATAATATATAGCGTGTTTATTATACA
Source organism: Miscanthus lutarioriparius (assembly GCA_904845875.1). NCBI lineage: Eukaryota > Viridiplantae > Streptophyta > Magnoliopsida > Poales > Poaceae > Miscanthus > Miscanthus lutarioriparius. Next base: position 45,126,858 of record CAJGYO010000005.1, read on the forward strand.
AGCCATGGATTTACATCGATCTAATTAATTTCTAAAGTAATTTCATATTGGTGGTCCTTAATTAAACTTGTCATGATTTTATGATTCAAATATTCATTTTCAGTTCCTCGTCATTGCATATATAGAGTTCCAAATATATAGAGTTCCTCGTCGTATATATATAGAGTTCCAAATATTCATTTTCAGTTCCTAGATTTTGTGATTCAAAATTTGGAATTTTCAATCGACCTCGAGCGCTGACATGGCTTCCACCAAAGTTTTACGTAGTTTTCGACGTGATCTATAATTCGGCAAAGGAGGGCTCTCATGAATGTACAAAGACATCATCGACGAACATATCACCTCGAGCTCGGTTGGAGGCCCCGGGCGCGGTGGAGGGCCTCCTCTGGCGCATGGGGAGGGCGCGGTGGAGGCCACGGGTCGCCATGGAGGAGGGGCACGGCGCTGCTGCAGCATGGAGCCCGCACGAGGAAGAAGAGGGCGGCGCGGTGTCACGGAAGGCGCGGTGGGGCCACGGGCACGGTGGAGGGGCCTCGGCGCGGAGGAGGGCGCGGTGGAGGCCACGGTCGCATGGAGGAGGGGCACGGGCGCTGCAGTGGGAGGCCGCACGAGGAAGAAGAGGGCGGCGCGGTGTCACGGAAGGCTAACGGACGCGTGGAGGGGGCGCGATGAGAAGAAGAGGGCTATGTGTTCGACGAGGAAGAAGACGAGCGGATCGATTCAAGGCCAGCGCTGGAGGTTATATATCGAGAGAATTACTCCGGTGCGCCCACCAACCGGGAGTAAAACCTTTACTCCCTGCAGTATTACCAACCGGGAGTAAGAGTCTTTACTCCCCATGTGTTACCAAACGAGGAGTAGAAAGAGTTTTTGGTAACACGCACCGAGAGTTTTTGAGTGGTTGATGAATGAATTCATTTTACTCCCGGGTGGGATTCCCACCCGGGAGTAAAGGTGGGTCGCAGCTTGCTTTCCCACCTGCTTTTAAGCAATAGTCTTGTTAAATACAATAGAAATGCAATAGTTTTTGTTAAATACATAGTAAATTAAATAAAAGGCATAAAATTATTTTGTTAAAATATGAATTTTCTTTTTTGTTTATTGCACATAGGAAAAATCTATAACCTAACTTTTTTTATTTTTTGTTAGAATTATAAAACATAATGTAACTAATATTTATTATGTCGTTAATGCAAAAATGTAGTGTTTAATTAAAATTATTAAAACTATTGGTTTTGGACAGAAAATTTGTTTTCACGTCATTTTAACGTTAATATTTTAATTTTTCATCACTAAGTATCCTAATTTACCTTTTTGAGAGAGAAATCCCACCAAATCAAACATTGATTTAATTTGAAACATGACATAATAAACATTTGAATTCACAATTATTACATAATATCTCAAACACACACTATATTAAATCACTATATCATCAAGTGGGCACAAGTTGAACTTCTTCTTTACGTATGTCCCTTGGTTATGATCGCTTCAGAACCATGGAGTGTCCTCATTATTTACCAAGATGCTAGGGTCTTTGTTCACTTTGAAGGGCGGAATTTGGTCATCCTTTTCATATTCTTCCGACATGTCCGATTTGTCCTCAATTCCCCACGATGACTCTTTTCCCCGAAAAGAACTATGTGGCGCTTTGGCTCTTTGGTTGAGTCATTATCGCTTTTTCCTCTTTTTGGTTTGGTAGACATATCATTGACATAGAACACCGATTCACATCCTTGGCAAGGACGAATGGTCTGCCTTTTGTACCCAATATTACTAAGGTCATCGTTGTCATTCCATACTCGTTGTTCACTATTACCCCCCCTCCGTCACCTTGACCCATTGGCACTTGAACAATGGGATCTTCAAAGTAGGTGCATATTCTAGTTCCTATATTTCATCTATGCGCCCATAATATGTCTCGCTTATTCCCATTCGGGTCTGTGGCATCTATGCGACACCACTGCTTTTGGTTGGTACTCCTTTTATCTTGGGCTATCGTAGAATATGTTCTCATTTATCTCGCACTTTGTATGTGACGATATGCCATGATGGTTGCATAGCCAATAAATACAGCTTGCTCATGGATGCTCTCATCACCTTGACATTTTTTCGCAACCAACCGCCGAAAAGTTTCCATGTGCTTATGCGTAATCCAAGCTTGGGCCTTCCCTAGAAACTCGGATCGTAAGAGATCCTTGTGTGTCTCAATATAATGGATCTACCAAAGAGGAGTTTCAGAGAACTGCAGTAGTGCGCTTTATTGAAATAATCATCATCCGTACTCAATATATGTTTTCCTCCCTAGTGTCCCCTTTTCGCTTAGTCTCCCTCATGTCTCGATTCAGAACACCAATCGAGTCAAGGTCGGAATAAAGTCAACATGTAACTCAATGACCTCTTCGCTCCATAGCCCTTGGCGATGCTTCCTTCGGGCGTAGCACGGTTGTGAACATATTTCTTCAGACTCCCATGAATCTCTCTAAAGGGAACATGTTGTGTAGGAACATAGGACCGAGAGTGAAAATCTCCTTGACTAGGTGAACTAGGAGGTGTGTCATAATATCAAAGAAGGAAGGAGGGAACACCAACTCAAAGTCGACGAGACATTGAACCACATCATTCTCAGTAGTTTAGCTAGATGGGCTTGGATCAATTGCCTTTCGAGAAATTGCATTGAGGAATGCACATAGCTTCACGGTGGCTAGACGATATTTGGAGGTAGAATTCTCTTAATGCAATCGGAAGTAATTGCTTCATGAGAACGTGATACTATGGGACTTTAAGTTACTGTAATTTCTTCTCTAGCACATTTATAATACCCTTTATATTCGAGGAGAATCCAGATGGTACCTTGATGTTGTTTAAGCATTCAAACATGATTTCCTTCTCCTCTTTGCTTAGAGTGTAGCTAGCAGTGACGTAAGTAATGGCGCCCATCATCATCTGCCTCTCTCTCGGATGCAAAGTTGTCTCTTTCTCTCAAACAACGCAGGTCCTGTGCGTGTTTCAAATGTGTCCTTAGGCTTTCCATACACACCCATAAAGCCTAGCAGTGTTCACACAAAGATTCTTCGTCAGTGCATCACGTCGATCGAAGCTACGGACCTCCGTGACTTGCCAATAGGGTAGGTCCCAAAATATGGACTTCTTCTTCCACATGGGTGCGTGACCGTTAGCGCCTTTTGGAATAGGTTGGCTTCCATGTCCTTTTCCAAAGACGACTTTCACATCATTGACCATATCGAGTACATCCTCACCGGTTCGGTTATGAGGCTTGGTCGTGGTCTACCTTCCCTTTAAAATGCTTGCCTTTTTCTTTCTTACGGGTGATTTGCGTGAAGAAATCGACGATGGCCAAGGTACACGACCTTTCGACATTTTTTCAAGAATACACCTCTAATATCACCAAGCAAAGGTGTGCATGCATTATATCCCTTGTTTGACTGTCTCCGAAGATTACTTAGAGCAGCTAATCATTGATTGTTACTTAACAACAATGCTCGCAGATCAAAGTGTTCTGTTTGTACTCATCCCACACACGCACACCTTCTTTATTCCACAAAATGAGAAGTTCGTCAATAAGTGGTCTCATGTACACATCGATGTCATTGCCAAGTTGCTTCGGGCCTTGGATGAGCATGCATCATAATGAACTTCCGCTTCATGCATAACCAAGGAGGAATGTTGTAGATACTTAGAGTAATGTGCCAAGTGCTATGACTACTGCTCGCTCTCCAAAAGGATTGATACCATCTGTACTTAAAGCAAACCTTAAGTTTCTTTTGCGCCATTTGCAAACTCCGGGAATTTCTCTCGTCGATTGCTTTCCACCGGGACCCATCGCCAGGGTGTCTCAACATATTGTCTACCTTACGGTCTTCTTTGTGCCATCGCAACAATTTTGCATGTTCTTTGTTTTCAACAGACGCTTCAAGCGTGGTATTATAGGAGCATACCACATAACCTTGGCAGGAATTTTCTTTCCATGGACGCTCGCCTCAACATCACTGTGGTCATCTCGCCCGATCTTATATCATGACGCATGGCATAACGGGCATGCATCCAATTTCTCGTACTCTTTTGCCACGCAGACAGATGCGCCATTAGGACATGCATGTATCTTCTCTATTTCTAGCCCCATAGGATGTATAACTTGTTTTGCTTCAGAGGTAGTGGCGGGCAATTCATTGTCCTTCGGAAGCATCTTCTTTTGAATTTTTAGTAACTCTCCAAATCCCTTGTCGATACACCATTCTTTGCCTTCCATTGCAGCAATTTAGTGTGGTTCCCAACTTTTTCTCGCCTCGCATCACAAGTTGGGTACAACAATTTCTTGTGATCTTCTAGCATCCGTCAACTTGATCTTCTCCTTTTCACTTTCACATTCTCTTTGTGCGCCACTTAATGACCCGAGAAAGATCATCATCACCGCTCATCTTCATGCGGCTACCTCTTCTTCAAATTTTCTCCCATTGCAAGATCATTGAAGCACGCACCATCGGGAATAATATCATTGTCGCCCCATTGTTCTTCTTCACCTTCTTCCATTACAACACCGGTTTCTCCGTGCTTTGTCCAACAAATATAGTTTGGCATGAAACCCGACTTGAACAAGTGTGAATGAAGAGTCCTTGAGGAAGGATATTCCACCGTATTCTTACATATGGCACATGGGCAAAGACATGAAACCATCGCATGTTTGTTTGCCTCGCCAGACGTAATAAAAGAATGCACGCCATCAATGAACTCTTGGGAGCGACGATCAACATTATACATCCAATGACGGCTCATCTGCATTACATGACATAAATACCATATTAAAACCTAGATCATAATTAATTATTTATACAACATGCGTGCCACCACAAAAGATACAAATTTATGAAAGCATCGCTACAATGTAGACAATCCCAACTACCACTAAAAGAACTAAAGCTAAAATACATTTCAAAGAGTGAGGATTTCACGACCAATCTCAACTAAAATGCAGACAGATCCCCGACAGTAACATCTTTGGGCTTCTTCTACTGGATCACCGCCTCATTAGCCGTCAGATTCCTCACAGCAAGATATTTTTGCACGAGTCCAACATACTTTCCTCCCAAGAGAAGCCCGAACATCGCCCAACGCCATCCCAATCAAATTAAAACAAAAATTAGAACTTTAATCACAACCATCATGAAAATAGGTATAAACTAACCATAATCATTAAATACGATAAAATAACTCACATTGCGATCCGGACACTTGTAGAAGATACGATCCGTGTTGGGACCCTTCTTCTTCACTCGGTACTCCATCACAATCTTCGCCTCATCACGACACTTGTCGCATGGAATGAGAGGGAGGCCCGCCTAAGTCGCTTTGGAAACCCATGAGAGGCCGAGGACCCCAAGCAAATTGCCATCTACTCTATACTTATTTTTTAATACACTATAAATTTCTCCTTTTATAAACAAATAAAATTAAGAAACTATAAAATTATCTAGATCTCTAAACAATGATATTTTTAATGGTCATTGTGTTCTCGCTTTTATCATGCAAGTAAGTAATTCACATGATATTTCGCAAATTAATGTAAGAATGGGAGTGTACACACATAATGTATCATCGCGATTTATATCGGGACGTGTGAATAATAACCATTCATACTAGTTGATTCTTGTTACGTGATCATCTCGACGAAAGCATTTCTCCACCGGACGGCACGTGATTTCTGGCCACGGAAGAGCTCCACCCTACGAGGAAGGAACACGGTCTTCCACGATCGCTGCCGCCTCCCTCAGAGAATCAAAGCTCCTCCTTGACGTCCGTTATCGCTGGCAGAGAACATGCTCGCCGAGATGAACACGGTCCGCAAGTTCAACTAGTATGGATTTTCTATAATTTTCTAACTATTTTCTAAGTTTATATTTATATATATACTACGCTTTGGGTACGGTGATTGATGTATCATCGCGATTTATATCGTGACATGTGAATAAATAACCATTCAGATTTAGTTGACTTTTGCTTACGTGATCATCTCGGTGAGCATGTCTCCACAGACGGCACCAGATTTTGACCACGGAAGAGCTCCAATTCTACGAGGAAGGAAACACGGTCTTCCACGCATCGCTGCCGCCTCCCTCAGAGAATCAAAGCTCCTCCTTGACATCCGTTATCGCTCGGCTCAGCAGAGAACGTGTTTCGCCGAGATGAACACACATCCGCAAGTTCAACTAGCTACTTTAACCTTATTTCATGTAAATATGCAAGCTTGAAGTGATTTTGAGCTCAAATTGCTTACAAATGAAAAAACCAAAATAAAGAACCATATATATATAGTGAACAAAATGAGATAAGACAATGGTGAAAATGAGAGTATGAGATTGGTAACCTTTACAATCTGAAGAATCGACGGAGGAATCAAGAAATCGATGGAGGAATCGAATAATGGATGAAGGAACAATGGAGGAGGGAGGAAGCAAGAACACTACTGCAGTGAGCTTCAAAATGTGCTGAGCTCGGGCTCGGGGAGGAAGGAGGAGCCGGCCGGGATATAAAGGGGGACCTTTAGTCCCGGCTGGTGGCTCCAACCGGGACTAAAGGTAACTTTCCAACCCCCGGCGCAGCCACGGCCCGAGAGTAGACCTTTACTCCCGGTTGGAGCCCCCAACCGAGTAAAAGTATATTTTAGTCTCGGTTGGTGGCTCCAACCGGGACTAAAGGTCCCCGCCACCTGTCCGGGCGCAGAGTCGTTAGTAGGGATTTTTAGTCCAAGTTGGAGACACCAACCGGGACTAAAGGTATTTCTAATCCCGGGCGCAAAAAATTCCGGGACTAGAGCCCATTTTAGCCGAGGATCAAAGGCATGTTCTCTACTAGTGTTAGTCATTCCAGTACTACTAACCTTGCAAAGCCACAAATTTAAGAAATCCTCCTTCCTCTTGCACTTCTGAAATACTACTGGAGTAATAGTAACTACCTTTTGCTTTTCTTTTCCTTCTAAAAAAATTACAACACAGCTTTTGTCATCCTTTTAAAAAAATAACAGATTTAGTTTATGCCAATTCACCCACCACATCATGTGCGTGTTTTCCTTGCGCGTGACGAGATGAATTCAGTGTCAGTGACGCCCTAATTGAAGGAGCATGGGAATCAAGGATAAACTCTATAATATGTAATACTTTCTCGTAACTTATGTCATATGGTAATCCTTTTTAAGTTGCCTCTTAAACTATCTCTAACTAACTAATTTATTGGTCTCCTTTTTTTGCGAAACATATTACAAATGCAAACGACGCAAACACTCACATACATACCCGTATACTTATTACTCTACTTATTCTTATAAACAGTCACTACAACACGTACATAGTTGTCGACGGATATCGCCTGAAATACATGCACTCGCATCAAGTTGAGAACTTGAACCAAGTGAACAGGTTCCACTATTAACCAACAAAGCTATGTTCAGTTTGCTTAAAAGCCTACTTTTGTATACAAGCTAGATGCAGATCCCCTCCGGTTGTCCTATTGATCCTAGAACTTTACTAATGCGGCAGCCATATCATTCTATATCACTACTACAAAAAACATTTATATAAACATCTCCTTTTTAAAATAGAGGAAGCTCAATTTAAAAACCACCTTTGAAAATGGTTTCCAAAACGAGCCACCTTTAAAAATGCATTTGTAGCGTAGCTGTTATTTTTAGTCGTCTCTCCAAATGCCCGTATCTATAGAGGCGGCTCTAGATCTAACCGCCTCTATAAATAAACTTCTAGATGTGGTTGGATCTGGAGCTGCCTCTAAAAATCGATTTGTAGAGGCGGTTGTATCTAGAGCCGTCTCTAAAAATAGGTCCAACACAGTAAATTTCATAAATTTCAAACTAAGTTGAATGAAGACAAACTTTATATTAAACTTGTATATCTCACAGAGATATACAACTTTGTAGTTGATAATTTTTGCATTTGATATAATTTGGATCTAGCAAATTCTGTTTGAAGTTTTCACATTTTGGAATTCAAAATTTCTAATTTTACAAACAACCTCAGATGGAGAAAAGACAAACAAAAGTTATAGATATCGAAAAGATATAAAACATTGTAGTTGATAAATTTTTCATTTAAACTAATCTATGGTCCCAAAATTTAGTTTGAAGTACTCACATAATGAAATTAAAAAATTTCAAATGACCTCGGATGGAGAAATTACAAAACCCAAAGTTGTAGATCTCCAAGAGTTATAAAACTTTATAGGTGAAACTTTTGCATTTGAAATCAATTATCTAAGAAAAGTTATGTTTGAGTTTGTCGCATTTGAAATTTATTTTTTTAAACGACATCGAATGGAGAAACGATCAAAACCAAACTTGTATGACCCGATGATATCTACAACTTTATAGTTGAATTTTTTTTCAGGGTAGCTACATGTGAGGCCTGATGTCGCGGATTCAAACCATACGACCGCATGACTGCTTATTTTGCAAGAAAAAACCGATGACTTGTGAGTGCGCGGACCCCCAACGGACGCACTCACGTGTATTTCGTCATGTGACATATGACTATATGCCCGCGCGCGTGAGGCTCCACGGATCAGATTAAGCTTTTTTGTTATTTCTAGGGTCCGATTTATGATTTCTAAAAAAAATTGTTATTTCTACAAATGCTGTTTTTAGAGAGCGGCTGGACAGTCCTATACAATCTCTTATTTCTAGCAACCTAGGTTGGAGCCAGCCGAGCCAGCTGCCTCTAAAGACACCAGCAATCGTATCTACGAATCGTCTCCTGCATCCTCTGGCATCTGTCCACGTAAAGGTCCTATTCGGCTTATTCCATATTCGGTTTGTTTGGGTTTTTTTTAGTCGAAATAGTATTTTTCTCTCACAATAATTTAGCTGAAACAGTATTTTTCAGTCAGTTTCAGCTGACTTTCGGACAACCAACGGGGCCTTCGCGCTCTTGCCGGCATCACAATAGGCCACTACTAGACCATTTACTTGGCCGCGCTCTCCGTCCCAAGATTGTGTCCCGCCGGCCGGGAATCCCCGAGCAGTGCGTTCGCACGCGCCGTTTGACCTGCAACTTGCCCAGCCTACAACCCGCTCGCTAACGAAAACCACATCAGCTTTTTGTGGTTCCAGGTACCGTCCTTGTCTCGTCGGTGACACATGACTGACCCATCGATTTTATGGACAGACTGACTGATGAATTGACGCCTGATCGTAGGAACCCCACTTGCCCATCGATTGCTTCATTTCCACGGTATAAATTTCCCTGTCACGTCGTCAAAAAAAGTCGGCAAGCAATCTGTGGTAGCTGGGTGACGGTAGCTGGGTGCCGATAGCACCATCAAAATGGCACGTTAATCGTTCGGCGTATTGTCATAGCATATTGCGTTGCAATCTACTTCCTCCATCCCTAAATAACTATCATTTTTTCCGCCTTATAAATTTAACTAGATCTATAAAAAATTTGAGCAATACTTGTATCTTCAAATAAATTTATTATAAAAATATATTTCATGATCTATCTAATAATATTAATAATGTAATATAAATATTAATATTTTTATATAAAATTAGTCAAAGTTATTTATTGGAAAGCGAGAACCATAGTTATTCAGGGACGGAGGGAGTAAAATTTGTTTCTCGTCCTCAAGGCCCAAGCGGAACCGTGATGTATCTGGTCAAAATCTAACCCGTAACCCGGTCAGCTCGCCCGACTAGTTCCTGAGGTTTTCACTTTCCTTATGGGACTAGCCTTTGGTCGTCTTCGTGTTTATGCTCTGACACCAAGCCATCAAATATCAGGATCATCCTTTCCAACCGCTAAAAAGGTTCTTCCTCTTTCACTAGAAAATTACAATTCTAGTATAATACCAAGAATCATTTAAAGTTTAGATAAATTTATATAAAATATAATGATATTCATAATGTCAAATAAGTACCACTAGATTTATCATGGAATATTTTTTTACTATATCTATTTTTGATGTCATAAATATTGATATTTTTTGTCAACTTGGTCAAGTTTTTTTTAGATGGTTAACTAAAGACAAAACCAAAATTGCATCTTAAATTTTAAATAGTTTTACCAAAGACAAAACTATAATTGCATCTTTTCAGAATATAGGTACCATGATATCATGAAAGAAGTCGAGTTTTAATAAAATAACGGGGAATCCTAACCTTGAAACAAGTGCATGGAAAGACTGCCCACGTTTGAATTTACATGGGCAAACATCCTTGAACGATGAGAATGCGAAGCCGAGGGGTTTGGTTGGTTTGAACTAGATTAGAGCAAATTGAGCCTGGCCTGAGCCTGCCAGGTTCTGGCCCGTCTGCAAGCCTTAGCGGACAAGGGTCTAGCTACCTAGCTAGAAAAATGTTTCTCGGCCCAAGCCCGACCCAAAGTATTTCTTTTTATTTGTTTTTCCAACTAAAAAACAATAGGTGCCCCGTCTAGGCTTGGGCCCAGCCTGACTCGCTTATGGGATGGTCGTGGGTGAGATTTTTTTCAACCCGAAACAACCGGGGGTTTTCAACCTGGTCTTGCCCAAAAATGCTCAAAGTCTACTTTGAACAGGAGCATCTCTTTGACAAGCAATACATTTGGCTTATACCCTGAAACAAACTATAAACGAGCCTCTCGTGTGCCTATAACAAAGATCATGTAGCTAGTAAGATCATACCTACACTAACCCTAGGAAATGTACATGTATGGAGCTTTCTTTAATGGTCTCTAGGGGCTGCATATCTAAGATAGGGCAAGGACTCACCAATCCACTAAGGGAATCTCATGGTGATGGGCTAGATTAGAGTAGAGGCTAGGACGCTAGGTGGAACCTTCTTGCTTGTTCACCACCAAATCAAGGCATATGGGCACTCATGGACTCACTTTTCCCCATATCAATGATGATGGCTCCAAAGGCTAGGAACGTGCTTGGGGAGTCCTTGAATCCTTCCTCCTGCTTGCCTTCACCTTGTTCTCCTCCCTTTCCCCCTTCTTCTCCAAGTGTTCTTGATGTTCCTCTTCAAGAGAGAGAGAGAGAGAGGAGAGTGGTTGAGAGGGAGAGTGTTGATGATGGTATGGGCATGTTGAGGTCATGGCCTGATGGATAGGACCAAGGGATATGAAAGTTGGATAGCTCAACTATGCATGTTAAATGTCTTGGAAATCTATTTTGGGGTCCCTGTTAGACTATCCACCTAGACACGACTCTAATTGGTTGGCTCTATTGTTGCTAGGTTGTTCGGTGGCAATAGCTAGACTATCCGCCACAACACAACAATGCCAAACTTAATAACTTTTGACATATAGTTTCGCAAAATATAATTCATATCATGTAATGACCATGACGAGGATGATTGTCAAGAATGCATAATGGGCTATTACAACATAATGTGCAGCCACATGAAGATTTACAAACACTTTGGAGGGCCCCTAATCTCTACTACAAACCAATATTGTCATTCGATGGCCGGATACATCAAACTTGTGTCATCCCCGCTACAGCGAGCGAGTTCGCCTATACATGGTAGAAGCTCTATGGGAGGACCTAGAGCCCCTTCGATGTCATTGCTACAGTATCATCATGCCACCTCCAAACCCGACCTACTCGGTCGATCCACCTAGGCAAGCTCATATCCATGAGCAAAGGCGTGGGATCGAAGCTAGACGAAGTGTTACGAGGATCCTAGGCATAGCACCACTAGCTTGCCTGAGCCATAGGTAATGAATGAGCTACACTCTAGAGCTCGATGTCATAGACATTCTTCTAGTGTCTATTACGTCAGCTCCAACATGCATCTTTAGGAAGCAGAGGTGCATGAGTTGGGAGACTATGGTGGACTATAGTTCCTATAGGCACCACCTGCCTAGAATGGCTCAGCTCGCACCAACACTCCTAAGACCGATCCCTAGGGTCATCATGCCCTCCTCATCACTAGCATTATCCTAGTGCCTACAAAGAATGACTATCTCTATTTCGGTTGCATCATACCATGGAGGGCCAACCCTAACAGTTAACACCTTCATTGGCACACATTGTCCCTCATGATACTTGTGGAGTCTATGAACAAATGGTGAGTGGTGATAACGCCTAGTGCCAAGAGCCAAATTTATAGGGACGAAGTGAAGGGCAAGTGGATCCAACGCTACCACCAACCGGTGTTGGGATTCAAGACCGAGTGTCACCACATCATAAACACATGGTCCGGATGTCCTCAAACCAAGCACGTCATGGCCTCATGGGTGTGCAAACTTGGCGCCCTTGAGATGGATGTGATGCGAACACCCTTAGAGCTAGCATGTCATGGGTGTACGACCTGACCACCTTCTATGATGGAACACGATAAGCATGTGGCTTGACCTACATTAGGAAGGTCACACCTTAGGTGGTGCCAACTAGATGCCCTAGGGTTGGTTGCATCACACTCATGCATTCTCACTATCCTCATGGCGTGGGTGTCATCCAAGCACATGGCCTTGGTGACCTCAAGGCAGGTGTTGCCAAAGGTATATGACTGGTACACACTTGGGACCGGAGCGTTGCAAGAGCATGATTCAGATACCTAGTGAACCAATGGAGTTGAGGTCCAAAGATAATTCCTTCGCGCTTTTATCAAAGCAAGCCCACCTAAGGATAAAAATATGATGTCTAACACTCTGCTCGACTCTTCAAGTCTAGTGGTGGCTCGGACCCATTGGGTTCATTCACACAAACCCAAAGGATCGAGTGAAACCTTGCAGAGCATAATGGGCAAAGGGAGCTCAGATAGCAAAGACTGAAAAAACTCAAGGCACATGAATGAAGCAGCATTGGTTGTATTGGACGAAAGGAGATCGAGCGACCTATTCAAAGCACGAAGGACTCAAGGGATACCGATGAGTACTTGAGCCCCAAGTACTAGGGATGGCATTGAGGCAATTTTGGGTCAGGGCTCCGTGGATTTTGGGTCCAGTAGGTTCGGGTTTGGTTTCAGGTTTTGTAACACCTCTGGTGTTACAAGCTCGTTTAGCACCGAGATTTAGGCCTAAGAAAAATTTCCGAAATGATTTTCTCGGATTTTAAAAAATTTAACTTATGTTAAAGTGTTAATTTTAGCGAATTATATTGAGCAATGGGTCAATTAGTTCCTAGATGTTTGGTTTCTACGAGTTAGTATGGCGTATGGACTAATGCTTAAAAATGCCTGAGGGCAAATATATAGTGAACGGTTTGTTCTATTAGATTAAACATGAGAAGCAATTTTTATAAACAAAACTAAAATATAACTTGTAATTGGTATTTAAATAAATATTGAAGTGCAAGTTTAGTAGGTAAAACTGCAACTATGGATTTGGCGTATAGATGTTGTTCCATGGCTTGGTATGGAGTATGAGCTATCACGTGAAATGTTTAGTGACGGAAGTCGATAGGATTTAGATCTTTTGGAGTGCCGACAACTTATCGTTGTTCATCCGTGTCGCACGCGCAGGCAGGTAGCTGCATGATCTCTCGCGTCCTTGCTGCTGCAGCTACTGTCCTTGCCTCACTGCCATCCTAGATGCTTGAATACAGTGGTGCCCCTGCTCTGAATCCATCAATCATCGGAGTTATTCACGTCGCGCCGCGTTGTCGAGTCCCATCGCCATGCCGTTGCTCCCTCTCCCTCGCGTCCTTTCTCCGAGAGCGCCTTAAAGAAAGTTGGCCAGGCAACTGCTGCCGTGTACTGCTTTGCTTGCTTTCCCTCCCTCACTGCCAGTTTTGTCGTTTCAAACTACAGCAGTATTTGCTCGTCCTTGCCTACCTCTGTTGTCTGCCATGGCTGGCGAGCAAAACTCCAAGTCACGACACGCCAAGACAAGGTTAGGTCGGGTCACCTCGGTGGTCGCTGCTGCTGCTCCTGCTCTGCAGCACTACCCTTCCTTTTTCTTTCCCGCGTAGCGCGCCCGTGTCTGTAGCGTTGCCCCTCCTCTTCCTCCCCGCGTAGCGCTCGCATGACTCCACCCCGCTCACTCGCCGCTGTGCTGCTCCTCCCGTGCCCGCATCGGCACCCCCGCCGCCCTTGGCACACCACGCGCGCGCGTAAGCCCACGGCGCTGCCCTCCAGCGTGTCCAAGCCTGCGCTGCCATGCACCACGTCCCCGCTCCTCACGAGCACCGGTGCCCTTCCTTCTTCTTCCCCGCATCGCACGCCCCCGCCATAGCCGCGCCTCCCCGCGGACGACCACGCCGGGGCCCGAATCAAGGTTGTGTCCTCCTCCTCCACGGCGGCTCGGCACCGTAGGGCGCCATGGCCGCCGCTCCTGATGCGACCATGTGTGGCCGTCGAGCCATGCCCCGCCTCGGTCTGCGCCGCTGAGGTGTGCACGTCTGCGTCCTCTAGGCCACTGCGCCCTGCCCTGGCGAGCTGCACCATGTTCGCCGGCGCCGTGGAGCCGCTAATTGCGCCACCGCCGTCGTGCAATCGCCCGCCACGGCCTTCGCGCGTGTGGCCGGGTCACTGCCGCCTGCGCCCAGCCAAACCGCCACCGCGGGCCGCCTCCAGCCGAGTCGCGCTCGCCTGGAGCGCGTGCGAGGCTGCTGTAGCTCCGCGTCAGCACCATCGCCGGCGTGTCGACCGCATCGGCCGCCGCTCTGCTTCCTTTGTCCGTGCTCTGTTTTGAGGATAATGAAAAGGTAGAAAAGGACTCAAGCATAAATAGCACTTTTTATCGTGTTCTTTTTGCAAAAACGCTAGACTCATAGGTTTACAAAAAGGGTCTTAGTTGATTTAGAGAAAGTACAGGGACCTCATTGCAAAAGTACTACTGGCAGATCGCCTCGGCCGCGTGGGCGGCTTGTTGGGCCACGCCGTCCAGCTGCATAGGCCGACTGCTCGCTCGTGTTAGGGTCAGCGGTCCGCTTGTCGCTGCGGCAAGGCAGGCTACTGGGTCGAGTCACACGCCACAAATTTTGGTCGCTCAAGGCTGGGCGGTGGTGTGCCACTCCCGTCTGGGCCGCTGCATCCTTTACCACGCCGCTGGGACACGTTCGTCCAGCGGGCCGTGCGTGTGTCTGCGGGCCAAGCCAAGCCGCTGGCCCTTTTAGTTTTCTTAAACAATTGTTAATTTAGTTTCGTAAATAAACTTGTAAAATTCGTAGTAAATCATAGAAAAATCATAAAAATGCCAAACCAATTTTGTTGAGTTTCTAAAATCATGATATATCTAATAGTGTATTTTGTTCGCATATGTTCGGTATGTTTTTAAGGTTGCTCTAATTATTTGAAAATGTTTAATATTGTTAAAATGTGAACTTGTAGGAATTTCCGTGATAAATCGGTGATAGTGTTGACTCTAAAAATTTTACAGTAAATTACTAATATTATTAGCTGCTCACTGTAAATTTTGTAGCTCCAGAATAATTATTTTGCTAGGTAGATAATGATGCCCTACTTCGAATAATGAGTAAGTCGATAGAATGAAATAAAGAAGCAACTTGGGTTTGTATAACTAAAATATTTGTTGAGAAATAACGCCTTATTCGACAACATGGATATATAGCCTAAGTACGGTCGTCGTTAGGACTAGCTCGTTAACTTGAGAGGCGTAAATAGTATATTACGAGTCACAATTGCAGTGATTAATTACGTCTTTGCATTGCATCGCATTGCATATCATAATAGGGACGTCGATGGATCGCAGAGTCATCGGGAGTTGCTGGAGAAATGGTGCTTTTGGAGATCATGTCACCATGATGGAAAGCTAACTTCTGATTAAATCTTACCCAGGCAAGCCCCGATGCATAACTCTCACTTTGCTGCACTTTAAATTATATTTGTGCATTAAGTTTCAAGGAGTTGATTGAAACCCACTGGCATATATATATATATATATATATATATATATCCAATGAGTCTTACTAGTATAACAAGATCGTGTAGATTGCCATGCTATAGGACTCCGGTAGAAGTCGAGTGATTACCTGTCACTCGCGAGAGATAGAAAATATATTACTGTATTTTTATCACTTGGAAAATATAAATGGTGGAAAGGAAAAATGGTGACCGGGCAGGGATATGGTTGGGTATTGGTGGGTGTAAGAGGTTGTGTCCTGCGGCCACGGGGCATAGCTTGGTTACACTATTTTCCCTGTCCGTGTCGGTTAAGGACCAGCCATTGCATAAGACTCTAGGCAAGTCACAGACTTATTATCCTAAGCACATACTTAGGTATGGGCACTAAGCACATACTTAGGTATGGGCACTTGGAAGACTTATTGCTCTCTTGTCGTGGGTTCTGGCTCTTTCCAGACCGACTGGTTGGAGGCGGGGATGGTGGAGGTCCTTGCACCGCACTGAGTCCGGAACTCAGGAGCAGGGGCTTGGAGTCCAAGTTTGGACGGGGACCTGGACCCCATGATAGGAGGGTGATGGGTTGGTCCTGCTTGTGCCCGGGGTACAACCGAGGCGTGTGTTTTCGGGGTACCCAGCTGGGGGCATTGATTCACGAATCGCCGACGTTCCGGTACGGCTTGTCGAAGGTCTAGCACCGTAGTAAGAACTGAAGATGAAAGATGGGAAAAGGAAATCTGATTGCTTACCACCTGCTTGAAAGTAGCATAGGTGCTTACATAGAATGGTTAGTTAATGAACTAATGCACTGCTAAGAAAAATCGAATATAAGGACGCACTTTTAGTAATGCTTCCTGCAGATGCAATAAACCCACAAGCCAGATAGCCTTGCATATCCTTGGAGTCTTTTCTTTCCTCCTATCGGGTAAGTCTTGCTGATTACAATTGAGTACTTAGGGTTTTATTTTCCCTGTTGCAGGTGACAGGTGGAGGCCAGAGCTGACTTTTGTGTGTGGATTCCTCCAGGTGGGCTCAGAGAGGATTTCCTTTACGCTGCGATCATAGTTTTTATTTATAACTCTTACTAAATGTTTTTATAAACAGAAGTTCTATAATCAGTTGTCGTAGTTATATATCACTGCTTTATCATGTCATGCATAGATATTTATTTCCGCTGTAATTCTGATCACATGTTTATATTCTGCGGTTCAATTAAATTGTTCATAACTCTGATAATATGATTACATTCCACTGTTAAAACAATACATATTATACTCTGATGTTGTATTAAAAGTGATGTAAGAAATGGTTTAAGAATATTGTAAGCTTTATTCTCTCATTTGTGATCCTGATGAAAAAATGTGGATTTTCGGGTTCTCCCTTGGGGTGTGCCCGATGGGACCATGTAATTTGGTGTTCTCCCTGGAGTGCTTAGTGTCTAATGGAAGACAAGCACTCCTGGAAGGCATTAGATTAGGCGGTTCTGCCACAGGTTTCACCCATGGATGCCCAATGGAGGTCTTGAAATAGATCATTTTGAATAAAAACACATGTGTTTTATTGATAAATTGTTTATGTGAGCTATTAAGTTTGTTCTAAGTTGAGTCATGAAATTTGTGTGTTTGTTTATTGCCTCTTGTTTATACATGTTAATATGTAATATATATCATGCATGTTTTGCTAGAAATTCGTTGTTGGTTTTTGTATTGCTATATAATGGTGGGTTTTGGATTCCTAGGAACCAATCGAGTTGCAGGGATCCACCGGGTTTGGTTTTGGGTTTGGATTATCACCCAAATCGGTGTTTGGGGCAATTTCTGTTTTGAGTTTGGGTTTTGGGTTTGGGTCCACGATACTCTACCCAACCTAAATCTAGCCCTGTTGCCATCCCTACCGAGTATTCTCACCTAGCCTAGAATTAGGACTTAGGGACAAGGCGGACAAATTCAACTAAATTGTGGTGGTCTCAATCCTAGGGTTCTCTAACCAACTAGAAACCCTGGCCATGGGGATTTACATGGGACTTGGGGTCTCCCGAGTTCGATCCCTTGATCCACACGATTGTCATATTAAGAGTCAACACAAGGACGAATGTTGACTGGCCAACGTGATATAGTACGTGATCCCCACCTCACGAATAGCGGCAGACAAGACAATGCAGCCATGCGCTTGGCACTATTCTAACCACCTGCCCGGCGTGGTTGGTAATGTTCCACCTAACTGAGATGAAGGTGAAGTCCCCGACATCTCCCTGGATCCGACTGGGTGACGAGGGTCAACCGAGGTACAGGATGATATTAGGGCATCATTGATATAGTGCTTCAAATAGACAAGACAACACGTAAAGAATAGTCGGGAAAGATGGCCCAAGGTGACCAGGCAAACAAGATGACGCTCATAGGAGTAGACCCTTTACCAAATATATGTACCTTTGTAACTCCATCATCTTGACTATATAAGGCGGGATGGAGAACACCTATGGGGGACGAGGCATTCAGACAATGAAACACACCCATCTTCCACTTTGTAATGCACATGCCCCTTCTCAAACTCTGAGCACTTAGGTCAGGACATAGCAATACGAGCATCCCACAGCCACTAGAGACGTAGGGCACCTAGCCTAAACCAATACAAATCCTTGTGTCTTGTGTGTTGTCCTATTGAAACCCGTGAACACTTAGATTACTAGTCAATGGTACTAAAGTCGAATCACTGACACGTAGTGTGCATCTTTATGCTTTGGCTTGGAGTTTGATCAAAATATTGAAGACATGCTACTCTTGGAGTTTTCCAGCTCCTAGATGACCCAGTGGAGGACTAGGTGACTAAATGGCCTATTTGGGTTTTGGTAATTGAGTGACAACTAGTGGACTAACGCTTTACTTAAGTTGATAAGCTCCAAGGTGATGGAGATGGATGAAAATACAAACATGGAGCCAAGAGATAAGATGGCAAGGACCATGGAGATGAGGTGCTCAACAAGTGATGGAGATGGATGAAAATGGAGACAAGCCCGAAGGCAAAGAGGGTAAACCAAAAAATATATTTTTTGGAAATAGTTTAATTATTTTTATTATTTTTTAAAAAAATCTAGAGACGATTGACTTAAGCCCCCTTTGGCACGGCTCATCCAAAACGGCTTCACCGGTGAAGCCAAAGCCGGTGAAGCTAGAAAAACCGGCTTTTTCCGGCTTCTAATTCATTTTAACCCCGGCTTACAAAACGGCTTCACGCTACAGTGCATCGATTTGCGCAAAATAGATGAAGCCAAAGCCGGCGTAAGCCGTGCCAAAGAGGCCCTTAGTAAAACAACACCTAAAAAGTTTGATGGCTTGCAAAAATCACTATATTTGTGAACACACATATATAGATTCTGTATTACCCGCCCTTGCGAATTGCGATTCTTCGGCTCTGTTCAGCTGAGCTGGATTAAAGCCTGGCTGATCGTTTTTTGCTGATTTGTTGTGAGAGAAAAATACTGTTTTAGCTAGAACATGAACAGTATTTTCTGAGGGGAACCAGCCAGCCGAACGAAGCCTTCATGACTAGTGCAAGAGGTGTGACCTTGTGTTGTGGAGGTGCAGGTGTCAGAGGACGAAACTGGTGGATAGGGAGAGGCTACTGGTTACTTGTACTCGGACGCCTAAAATAAATTATAGTAGTCGTATGAGCCAAAATTTTCAACGGCTAACATATATCGATCCACGCTGAATTTGAGAGAATCCAACTTGTCTAGTCACAACCACTTCCCAAGGAACGTAACGGCTACGTAACATGCATCACATGATCCTTTTGTTTGAAGCGCGCGTTTAGTTCCCAAAATTTTTTAGGTTTGGTTACTATTTGGTTACTGTAGCACTTTCGTTTGTATTTGATAATTAGTGTCTAATTATTGACTAATTAGGTTCGAAAGTTTCGTTTCGCGATTTCTCACCCAACTGTGCAATTAGTTTTTTTTCGTCTATATTTAGTACTCCATGCATGTGCCGCAAGATTCGATGTGACACTTTGGGGTGAAAATTTTTGGAATCTAAACAGGGCTTAAATTGAAGATGTTCGTCAGCATGGGAAACGATTTTGTTCGGAATTCTTTAAATATCCAAAGCCAGATGAACATAGCTGAAAATCTGCAGTAGGTACAAGATATTATATACCAGGGGTTTGGCTTCACCAGTTTAATAGTATGGGCAATTATTTATATGTCCTATTATACAATTAAACATCACTACTAATAATTTGGGGCAAAACGAAACCGTGCACCTGGGATCTCTTAATAAAACGCCGCGTTAGTCTTTTTTTTCCTGAATAACCTTAACCTTTTCTTGGGTGCAATTAATTATAGCTGAACACGGGCCAGCATCTGTCTCGCAAAAAAAAAAGACAAAAAGTACCGTTCTTCTCTGGCCATCCGTCGTCGTATACAGATGAGTGGCCAAATAACAATCAAGTAAGGTATAGTATTGCCGTACTAGAACCACATATCTCTCTATTGTTTGTAAGGAAAAAGCTATTTATTTTATCATTATCTCCGACTTAAAAAAGTACTGAATACTGAATTTAATATATATTCAATATTATAGTTGCATAGGAGTAATGGGATCAGTGACATAATACAGTCCGGGCGTTCTTCAGTATTAGAGCGTACAATTGTTGAATCCTTCATACTCCTTTGCACCTACATGAAAAGTGTGTTACCATCATGGCAGTCCTACGTGCAATCAGCATGGGCAATGCTGATAATGTCAAGTGCAGCTTATGAGAAGGCCATAAATAATCACGAATATATGCGTGAATAAGTTATTAACTGCTGAAAAACTCTAGCGGATCTAAATAATCTAGTTTTTTATAGTCCAGCTTATCACTAATTTTGACTATTCAACCACCTAGCTTATATAAATAGGTCTTCCTCCAGCGATTGCAGCTTATAAAAAATTAGCTTGTCCAAAACCGGACCAAAGTATCGTGCCTTCAACGATGGCAACAGTTAAATTATGAGATTAGCTAGGTATACCGTGTGTGGACTCATAATCGTCACGTTTACGTTTAGAAGGCATGTGTCGTTTAATCGAAAAAACATACATGTTGGACTTGATATTTTATATTAGAAGAACACGCGCGTTTGCACATGATTCCGCTACTAGACAAACAATTTTGCCAAATAATACAATGTAGTTGTGGTGTTCAACGATGATAATTACGCACACGGACTGCAATAATGACTAGCTACCAGTAGCTTTCTCGCTTGCTTTGTACAGTATATATGTCTTCATTTGGAACCTGTACGTGTTTCCATGCCTCCATGCATGGTTGTTGTGTGTGATCGAGATGATATATTCTTTTCAAACTTTCATGTAATAATTAATATTTTAAAATAAAAGCGTTGGATTGACTTTTTTTTTCTTTGTCAATTTCCCTAGGCTATCTACATACATACAATTCCGCATAGCCATGGACTATCTAATTTGTGCCCCTAGCTACCGGGAGGTGGTTTGGTCAAAAATGACGGCAGAGGGAATCAAAGGACGACATGGCTTGAAGTCTTGAGACTACCAAAAACTAGGGAATTCAGCAGGTACACCAAAGAGGAAAACTGAAACAAATTAAGGTGCAACGTAACTTTACCATGGAAGAGGAAGAGAGACAAGACATAGATCGGCTTCAAGAGAAACTGTGCGTCTGTAACTTATTATTCCATGCATGCATCATGTGTACTCCAATCCAAGATAGCATTCGTCCGTACAAGGGTTTTCAATTTCAGTATTAGAATTTTTCAGTCATGCCCCCAAAATTCAAGAAAATTCAGTCAAAATTCACCTAATTTTTTAGAGACTTAAATATAAAAGTATGATTTTTAAAAAAATATAGTTCTAAACAAAATATTAACAATGATTTATGACTATACATCTATTGAGTAGAAGAATATACAACACAAACAATAGAAAATATGAGTTTAGAGGTATATATTTACAACAAAGCACATGTGTATTATTAGTATAATGCGAAATTTTGGATTTTTTCTTGGCCACCTCCAAAATTACACAGAATTTGAAAGAAATTTCACAGAAATTTTGAACCCTTTCTTGAACGGAAACTCTGGTCCAAACAATTCAAAATTGTTAATTCAGGACTATTTAAAATGAAATTTATGACTATATACGTCTACTACAGAGTGATAAAGAGCAAACTAACAACATATACAACGAGTACATGTACAATTAATATACAATGACTACATGCATGTTTGGATCTACTATTATTCTACTGGAGCAAAAGGTACCAACTATATATATGTGTTAATTTGACTAGAGGAAAATATAATGTAGCATGTACCAATGCAAACTGGCCAGTACTTTCAATTCTTTACAAACCTGTCCCCCTGTGCTTGAATATGCACGAAATAGAATTTAGGGCATCATAAATTTGTACAAACTGGGGGAACACAAACTATTCATTCAATACAGTTAAAACAGGATACAGCTAGCATGATTTATAATAAAATTCACAGGGACACCACAACATATTGGATGAACTTGCACTGAGATAGGAATGTAAAACAAAATCAATTAAAATCACAGCCTCTGTCATGTTGTATGAGCAAGGTCACAGCTAGCATAGATAAATATGATATGGATTCTGAGACCATCACTCCCAACGATGATCAAAGTATCTTCTCAGTTGCCCTACCACCGAAACAACAAAATATCCATGAACGAATTTGCTTGGGTCTAGTCTAAAAAAAAATGCTTGGGTCTAGCTACGACGTACACCAAAGCACAATCCAGAACTCCTTTAGAGCCTTTTGGAATGTAGGAATTTTCATAGAAAAAATGCAGGAAACATGAAAAAGTCCGCATTTCAAATCAGGCCTTATATATACACCAACATTATCGGTTCCAGTTTTAAACATGGACAAAAGAAGCACCATGCCTGCACATGGATCCATCCAACACGCACCCATGGTAGGAAAACAACAATGAGGAACACATGATATACACTAGTACATCCATGTAGAAGTCTAGAGGCGTACAATAATGTTGCCGCTCTAGTGATAGTTATAAAGTACTTCGTTCCATCTCTAGTACCTCCCATCCAATCCGCGCAGCAGAGAGTTGACAAATGGAAGGGGAAGAAATGCAAACGAAAGTTTAAGATGAAAGCAGATTAATCAATAATAACTGTTGTTCCCTCTCCATTAGACCAGGCCCAAGCACAAGGTCATCGATCGATCAGGTGATCACATTTGGCGCAGTATTTGGATAGCATCATATCTCATGTTGATCTAGGCTAGCTAATCGTGTAGGTGTTAGTTATGGGTTGTTGGGCATTGTGGAAGGGAAAAGGTCTTGCAAGAGGGCGTAGTCAGTGAAGTGGTGTTGCTGAAGAGGAGGAGCAGGAGATGGTGTTGACATATGAGGAGGAGGCATACTTGGCAGGAACATGCTAGGGTTTGCGCCCATGGCGGGGTGATGCATCATGCTCATCAGGTCCGGGCGAAAGCTGGACGACGGCATCAGGTGCGGAGGCAGCCCGTGCGCGCTTGACATGAAGAGATGCGCGCCGCCGGCGCGGAGGCTGGCGGGGCTGGGGTGCGTGTGCTGCCCCTCGTACGTCGTGATCACCGTCGATGGGTCCTGGTACGACCGCTCCACGCGCTTCTTCACGCCGCACTTGGGCGTCGTGCACCGGTAGTAGCTCCTGCATACGTTGTTTGGCCGGAGATCGGATTTGAATATACATGACAAAGTTATAAGGTACATGCATCATATACTCTTGGTCAGAATTTACATTCAAGTTGTACAATGCATTAGGTACCTTGGTTACTTGCTCTTAATTAGCATATATACTATAGCTAGATATATAGCTGTGTGATAGCTAGCATGCAATTATAATGACCATAGATGGTGGAACGAACAAGTGAAACTGAGAAGAAAAAAATATACAGACCTTGGGTAAGGACTGTTCTTGACCGCCTTCTGGCCGTATTTGCGCCACCGGTAGCCGTCCTCAAGGTGATCCACCTCGCTCTTGGTGAGGAAGGCGACGCGGGGCTGCCTCTGCCTCTTCTCAGCCTTCTTCTTGGATTTGTTCCTGTTATGAATATATATATACACATATATGTCAGACGCCAATCCAGTGCGTTAATACGAACTAATGCTAGTTAGCTCGAGCTAGATGAAGTAGATATTTCATGTCACGTGGACTATTAGCGCCAATTATTCGAACACAAGTGCTGTAGTCTATAGTGACGTGCGTGGAGCGCGAGTATAGACGATTAGCTAGCGAGCTGTTGGGAATTGGGATCGAGCACGTCATCTCCAGATTATTGGTGTATTTGCAGAAGATACTCTAGATCTGTGGTGTGTCTGTAGGTGCTTTCGATATATGGCATTTATGATCTTTAATTAAATCTTTCCTAAAAGGCGAAAAGAAATAATTGGTTTTCTCTTCAAAGATGAAGCTACTAGTTGGTCAAAATTTGAAGCTGCAGCACACAAATCGTTTATATTTAATTTAAAGGAAGATCTCTTCTGGAGAGTACGTAGCCAATTGAATTTTGAATAGTACCAAATGATATCTAGAAAGTCATACTGGAGACGGGACCAAAAAAGGAACGGAAAGAAAAGATAAAGAAGAGGGAAAGCTAGCGTAGCTAGCTATAGTACTATGAATCTGAAGCTGGTGGATCTGAATTCTTGATGATCTATAAGAACCCTAAAGAAGCAATCGCAACAAACCCTAATGTTCACACCGTGTAGTATAGAGATATGGACATATAAAACTAGCTAGGAATTTTTTTGTTCATTTAGGCAACAGTAGGACTAGATCTAACATATGCGCCAAGAAGAGAAGCACTCCTGAGTCCTGACCCCCCAAAAAAAAGAGAACAGAGAGAAGCACTCCTGAATTGAACCTGATGAAGAGAGATGCAAATACAATTCGAGATGATCGATGAACACACAGATTAGTAGTATCAAACTAAAGAGAACGTACGCTTTGGTGGAATTCTCCCCATCTTCCTGCTCTTTCTCATCCCCCTCCGCATCCTCCGCCTTCGGCCTGCCCTTCTTGCACCGACGAGGCTGCTGGCCCTCCCCCTCCCGGTCGCTTGACGAGAGAGACACCGACGAGTTCGGCGTGTGCATCGCCGCCCCTTCACCGGGCGCGCCGCTGGTGCCCTGACTGTCGTGGCTCAGATCCACAGACAGCTCGTGCTTGATCGGGGCGTCCTCCGCCGGGCACGGCGCGTCCAGGTGCCGAGCTAGCCCGGAGGGGTCCTGCAGGAACCCCTGTAGGTAGTCGGTGATGCTGGAGTACGGCGGCATGAGCTCGGCGGCGGCGCCAGTTCTGCTGCCTGATCCATCGACGCCCGCCGACGACGCCGGCTGATTGAAGAAGAAGCTCTCCATGTCGTTGCTGCTGTGGAACACGTACTCGGCGCCGGCGTCGGCGTCGGTGCGGGCGAGGTGGCCGTAGCCATGCTGGTGGTAGACGCCATGGTGATCTCCTCCTCCGCCACTTCCTCCTCCTCCAGAAGACATGGGGAGTGGGGGAGTCTGCTGGGGAGCTAAGTGTGGAAAGGGAAGGAGAGGCGTGGAAGTGAGGAGGGTTTGAGCAGGTCGCCTCAAGCTCCCAGTCCCAGCCAGCAGCTCCCTTTTGATTTATTTATGTTTTGTTTTTCTCCGGGTGCAAAAGCGTGCGAGGATAGGCGCAAGATACGACTTTTTTGGAGCGGAATATATAAATTTCTGGGTGCGGTGGTCTGGTGATCACGATCAATTTATAATGCAGCCCGTCAATTCATAATGCGAATGACGTACGTATTGTACTGTATTACTGACCTTATATGAAATAAGGGCATGTTTAGTTGGCAAAAATTTTGGGTTTTGGGTACTGTAGCATTTTCGTTTGTATTTAGCAATTAGTGTCTAATTATGGATTAATTAGGTTCGAAAGTTTCGTCTCGCGATTTCTCACCCAACTGTGTAATTAGTTTTTTTTTCGTCTACATTTAGTACTCCATGCATGTGCCACAAGATTCGATATAATGGATACTGCGCAAAAAAATTTAGGTTTTGGGTGGAACTAAACAGGCCCTAAATCGGCGTGCTTAAGATTCTTTCTTGCATGTGATCATCATCTGTGAACGGTGCACTTAATAAGACCGGTGTCAGCATAAACTGTTGGCCCCCTCTGTACTATGATTCTTGAGGTTCCATTATGAGCGTTGAAAAAATGTTGCTGGTTTTTACTGTTAAAAAAACTGTTACTGGTTTATTACCGGCCGGCCCATTGGTCATTTCCGAGAGAATTGCAGTCTCATGTGCAATGTACTAAAAATATGTACTCGGCCTGATGTTTCGTCTAACGCTTAATTATCATGCGTATGTACCTTATTTGGTCCAGTGTCGTCCTAGAGTGCGTTCAAAGTTTTTTTTTTATCTTTGATCACTATAGCTACTTGGACAAAGTGACTGCTTGTATTAACTGCTAACCTTCTGCTCTGGGATTGAATGAACGAAACTTTCTCCCATCATCAACCCAGTATGGATCTTGAAGCCATAGTTTGACGGTATAGATAATACAGGACGTGTCAATTGTTTCTGGTGATAATTGATAGAACGACGTTCATTATTTGCCCCATAGAGACGTCCGCTACTTGTGTATTGTCATACTTTTGATAATTTGCCACCTCTGTTAATCATTTCTAGACATCCAGGCAAATATCCACCTCTATTAATCATTTCTAGAGGCAGGTGTTCTAAGGCGGCCACCTCTATTAATCATCAATTTATAGAAAAAGATGCCTTAAGATATCTGTATCTGTTAATCAGTTAACAGAGAGGGCATTCTATGGGCGTCTATATTGGGAGGTTTCAAGTAGGTCCTATACTTTTTGACTTGGCTCCAAACATTGTGACACCACTCCTACATAGAACCCACCACCATACATGGAGCCCGATCCTTTACTTTAAATCAAAGAAAACACTTCTTCCTCTTCCACTGCTGCTCTCTCTCTCTCTCACCTTCGTTCATCCTCGATGTGCTGAACCCTTGACTCGCCGTGGGGTGGGGGGAGCTGATCACCATGGGAGGGAGAGAGAAGGGGCCGACCTCAGCCCTAGGCACGCGACGTAGTGAGAGGTCGCCCCCAAATGCAAGGCTTGCGTGAGATCTCAATCCTCAGGTGTATAGGGGAGCGGAGGAACCACAGGGGCACTGCCGGGAAGAAAGAAGCGGGGCTTGTCGACAGTGGGCACAGTGGGATGTGGCTCATCAACAAGGAGAAGCGGGCGACTGCGGTGAGACCAGTGGCACATGGGAGCTCACCCTAAGCACACGGCACGAGCAAGGTCGCTCCCATGTTGGCAGATCTTGTTGCCAGCAAGGCTTGTGCCAGGCGGGGCTTGTCGCCAGCGATGGCCAGGGCCAGGACGGAGGCGCTCTTTGTGAGGATGCAACGCCCGGGGTTGAGGAAGATGGAGCTCATGGCGATGATGCAATGGCAAGGGGCGAGGAAGAAGGCTTGTGGTGGCTAGGGCCGACTCGATTGTGCGAGATTGTTGCGTTTGTGGTGGCAAAGGCTAAAGGCCATGAGCTTTGGCAGTGCGGGTACATGAGACGATGAGCAGTGGAGAAGAAGGAAGGGCATGCGATGTGGTTGGGGATGAGCTTTGTTATTTTGTGGGTCCCATGTAGAGACTCAAGGGGGTGATTCTATACATTGGGTACAATTTTACAGTCATATCACATCATTATATAGAACTAGGGGCAGTTCTATACATTGGAGATGCCCTAAGATGCTCGTTTCTATAAATAGATATTTTCATAGACGGGCCTTTCAGAATGGCGTCTCTATAAATCAATTAACAAAGGCGGCACTCCTACCCAGTTGTCTCAGAAACAACTCATACCTTTTTCGTATGAAATCGAAGATTGAAGATGAATCTTATAATAGAATTGATGAGCTCCGCGATCTTCAACTTTGTAGCTGATATTTTTTTATTTGAAATTGTTCATAGTACAATATATATTTTAAATTCTTGGATTTTATAATTTAAAATTTATAATTTTTAAACGACCTTGGATGTTAACATAGTCTACATAAAAGTTGTAGTTATCAATGTTATTTATAACTTTGTAGTTGACAATTTGTTTGAAATTGTTTAGAGCTCAATTATGTGTCTAAAATTCTCAAATTTTAGAATTTAAATTTAAGAATTTTCAAACAACCTGAAATGTTGAAATGATCGCCGATACCAAAGTTGTAGCGATCTTGGAGGGAGTATTTCGCAGAAAATTCTTTTTGCTATAATAACGTCACATTTTGCTGGATCAAGGCACAAGCTAGTTACATTTGTGTCTGTATTGAACCAAATGGCCGATAACCATATGCTATTTCTCAGAAAATGCCTTTTGCTATAACAACGTCACATTTTGCTCGATCTAAGGCGCAAGCTAGTTACATGTGTGGCTGTATTGAAGCAGAGGCCATGCATAGTCGCGGCACGTATAGTTTGACTTGAATACTTGATTGTTGGATGTAATGGCGTTTTAACAGGTGTGCATCAGTTATTGACTTTTAACCGACGGATGGTCGCCCCTTCATCGCCAACCGCCCGTCCAGTCCAACCTTGTGACCATCCGTCAAACTTTATCGCCCATTTGCCGTCTTCCCACATGGCTCCATGCCGCCCGGCGCCTGCAATAATCTACCCGGCGTCCAAGGTACTGTTTGGTTAAAGTCGTTTTGGATCTGGCTTAGCTTGTGTCAATTAAGTCTGAACAGTCAAAACTTAGGGCATGTTTGGATTTTCTTCTCTAAGCTCTAACCTTTACAGCTAAAACTCCAAACAAGTGGTCTAAAGTTAGATATAAACTTTAGCTCACTTTACATTAGAGCTTAAACTCAAAAGTGAGCTAAAGTACTATAAAGCATTTAGATCTTTAAAGTTTAGAGGAGAGGATCCAAACATGATCTTAGTTTGTACGATGCAAAATGAACTTGTTTGCTTATGACTAGTCAATGTAGAATTGTAGATGGGAGAGAGAGAATGAAGAGAGAAAGAAACATGACTAATAAAGAAGCATGGTAGATTTTTTTTTAGAATTGCATGGTAGCTAGATTTGATGCAATGAAAAATTAGGTTTGATGAGACTAATTTTAGACTCATATTTCTCTTGCCGGCAAAAAACGGCCGAGACCGGTTTTTGCAAGGAGAATTCTGCCAAAGTATGCGTTTTCTCGTCGTGGCTTTCGATTGGACGTGTGCGCGCGCGCTTTTCGATCATCTCTACGAGAATCGAACAGTAAAGTCCAATTTGTATTTTTTGATAAAGTCCTAAAAGTGACCTACGCTAGATTCCTTGAGTTTGCCTGTCGGTCAATTTTAGCTGCAAAAAATAAAAAAGTGCAAACAACCTTTTGGTTCAAAAAAATCAACGAAAAAAGATGTCGCCGAAGGCAACCATAAGAAGCAGCCGGCGGGCGCGGCGCGGGCCAGGTACGTACAGTAGGAAGCTGGAGGAGCGGCCACGGCCACGGCTCCTCACAGTCACAGGTCACGATGCCGGTCCCAGCTGGTGTCGCGTCACGCACGCCACGTCCGTCCACGAGCGAGAAGGACGTGGCGGTGGTGGTGGGCCCCCGCACGGTGCAGTTGCAGTTGTAGTACGATGCAGAGCAGGTGGTACCCTGGCCGCACGGGCCGTCCCGTCACGTACGGAGTCAGGACGGGCCGGGCCCGAGCTGTCAGCCTCAGAGGCCCCGCGCGCGGTCAAGCTTTACGGCGCGGCCGTGGGGACCGCCCGCTTCCTCTCACGTGTGCGATTGTGCAACGCCGCGCCGCGCCCCGACGTGCCCTCTCGAAAACCGGCTCGATCGCCCCCAAGGGATCGCTGTCCGGGATCGGGTGCCGTGTGAATGGGCGGCCGCCGCCGCGATAGCAGGATGCGCGGCAGGGGATTTGGCGATGCAGGAGTGCGGATGCGGACGGCTCGCGTCGCGTCGCGTCGCGTGCTGGGGGCTATTTGCGCATGCGGGGCGGTGGGGGTGCGCGGCACCGGGACGGCGTCGGCAGGCGGGCCTGGGCGACATATCGATGCTGATGCGACGATGTTGTGCTGCTGCGCGCGCGAGCATCTTGTGCGTGGCGTCCTGCGTGCCAGGTGCAAGTTGCCCGCGCGCCAATTTCCTGCGATCTGATGGATGCGTGTTCCCGATGTGTCGACGCCTTGTCGGTTCCGCCAAAGACGGCGGGGGACGGTTTTACAACCTGCGATCGAAATTCTTGTGTCATGGTGTCATGTCGCTTGCTCACAATGGGATCGTTCCGAAAGGGAAAGGGAAAGGGAAAGGGAAGCATGATCTCGGCCCGTTGGCGAGTGAATATATGCATTCGTGCGCGCCCACTCATGAGCAGCTAATTCTCGCGTGCACGTGGTTCAATGCCTTCTCTACTCGGTCCAGAACTCAGGTGCATGCATGTGGTCAGTCCCGTCCCGTCGGTTGCACTGCACGAGTGCTGTATTGGATTCACCTTTTATAACAGCTTTTCCCTTCAGTTGAATATATCGTCGACACCCATATTACGTGCATGACGCGTGTGCTCAGCTAGCTTGATATATATATATATACTGGAGTAATGACGGCGGGTAGTACGACCATTACATAAGCTGCAGTTTAGCATGGCCTTTATTTTTGTAAACAAATTTAAATTGACCATTAATAGATCGCATCATGGCAACGACGACTCGTGAAAGTACTTGCCCCATAGCTCTTCGTCTTCTATCAATCTTAGCGCACGGCGTAGCAGAGGCGAGAGGGATATGCGGAAAAGCATACAACAGTGTTTAACGATTGATAGCGACATTGCTGCCGTGCTCGTCGTATGGGTCATCTTTTTTTTTATTTTTCAATCAAATAAACATATGGTCACTCATCACGTCGCAAAGTCTCTCAAAGACGGATTTTTCTTTGTCGGCTCTCAAGCATGTAATCACTAGAAAATCTTGCCGCGCCATCTTTGATGACCCATGCCATTTTATTGGCCTATGGTTAAACGATAAAGTTTTGAAGCTCAATAGGAAGCTTAAGGTTGTTAGATATCTTCTTGAGTTATTTACAAAAATGAAGGAGCAATATAAGATTGAAAAGGGCGTGAATCCATGAGCTTTAGTATGATTTGTTGTACTTGTAGTAGTTAAAATGCAGTTCATCTGAAATTGAATATTTGGTGAAATTTAACAAGATTTCTTCTCATGACTTACAGTGAACAATAAATAGATGTCACAGCTGATGTAACAGTTACCAGGACTGGAGTTAAATGTTGCTCCAATATATGACAACAGAAACTAAATAGATTTTAGTGGTCAGTGCTTAAGGGTTCATACATACATGGTTAGATGGACAAATGCTCCTGATGAATTAGTAAGAAACCAGCATGTGAATTGAAAGATTGTCTTCTGCTCTAGAAATTTGTCTCAAATGAATAGAGAATGCCTTATGTCTTTGAACAAATGCCCACCTAGGACAAAAACATGACGAGGCAACATGTAGTCACTATTGAGGTTTTTGGCTAAATCTATGCATGCGCGACGAAGGAGTTTGGTGTTGTTTTTAGTCTTTTTGATTCAGAGCAGTAAGCTGGGGACCTCCTTAGTCCTTTGTGCATTGTACTAACTATTAACCGGGGTAAAACCAGATTAATGTCCACATTAGTTCTACATAATTTGAGTCTTCCATTCCTGGAATTAAGCAATTAAATGAACTACCAAACAGATATGTTTTTTCTATTACCAGTACTTTTAGGTGAGAACATGCTATGATCAATCACAAAACTGTTGGCAGCATGAGTTTGATCTGATGCTCTTTGACATTTCATAGTGAGGTGCTAACCTTGCGAAGTTGTTTATTGATTGTTTGTCTTTTTAGTTAAGCAGTTCGATGGAGTGCGACTATTTTGATTCTTCACTTGCGCTAGATTGCTGGAGCATTACTAAAATGACTTTAGTAATATTGCACAACAATGTTGCATGGGAAAAGTCCATTTTCCTCTAAAATCAATATAGCTGGCTACCATCACACAGGGAAAGAAAAAAAATGAAAAGAAAGAAAGGCATCTGAAGCGCCACCATTTTCGTTTCAGTTTTGTCAGGCCGCCGAGCAAGGAGAGACTACTATCTACACATTGAGATTGTTCAGCAATGTAGGAGTATTAATTTTTATGCAACTACTAGCATGATTGTCGGGTTCATAAACCCAGGGTCCCTCATGGACCTGATTCCCAGCAAAAGCTCGGCCCAGCAGACGACGTTGCTGACGACGCGCAACTCCTGGGCCGGCCCAAATACCTAACGACAGGCCGGAAGGACACGCCTCTCCGACCGGAAGGCCTGGCCAAGGAGGAACGATGCTCGCTTCCGACTCCGGCCCGCCTCTCCGACCGGAAGGCCTAGCCAAGGAGGAATGGCGCTCGCTTCCGACTCCGGCCCGCCTCTCCGACCGGAAGGCCTGACCAAGGAGGAACGGCGCTCGCTTCCGACTCTGGCCCGCCTCTCCGACTGAAAGGCCTGGCCAAAGACGAACGGCGCTCGCTTCCGACTCCGGCCTGCCTCTCCGACAGGAAGGCCTGGCCAAAGAGGAATGACGCTTGCTTCCGACTTCTCCCCGCCTCTTCGACCGGAAGGCCTGGCCAAGGAGGAACGGCACTCGCTTCCGAGTCCAGCCCGCCTCTCCAACCGGAAGGCTTGGCCAATGAGGAACGTCGTTCGCTTCTGACTCCAGCCTGCCTCTCCAACCGGAAGGCCTGGCCAAGGAGGAACGACGCTCGCTTCCGACTCTGGCCCGCCTCTCCGACCGGGAGTACACCGAACCCCTGCTTACAGCTCTTCTCCTACCGTCGTGGTCGGAGCCGACTGGGAAACAACCGAACGGGGACGCCTGCTCGGCAAGGACCCAGAGAAATAGGCGGAGCAAGTAAGACAGGGCGCTCAAGTCAACCACAATACCAAGGGTCGTACCCTGCACACCTGCAGGGCAGTACTGTCAGGCTAATCAAAAGGGTGCTCTGCAACCTTTCAGACATATCAGAACACGAACAGTATTGTGGGCGTCGACATTTATCCTACAGTATGGTAGGCGCCGACATTATGGTAGGCGCCGACATTGGCCATACTAGAAGATCATGATGGAGCCCACCGCATGCATCTGGGCATCAATAGTATTGCGGGCGCCGACATACCACCTTGTACCCAACGACGTGGGCAACAAGACTAGGTAGCACACACACTCTCTTTCTCTCATACTCTCTCTCTTGTAAAGCCGTCCCCTTCATCTATAAAAGGGGATGCGCTCTCTCCAAAAGGGAAGACGATTCGAACAACCATCAAAGGGATTCGGACGATTCCAACGATTCGAACAAATTTAGACAACCGACTCCGATTCTCTCTGCTTGGCTCTAGAACTCTAAGACAGATGGAGCATACGTTCGAACACTTAGCGCATGTTGGAGCTCCCGTCACTCTTGGCCCCTCAGGCTCCAGAGTCCGATCAGACCTCTGATACCCCCCATCTTACTCTCTCATTTGTAACCCCACAGCAAACTTCGAGCACCTGAGCTCAGGAATAAAGTCACCAACCAACTCAAACTGGATGTAGGACACGTTGCCTGAACCAGTATAAACCCTGTGTCATTGAGTGTCAGGCCACATCCCATCACAACGTATGGCAAAACTGCAAATATTTACGTGTTGGTCACTTTTCGCACCAATAGTTGACGCCGTCCATGGGGAGGACGTCGTACGTTCATGCTTTTGGTCATCGGATGGCCCACCTTTCCACCGTCTTCGGCATGGTGGGCTCAAGCGATATGACTCGCTTTGGAGTTTCCCGCACTCCCACCTGTTGGGATGTGGGTTCCTCCCGTCTTCGAGCCATCCTAGGCCTTCCTCTTCGGAAGCCTAGACTTCATCGCCGATCGGCTCGGCGTGCTTCGCCTCCGTGAGGAGGCACTTGTCCCGGCGCCCGTCGAAGGAGGAGCGCCCTCCGATGGCTCCGGACCACCTGGCGACCTCAACGACGAGGCGCCTGCGCTTCGCTCCGAGCCTACGCTGGGCTCAAACCCCACTGTGATTAACGTACATACTATTCTTTACTCGCTTTATTATATTTTCCGCCGACTCTCTGGAGGGACCCCGTTGTCCCCACCACAGCCGTCATGCGACCGGTTCCCCTACGGCCTCATGTCCCCCGCGGACGCGTACGCACGGGGGCTCCGAAAGATGCTGGCGCCGCCGCCTCTCACATCCGAATTCGTGGGGATTGCTGGCTACGCTCCCATCTCCTTTCACGACCTCATGGATGACGATGTTGGGAGCGACGGCTCCAGCATCGGTGACATCGTGGCACCTAGCCACCCTCTGTCCTAGGCGTGCGCTATGGCGGAGGCCCTAGGATAGCCGCCGGTGGCAGCGGAGTCTCTACAGACCCACACCCCTCTAGACCCTCGCGCGGAGGCCCTCGTGTGTGCATAGGAGCACGGCGAGGAGCTACGACAAAGGTGGCAGAACCAGCCGTCACCTGCGCCGGCGTGCTCGGCACACCATGTTGTGCCCCGTGCGCGTAACCCGGGAGCGGCGCCTGGGGTCGCGCCCGCTAGGTTCAGCGCAACATCATCGACGGGGGGAACGATCCCCCACAATTCACTCAGGCTGGCCAAGACAACGCCACGACGATGATGCTTTTGCGCGGCCTTCCCGAGCCTGTCGACCCACAGGAGCAGGCGGTCCACCGGAACCTCCGGGCGCTGGTGGAGACCGCCGCCGTTCAACAGGCGGAAAGCTCCACATCACGACACTGACTCGTGGCTTCTCTCCCCAACAGGGGAGTGGGGACGCACCAGATGAATCGCTCCATCCACTAAACACTACAGTCGCCGGGCGTGGAATAGGAGGCCGCAGCTGTGCCATGGCCTAACCTGGCGCCCGCTCCACACCGGCCACCTGTGCGCGAATGCCTCGGGCCAAACCGAGACGCTCGCAGCGTCATCAGCAACCGGCGTCAGGCCTGACATAATGATGATGTCCATCGAGCGGCGGTGAGAGCCGGCGGCATGGGTCTCGGCCGGACCATCGAGGGGAGCGGTGAAACACACCCCAGGCATGGTCGCCGACCTAACGACCAGAGTCCCAACTCGGATGGCCCAGGACCACGGGCCTTTGGCCGACGCATCCCGAGAGCGCCATTCCCACAGCGCTTCTGATCACCTACCAACATCGCCAAATATACCGGGGAGACGAACCCCGGTATATTGCTCGAAGACTTTTGGCTCGCCTGCCGAGCCAGAGGAGTGGATGATGACCACTTCATCATTCAATACCTCCCCATCTACGTGGGGGAACATGTTCGAGCGTGGCTCGAATTCCTCCCATAAGACAGCATCCACGACTGGGCGAACCTTAAGAGGATCTTCGTCGGGAATTTCTAGGGGACGTATGTCCGCCCTAGGAACTCCTGGGACCTCAAGAGCTGCCAGTAGGAGCCCAACGAGTCCCTGCAGGATTACATCTGAAGGTTCTCAAAATGATGCAACTCCCTTCCTGATGTCGTCGACGTGGACATCATCAGCGCATTCCTCTCCGGGACAACCTATGAGTCCCTGATCCACAAGCTTGCCTGTCTAAAGCCCCGAACCACGCACGACCTGCTCGACGTCACCACGAACCATGCCTCCGGCGAGGAGGCGAGCGTAGCGGTCTTTAATGGAGGCCGGGACAAGGGCAAGGCCAAGTGCGAGGACCAAGACGAGGGCCCCTCCACACAGAGGGGCAAAAAGAACAAGAAGGATCGGCGCCGACTGGCCAACTCCGTGTTGGTCACTGCAGCTAATCGCACGGGCAAGCAGCCCCAGCAGGGCCAGCCTGACCTCTTCGATAAGCTCATGGATAGCCCATGCACTAACCACGCTTACCCCATCAAGCACCTCTACAAGAACTACGAGTTCCTCAAGCGCTTCCTGTGATAGGCCGGCGGGCTGAAAGAAGGAAAGGCCAAGGAGGCAGCAGCCAAGAAAGGAGGCACGGAGGGTAAGGATGAGGACGGCTTTCCTGACCCTGAGGAGTTCATCATAATCTTCAGGGGATCCTATGCCATCTACTCCAAGCGCCAGCACAAAGTGTGCTACAGAGAGGCATGCATCACCAAAATGGTCATCCCCTCCTTCCTTTGCTGGTCAGAATCTCTGATCACTTTTGATCAGAGGGACCATCCTTCCCACGTCACCAGACCAGAACACTACTCGCTCATCATCGACCCCATCATCCGCAAGAAGCGCCTCACCAAGGTGCTGTTGGACGGAGGCAGTGGCCTCAATATCCTCTACGTTGACACCCTTGACTCCATGCGCATCCCCCGATTGGAGCTCCGCCTAATGAGCTCTCCCTTCCATGGCGTGATCCCGGGGACGCAGGCATACTCGCTCGGGCAGATCGACCTACCCGTCATGTTTGGTGACCAAGCCAACTTTCGCTCAGAGGTCCTCACCTTCAAAGTGGTGGACTTCCTAGGGTCCTACCATGCCATCTTGGGCGGCCATGCTACGCCAAGTTCATGGCGGTCCCCAACTACACCTACCTGAAGTTGAAGATGCCAGGACCAAACGGTGTCATCACTGTGGGTAGCACCTTTTCGCACGCCTACATGTGCGACCATGAGCATTACGAGCTCGCCACTACCATCATCAACTCGTCCGAGATCCCATGGCTCCGGGAGTTGTCAACCCTAGCAGTCCCAGACTGCAACAAGCCAACCTCCTCGACTGCCTTCCACCCACTCGAGGAAACTAAGGCCATGGGGAAATACCCCACTGACCCTACCAAGATGGTGTGGATCGGGGCCCAGCTCCTGGCCAAATAGGAATGCGAGCTCGCCGACTTTCTACGTGCCAATCACAATGTCTTCACATAAAAACCTTCCGACATGCCCGTGAGAGGTCACCGAGCACGCACTATGCCTCGTCCCAGGCTTGAAGCCCGCCAAGCAACGCCTACATCGCTTTGACGATGAGAGGCGCAAGGCCATAGACGAGGAGGTCGCCAAACTCCTAGCAACCGGATTCATCAAGGAGGTATACCACTCCGACTGGCTTGCCAATCCTATTCTTGTTAAAAAGAAGACTGGAAAATGGAGAATGTGCGTTGATTATACTGGCCTCAACAAGGCGCGCCCGAAGGACCATTTTCCTTTGCCACGCATAGACCAGATAGTCGACTTCACCTCAGGATGCAAAATCCTCACCTTTCTAGATGCCTACTCAGGCTATCACTAGATCGTGATGAAAGAGTCCGACTAGCTCACAACCTCGTTCATCACCCCGTATGGTTCGTACTGTTATGTAACCATGCCTTTCGGTCTAAAGAACGATGACGTCACCTATCAACGGTGCATGCAACAATGCTTCGCCGATCAAATCGACCCGCTCGATCAACCTAACCAAGCCGAGCGGCCAAAACGAACAATCGTCGTCTATGTTGACGACATAGTGGTCAAAACAGCTCAAGCTTGCGACCTGATCGCAAACTGGGCTGCAACGTTCACGAACCTCCGAAGGTTCAACATCAAATTGAATCTCAAAAAATGTGTTTTCAGGGTTCCGAAGGGGAAGCTGCTTGAATACATCATGTCCGAACGCAGCATTGTGGCCAACCCCAAAAAAATCAAGGCCATCTCCAACATGGGCCCTATGCATAACGTCAAGGGCGTACAGAGGCTCACCGGCTGTTTGGCCACCCTGAGCCGATTCATCTCCCGGCTCGGCGAACGGGGGATGCCTCTCCATAAGCTTCTCAAAAAGATGGACGCTTTCGTCTGGACTAAGGAAGCACAACAGGGTTTGGAGAGCCTCAAAGCATCTCTGACGTCGGCCCCAATCCTCGTCGCTCCCGAATGGGGAGAACCCCTCCTCCTCTACATCGCGACAAGCAACCACGTGGTGAGCGCCGCCCTAGCCGTCGAAAGGGAGGAGCCAGGACACCACCTTAAGGTCCAACGACTCGTATACTTCATCAGGGAGGTACTCACTGACCCCAAGGTCTGGTACCCCCAGGTGCAAAAACTCCTATACGCCATGTTGATGGTGACCCAGAAGCTCCTGCACTACTTCACCGACCATGAAGTCTCGGTCGTCACTTCATACTCGCTTGGAGACATCATCCGCAACCGTGACGCTGTGGGACAAATCTCCAAGTGGGCACTCGAGCTAATGGGCCACGACATCAGGTATATCCCCCGTACTGCTATTAAGTCTCAGGCTCTCACGGATTTTTTCACCGAATGGATGGAGGTCCAGCTACCGATTCTGGACATCACCCATGAGTACTGGACAATGTATTTCGATGGGTCCGTAATAGCGCCCGGCTCGAGGGCTGGAGTGGTTCTGATCTTTCCAAACGGGAGTAGGCTCCGCTACGCAATCTGCCTCCACTTTTTGACCTCAAACAACGTCGTGGAATATGAGGCCCTCATCAACAGACTGCGCATCGGCATCGAGCTCGGCGCTACGCGGCTCTATGTCAGCGGCGACTCAGAGCTGGTCATGGACCAAGTCATGAAGGAATCCTCCTTCAAAAGCCCTCTCATGGCAGCATACTGCCAAGAGGTGCGCAAGCTCGAGGACAAATTCTAGGGGATCGAGCTACACCATGTCCCCCGAAAGGACAACGATCCCGCCGATTTTCTCGCAAAATTGGCTGTCAGGCGGGTTCCGTCTTTAGATAGGGTCTTCATCAATGACCTTCATGAACCGTCTGCCTGCATCCTGGAAGGTTCGATCTAGACACACCCCGATGCTGACCCAGCGCTCGGGGGCTCCGACCCCAGTGCCTCCGTGACGACGTCGCCCGCCGATGTCGCCGTGGTGGCACTCGATCAAGCCGACTAGCGAGCGCCGCTACTCGCCTACCTCCTCGAGGAGGTTCTCCCACCCGAAAGGACTAAAGCGCGATGGATCGCTCGATGCGCCAAGACGTTCGTCACGTTTGGTAATGAACTTTACAAACAAAGTCCGTCAGGAGTACTCATGAAGTGCGTCCCTACTGACCAAGGCAAGCAGCTCCTCCTCGAGGTCCATGCCAGAATCTACGGACATCACGTGGCACCGAGGTTGCTGGTCCGAAAAGTCTTTTGCCAAGGTTTTTACTGGCCCACCGCGCTATGAGATGTAGAGGAGGTTGTCCGCAGGTGTGAGGGATGCTAGTTCTACGCTCGGCAAATGCACTTGCTGGCATAGGAGCTTCAAACCATCCCCATCACCTAGCCGTTCACGGTCTAGGGCCTTGACATGGTAGGACCCCTCAAAAAGGGCCCAGGCAGCTTCACTCACCTACTCCTACTCATAGCGGTCGACAAATTCACCAAGTGGATAGAGGCCAAGCCCATCACCAACATTCGCTCAGAAGAGGCGGTCAAATTCTTCCTCGACATCATCTACCAGTTTGGCGTTCCTAACTGTATCATCATTGACCATGGAACTAACTTCACTGGGAAGAGGTTCCTAGACTTCAGTGATGGATACGGCATCAGGATCGACTGGGCCTCGGTCGGACATCCGCGTACTAACGGTCAGGTCGAGCGAGCCAATGGCATGGTCCTCTAAGGACTCAAGCCATGCATCTTTGACCGACTCAACAAGTACACTGGGTGATGGGTTGTAGAGGTCCCGGCTATCCTCTGGAGCCTAAGAACGACCCCGAACCGATCCATAGGGTTCACACCCTTCTTTTGGGCCTACGGAGCTAAAGCAGTGCTACCCTCCGACCTTGACCACGGTGCCCCAAGAGTAAAGGCCTTCGACCGCGACCGAGCCATAGAGGCTCAACAAGATGTGGTCGACCTGCTAGAGGAGGCCTGCAAGACGACTGTCGTCCACTTTGCTCGCTACCAGCAAACTCTCCACAGGTACCATGAAAGGAAAATCAAAGGGAGGATCCTCGAGGTCGGAGACCTCGTGCTTCGAAGGACCCAATTGACGAAGGAGAAACACAAACTCTCTCCACCATGGGAAGTACCCTATACAGTGACCGAGGTGATCCGACCAGGCGCCTACCGACTGAAGGACGACAATGGTGACGTTCTCACCAACACTTGGAACATCGAACAGTTACGTCGTTTCTTCCCCTAAAAATTCGGTCTTACCACTTTCTTACATTCAATGTTTGCTCCTACAAAGCACCCTGGCCCAAACACTTTTGGCTTGGGTCACTCGGAGGCTCCACGGGGGTGCGATACCACCTCTCTTTTTTACTATCATATGATAAATACCTTTTTACCCAAACGAAGGGTAGTCCGTTCCTTTAATTACCTTACATAACTTTGCTTTAAACATTTCGACCAATCACACCCCGCCACGACCTACGGTTACGAGCAGCTGAGCCTCACAGGCCATGGCCGGGTTCTTAAGGTTGCAGCCTACGGTTCAAACGGGCAGGTGCAAAAAAGAAAGAATAAAAAACAAAGCTATGCTAGGGTAAAAATAAGGAACGGATGGGACAAGCTTCCCCTTACGAAGCGACTCATCACAAAATGAAATTGTTGTATTCATTAATACACAAAATGTTCACATGGGGGCTTCCCCACAAACTTATCCTTTACATGTGCTGATTACTTCTACTCTAAATACTATTGTGACCGCTTGGCGGCATCGGCTGACGGCGCAACCGGCGAAGGTAAGGGTTGCTCGCTCTCTGGCAGGATAGCGTTCGGCTCAGTCGGAGGCGGAACGACGTTCGCTTCTGACCCGAGCTCCACTCCATCCGTAGGTTGGATGACGTCTACTTGACGCATGCCTTCAGCCATGCCCACATGGCGAGCCTCCATCACCCACTGCGCGGAGACTTGCTCGGCCACCAACTGTGCATGTGGCAGCAAGCTTTCCCCAAGCGCATGGATGGCGTCCGGGCTCCAGCCGTCGGCATACCCGCTGCAGATGGTAGTGAAGTACAGATCCAGGTGGTGCATCACCACCGAAGTCAGCACCCCCGATGTCCCATAGAACATCCCGTCAGAGATAAGCGCCTGAACTTTGTCCGAGACCTCTGCCAGACGGATGGCAGACGTGCTGGTGCTCGGCGTCGACCCGAACACCTCCGAGACGATGACCTGGGCGACATTGCAGATCTGGTCATGCTCCCCCTCAAGAGCACGTTGCTCTTCAAGGGACTTGGCCAGCGCCTCCGCACTCCGACCAATCGTCGCCTTGGCTGTCTCCAGGTCCTGCTCCAGCAACCCCACCCTTCCGCCCAATTCTGGAAGAAGGACGACAAGCTCAAAAGCAAGGAAAAGAAAAAAACAAGACATCAACCAAAAGCGGAATAGGTACATACCAAGGTGGGTGTTCTCAAGCATGGAGAGTCCTTCCTGCTGCTGAGTCACCTGCTCTCACAACCGAGCGCTCAACTCCTCTGTCCCAAGCACCCAGCCCCGGAGCGTGAGCACTTCCTGGTTGACCTTCGACCGGGCCTT
This sequence comes from Miscanthus lutarioriparius, assembly GCA_904845875.1. Classification (NCBI taxonomy): domain Eukaryota; kingdom Viridiplantae; phylum Streptophyta; class Magnoliopsida; order Poales; family Poaceae; genus Miscanthus; species Miscanthus lutarioriparius. Next base: position 45,168,182 of record CAJGYO010000005.1, read on the forward strand.
CCGCTCGACTCTAGAGCCTCCAGGGAACTCTGGAGTGCCGCCTCAGTCTCCGTCAGGGAATTCTAGAGCACTGCCTCGGTCTTCGCCTGGTGCACCTTCGCCACGTCAAGGCCCCACCCGGCGGCAGTCGCCCGCTCCACCGCGAGTAGTTCCGCCGCCCGCGCTTCCATCACCTCAGTCGCCCGATCTTGAGACTCACGATAGTTGGACTCTACCTAGCTGTCGAGCTCGGTGACCCACCACGACGCCGCAGCCTCCCACTCCATCCGAGCATGCTCCTCCTAGAGGAAATGGGACTTGAGGCTCGACATCTCCTCCAAGCCCTGCAAAGCAAGAAGCAAACAAGCTAAAGTAACTAGTGAAAGGCCAAGGAGTCAAGGATGAACATAGAAAACTTACCTCTATGACGCCGGGCAGGTCAACTGTCACTGCCTGATGGATGACCTTGACCCGCTCCAAGGCCTCCTCAAGCCTCGCCCTGGTTTGGGCGAGATCGGACTCCATCATGAGTCCTCTCCCCCCAAGCACGTCCTAGAGTTGCACCTCCTCCTCATCCCGAAGGCTGAACTGCACCTTCCTCGGGTCGCTGGAGCAGGGCCACACTAGGTCGGTGGTCGCCCCCAACCCACCGGAAGGCCTAGCCGACGACCGGACCACCGCCAGCTCCTGCGATGGAGGGATGGCCAGTGGCTCCACCCTGGTGCCTACCTCGCCAGGGATGGGAATCTCCAGCTCCTTGACCTCGTGGCCCATTGATGGTTGTTCTGCCTCCGAGCGGGCCGCGTCTCCTCCTGACCTTGACAGCTCTGACTAGGAGGGCGAGCTGTGCGTCCCTCCGCCAGGCGAGGTAGGGAGCCTGGTCTCTCCCCTCTCTTCCACCGCTGCCAGTGCAGGAGGGGTCACGAGGGTCACCTCTGACCCAGCCACCGCCATTGCCACCAGGATTGCCGCCATCACCTCCGCTGCCACCAGGCCCACGATCGGCCAGGAGGGTGCAGCTCCTAGAGGGGAAGGCCGCACCACCGCCAGCCTGCTCTCCCCGCCGCTCGTCGCGACCCGCTGTAGGCTGGGCCTCCACTCCTCCCTCATGGGAGGCGGGGCGATGCTTAGTCCCGTCAGTATCTGGCCACTGTCAAAAAGTATAGGTTAGTCACGCTCAAAAAAACCTCTCAAACTATGTGATCGAAAAGAAACAAAGAATGCTTATCGGGACGCAAGCGGCAGGGCTCTAAAGCCCCAACTCACTGGCAATGGGCCTGATGGACGAGGGCACCTCACAGGTCGTGAGCCATGCCCCCTCACTTCGACCGGGGACAGTTGACCCAGCCGGCTCCTGATCGGCCCGTGAGTCACCGCGACCACCGGCTCAAGGCGCACTGACCGGAGCAGCAGGCGGGGTGTCCCCTATTGTGGGTCGCACGCCGGCACCGGCCCCGATGATACAGGGGTGCGAGCCCGCTTCTCCGACCGCCTGGCCTGCCCTACCGCGCCCATAGCAGGTGGGGACAAGGCCAATGACGCCACCGAAGGGCGCGGCGACCGCGTCCGCTTCGCCTCCCGCTCGCCGACGGCGTCCGAGCTCGCAGCGCGCTTCCTTGGCACAGGTACATCGCCGCGCCTCTCTGCCTCCCACCCACCGCCAACGGATGGAGACACGGCCGCTGGCTCGCGACACTCCACCGAGGTCGCGATGACCTCCCGGCCTCATCCTCGGAGGAGATCATGTCGTCACCCATCTTCGTGGGTTCCTTTGACTCGAGCTCTGCCTCTACATCGCTCCTATTTTTGCCAGCCCGCACTCGCTGGAAGATCTCCTTATCCTTCTGGTGCCAACACTGAGCCTTCTCAGCTCTCTTCTTCTTGCCGTCCACCGCCTCCTTCAGGGCCACCTGCCGAGCAACGCCCTCTGGCCCCTTTGGAAGGTGCGACTGGGATTTATAACCGGTGAGTCCCTATGAAATGGACGACTTGAAGTCAAATTACAGGAGAGCGAGATCGAAAGGGACATAGAATAAGGAAAGGAGAAAGTACTAGATTGGGCAACTTTCCAGCGTGGAGAGGTTCAGGCTTTCTTTCAAGGGTCTCTCGGTCCTTCAGTTGCAGCACCCAGTCGAGTCGGCTCTGGACTTCGTCCTTCGCCAACTCCACTGGTGACATGCGGTCGGGGTCCGTCGGGCCAGAGTACAGCCACATCGGCCACGTCCTTTCCTTCAGCGGGGCGACCCGACGATGGAAGAAGGTGTGGAACACCCGTACCCCGTCGAGGCCATGCTGCAATAGCTTCTGGAGCTCTGCCCCGATAATCTCTAGCTTGTTCTGCCAGCTGGAGGGGCTCCACAACCAGCTCTCCCACCTCTCCGGTCTCCTTCTGGTGAACGGCGGGAATGGCGCCTCCACCGGGTTCCTTATGTGGAACCACTCCCTATGCCACCCTCGATTGGAGTCACAGGGGGTGTACGTGGGGTAGGATCCCAATGAACTCAGCTTCTTCTATAGGGCGAAGCCACCAATCGGCGTGGTCCTAGCTGGCTTCCCCTCTAACAAGGCTCGCCCAGTGAAGATCCACCGGAAGAAGTCCACGTGCAGCTCCATCCCGAGGAAGGCCTCACAGATGGAGATGAAGCTGGCGATGTGCGGCACCCTAGTCGGATTGAGGTGCTGTAGCTCCAGGCCCCACTCATTGAGGAGCCCGCACAGGAACTAGTGCGCGGGGTATCCTAGCCCGCGCTCATGAAAGGCAAGGAAGGAGATGACCTCGCTAGCCCGAGGTCATGGGAAAGCCTCCCCCGCAGGAGCCCTCCAGTGCGCCACCTCCTTCGGCAGAAGCAACCCCTTCTTGGCAATGGCAGCCAGCACTGTCTCATCCATGTTCAATGGTCTCTAGCTCGACATTGTGCTCCGGATTCATGAACGGATCTATGAGTTTTCTACTCTCCCTTGCTTTACCCTTTTTTCTCCTAGGAACCACCGTGGCACATGAACGCTCTTGGCGAAAAGGAAGAAGGAGGAGAGGCGGCAGTTGGGGAATAGGCGAAGGAACATGACAAAGACCCTCTCCCTTCCCCTATTTAAGGAGGAGACATAGCAGTTGGAGAAAGGCAAAGGGTTAGGGCAAAAAAAAACTCTCCCTTCTCCTATTCAATGTAGATGGGAACACGATGGGAGGCGTCCTGACCGATGGGATGCGCCCTGCCCGATGAGATGGCGCCTCGTTAGATAGGATGTGGCCTGGGCATGGCTCACCACTATTGCACGCTGGGCATGGGAAACAAGGCGCAACCACACGCAGGGGCCGTCCGCCTTCCCAGGTAGGACCTAGAAGGGCCCAACAACACGATCTCCGCTAGGGAGAGACCAACGGGCTTCCTGAGTCGATCGGATGGCTCAGGTGAACGCCGAGAGATAGGTAAGGAGCAGAGGAATGCCCCATGTGGGCCATGTCAACTCCATCCTGAACGACGAACGTGGATCCCATTCGGATACATCCGATAAGAACTCCTCAAGCTTGTCACTCGAGTCATCAAGGTAACTCTACCGATCCCTCTTACTTTATTTTTTCTGATGCATGATCATTCATTCATCCATTCTCATACACACATTCGCACATTCATTCATATAGTCATTCATTCATCCCATACATCCAAAGCATCAGATATGCAATTGATGCATCACAACACTCCGTGTTGCGTCACGAAGCGGTATTTGCCTCATTCATTATGAGCAACGACCGACCGGGGTTCGAAGGCTGGCCCACGAAGGGCTCAAGGCCGCCTTGCGTCAAACAGAGCCAGGGGAGAAAATGTGGATGAGCCCCAACAACCCTAGCCCAATCTGCTCAGAAGCAGATAGGGTCATCTCAACCTTCTCATTCGATCCTAACCTCAAGCCATGCCCACAGAATCTCCATCGAGGGGAGGCCAGCGGGCCACCTGAGTTGGTCTCCAGAATGACCCGGGCATCTATCGGGACATGGGTTATGGAGCAGTGGAATGCCACATGAGGGCTATGCCGACCTCGTCATGAACGATGGACCCAGATTCCACTCGAACGTACCCGTTAGCAAGCTCACCGAGCACGTCACTCGAGCCATCGAGGCAAGCGACGTTAGCTCAGCCCCTTCGGTTGTGGAAATCATGGATGGGGTAACGCATGGAACTATACCAACCCCTACCGAGCCCAATGGGGCTCAGGGGCTCAGGTCACCCAACACCGACTCAGGAAATCAACCGACCATGTAGGTCGTAGGCAAGACACACACGGGCAAAAACCCCGAACGACAGAAACACAGGAGTCTGCTAGCAAAACACAAAACCCCCTAGAAGATTCTACCCGGATCGCTCGGGGGCTCAGGGGCTACACTCGTGGGTGTGCTCATGTGCACCTGCTGTTAAAACAAAAATCCCCTAGACGATTCTACCCGAATCGCCCGAGGGCTTGGGGGCTCCTGTCAGGTTCATAAACCCGGGGTCCCTCATGGACCTGATTCCCAGCAAAAGCTCGGCCTAGCAGACGACGTTATGGACAACGCACAACTCCTAGGATGGCCCAAATACCTAACGATAGGCCAGAAGGACGCGCCTCTCTAACCAGAAGGCCTAGCCAAGGAGGAACGACGCTTGCTTCTGACTCTGGCCCACCTCTCCGACCGGAAGGCCTGGAGAAGGAGGAACGGCGCTCGCTTCCGACTCCAACCCGCCTCTCCGACCGGAAGGCCTAACCAAGGGGAACGGCACTTGTTTCTGACTCTAGACCACCTCTCCGACTAGAAGGCCTATCCAAAGAGGAACGACGCTTGCTTCTAACTCCGGCCCGCCTCTCCGACCGGAAGGCCTGACAAAGGAGGAACGACGCTCGCTTCTGACTCTAGCCCGCCTCTCTAACCAGAAGGCCTGGCCAAAGAGGAACGACGCTCGCTTCTGACTCTAGCCCGCCTCTAAGACCGGAAGGCCTGGCCAAGGAGGAACAATGCTCGCTTTCGACTCTGGCCCGCCTCTCTGACCGGAAGGCTTGGCCAAGGAGGAACGACGCTCGCTTCTGACTCTGGCTCACCTCTCCAACCAGGAGTATTCCAAACCTCTACATACAGCTCTTCTTCGACCATCATGGTTGGAGCCAACTAGGAAACAATCGAACAGGGACGCTCGCTCGGCAAGGACCTAGAGAAACAGGCGGAGCAAGTAAGATAGGGTGCTCAAGTCAAACCCTCTGCGTCCTTAGTATAGTTCTTGCTTTTCCGTAGGTTTGAGATCATGGATAACAACAAGAGGTTTGCTGAGGAGGCCCTCAATGGACCTACATCATCGCGTCAGCGCCTTCATTGTTAGGAGGGTACAACTTATGATGCCCCCACTGCCTCGGGGGATAGGGCCGACTCTGTTCAGCCTTTAGGGTCCTCTTCATTAACAGCTCATTGCTAGCTCCCCTGTTATCAAAGGAGGTGGATTGACAATGACGATCTGCTTGCCTCCACTAATCGGCATGGCCAGGGTCTCACTAAAAGTCTCTCCCTCACAGAATCAGCTCTGGCCATGGTTCGATGTCTATCACCTCCCGAGGCCGATTCAGTGGAGGATAGGTTGGCCAAGGCCGAGGCCAGAATCATGGGTGAGATATCTATCATAACCTTTGCTTCCTTTCAATTTCATCCTCAAGATTCTGATCATCTCCCCTTTTAATCTTTTTAGATTTGTCTGCCCAACTGGAGAGCCTCCGATTGGCTGCGGAGCACGCGGCGGGATTCGTCAACGCCAGGGGCATCGTCCCGGTGGTTCGCCTACATGACATCCCAAACCGTGTTAGGGAGGTCGCTTTGCTTGGCGTTCGCCATGGTGCTGCCATGGCGTTGGATTCTGCGCAAGCCCATTCTAGACACGAACTTCGGTTCCTTCCCCATGGTTTTCCAGCCGCAGCGCACCCTGGGGATTATGAGCGCCTGGTTGAGGAATTCTTCAGCGCTGCTAACTCTGTAGCCTTTATCTCCCAGGCCAATGATATAGTAGCCAAAGTGTTTTCCGGCCCGTAGTGTGTAATAGGTGATATTAGCAAACAATTTCTCCATCTCGAGTGATTTTTTCTTTTGTTCCGTACTTCATACTATATGCATCACTCTATCCATGTTTGCTTTGCTCCTATAGGCAATACACACCGTACTGGCGTTTACTCCTTCGGATTTATTTTTGCACTAGAGGCGATACCCTTCTGGTATCGGCTATCAGAGCCGACGATCGAGCAAATTGGTCGTCAAGTATGCACCCAAATGCTAGGGTAATATTTCTTTAAATATTTCCCATTTGATTGCTCTGTCGAATTCTTGTCCCTTCAGTGTTTCCCATAATTGTCTCGACCGGAAGCTAGGCGGGCAGGACTTGAGAAGGAGCTGGGAGACATGAAAGCTACCATTGATCGTCATAAGTCCATCCTGGCTCAAATACCTGATGCCATTCAACAAAAGAAACAGGAACTGCTGGCGAAAGCCAGAGGAGGTAGAGCCATCCGAAGTAGCCTCGAGAGCATTCCTGGATCAGCCGAAGAAGACAAACAACAGATCACAGAAGCTAATGTTATTCGGCTAGAAGTGTTGAAAGCGATCCAGGGTATCCTTAGACTTGTAATCCGTATATCAACATATGTCTTGTATAGAATCAATGACAACTACACTTTCTGTTGTCTCACTGTGTTTTCCTTTGTTCCGGCTAAAGAGTCGATTTTGAAAATAGCCGATTCCAAACTCTTGGTCTTAATCCTATTTAGGTCTAAAAACACGGCCTTTATTAAAAGAGCCCTTCGACCTTCTATCCTTAGTCATCCGACGCTATATTCTCTTCGGTATTAGTGAGGTGACGCTTCGCCTCCTATTAATTGCGGTTGCCTTTTGCACGACCCGAGGCGTCCACCCCTTCGTTCCGTGGCTTCAAATACCGGTCGAGGGCTCCGGCCTTGAACACGTCCGCACTTGCAACCGTTCTTGTTTCTTTGCTTTTCTCCGCCCTCATAGAACTCTGTAGTGGCCTTTCTCTCTTCCTGTAGACTCGATCAACATCATGGCCGGCAAGGAGAACCACGGCAAATGCGTGGCGGAGGAAGTCCTGGAGGAGAACATGACGATGAGCCAGCACTTCCGACGCATGAGGTAAGATTAACATCCTCTGTTCATGATGATGATCTATTCTGACTCACCTATATGTTCGTCTTAAATGACATTCTTCATCTCCTCCCCAGGGCTAGCAAGCCCTCTGACGCTGCATCTTTCGCGCCGGCCTCGTCGTCGGATTCTTCTAACTCGTACAACGGCGATGATGCTTAGCGCTTCTTTCGAGAATGGAGGGCGGCCGAGGACCGCTATTTCGAGGCGATTCAGAAAAATGACCATCTTGAGATCCATCTAGAGGTCTTCCAAGCGGCCCTCAATGCGGCTGAGGAGGAAGCCAGTGTTGTTCGAGCGTGGCTGGCTGAGTCTGACGCCATGGTGGCAGGTAAGATGAGTTCCATGAATTCTTCTATTCTGGTTTTCACTATCTTTGTCTTAATAGTTTTCTATGATCGCCAGCCTAGACGGTGCAGTTGGAGTCTCTCCAACTGGCAGTGAACACGGCCGTGGACGCCATCAATGCTCGGGGTTCCCTCAATGACGCTCATCTCCAAGACATCCCGGCCCACATTCAGGAGATCGCCCTCCACGGCGTTTGTCATGGCGCGTCGGTGGCGCTAACAGCGGCGCAAGTCTAGACCGGGTATGACCTCCACACCATGGAGACCGGCTTCTCAATGGGCGACGGCCCTGAGGAACATGAGGACCTGCTCGAAGAATTCATCGCTACCACGAAGGCCGTCATGGACATTACATCCGCTCAGGATGTAATGAACAAGGTCTTCGATTAGTTTGTAGTTAGGGTAAACCGGTGAACAAAGACTCCTATTCTTTCATGAATGTGTCTCAGTGCAATGCCCTTGTGTATGACTGTTTTTGTTTTTATTTCTTGCTCTGGAGGCGATACGTATAGTATCGGCTTTTATGTCTTTGAAGATTTTCATCTTAGATTTTCATTTTTTGAACTAGAGGTGATATCCTTCTGGTACCGGCTATTAGAGCCGATGACTAAATGAATCGGCTATCAAGTGTTGATCAAATGCTAGGATAACATCCCTTTAAATATTTCGCCGCAGAACTTTTCATACCAAAGGTTAAACAATTGATCAACCCATATCAAGCATCCCATTAAGCGAAACAGAACCTCCTTTAATAGATCTATCACTCATGATTCGACTTAGCGTTCACATACGTCGCCCTAAGCCCATTTCCAGGACCAGTGCTTATTCTTCCTTAATCCAATGGCCGATGTGAATCCGTGACTATTCACTAAAACAAACTCTCAGAGCCGATCGCTTGCAACGGCTATTGGCTTTCATTTCTGATTTTAATGAAGCCTCCTTCCCACAACTTGCCAGAAAAGCACTCGAAGTCTCCTAGATCCTAGAAGGCTGGATCGGCTGTTGCGATGCTCATAGACTCATCAACGTGAACCAGTTCGACATCATCTCCATGCCATTGAATCAAACATTGATGTATGGTTGATGGTACACAACAGTTCGCATGAATCCAATCACGACCAAGGAGTAAACTGTACGACCCTTTTTCCATCAATGACGAAGAATGTGGTGAGCAGAGTCTTACTTCTGATTATTAATTCGACATTTATTACCCCCTGGGTCTTAGACGCATTACACCTAAACCTTTTACATACAAAGCCTTTAGGTGTCGATGCTTGACTGGTTTATCAAATATTGCTTGCTGTATAACCGTTAACTTGGCAACTATCTCCTCATACTCCGATTCATCGAAATCCAAATAAACTTCTTGATCTACCGGAGCTCTGAATTCTGATGGCAACAGAAAAGCCATTTGGATATCAAATTCTTGTCCCAGTAGTTTCTCTTTTCACATTGGCAGCATTCCTTGAATGGCAAAAGCGGCTAGTTGATCATCAGCCAAATTTAAGGAGAAGCATAAGTTCCTAGTTTCTCGGAACCTCTGAAGAAACTCAGTGCCCGATTCATTAGTCTTCTGCCTTATAGTTGTCAAATTGGTAATCTTCTTTTCTCCAGTCCCAGTATAAAAATATGTATGAAACTTCTTCTCGAGATCAGCCCAATTGGCAATGGAATTGACTGGCAGCGATGAAAACCAAGTGAAGGCTGGCCCTGACAGGGACAAGGAGAAGAAACGAACTCAATGGGCATCCTCAACTGATGCCTCACCCAACTTCATAAGATACCGACTGACATGTTCTATCATGCTTGTACTGTCTTGGCCAGTGAACCTAGCGAACTCTAGGAGCCTATAATTTGTGGGAAGAGCGACCAAATCATACCATTCTAGATATGGGCGTTTGTATGAAAAGGTCAGCCCTTTTGGCTTCAGACCGAACTGATTCTTCATCATCTCGGTCACCTTTAGCAACAACTCATCAGCATGTGAATTTGGATTTCTCTGCACCTACTGACCCATCTGTGGATTGAAATCTCGCGTGCCTTGATACCCTAGATTTGGAATCAAGTGAAGGGTGTTATAATCTATGCCATAATGATACCCTTGTAGAATCTCTATCTATTGAGTCCTTTCCTGGCTTGCTGTTTGAAGTCTCTGATTGTAGACACGAGGATCTATATCCCTACGGATCCTTTGAATTGACGGTGCTATTTTTGAGCCAACGACGGTATGTGGCCTGATGTGCCAAAATTGATCACCTGGTTCTGACCTTGTCCCGCCGGCTGTTGCACATGCTGTACTGATGGTCTAGGATTATACTGTATCTAATTCGTAGTAGTACCGTGAGCTTGTTCAGATGAACCCTGAACTGCCTAGACATCATCATTACCAGCTGGTGCTGCTTCTTCATGGCTGGTACCAACTTCATTAGTCCCTTGGGTCGATGGATCTGGAATATTGTAATAAGCTGGCCCAACTTGACCAACTAGAAACCCATGAATCGCTTCTTTCATGGCATTGTGGAATGTGTCCAAGAAAGCTCCATTATGGCTTGACATGGCATCACGAACAGATTTGTCTACAATTTCTATAAAGAAACGCATGTCTTCAGCTTCAATTGTATCTATCTGCCCGTGTAATAGAACTCTTGGTAGTGGAAATTTTTGAACAATTGTGTTGTCACGTGTTTTGGTGTAGGACAACAAACACTTATTCTGAAATTATTCTATAGCTTTGCTGATGACACATTTATCTCCATCAGGTAGATCTTCATAATGTACCATCAGGATGTCGTTGTTGTTGTGAACTGCCATGACTATTGTGGGTCCCACCGAGCGTGCCAGAAACGTGTGTCGACATGGAAATTTCGTCCCGTGCCGAGGGCACACGAGCAAGCCGGAAGGGTCCACTCGATGGAGCTAGAGATCCGCCTAGCTTCAACGCAGGGATGGTCGATCCTGAGCACTCCTCCCGAGATGTGCCACTCCATTTGACTCTACAATTGATAAGGAGAGAAAGTTTATCAGTAATTTAGGGCGGAACGTGTTGGTGTTGCCAGATAGTCCCAAATGTGCGGCTCTGAGAGCCGATATGAAAGGAGATCGACTAAATAGTCAATTCCAGCATACTCATAAGAATAAATCAGTTAAAGCTCATGGGATTATGTAAGAATAATCGGTTATTATTCAGAATGAATATCATTATTTGGACAAATATCGGTCAATGGCAAAAAGATGTCAACAATGATTAAACTATGCTAAGCCAATGACTGCAAGTAACCGAACCCCTTTTATAGAAGAAACAGCTCATCGTCATTCAACCATCTAATAAAGATAAATATAATGAACATATTAGATCTCGTCTATCGCCATGACCAGTGGAGAATGAGGCAGAATCATGCAGGCTGTAGAAACAACAATAGATTTGACGACCCTAACTTATTATGAATATCAGTGGGGCATGAGGCAGAATCATGCAGGTCGTAATACAATAATAAGATCATGGGGCTAACATCTCTTTCAACATATCTCTACTTCAATGATCTCGTGACGTGAACTGTTCGTGAAAGCGCTCGATATCAGCTAAAACAGTCGATTAAGGCATAACGCATAGTTAAAGTCATGCCCTCTCAGGAACAGATCTACCAAATAACGATCCCCACACCACGGTGCTAACAGTGGGGTGTGAGGCAGAATCACACAGGCCGTGATAACGGGCCATGGAACGGTTTTTGCTAGCCAATAGATCTACTCAAAATCAGATATGCCTTAACCGCACGCTATGCACGATCAAGATTGACGTAGAACAGTCGATAAAACATAACTCATCGTTTAAAGTATAGATTAGATCAGATTAGATTAACAAACGATGGGTTAAACAAGATATAAGGCCGATCTAGATCAATCCTAATCGGACGAAGTGATATTGTCGTAATTAAATAAATAATGGAGGCAATAAGCAATATTGGTAACTTAATGAATCTATCCGAAGGAACGCCACCCTTAGATAGAGCCAATAACTTGACCTTAATCTAGTTCGAGCAGTGGAGGTCGACCATATCTATGCAGCCATACTTAAACTAGACAAGAGTCGATAACTAGCTTATACTAGAGTCACGGTGGAGGTCAACCAGATTGATGCAGCCATACGAACAGAAGTATAAGCCATGATGTTCTTATAGACAAGCAGTGGAGGTTGACCGGATCGATGTAGCCATACTTGCTGAAGAACTCATCGAGATCTACTCTACTCCTTATTCTAAGGGGTGGCCGGAGCCGAAAAAAGTAACTTGTATTTGATTGATTGTATGTTTTTTACAATAGCCGGGCTTTGATATTTATACTCGGGACCTGCGCATGACTCCTATCTAAGCACGACTCATCACAATCTTTGACCCTAGAGAAAACATTCCTAATTTAAGATAACTTGACTCTAATCTTTCCCTTTTTGTAGAGTCCAACAAGTCTTGTCCCGGCGCTGATTGTAGCCTTTGTCGTTATCTGCTGGCGCTATCTGAAGAAAGTCGATTCTAGTTTTGCATTCGAATCAGCTGATACCGACCTGCACGTGATTGATTCCTTGATGACATGATCTTGGGAGCTTTTAAGTCCCTGCGACTCTTCTTCCAAATTTTGGTGTAAACACATGCCCCCCAATTTTGGGATAAAAGTAATTTTATTCCAAAATTATCACGTCTGTATCCCCGATTGGTCCGTAGTCACGGGTAGAGAATCTTGATCTGAGGTCTACTATTTGTCGCCGTCTATGTCAGCTCATGAGCCCATGCCTCAAAACTTTTACGAGAGCATCATTGCTTCACGGGCACTTGGATTTATCCTTCCAGGCCGGCTATAAAATGTCTATCTGACCCTGGCGAGAGCAATTCAACAATCCAGCTATGTTTCTCTTCCATATGCCCCCTCGAGTGCTTCTGACTCCGCCGGACCCTTCATGGTCTATCTTTTTGCTATGAAGATCTTGAGCGGTTAGAAGAATTCTTGTGCATAGGGCGATTGTGTCGCTCATCTTAGCACCTTATCGAGCAAGAGAATCAGCTACTGCGGTTAGAAGAATCCTTGTGATATCGCCTGGGTCTTCTCTCCATGCTCGCAGAGCTGTTCTAGTGTTTGCAAGGGTTAAAATGTGTGGACACCTTCCCCTTGTTTGCTCAATCAAATGCCCATCGGGAAAGCCATAAGCTTCTTTCCAGTGGTTTCCTAGTCACCGAGCAATCAGCTAGGCATCTGTTAGGCATGCGGCTTTTTCCCTTCTCTGTCATAATTTTATTAACGAGCCGATGTGACTCAGTTTATGATTACTTTTGGCCCTATGGGGATTCGGACTCCCTTCCATCCAAAGAAACCTTGGTGGGCTGATTGTTGGTCAATGTAAATCTTTTGTATCCATCCCATGATATTCTATAACTTGGGGAAGCAATAAGTCCGAATTTGTTATCTCTTCATTATCTGTCCCCTGAATTTTCAGAGCGTCGATCCATTTCCGTATCTGATTTCAATTTCACACACCCGGCGAAATCTATCTCTTTGCCTTCCCGGGCTATATATACGGGCCATGACTGGGGATCGAGAAACAACTTGCTTCGTCTCAAACCTTCCACGTCCTTAGTATAGTTCCTGCTTTTCTATAGGTTTGAGATCATGAAGAACAGCAAGAGGTTTGCTGAGGAGGCCCTCAACGGACCTGCATCATCGCGTCAGTGCCTTCATCGTCAGGAGGGTACAACTCGTGATGCCCCCACTGCCTTGGGGGATAGTGCCAACTCCGTTTGGCCTTTACGGTCCTCTTCATTAACAGCTCATCACCAACTCCCCTATTATCAAAGGAGGATTGACAACGATGATCTGCTTGCCTCCATTGATCGGCATGGCCAGGGTCTTGCTGAATGTCTCTCCCTCGCAGAATCGGCTCTGGCCATGGTTCGATGTCGATCACCTCCCGAGGTCGATTCGGTGGAGGATAGGTTGGCCAAGGCCGAGGCCAGAATCACGGGTGAGATATCTGTCATAACCTTTGATTCCTTTCAATTTCATCCTCAAGATTCTGATCATCTCCCCTTTGAATCTTTTTAGATTTGTCTGCCCAACTGGAGAGCCTTCGATTGGCTGCGGAGCACGCAGCGGGATTCAGCAATGCCAGGGGCATCGTCCTGGTGGTTCGCCTACATGACATCCCGAACCGTGTTAGGGAGGTCGCTTTGCATGGCGTTCGCCATGGTGCCGCCATGGCGTTGGCTTCTGCGCAAGCCCATTCTGGACACGAACTTTGGTTCCTTCCCCATGGTTTTCTAGCCGCGGTGCACCCTAGGGATTATGAGCACCTGGTTGAGGAATTCTTCAACGCTGCTAACTCCGTAGTCTTTATCTCCTAGGCCGATGATATAGTAGCTAAAGTGTTTTCCGATCCGTAGTTTGTAATAGGTGATATTAGCAAACAATTTCTCTGTCTTGAGTGATTTGTTCTTTTGTTCCATACTTCATACTATATGCATCACTTTATCCGTGTTTGCTTTGCTCCTATAGGCGATACACACCGTACCGGTGTTTACTCCTTCGGGTTTATTTTTGCACTAGAGGCGATACCCTTCTGGTATCGGCTATCAGAGCCGACGACCGAGCAAATTGGTCGTCAAGTATGCACCCAAATGCTAGGGTAATATTTCTTTAAATATTTCTCATTTGATTGCTCTACCGAATTCTTCTCCCCTCAGTGTTTCCCAGAATTGTCTCGACTGGAAGCTAGGCGTGTAGGACTTGAGAAGGAGCTGGGAGACTTGAAAGCTATCATTGATCGTCATAAGTTCATCCTGGCTCAAATACTCAATGCCATTCAACAAAAGAAATGGGAATTGCTGGCCAAAGCTAGAGGAGGTAGAGCCATCCGAAGTAGCCTCGAGAGCATTCCTGGATCAGCCGAAGAAGACAAACAACAGATCACAGAAGCTAATGTTATTCGGCTAGAAGTGTTGAAAGCGATCCAGGATATCCTTAGACTTGTAATCCATATATCAACATATGTCTTCTATAGAATCAATGACAACTACACTTTCCGTTGTCTCACTGTGTTTTCCTTTGTTCCGGCTAAAGAGCCAATTTTGAAAATAGCCGATTCCAGACTCTTGGTCTTAATCCTATTTAGGTCTGAAAACATGGCCTTTATTAAGAGAGCCCTTCGATCTTCTATCCTTAGTCATCCGGTGCCGTATTCTCTTTAGTATTAGTGAGGTGACGCTTCGCCTCCTATCAATTGCGGTTGCCTTTTACACGACCCAAGGCGTCCACCCCTTCGTTCCATGGCTTCAAATACCGGATGAGGGCTCCGACCTTGAACATGTCCGCACTTGCAACCGTTCCTATTTCTTTGCTTTTCTCCGCCCTCATAGAACTCTATAGTGGCCTTTCTCTCTTCCTGTAGACTCGATCAACTTCATGGCCGGAGAGGAGAACCGCGGCAAACGCGCGGCGAAGGAAGTCCCGGAGGAGAACATGCCGATGAGCCAGCGCCTCCGACGCATGAGGTAAGATTAACATCCTCTATTCATGATGATGATCTGTTCTGACTCGCCTATACATTCATCTTAAATGATAGTTTTCGTCATCTTCCCAGGGCCAGCAAGCCCTCTGACGCTGCATCTTTCGTGCCAGCCTCGTCATCGGATTCTTCTAACTCGTATAACGGCGATGATGCTCAGCGCTTCTTCCGAGAATGGAGGGCAGCCGAGGACCGCTATTCTGACGTGATTAGAAAAAATGGCTAGCTTGAGATCCATCTAGAGGTCTTCCAAGCAGCCCTTAATGCGGCTGAGGAGGAAGCCAGTGCCGTTCGAGCGCGACTGGCTGAGTCTGATGCCGTGGTAGAAGGTAAGATGAGTTCCATGAATGCTTCTATTCTGGTTTCCACTATCTTTGTCTTAATAGTTTTCTGTGATCGCCAGCCCAAACGGTGCAGTTGGAGTCTCTCCAACTGGCGGTGAACGCGGTCGCAGATGCTGTCAATGCTCGGGGTTCCCTCATTGACGCTTGTCTCCAAGACATCCTGGCCTGCGTTCAGGAGATTGCCCTCCACGGCATTTGTCGTGGCGCGTCGGTGGCGCTAACCACGGCGCAAGTCCAGACCAGGTATGACCTCCACGCCATGGAGACTGGCTTCCCGATGGGCGACGGCCCTAAGGAACATGAGGACCTACTCGAAGAATTCATCGTTGCCGCGGAGGCCGTCGTGGACATTACATCCGCTCAGGATGTAGTGAACAAGGTCTTCGATTAGTTTGTACTTAGGGTAAACTGGTGAACAAAGACTTTTATTCTTTCATGAATGTGTCTCAGTGCAATGCCCTTGTGTATGACTGTTTTTGTTTTTATTTCTTGCTCTGGAGGCGATACGTATAGTATCGGCTTTTATGTCTTTGAAGATTTTCATCTCTCAGATTTTCATTTTTTTGAACTAGAGGCGATATCCTTCTGGTACCGGCTATTAGAGCCGATGACTAAATGAACCGGCTATCAAGTGTTGATCAAATGATAGGATAACATCCCTTTAAATATTTTGTCGTAGAACTTTTCATACCAAAGGTTAAACGATTGATCAACCCAGGTCAAGCATCCCATTAAGCGAAACAAAACCTCCTTTAATAGATCTATCACTCATGATTCAACTTAGCGTTCATATACGTCGGCCTAAGCCCATTTCCAGGACCAGTGCTTATTCTTCCTTAATCCAATGGCCGACGTGAATCCGTGACTATTCACTAAAACAAACTCTCAGAGCCGATCGCTTGCATCGGTTGTTGGCTTTTATTGCTGATTTTAATGAAGCCTCCTTCCCACAACTTGCCAGAAAATCACTCGAAGTCTCCTAGTTCCCAGAAGACTGGATCGGCTATTGTGATGTTCACAGACTCATCAGCGTGAACCAGTTCGACATCATCTCTATGCCATTGAATCAAACACTGATGTATGGTCGATGGTACACAATAGTTCGCATGAATCCAATCATGACCAAGGAGTAAATTGTACGACCCTTTTCCACCAATGACGAAGAATGTGGTGAGCAGAGTCTTACTTCCGATTGTCAATTCGACATTTATTGCCCCCTGGGTCTTAGACGCATTACCCCCAAAGTCTTTAAGCATCATGTCGGTCTTAATCAGATCTCCTGGTCCCTTGCCAAGCTTATGAACTGATTCTTCATCATCTCGGTCACCTGATAGGGACAAGGAGAAGAAACAAACTCGATGGGCATCCTCAACTGATGCCTCGTCCAACTGCGTAAGATATCGACTGACATGTTCTATCATGCTTGTACTGTCTTAGCCAGTGAACCTAGCGAACTCTGGGAGCCTATAATTTGTGGGAAGAGCGACCAAATCATACCATTTTGGATATGGGCATTTGTACGAAAAGGTCAGCCCTTTTGGCTTCAGACCAAACTGATTCTTCATCATCTCGGTCACCTTTAGCAACAACTCATCAGCATATGAATTTGGATTTCTCTGCACCTGCTGACCCATCTGTGGATTGAAATCCCACGTGCCTTGATACCCTAGATTTGGAATCATGTGAAGGGTGTTATAATCTGTGTCATAATGATAACCTTGTGGAATCTCTATCTGTTGGGTCCTTTGCTGACTTGCTGCTTGAAGTCTCTGATTGTAGACATAAGGATCTATATCCTTACAGATGCTTTGAATTGACAGTGCTATTTTTTGAGCCGACGATGGTATGTGGCCTGATGTGCCAAAATTGATCACCTGGTTCTGACCTTACCCCACCGGCTGTTGCACATGTTTTACTGACAGTCTAGGATTATATTGTATCTGATTCATAGTAGTACCTTGAGCTTGTTCAGATGAACCCTGAACTGTCTGGACATCACCATTACCAGCTGGTGCTGCTTCTTGATGGCTGGTACCAACTTCATTAGTCCCTTGGGTCGATGGATCTGGAATATTGTAATAAGCTGGCCCAACTTGACCAACTAGAAACCCATTAATCGCTTCTTTCATGGCGTTGTGGAATGTGTCCAAGAAAGCTTTATTATGGCTTGACATGGCATCACGAACAGATTTGTCTACAATTTCCGTAAAGAAACACCTGTCTTCAGCTTCAACTATATCTGTCTGCCCGTGTAATAGAACTCTTGGTAGTGGAAATTTCTAAACAATTATGTTGTCACGTATTTTGGTGTAGGACAACAAACACTTATTCTAAAATTCTTCTATATCTTTGCTGATGACACCTTTATCTCCATTAGGTAGATCTTCATAATGTATCATAAGGATGTCATTGTTGTTGTGAACTGCCATGACGATTGTGGGGTCCCACCGAGCGTGCCAGAAACGTGTGTCAACACGGAAATTTTGTCCCGTGCCGAGGGCACACGAGCAAGCTGGAAGGGTCTGCTCGATGGAGCTGGAGATCCACCTAGCTTCGGCGTAGGGATGGTCGATCCTACGCACTCCTCTCGAGACGTGCCAGTCAATTTGACCCTACAATTGACGATGAGAGAAAGTTTATCAGTAATTTAGGGTGGAACATGCCGGTGTTGCTAGACAGTCCCGAATATGCGACTCTAAGAGTCGATATGAAAGGAGATCGACTAAATAGTCGATTCCAGCATACTCATAAGAATAAATCAGTTAAAGTCCATAGGATTGTGTAAGAAGAATCGGTTATCGTTCAGAATGAATATCATTATTTGTAAAAATATAGGTCAATGGCAAAAAGATGTCAACAATGATTAAACTATGCTAAGCCAATAACTGCGAGTAACCGAACCTCTTTTATAGAAGAAACAGCTCATCGTCATTCAACCATCTAATAAAGATAAATCTAATGAACATATTAGATCTCGTCTATCGCCATGACCAGTGGGGCATGAGGCAGAATCATGCGGGCCGTAGAAACAATAATAGATTTGACGACCCTAACTTATTACGAATATCAGTGGGGCATGAGGCAGAATCATGCAGGCCGTAATACAATAATAAAGATCATGGGGCTAACATATCTTTCAACCTATCTCTACTTCAACGATCTCATGACGTGAACTGTTCGTGAAAGCGCTCAATATCAGCTAAAACAGCCGATTTAGGCATAACGCACAGTTAAGGTCATGCCCTCTCAGGAACAGATCTACCAAATAATGATCCCCACACCACGGTGCTAACAATGGGGTGTGAGGCAGAATCACACAGGCCGTGATAACGGGCCATGGAACGGTTTTTGCTAGCCAATAGATCTACTCAAAATCAGATATGCCTTAACCGCACGCTATGCACGATCAAGATTGACGTGGAACAGCCGATAAAACATAACTCATTGTTTAAAGTGCATATTAGATCAATTTAGATTAACAAACGATGGGTTAAACAAGATATAAGTCCGATCTAGATTAATCCCAATCGGACGAAGTGATATAAGGCCAGGCTTTGATATTTATACTTGGGACCTACGCATGACTCCTATCTAAGCACGACTCATCACAATCTTTGACCCTAGAGAAAACATTCTTAATTTAAGATAACTTGGACTCTAATCTTTCCCTTTTTGTAGAGTCCAACATGTCTTGTCCCGGCGCCGATCGTAGCCTTTGTCGTTATCTGCTGGCGCTATCTGAAGAAAGCCGATTCTAGTTTTGCATTCGAATCAGCTGATACCGACCTGCACACGATTGATTCCTTGATGACATGATTTTAGGAGCTTTTAAGTCCCTGCGACTCTTCTTCCAAATTTTGGTGTAAACACATAGTCATGATGTCATGGTGATATCATCAAGCTAGCAGCAGAGGCAGAACAGAGCATGCGGCGGCCACGTCACAGCTGCGCTCGGCCAGCTCTCATCCCGGAGAGGCGGCGCAGGAGTTGCGCACGCACCTGGCCGGACCCGGGAGCCGGAGGGTGACCGAGCTGCTGAACCCGAAGCACATGTTGGCGACGTTAGGCCGGATTTGGGGTAGAGCCCAATCCGTCTCCATTGTAGCGAGGTTAGCGGCTCATCGCCGCTGATAGGCTGCTGCACGGTGGAGCGATGGCACCGACGTGCATTACAGCGCGCGGGGCTGCGGCGCGGCGGAGCATGAGCCACTCAGGTCCGCGGGCCTGCGAACTTGGCGTAGGGATGCGGGGGCCATGCAGACGGGCGGCCGCGCCGGGATCCACGGACAGGCTGTGCGACCCTCCCTCGTGTGCCAGCAAACCACCCGGCGCCACCGCTGCCCTCCTAGGACCTCCAGCGGCCTGTGGTAGAGGCGCAAAGCAGAACGACCCGGGCGCCGTTGAACCTCGAGTAGGGGAAGGGAAGACCACGACGCGACTCCCGCGAGACGAGGCTGGAGTCTGGAGGAAGATGGAGAACGGGTGGTGTTGGACGCCGTGATGGCGATTAATGTCTCGACCCTGAGAAGGCAATGGACTGAGTAGGGACGCCGCTCGGGAGTTGTGCTAGTTCCAAGCTCGACGTCTAGAGACCCACGATGGGCACGAGTGGCAACTGCAAGTAGATGGAGCGGCGGCGCAGGGGGCGGCGGTGGCCGAGGGGCAGTTGGCGTATGAGCCAGCGGGGCAGCAGTCCGAGGTGGGAGGGCCGAGGAGGGCGACCGAGCGAGTCGAGTGGGTTCGGGAGCATTCGTGATGGCCCGATTGTGGCTTAACGGGTAGGAGACTCGTGAAGATGCTGATCGGACGGTCGGCATTGCTGGTTCGCCAGATCGGACGGCCAGTGGGCTAACGGGCGACGTGGCCCTATCCGTTAACCCGCTTTTGGTGCAGAAATCGTAGATAGAGATCGTTCGCCATCTCAAAGATAAGAAAGACTCTGCTATTAGATTGGCCCAAGACTCTGCTATTAGATTGGCCCACTAGAAACGAGCCCAGAATGTCCAGCCCACTAGAAACATATGATCACTCATTTTCGTTTATTAAAGCTCAGCCCAATATTTCAGGGCCAGTCAGGCCTGCAAAGTGACCCATAAGTGGGCCAATAGTCCACTAACCAACCAATATTATGAACAGGAGGGCTCCGCACCATTCCATCAACCATCCGCCCTCAGATCAAACAATCCCCAAACGCCTCAGCAGCCTCCCTAGGGTTTTGCTCGCCGCGTCGGATCCAGCAGTTCGGGGGAGGATTCGCCATGGCGTCGCGTCCGTCGCTGAAGTCGAACCCCAAGGGCAAGGGCGGGAAGAAGGGCGCCGCCGCCGACGAGGACGCCACCGCGGCGGCGACCACGGTGCGGCTCGTGAAGGAGTGGACAACGTGGACGATGAAGAAGGCCAAGGTGGTGGCGCACTACGGCTTCATTCCGCTCGTCATCGTCATCGGCATGAACTCCGAGCCCAAGCCCTCCGTCTTCCAGCTCCTCTCCCCCGTCTGATGGGATGGGATCTCCCCGACAAGTCCGGCCCGGATGCGGTCGGTCCGTCCGTCTGCTTTTATAGTAGTTTGTAGCTGGTACTTGTTGCTTTGATATGTCCGAGATCGAGTTGAAGAAGGCGGCTCGTGCTTTCTGGGCGAATTTGAAGGCTTTTTCTATGATGATGATGGTTTAATAATTTCGTATTGGCGGATGTGTCTTTTATAGATCGGATCAAAATCTCTTGGTTATGTGATCTGCTATGAATATGAGGGTATGAACTATATCGGTTTTCATCTGTGTGTATCCTTTTTTTTTTTTTTTGTGCCTCTTGCTTGTGCTGATGTTTTGGATGGTTGTGGTCTTGTGGAATCTGACATCTGACTAGTCTACATATGTGATT
Source organism: Miscanthus lutarioriparius (assembly GCA_904845875.1). Taxonomy (NCBI): domain Eukaryota; kingdom Viridiplantae; phylum Streptophyta; class Magnoliopsida; order Poales; family Poaceae; genus Miscanthus; species Miscanthus lutarioriparius. Next base: position 45,189,440 of record CAJGYO010000005.1, read on the forward strand.
CATAACTCGTTCATGTTCGCTGTGATTGTGAATTTTGGTTGCCTCACTTTCATATCAGAAAGAAAGCGTTCATAGCAGAAACTCTCATGTTCGCTGTGATTGTGAATTTTGGTTGCCTCACTTTCATATCAGAAAGAAAGCGTTCATAGCAGAAAGCGTAGGAGTATTCATTCATCATTTGAGTGTTCGTTCATAGCAGAAAGCGTAGGAGTATTCATTGATCATAATGAGTGTTCATTGATCACAATTGGCATTGCCAATTGCCAACAAGAGGTGATGGATGTTGCTCCCAGACACATGTTTTGATTTGTTTATTTGGGCAAATTCAAATCTCAAAACAAGTGTAACAAAATTTGCGACATATTTGCTACACGTAAGTTATGAGATGCACATGCAGACCGGTTCGGTTCGAAACTAGAACTTACAGTTCTTTGCTGTTACAGTTTATAGAAGAGTAGCAGCAAAAATTACGCCATTCTACTAGCAACTTTGATAGCAATGCACGGAAAATCCGCAATGCACTAACAGCCACAACATCAAATTATTGTTACTCTCAATGAGATGTCATGATAGTGCATTTGCTATTTTCTATAGAAACTGTCAAAATTAAGAGAACTTAACTGAGGCAACGATGACTGAACATGCGAGTATTTGTTAATGAGAATCAAAATGGAAGAAACATCTTTATTGATCATCTGTGCAAGAAATAAAGGTAAATAGCATACATGAAAGGGGGTGTTTGTGTGTTGTTTCTACATCCTTCAAGAAAAAGAAGGCCCTCCAGAAGAGACCAAGGCATCAAAACTAGTACAAATCCTAAATAACCCAGCTATTTATCTGGGTGACATGTAGTCATGTACAAATGCACAGTTCACCCAAATAATACAAATAAGATTTTCCTTCGCAAAACTCCAGTGCTCTCATGCTGAATCTATTAATAATAATATATTGCTATGCCCTCGAATTGCACCTTCTACTCTGATTCTCCAATAGATTGATCAAGCACTGGACAAACTTAGGCAGCAGAGTGGTGGCAAACTGTGAAAGCCAGAAAAAACTGTGGACCACTGAATCGCTCAGACAAAATACTCAGGATCAAGAAAGCCCAAATTTGGACAAGGCTGACTGAAACAAAGTCGAGAATGCCTCAGCAGCAGTCCCATCATCAGCCTTAATTTTGAGCTGCACCTTTGCTGATGCTGTGTTGACAATACATTCAACAAGGAAGAAAGCAGTAGCCCCATCTTTCTGAGCATAGAAAAAGAACTTGTAGTTCGGAGGCTGACCACCTGAAGCAATGCATTGGATGTAATTGCTTTGCATATGACGGATGAGTGATTGAGGATTCATCAATGATGCTGCTCCTTGTGGACTCAAAGAACATTCCTGTCAACGAAACACAGTACAGATCAGAATGGAAAAAACATAGCTCAGAACATAGGGCAGTTGATATCAGACATATTGGGAGATAAATTTCAAGGTAAGATACGCCCTAGACAACCATGGCACTCAGGGTTTAAATTCATTAGACCACTTCGCTAAATCATGACCCTGAATCAGGCGAAATCACTGTTCAGAGACCATGAATTGGAACAGATTTCTAGTTTCATACTCTCCGTCAGAAACAAATATATTAGACAACCGTAACAAAACAAAACAAACAAACAAACAAAAAAATCTCATTTAGTGGGCTACTTTGCAAAAACGGTAAGAAAATCGACCAAGATGTGAAAAGGCTATGTGGCGTATGTTGCTCTGCTTGTAATCAGAAAATGCATTGACAAAAACCTAATAGTAGGCATACCTGAGACAGCGCCAATGCTAGCTGGCCCCATTTCCTCTGGAACGTACCAGGATCTAGCACAGGCTTCGAGTTAAGGGTCAGTGCTGGTGGTGGTGGAGCAGGAGCTTCAGTAACGCCAAGGCCAAGAAGGTCATCGAGACTGAAGTTTGATTGTGAGGAATATGTCGGCCCACCAGTATTTATTAGTGAAGTTTCAGCTGGTGTTTGAGAGCTTATCAAAGAAGGGCTAATCAAATCGGAAGGAGCATTGTATGTAGAGGTGGAAGAACCATTGCTGGCTCTTGTACCATTGTCCTCTTTATCTGAAGTACTTAGCAAAAGATCATTATCATTTTCTTGATATCTTTGGGCAGAAATTACATTTTCTGGATCATCTGCCCCAACAGTCAAGCTTGTAAGATCCTCTGAGTACTCAAATGGTCCACGATGCTCCTTATCTGTAAACATGTATGATGGCTGCCAAATACATAGATGTTAGTACCTTTTATGCAAACTTTGAATAGCTGCCTTGCTATGAACACATGCTACTGTCAGCTCCACATTTGTAAATTGCATTAAGTGCACATCAAAGAAATGTGGAAAAAAATTACTCCAGCCATAAAAGGAATGTGTTTTACTGTTTTTGCATGACAGAATATCGCCACACGATACCAATACATAGCAAAGGCATGAACTCTATTTGAGTCGCTTAATTCAATTTACCTCAAGCAAGGGTCTGCAGAAGTGCTTATCATGGGCCTACAACTGCCTTTACAGTTGAAGACAGCACTTAATCTCTTGTATGATGTATTAGCTAAAATACAATGTTACCAACCTTCCATACAGTTCTTTCATTCAAAATCATCATCTTTTTTTAGGAAAACCAAAGACAATATATCATGGAACTTACTAAAGAATTCATAATCTGCCAGGAGGCAAGTTGAGAGTGCTCGAAATCAACCACCCATTTAACAAAATCATTGAGAACAATACAGATCTATAGTTAACCAAAATCCACAAGCCAATTAGTATTCAGCAAAGCCCTACATTTAAATCTCTCCCCCTACCAGTTATTGGAGTTAGTCAAAAGTAAATAAATAATCTATTATAGAACTGAACTATTTGTTGCTATGTCAAAACATTAATTAAAGTACAGTCATCACTGAAAGGGAAGGCAACTTGAAAGCAAAGGGTACTAAAGTAAAAGTTGCACCGTGATGGCCAATGAATTTAAAAGTGGAAATCACAAGGCCCATTAGCATAATTTATGGGTGCGTTTGGTTGCTTGCATCCCTCCTAGACTGCATTAGGCCCAATGCAGGATACCCTAAACCAGCATAAACTAACGCAGAGTGCTGGTGTTCAGTTGATTCCATAGAACATTTTGCACTGTGCAAGATCGTGTTTGATTGCCTGCATTTTATTGCATATAGGGGCTGTTTGCTTCGTGGCCTCCCAGGCGAGCAGCTGGCCCCAGGCGCCCGAAATTGGACGCCTGGGAGCTGCGCTCGTGCCAGGCAGCTTTGCCTGGGTGCAAAGCAAACAGGCCCATAGTCTCCTTATTTTCATGGTACGAGTAAAATCTGTTACCTCCGTCCCACCTCCAGTCCCTCAAGACCAAACAAGAAGACCATTGCCGCCTCCTCACACACGCAATGGCAATTTCCAAACCAAGGACCCCAAATAAACAGAAAGAAAAGACTCATGCTCAACGAGTTCTAGAGCACACCAGGCAAGAACCAGACCAAGGAGATAACAAATCAGGCCAAGAACACACTCAAGTATGTCAAGCTTGATGTCATTTCGTTGCCAAGCCTGCCACGCAGGCACAACAGCAGTAGAGCGTCAGGGACCCCAACCCTCATGTTCACTGGCATCAATGAGATCTATGAGCTGAGTAGCAAGCTCTGGTCAGCTGTGCAGGGCAAGGAACGGAGCAGGAAGGTGGCTGACGAGCTTGGCATGAACACGGAGGTGAAGGTGAAGGCCTGGATCTCTGATGCAGAGGCCGAGCTGACTGCCAACACCAAAGTCAAGTGGGTCAGGGGGGCTTCTGTACGGCACCGAGACAGAAGTGTGGCTAGTGCCGTGGTGGTGGCCAGCATCCCTCGAGATTCCAACGGGACCTCTGGCGCTCAAGATCCCAGTGACGCCTCACCGCATCACCTTATCTAGGCCTTCTAGGGAGATGATATCTCCCACCTCACCGATGGTACAAGAAGCGCAAAACTGGCAGGGCAACAGTGGCGGTGTGCTTGGTAGCAGCACAACAGCCTGCATCTCGTGCAAACTGGGGCTCAGGAGGTAGGGAGGTGAGGGTCCAATTCCATGGGCCCCCTAGCTTATGCAAGCCTGCACTCCACAGCCTCGCCAAATTTTGCGTACTAGGCAATGCAGCCTCTAGGCCCCATTTTGTATTGTTTAATGCTGCATTAGTCCCAATGCAGCCATCGAAACACGAGAACTATGCATACACCCATATGCGGGCAACCAAACACACCCTATATGATAATCAGAATCATATAAAATAGCAAGTAAAGGTCTCCAATATGTAAAATTTTTAGCAATAGTTCAGATCAGATTAATTTACATACCTTCTGATATACAACTGATAGACTGTTGAACTCATCAAATATCCGATCTTTGATTTCACTGCTCTGTGTATCTGCAAATACAGAGACAGCTTGTTTGGGAGGGTTTACTACACGTTCTGCTACATTAGGATTGTATTGCAAAAGCCTATAGTAGAAAAGCGCTCTGTCATGAACATCCTGCAACAGATGTGAGGTTTAGCCAGATCAAAATCTTTTCACTAGTGGTGATGCATAATCCATCTTTAATAGCAGAAACTCAAACAAATCCTGACCTGGTGGGTGTCAGATAGACCAGCTGCTAATGTAGCTCCTAGTGCCTTTTGTGTCTCTGGAGGTCTTTTAAAGAAACATTTCATCACTGCTGTCAGGAGATGCAAGCGAACCTTCAAGATACAGTATCAATGGAAAAGTTAAGTGGAGCTCAAGAATGAGTAGCTAATGGATAGGGACACCCCATAAAAAATCTAAAGCAGATGCATGGAATTCTACACTAACATCAGGGTAATCCTACACGGCTCGAGATGAAAGTTCAGATAAGGGCAACAAAATCATCCTCAATTTCAGTGTGTAGCAGGAAGTAAATGGTTTTCATACATGATACCAAAACTTGCATTCCACCAATTAGAAAATTTCAGTTGTAATTAAACATTCTCCCTTATCTTAAATGTGTATGCTACTGTTACTGATTTTGGGACACAAAATTGTCAGTCATGTATGTACTCTCAGTTAAAAATAAGTGCAATCTTGGACATCAGCACAGTCCCCTAAAACAACTTTGACAACTAATCTAATGGTGTATTATATTCAGTATGGCAAAATTATAGAATACAACTACTTTTCAAGACAAATACTAGTATCACAACAACAAAGCCTTTGTGTGTTGAGTTTGTATATTTGGAAATGATACTAGTATAGTATTTTAAGACAAATACTAGTATCATTTCCAAATATACAAACTCAACACACAAAAAGTAATTCATAATCAAAGTCAAAATTTGAAATGGTTGACTGCCCACAGCCAAAAACCGTACTTATCTTTTACTAGAGTACTATGAACAACAAACTTCCAATGCATGCATAAGAAAAAAGTATAAGATCATTATTTTTCCTTGCTATATGGACAATAGTTTTAGCAACTTTGTTAACCTAGTACAAAATGTAAGAAAATTGGGTACTGGAGCAGATTATAGCACGTAAAATATGGGACAACATAGTCAACTACAAGGTTCCAAAAGGCGCTAGGCGCTAGGCCACTGATTAGCGCCTAGGACGTTTAAGTGGAGATAAAACGTGATTAAACATTTGTGCTTTTTTTTTTCTTTTTTGTTGCCAGGCTGTGCTTAAGTGCATTACTGCATCACGTCTAGCCTTGTTACAACAGGCCAAGCAAAGCCAGCAGTAGTATTTCTCTTGGCCCAGAAGACATTAAGAGGCCCAGGCCCATTAAAAACCCTACCCCCCAGCCTTATCCACTCCCATTCTATTCCCCTCCGTCTCCCTCCCAGGTAGCCGCACGCCCGCAGCCGCAGGTCTCCTCCCGCACAGCCCCAAGGTCTCAGCCCGCAAAGCCGCAAGGTCTAGGAGCACCAGGGAGATGCGTGTGGGATCACAAGGCCACACTGCACCGTTGGCTACTTGAGGAGGTGTTGGTGCTCGAGATTCTCATTGCTTCTGGCACCAACGCAAGATGCGGAGGTGGCGGCCGTGGCCACGGCGCAAGATCTCTGTTTCTTCATGCGCTGCTGCCCACCGTGTTCGCACATGCTCCTGCCACTCGCCTCTGCATGCGCTAGCTTGCCTTCCTCCTAATTTCCTCTGATTCCACGCCACTTGCCCACTGGCTGGCGTTTAATTTGACGCCTATGGCCTAGGCGAGGTGCTGGGGCTCCGTTCAGCGCTTAAGCGCGCCTAGGCGAGCGTTTAATTGCGTTTTTTCAAACATTGGTCAACTACTGGATAAGATAAACAACACAAAATAAGAACATGTTGGTACCTCAGGAGAGTGCTCTTCATCCCAGTTTTCAACAAGACTTTCAAGGATGTATGGAGCATCATGCATGTCTTGTGAATATTCTCCCAACATCCATATGAGAGCTGCTTTTCCTTTTGGCTCCTGAATGTTTTTGCTGCTGATATTTCCAACAACAGCTATACAATCATGGCTCCATTGAGGATATTTTCTGAGAAGATCTTTCACCAAGACCTGCATTTTAGTTTTTAATCAGAAACATCAAGATTGTAAATCGTAATCCTGCTAGACTAGATCATGAGTACAGGTCAGTAACTAGCATTACAAACACTTACTAGAGTTTCAGCAGTCACATAATCCTTATCCATTTCAAGAAACTGTAGAAGCCTGTCCACAATGGCATTAACATCATACTGCTGCAGTGCTATTTTTCCAACTGCCCGGATAGACTCTCTTGCAATTGGTACATCAACATTTCCAGCATATTCACACAGTTCAGTGACTGGTGGGAAGAAACATGCAAAGTATTTTTTTTAAATAATGGTAATTAATGAGTAAAAACATATCAAATTATAGTTGGAAATAGGATATCTGGCAAATACCAATCTCATATGTGTTGCTTTCATTTGCTATAGCAGTCAACATCTCAAGTTTCAACTTCTTCACATATGAAGGATCACTAAATTGGCAGTAGAAGCTTTTATAGTCTGAGGAAAATAACATTGGAGCACGCATCACCAGAAGATGTAGATGGCATAGCACAGAGTATGACTGTTCAGGACTGCCAGCACCCACCAGAGTAAGCAAGGGTGCTTTAATACGTTCGTAAACCTAAAACAGAGGAGCTAAAAGAGATTAGATGGATCTTCCACCAAAGGCCGATGAGATAAATCAAACACAAAAATAAGACAAAAATTAACCCATAAACATGAGAAATCCAAAGAAATAAAGTGTCCATGGAATTAAGAAAATATTCAGCTACATTAACTTCCAAATAACAGCATTATCTACAGCTAACAGACATTCGAAATGGCACATTCATCGTATTGATTGCATATCATAACATAAATGTAAGAGGGCTACGACTCATCTAGAGACCAATTTTGCAGTTGTTGTGATGTCCTCTGCTAGTCTGTTATGGGATCTTAATCCAAGTAAGATTTTGTTTTATGCCTCCTAAAAAGGTGCTCATATACTTAAATCTCATATCCAGAACAAGAAAGAATTAAATGCTTCTCAAAAGCAATAGCAATAATGCAACATGATCCAAACCACATCTCTGGGAGTAACATGTGCACCTGTTGATGAACATCAGTCATAGACATTGTCAAATGGAGAAAAACTTTAATTGTTGCCAAAACAACAGCTCCATTTGCATGCTGAAGTCTATCCTCCAACAGATTCATTATGTCAAATATTTCGTTATTATCAGATGGAAGGAACTTTGATGCCAACTCAAGAACAATGCACTGTGCCCATTCACTGAATTCTTTGATCCTGCACATAAAAATAGAGAACTCAAGAAAATTCACATTGGGGTTATTTAACAGAAAAGGCTCCAAAGCCAGGTTGAAACTCACTTATTTAACAGGTAAAATACCACTGGCTTGCTATACAATGTCTCAATCTCTCTTGCTGCTGCCTCTGAGTTAGCAGCTTCTAGGGTCCAGATCTCCTGCAATGAATGTAGGCAATTGGCAACTACCTGCAAGTCACCGATATAATCTGCTTATCTCAGAAAAGTACAGTATTCAACAAGATAGCATCCAATCATTCATCAGTTGAACCAAAGCACCAACTGCAATCGTTCAGAATAATAAAATACCTCACAGGCTCATAGCTGAAACACAGAACTTATAAAACAGCCTTTTAATGGAAGTCACGCGACAAACATAAGCTCATTTAAGCAACTGAGTTTTGATGTTCCAGAAATGAACAACAATGGATTGGGCCCATTATTAATCAGTTGAACCAAAGCACCAACTGCAATCGATCAGAATAATAAAATACTTCGCAGGTTCATAGCTGAAACACCTTTTAACAGAAGCCACACCACAAACATAACTACATAAGCTCATTTCAGCTACTGAGTTTTGATGTTCCAGAAATGAATAACAATGGATTTGTAAATTTGATTCTGATCAGGAAAACTCAAAAGTCTCCTGCATATAGCTTCTGCTATACACAAAAACAAGTAGAAGCAGTGAATTTCAAATTCACACTCATATTTAACAACTTGCAGGTATTGTACAAACATCACAAGGTTAAATTGTCATGCAATTAGAGTTTATGATGTTGCAGGTTAAATTGTCGTGCAAAACTAAAAGAACAGGTTATATACAAGAGAGGCTGAAATTTCAGTCTGAATGATGTCATCAGACAATCTAAGCAAAAGCCAAGAAGAAAATTGGTGTTCACTCAATACATTATAACCAATTAACCACAAAACTGTAGGTGGCTGAAACGTGCAAAACAGCCAATATAGCCAAAAAAAAAAGCAGATTACAGTAGTTTTGTTGTTAAGGGAATAATCATGAATATGTAGCCACAGTAGCCACTTTCATTCATCTATGTAATCAAGCAAGCTGTAAACCAGACAGCTACATGGTGACCCCAATTTTATCAGCTACCATTGGCATGCAGTGCCTAAACTCAATCAGAGTTGGGATTCGCTCTGTGTGCATCGAACACATATTTCCAGCTCCATGTTCAATCCACAGAATGCAAAAGGTTCATTTTTTTGTGACAATTCAACAGTTGTTCAATTAATTTGTGGTTGCGGTCACTGAAACAAATTAGCAATAATGTGATACGATTGCTGCATAGCTTCACCAAGCAGTTCGTGGCAGGGTACTTCACCTGTGCGTCTGGATCGGAGAGCATGAGCGCCTTGAGCGAAGCAGGAAGGTCAGCATCAATGCAGGCGGTGGCAGATATGTGATACAACTTGGCAGCGCCAACAGCAGCGATCATCCGGACGTAGGCGCTGGGGTCCTTAAGCCCGGTAGTGAGTGGCGTGACGAGATACTCGACAAGGTTGGAGACACGGAGGGAGCAGAGGCTGCGGAGCGCGAGGCCGCGGATGGTGGGGTCCTGATCACGGCAGTCCCGCTGGAGGAAGTTGATGGTGAGGAGGGCTAGGTCCGGGTGCGCGCGCGCGTGGGCGCCTACGTAGAGATAGCACATCTTCTTGGTTACGACGTCGGAGGTGGCGGAGCAGAGCACCATCTCCCCGAACGCGGCCGACACGTCGATGCCGGCCGTCATGCAGGAGATCACCCTTTTGAAGACATCACGGCGCTGGTCGTCCGCATCGGGAGCGCGGCTCCCGGCCAGCTGCCGCAGCTGCTGCTTCAGATCCGCCACCTCGCTCTTCCTGCACTCACAGAGTCGCCAATTGCCTGGTTAGTTTAGGGTTCGGGAGGAGGGAGGTTTTGGGTGGCGGAGCGGGGGGCAGTGGCAAACCCGGAGGGTTGGGAAGGAGAGGCGGACTTCGCCGCCGAAGGGACAGTGGGAGCCATGACGGTGGTCGGCCGCGGCAGGTTGGATCTGGCCTCGCGTGGGGAGGAAGACGACTGCGACGGGCCGTGGTGTTCGCTTGGGTAAGAGCTTGGATCTGAGCTGGGACTGTGCTGGGCCGTGGTGGCACTAGAGACTGACAGGTGGACCATAAGCTAATACGCCTTCGTGGAGGAAATACGTATTTCTAATAGAAAAGAAAGGTGGGCATTTGCACATTTGGGCAAATAAATACGGTGACGACGCCGACATGACATATCTCAATACAATCTACAACTTTTTAATTAAATTAAAAAAAAATTGATATGAAATCAATTAAAGTTCCAAATATGTGTTTTAAATTTATAGATTTTGAAATTCTAATTTGGAATTTCTAAACGACCTTAAACGTTCACATAGTTAATACCAAGTTGTACTGTTGACCTGATCTACATATTTGATGTTGATAAGTTCTTAGTTTAAAGTTGTTTAGTGTCTCAAATATTTATTTTAAATTCACATATTTTGAGATTCATTTTTTTCTTGAAATTTCAAACAATATTAGATAGAGATACATCCTATACCAATGTTGTACTACTTTACAAGATTTAAAACTTTATAGTTGAATTTTTTTCCATTTTAGTTCATTTAGTTACCAAAATGTTCAATAGAAAATTGTGATTTACTTATAAAAAAAGATAGAATCCTATATATTCTATCAACACTTCAAATTGTGATTTGTTAGAATTCATGAAATGTCGTCAGATTTTTTTTTCCTTTTGAGATTTGAGAAAAAAGAAATCTAGGATTTCAAATGGTTTTGTAAAAATGTAGTTGTTTAGAATCTTGTATTTACGCCATCCATGATCCCATGAAAATTTGAAGACCACCTAATTTTCTCTTGCTGAGTACACTTTTGAATTTAAATGGAAAATCAAGTATGAAGGATCTATGTATTATCTGAAACTCAAGATAATAATAAGTTGTCTCTCTATTGGGGGTTTTTTTTTAGTGCAGTCTCTCTATTGGGTATGTATAAACAAGAGAGAGATGGGCCAATGGGCCTTGTTAATGGACTCTAATTATGTGAGCCACATGGGCCAAGTAAGATATTCACAATTACACGCTACACAATTTTAGCAAAGAACGGTCTTGAAGTCCTAGCTTTTATTATTTATTTACAGGTTGAGAAAATGAGAGATAATTTCCTTTTATGAAAAAATGGGATGTAAACTTATGCTTGAGAGGTTTTGTTTGTATCTAGAATTCTAGATAGAAACAAATAGTTCATACTTGTGGCGACTGATGAATAACTTTCTAAACGAATCCAGCGCTCCAGTTGGGAATGGGCAGTAATTGCTCCTGCGAATTTAGCATGGTGAACGGTTAATAAGCGTGACCTACTGGGCCTTTACTTTTTTCTTACTATTTGTGATCAAAACATTTCCGCTCTCCTGATTCAGTGATAAATACTCCCTGCTCTTCTTCGTTCATATTGGAAAAGAATATGTCTGTTAGTGACAAATATGTTCTTCAGTGATCTGTCGAAAAGGACGTGCTGCATAGTTGCATAATTGTAGGGATGCGGCTGATTTCACAGTTTTGCGTTTTTATTAGCTCTGCAGTAACAAGTAGTCAAGTATAGATTATCCTTTTTGTCCAGTAAGCAAAGAACAGAAAGATTCTTGTGCAAAATTATTTGTCACTGAATTATTGTAGGTAAAATTGATGCTTGAATTTTCTTTGTTCATTTATCTATTTCTCCCTATTGGTTCCTTCTATCATGATGATGTTGAATTGTGTCGCCCTCAGCTCATCCCTTTCTGTCTAACATCGACTGCAATCATGCATAAGGCTCGAGCAGCACACTCTTGTCACTCTGCCTGCTTACTTCCTACTTTCTGCAGATCTACCTGACAGGCTGGAACATGGAAGTAATGGACTTTTGGTGTTTGCTTCCAGATTTGACTGATGACTTCATTAGACAGTGTTCCTTGTTATTATGTGATCCTGGTGAATGTTATGCCAAAAGAAAGACATGAAAGTAATAGTTTTCTGGTCACAAGTAGAAAAGAAAGGAGATGCATTTCTTTGTTCCATTTTCTTCATACTTCCAAACATAGTTTTAGGCTTTTAGCAGATGATGGTGACCACTGATAGCTTATCAATAATGCAATCTATTTTCTGACGGGATCTTGGTTTTTGAAGGTCATTGCACTACCGGCCTTTTGAATCTGTCTTGGGACAGCTGTGACCAGTTTGCGATTCCCGTTTGTGCCGCCATCAACCTTTTGGAACCTGTTGTCAAAAAAAAAAAAACTTTTGGAACCTATTGATTTAGGGGGTTACTCTTGCTCATCTTTCTTAGCTAGATAGCACTAGCTTGCTGTGCCTGGCTACATCTCGCGGTTTTGACCCATCATCGCCAGCACCTTACCTAAAGCAACAAGCCTGAACCCCATCATCCATGACTCAAATCTCATCACGGTTGTGGTAGCTGATGTATAAATAATAAATAAAGGCTGTTTGTAATGATCAGGTGCTTGGATGCAGACACGCAGCAGGACTATCTCTACAGCTGGAAACCCTTCAAATCAGGGGAGTGTATTAGCGGCGCCGACGTTTGATTCTTCAGGACCAGAGTTTTGTTTGCGCTCATTAATTGCGGTAAGCGTCGCCTTGCTATTGCGAGATCACGTGCGTCTATACGTGTAGTAGTACCTGACAAATCGCGTAGCCTCCTGCATTCATTTCATGCTCTCGAATGCATCCGAGAACGATTGATCACAGTGGCGGAGCCAGAAATTATACTTAGGGAGGGCCGGCCAAAAGAGCTGACATGTAAAAACTAAGTGCAACTCAACTCGTTAGGTTCCTTGTGACGACTGTCGGGATTAATTCATTGACTTGAACGGGTGCTCGCAATTTCTTATATGTATCCTAGGATCTAAGGCGCTATTTTTTGAGTGGTAAATGTCATGCCCATTAACAGCAAGACATCTAGGATGACTTTGTAAATCTTTAGTACCGACTCGGTCTTTTTCATTGCGATAATTTTATTATCTAGTTGTGTTTTGTATGATTATATTATCTAAAAGATATTAATATGTATATATAATAAAAATTTTATATAATCTCCCACTTAATATAAATAAAAATATTAAGTCATACTACTAATTTTTTTGTTGTCGTGAAATGTTAGGGGGGGCCATGGCCCCTGCCAGCCCCCCCTTGGCTCCGCCACTGATTGATCATACGTACATTCCTGTGGCGGGACATAATGGCATTTACAGACCCAGCAAGCCATCCATTTCAGGCGTGAAACTGGAATCAGCGCAGATATCAGAGGAGTCTCTACGCTGAGAGGCCTGGTACTACATGGTGCAGAGCAGGGTGTAAGAATCCGAGGAGTCTGTCTCGACGCTGAGTCGCTGAGACCCCAACACAGGGCGGCAGGTGCGCGTGCTCGTGTCGCGTCCGAGGACGGCTCGTTGAATCCTTTTGGAGATCGACTCGTCGGTCAGCACTCAGCAGTCTCTGCTGGGCTCAAGTGGCAGGGGCAGGGACCCGTACGTCTGGACCGCGCACGTTAGACGACACGGGCTACTAGTTTGCTTGCTGCGCTGCGCTCCCTTGCGTGACCACTGAGCTAGTGGCCGCCATAGCACGTCGATATTATGCTTCTGGTTTCCATTCCACGTCCACGGTGCGTGCATGAACGAAGATCGCCAGGATCGGCGTCACATGAAACTGACAATGGCTGACGATAAGATACAGCAGATGTCGACTGGCATGGTATACACGTACGTTTGATGCCATGTGACAGCAATAGCATTTTAGGGATTTTTTTTATTTTTAACATATTTTTTAAACTAATTTTAAGACTAACGCTGTTTAATTTTTTTTTTAAATCTAACACTTTTGGCCGTACCTATTTGCACGGCGCGGTGAATTAACGCTGCCGCGCCATGCATGGGCGCGCGGCGAGGCTGCCTACGTGGCAGCGATCAGGGCCGCTGACCGGTGACGTGGCCAGCTCTGCCGCGCCACGCATCACGGCGCGGCAGTGACGCGCCACTCGCCAGGGCGCGGCAGAGGCAAATATAGGCCCGCGGCCCAGTCCCGCCGCGCCACGCCACCGCCCTGCCCACGCACGCCGCTGTACACCGCGCCCGCCGCCTGCCTCGCCCGCCCACCGCACCACGAACGCCGGCGCGCCACGGTCGCCCGCCGCGCCCCCCACCCACGCACGCCGGCCGCCCGCCGCGCCACGAACACCCGCCGCGCTAGTCACCGCCCTCACTGCCGCGCCGCCGCTGTACACCGCTCCCAACTGTAGCACGTCCCTCTCTCTATCCCGTGTCCACCCGCCGCCGCAGCCGAGGCCAGCGCCCGCGCCTCCCGGCCCGGTCTAGCACGCAGGCGCCGCGAGGACGAGCGCACGCTGCTGCCGCGAGGACGAGCGCCGCTGCCACAAGGTCTTCCCCTAGTGTATTTGTTGATTGAATCGACATTATTAATATAGTAAGTTAGTACAATAAGTAAAGTTAGTATAGTTAGTAAAGTATAGTTAGTATAGTTAGTAAAGTTAGTTAGTTTAGTTAGTATAGACAGTATAGTAAGTTAGTATAGTTAGTTAGTTTAGTTAGTACAGTTAGTGAGTCTAGTTAGTTATTGTATTTAGTATAATTAGTTGTTGTAGTTAGTCTTGTATAGATGTTAATATTAGATTAGTTAGTATAGTTATAGTTAGAATAGGTATTAATATTATTATGGACAGAACATACGACGATTTCGATGACTTGATGAAGTTTCTTGAAATGCTTTTGTAGATGGATTGTTGTGTTAGAGTTTTTTACGGAGAAAATGTTAGAAGAGAATATGGTATGTTTGAGGATATGGAAGAAGAATTGGAATGGTTTGATGAACCTCCTAGCTTCAACAACCTTTGTGTCCGTTTGAATACAAAGTTTGGCGGTGATTTCACACTGAAGGGGAGGTTTGATACTGGTAAGACTAGGGCACACTATGTTCTGATGCCCTTGCATGACCCTGCTCACTGGTCTCGCTATACTAGGGTGCTCCAAGGTTCCAATGTGCCCATGGCTGAGGTGGTGGTGGAGAATGGGTATAGGATGTAGGGTGTCCTGGACGGGTCATCCATTGACGGTGTTGGAAGCAATGAGCAAGAATTTGGGGTCGAAGGGGAAGCAACTCAGGGTAACATGGATTTGGACGGTCAGTTGACGCAGGAGCAGTTTCATTCAAGTCAAGTAGGTTGTATAAGCAATGACTTCGATGTGAACGAGTTCGAACTGAAAGAGAAGGAGCAGGAGGAGGAGAACAGGATCGATGATGTAGTTAGCAGTGATTCGAACGATTCAGATGATGACCAGGGAGATAGACATGCTATGCCCACACCGGTTGATGCCATGCTAGTACTTGTTCATGGTATGCCATTACCAGTACCAACTGAGATTTTGCATGCTATCTAGGCTCAGGGTAGACTAGTCACAGATTTACCAGCAGATGATACTCCCTATGATTCATGAGGTAGAATTAGCGAAGCGCAGCAGTATGTTCCACCACCACCACCTTACACAACAACTGAGCTTGAGCAACTAAGGTCGATGAATGTACCTTTCAAGGGCGTTCCAAACTATAGGGATGTCAGCGTGATGGATATGACAGTTTGTGACACCAGTCTCTAGATGTGTAGGAAATCATTGTATGACCATGAGAAAGGAAGGGGATAATATTCAATACAATGTCAGAGATGAAGCTCTTCCTTCAGGACTATGCCGTGTATCACTATAGGTCGTACAACGTCACTCATTCAGACCAGGAGTTGAGGTACCACGTGATATGCAAAAACAGTTGTATGTGGAGGTTAAATGCACGAAAGAGACATAGTGATGACAAGTACAGGATAAGTAAAGTTGTCGAACCCCACACTTGCCTAACAAATAGGGAGAAGGAAAATCATCAGCAGCTCACTGCACGTTACTTTGCCCATCGTATATTGGGGCTCGTTGATGACAATAACGACATTTCAGTGTCTTCTTTACAATAGTCCATATCTGGATTCGTTAAGTATGATGTGAAGTACGGAAAGGCTTGGCGTGCTAAGCAAATTGCCCTGGCGATTCGTTGGGGTAGTTGGGAGGAAGCGTACAACAAGGTGCCCCGCATCTTATGTGCAATGCATTACTACAACCATGGCTTGAAATGGTTTGTGGACACCGGAGGGATGTATTTTTGAGACCCGTTGAGGCATGTTCTCTATCATGTGTTCTGGTCGTTCGCGTAAACGGAACATGCATTCCAGTTTTGTCGGCCAGTCGTACTTGTTGATGGGACTTTCCTGACAGAAAAGTGCAGGTGCCTCTAGTGCATGGACGGTGCATGAGACACTTTGCCGCTAATTTCTGGCAGCGTCAGAGGAAGGAGGTATGTGACACGGTAAAGGCTCTATGTTGTGTACGTACAGAGCAACAGTTCAAGGAGACAAAGAGAGAACTAGACAAGATGCTAAATAAAGCGAAAAAGGCATGGTTAGAGGCGCAGATGGAACAGAAGGCTCAATGGGCGTTAGCATATGACAAGGAGGGTTTTAGGTATGGCATCATGACCACTAACTCCTTGGAGCCTTTTAACCGTGTATTCACTGGAGTTCGATCGTTGCCTGTGTCTAGAATTGTTGAGTTCTCATTTCATAAGTGCAACGAATATTTTGTCAAGAGGTGGGAACTTACGATGAGGAATATAGCTGAGCAGGGGTGTTTTGGAAAGACCGGAGCAGAACATTTGAAGGAGGCTGAGGAATTGGCCAAGCAGCACACCGCCGAGCCGTATGGACCCCGCCGCCATATCTTTAGTGTACGGGGCAAGGGTGGCACAAGCTTGGACGGCGAACATTATGGTGGACGAAACTACCGAGTTGATCTTGAAAAAGTAGAGTGCAATTGCAACGTCTCTTAGATCATGCATGCCCCTTGCTCTCATATGATCACGGCCTGCAGGGTTCGCGGGTATAACTATGAGGATCTACCATATATGTCACCCTTGTATCTCCGTTCAAACACCGTTAGTATTTGGGAGAGGAGCTTCGAACCATACTTTGACCTGACACAGTGGCCACCTTATCATGGTTATGACTACGTGCCGCATCTAGATCTAATGAAGGTAGGCAAGGGTAGAAGGAAGAAGAAGCGACTCAAGGGGGACATGGATGCTATGAGAGGGTACGGCGAAGACATGTACGGAGGGGGAGACTTCAACGAGACCCGTGGCAGGAATCTTTGCTCTATTTGCAAAGAACCTGGTCACAAGGCTAGCAGGCATAGAAGGCAAGGGCAGCAGGTGCATATAGCATACATTTTATTATATTAATGTTAATTGTTTGATATGCTATTTAAAACTACTATGTTAGTACATTGAAACTTTGGAGCTATGTTTATTATGACATATGTTTATTTTGTAATTTTGCATAATAGTTTATTCCTTTTACATTTACTTTGTTTTTATGAACTAATGTTCCATCAAATTATAGTACTATTAATGTTTTTGTTCTAACATATACATTTGAAATTTGAACCAGGATGGGGGGATCATCATCCGCAGTACCCCATTCTTGAGGTGCACTACGAAAAGGACCACCGAGCCAAGCGTCTGTCGGAGCTTCAGGAGGACTTGGTACCTCTTAGACTACGCACGCACTAACCGCACCGCTGGGACGAGCGATACCGGCCATACATACAGCGTGCCGGCTTCCTTGAGATTGTTCGAGTCTTCAACACTGGGCTACCGATCCTCGACCCTGTACTTCTTACTGCTGTTGTCGATAGGTATGATTTGATACACGTTTGCGACAGTACAAAGCATTGATTTGTCTCATTGTTTGAATTAAAAAACTTCTTGTATTGAATTAAAAACCCATAGGTGGAGGCCAAAGACCCACACCTTCCACCTTCCTTGCGGCGAGATGACTATCACGATGCAGGACGTGAAGATGATTCTGTGTCTGCGGTTGGGGGGGTCTTCTAGTGACTGGGATCCTTGATAACGATCACTGGATGGACTTGGTGGAGCAGTTCTGTGGCAGAAGACCACCCGAGGACGAGGATGCTAAGGGAGCAAAGTAAGAATTTCTACGTTCCAAACATTTACCATTTTGACACCAGCACATGCAAGTCTTTGGTTGGTCTCTTATATCACAAATATATGTTATGGTCTAAGTTTGTCGTTGATCTACATATTCTGCAAATTATTTTGCTATTTAAATAGAGGGTTTAGTACATAACTTTTATGATGCGTATTGTCTTTGCCTAATTTAATGTTTATTTTTGTTCCCTCAGCTCTCATGTAATTGTCCTTCAAAAATTGCATGAAAACATCCGGTGTCAGTTCGGTCTGGATAACAAAAAACTTTGGGGCGCCGCTGCACCCAGACACTCCAGAGCAGGAGATCAAGAGGTATGCTAGAGTGTGGTTGTGGCACTTCTTAGGCGCCTTCCTATTCCCCGACGCGTCGGGTAACACCATCAGCTGGGCCTTTCTCAACATACTAAGCCAGCCATGGGAGAATATAAGAGCGTACAGCTAGGGCAACGCGGTCCTAGCATGGATCTATCATCAGCTCTGTGTTGCCTGTCAACGTAGTACAGGAGGTGCCAACCTAGGAGGTTGTTCCCACCTACTACAGGTTTGGTGTTGGGAGCGATGGCTAGTCGGGAGGCCCGTTGTTTACGTTTTACCTGTAAGTGCATCGATTTTTTATTTTCCTCAAACTTGATGCCGCACTTGTGACTGACTATCCTATTTAATGCAGGCATGGAATTACATGGATGTAGGACCGACTGCTCTGTACGTCTGGCAAGAAGTGGAGGTAGTTAGAGGAAACCCAAATCGTCGGTACAGGCAGTACTCGGACATGCTAGATGTCCTGACACAGCACCAGGTAACAACCACTTTGATACTGCTAGTCGGTGTTGTTGTTTTTTTGTTATTCCAAAAAACTAACTGTAGTTACCTAACTTTCAGGTGAATTGGTGTCCGTGGTCCAGATTCGAGCTAGAGGGGTACCTGAGTCCTCACACTGAGCAAGAGTCGGACGAGTGGCTTTTTAACGGGCCACTAATTTTCTTCCACGTGGTCGAGATGCACTATCCTATAAAGGGTGTATAGGCAGTTTGGAAGATTGCAGCCATGCCCACCACCGCTGTACACAACCAACATAAAGTTGCACGGTGCGACAACTAAAACATAATAATTTAGCAGTCATGTTCATACATAAAACCACTAACTTACGTTAAACTTGTAGGTACGATCGAAGGAACAGGTACAAGGAGAAGAATTGGGCCGTGACGCATGCCCTGTTCATCCATGAATGAGACAATTGGCAAAGGGTCCTGATCGCCAAGATACCGCCGCACGACCAACGCAACTTCGACCGCTACCTCCAATGGTTGCATAGGAGTACCCGCACACATATGCAGACCCCCCTACACTAACAAGCCAATTGATGAGGACGAAGATGAGGATGACATCACTGATGCGTACAACGAGGCGATAAGGATGGAGACACAACTTCAGAGAGCCCTGCTACAGAGATACGTGGTAAGAAATTTGAATTTCAATACAATTGTGTGTCGGCGTTCCTATGAATTGTAGTGATACGAACTTAGCTCGCTTGTGTATGCAGGCATCACAGTTGACAAGTCTGTCCAACGAAGCAGCCGTGCGACTTTATGAGACCAGAGGAGAGCCGCATGGCATTCTACACATCTTCGTCGATGTACATTCTATTCTCAGAGACATGACAATGGTTAAATGGTTTCCATAACTCATTCATCTGTGTTTTTTTTGTAGAAAGTGAGGATGAGCTGCAAGAAGCTGGCACAGAAGCTCAGCTATGTGGATACTCCGTGGGAGATGCCCTATGACCCGGACCTGTCTAGTTCCTTACGCTCGAGCACTTACCGACACGAGCAGGTTCCTCCGACACGACGGCTGGTGGGACCTCTTATGTTCGTACTGCCAGCAATCGCGGCAAGGGTCCTGCAGAGCACGATGTTGAGGAGGACGAGGAGTACTACGATGAGATTGGGATGTCTCAGCTTGGTGATGCACCATTTCCTACATAGTTCGACGCACAGGTACTTAAAACAACCCTTCGTCATATACGTCACAATTACTTAAACATTGTAAGTAACGATGCCTATATTGTAATTGCAGGGTCCTAGTTACACTCAGCAATACCGCTGGGTGTACCGCCAGCGAGACCGTACTGACGCTAGGTTCACCCCTAACGTGCTGCCTTCACGTCCGAAGAGGCAGCGATGTCCGCGGTCACCATATACTCCTGGGTCGTAGGAGTTCTTTAGGATGCACTTGTACTCGGACACCCATATACTGATGGAACATGTAGTATGCCGAGTAATATCAAACTTATGTATTGATGAACTTGTGTGGCCTGAGTCAAGAATGCATCCTCCTCCGTCTGGCTCATGTGGCTAGGCTCACCTGCATTTCCTTGATCTGTCTGTCGCCTGTAGTAAGCAGCCTTCGCTTCATCTGCGGCCTCTACGGCCTGAGTGAAGAACACATCGTCATCCTCCTCCGCTTGCAAGCCCGCCTCTGCTAGAGCGATGAGCTCGCTCAGTCTGTCGGTGTCGTCCTCAACCTCCTCGTCCTGCAAGCCCACCTTAGCAAGAGCGATGAGATCGCTCAACCTGGCAGTGTCGTCCTCATCCTCGTCCCTCTCATCGGACAACACAATCGGAGATTGAACGGTGCAACCAGCTCGCATTCTGTGCTCATGTAACTTCTTTTCCTCAAATCTTGCACGGGCCACCTCTGCGGCATGGTCCTCGCTACATCCAATCCCTTCATGTATGAAATGCAACAAGTTAGCAACGCGATTATACTACATTTAAAAGCAGGCAATGAAAATAACAAGGCTTTCAATGACTCACTGGCACACAATGCAACAACATGTCGTTCAAAACCTGCATCTGTACTCTTTCCTCCTCCCTTGCCTCCTTCCTTGCCCTCTCCTCCTCTAACACCCTCCGTCTCTCCAATCCCCATTTGTCAAGCCCAACATCAATCGGGTTACGAATACCGCGCTGTCTAGCAAACTCACGCATCTTGTTTTTGTGATGTTTAACGAATAGGTTGACGTAGTCAGGTCCATATCTCTCTTCCGTGCAATTACTTGCCTTCCCTTCAGTTCATCCAAGAACTTAGCTTGACCATCATAACATTCCCACTTGTATTTCCTAGTGCTCTGTTCAAACAAAAAATTATATCATATATGTCTTAGCAAAAGAAACAAAATATAATTTCATGTTTACCACAAAAACAACCAACCTCATCATAGTCAACCATATGGCCACGATAATGGCCTATTCCAAGCTCTGAAGGGACTAGACTGTAGTTGGATTTAACACCACATTCGCACTTGACTGGAGGTGCTTTATAAATTAACCTTTCTTTCTTCTTTTCCTTTGCCTTTGGTGGCTCCGACCATTGATTCTTAGGACCGTAAAGCCACTCATTGAAACGGAACTTCGCAAATCCATAATGCTACAAGAGAATACATTAGTACACGCACACATATAGAGCTAAACATTTAAACAGATACACTTTCCACTTACTTCGTGTTTGTTCGGACACACAGACTCCAACGTATTCTCAGAGTTTATCACAGCTCGATCTCCGCATTCGCATAGAGGAGGTTCCTCGAGTCGTCTAATTGCGGTTAGGTGCTTCTCCTTAGCCGTCATTGGCGGGGAGTGAGGGGGGTGGAACCCACCACTGGAAGTGCTCACGTGGATGTCTCCCTCTACACCAATCATCGAAAAGGAGGTACCTAGGGTCAAACTTGTCTGCAACATCGATCCACTGAAAGAAAAAGCACTTCTCATGGTCCTACACAATAAGATTCCAACAAAATATTAGTAGCCTACTTACACAAATGAAGAAAAAAAGATAGTGAAAACAACTACTTACATTAAAACGACTGCATGTGTAGAAGTAACGCGCCGCTGTGTCTGGATGTCTCGATTGAAACACGTCGGCCGGGAAACCGCAGTCACAGTTAGGGACAGGGAGGTCAGGAGGGACGGAGGCATCTTTGCTAGACGCGTCGGGGTATAATTCTCAAGGACGACCCCGTTTTTGCCAAAACTCCTCCCGATACATTTCTTACATCTAATAAAACGGTTGTAATTTAACAAACAAAAATCAAAACATCACAAATTAATGTCAATGAGAACCATTTGCATTACAACAAATAAAATATAACCTACACTTTGGTGCAAACTCTATTTTAGATGAAAACATGAAAACTATATAAAAACTATATTTTGGTCAGTAAAAAATAAAATTTGGTACATCAACAGTGTGTCCATATATTTATTCACATATGAAAGTTGAGATGTAAACTCAAACAAGCAAAATACATGGTAAACATAATTCTAACTGACCAATTAACCTTAACATTAGCGATCCTAATCCTAATCCTTCAATCCAACGTTCTAACAAACTCATATATTTCTCCATACCCTAACTAATCATTCGATCCACCGTGGAGGCCGAGGAGAAGCTTCATTACCTTGACAAGGCCGATGAGGAGCTTCGGGGAAGGTATGGAGGGAAACGGCAAGGGAGGGAAATTCGGCGGCCGGCCGTGGGGGAGTCGGGAGGCAATGGTGCGGCGGCGGGGGCAGGGCGTCACGGAGGCGGCTGTTGTGCGGCGCGTAGTGAAACAGAGAGGGAGGAAAGGGACTGAGCCGCGGGCCTATATTTGACTCTGCCGCACCCTAGCGAGTGGCGCATCACAGCCGCGCCCTGATCGGTGGCGCGGTAGAGCTGGCCACGTCACCGGTCAGCGGCCCTGGTCGCTACCACGTAGGCAACCTCGCCGCGCCCCCATGCATGACGCGGCAACGTTAATTCGCCGCGTCGTGCGAATAGGCGCGGCCAAAAGCGTTAGATTTAAAAAAAAATAAACCGTGTTAGTTTTAAAATTAGTTTAAAAAATATGTTAAAAATCCATTTTACGGTGCCATGCCATGCCACACCCCGCATGGCTGCATTTGTAGCGAACCACAGTCCAAGGAGCAGCTAGCTAGCTAGCTAGCTAGCTAGCTAGGCAGATATCAGCGCAGCATGGCAGCGTCACGCACAGTCGTTACATGCTCCTACCAGAGGGCGGCAGAGGTAGCTACTACGTACGAACTTGTAGAAACTGCACTTGCCCCCACAGCTTGAATTGAGCCCTTTTAGGAGCGGACACTGTGGATGTGTTCGCTTCTTTCTTTGTAGCTGTTTCGGTGTGCTCACATGCACATGTCAGGGAAGTCGAACACAGCGTGATGGCAAGTTGAAATTAGTCCATGCCCATGGATATGGGTTGGTGGTTGCAGGGTAGATGCTCCTTGCTCCGGGACGGAGGGCATCTCTCCCACCACCACCATCCACCGCACCTAAGTTGAGCCTGTGACATAACGAGACAACTGAGAAACCAACAAAGGGCTCTCCATTCTTCCCCATAATAAAATCAGGGCTAATCCCGGAGGTCTTCCTCTCACCACCACCAACCCGTGCATCATGCCATATACTTAGCAGTTATTTTTCTTCTTATCACACATGCCGTGCTTTCGTTCCTCCTGCAAGCAGCAGGGCAAATTCATGTGCCTTGCTCTGCCCTGTCCCTTTGTTCTTGGCCATTGACGCATCATCTCCACTCTCAAGTCCACATGCATTTGAATCCAACCAAGACTTTCTTATTTTCTGTCGCAGGCGACGATTGGGCCGGGGTCAAGACTCAAGAGCCACTGCATGCAGGCCTAGCTACTTACCTGTTTCTTTCCTGGTGTAAGCGTCCTGCCCCCATGGATTTAGCCTTGTATTCGCATGGATATGGATTTACATGTAGTAGGAGTACACGCCTAACCTTTTGGCGTGTTACCGCGAGAAGTCATTGAGCGGGACACGAGCGCATACGATTCTGTAACGCAGCCGCATCGGGAGCATCATGAAACATTCCGCTGCCTCCTAATCATGTGCTTACAAACTCTGTTGGCGGAAGGAAGGTTGGAGCGAAACTAGGCCGTTGGGTTTTGTTTGTTGATCCTTGGTAAAACTCCGTGCCTTTGTTTGAAATCAGAGCGAGGGACTACGGTTGATGGACGGACGAACAAATACTCCTGCTAGGTAGGCGTGCCTAGATGGGAGAATGTCCGTTTGTGTTTGGTGCCGTGCGCTCGCTTCGATAACAAAGACACATTGAGCGAGGTCAGAAGGTGAGTGCCGTGCACCGTGTTGGTGGCACATCAATCAGGGTCAGGGAGAGAATGACCCGTGTGCTCGCAGCGCTCAGCAGGGCTCTTGAAGAGTAACGAGAGACGCCGAAAAATGGCATGGTGGGAATGCAAATGACGGCGTTGGGCAGAGGCAGCTCAGAGGCACGACGAACCTGCGCGCTCATTTCTTCCACTGCCGCTGCCATGACCACGACGACCGCCCGGCGCGAGAGCAGAGTGGTCAACGGGGCCACCACCCCGGCCGACACGGCACGTCGCAGCAGCCAGCAGGCCAGCGGCGGGAGGACCGCTCGACCAGGCCGGCCTGGGTCCTGGTCCTGACACCCGGCGGCACCGCACCGTACCGCCCTCCTCGTTGGGTTGTGATTGTTCTCTGCACCGACCGACGTGGCGGCGCAGTGCTCCGTGATCAATGTCCATGCATGCATGCATGCATATCCCCGCGTTCCGCTGTGGCCAGGGAGCCAGGCCACTGGACACGCTCACCTAACATGACCTTGGAGTATTTCAACTTAATGCCATAGTCATTCTCTAATTTATCCCTCCAGTTAGTTGCACCTTTGGTTGGATTTTTCTTCGGTCAGTCTACTAACCTATCTGCACACCAACCTTGGGTGGCCATCTTCCCTTCTCTAAGTTTTGTGGTATGACAGTTGTGTTCAAAAGGTAGCCTTTTGATCTGCACAAACAAATACAATAGGACATTAGTTGCATAAATAACAAATTTAATAAACAAACAACTCCAACAGTAATGACAAATTTACCTCTACTGTCTTGCCATAAGAATTTCTAGAAGCATGTATACGTCAAGGACATCCCTCTGCTTTACAATTGGCAATAAATCTAGTCTGGTCAGTTTGCAGATCAGCAAACTCAAAGCCTGTCTTCACTGCATGATGTCTAATTGCCTTCCTGAATGCAACAATATCAGGAAAGAGCCATCCTTTCACAATCTTGGGGTTTTCTGGATCATGAATCACATGGACCTCCCGTGGATCTGCATCGTCAATCTCTGCCTCAAGAGGAACACCTCCTTCAGCAGCACCAGAATCATTTGCATCAGCATTAGCACATGGTTGTGGGTGAGAACTGTTAGTAGCCTGTGCATTGTTAGTGTACTGATGAAGAGGTACTTGCATGTACATTCCCTCATCATCGACACCCATATACTCCTCATTATCAAACATGTATGGCTCCCTGTCAGGCTCTAGTTCAGGCTCTAAAGGATACTCTGGTCCTTCATCTAGCTCAGCAGTAGGCTTGGTAGCAGAGCTAACAGGAGGATTATGTTGCTCAGCAGGATCTGGAATAGGATTCTCATGCCTATTGGGATCTGGAATAGGATTCTCATGCTCAACAGGAGGAATCACACAAAGAGGCTCTAGGGTAGCAAACTCATCAACATCTGCAACTTTCCTTTGAAAAACTCCTACAACAACTTGGCAATGTATCTGATCCTTATACGTTTCAAACACATCATTCTGCTGGAAGTCATTAACTAGTCTGACGTCTTCACACATCCTTTTGTCAAAGAACCACACACAAGGACTCTGGGTAGGGGACCATTTGAACTGATTGGTCAAGCTTTGCATCAGAAACTCAAAAGTGAACGATCCTACCTCCACATCCCATTTAATCACATTACCCTTCGTGTAAGCTTTCCTACCATTACTGTATGTAGTACAGAAACCTTCAACTTTAATCTCTAAGGAGAACAACCAAACCCTAGCAGCAAACAAACAAGCCGCAAAAAAATACACTAGGGTCAACGCAAATTCCTCGACCTACTCGCATCGCTACTCAGACTCAAGAGATTGAAGCTCGAAGATCCATACCTCTCCTCGCCATGCTCCATATCCGCGGGGTCAACCATTGCGCTCAATGGAACACCATCGTGAGGTCGCTGGAGAGGCTCCAATCGTCCGGGATCCGGGAGGACAGCTCGGGCGCGGGCAGCAGTGGAGTTGGGCGGCGACGGCAGTTGACTCGGGCACGGGCGCAGGCTCCAGGACGCCGGCGGCTAGGGTTAGGGTTCCGCCGCCGTCGCCGCGTCGGGGGGACGAGAGAGTGAGAGACAGAGTGAGCGCGAGAAGGAAGGACAGACTGAGAGATGGGGCCACGAGCGTAGGGCTCTTTCAACTTCAGGACGGGGGCAAATACATCCATACAGAAAAAAGCGAACAGTACGCATACGCCTGCCAGTGGGCCCAAGCAGCTGGAAGACGTATAAAATGGCAAAACTCAGTGAAATGTTAAATTATAATGGTAAATCTCAAAATAGGTGAATTTTAATGGTACATCTCAAAGTTCTGAGAATTGTAATGGTACTGATCAAATAACCCTTACATGTAGTATGAGTACACGCCTAACCTTTTGGCGTGTTACCGCGAGAAGTCATTGAGCGGGACACGAGCGCATACGATTCTGTAACTCAGCCGCATCGGGAGCATCATGAAACATTCCGCTGCCTCCTAATCATGTGCTTACAAACTCTGTTGGCGGAGGGAAGGTTGGAGCGAAATTAGGCCGTTGGGTTTTGTTTGTTGATCCTTGGTAAAACTCCGTGCCTTTGTTTGAAATCAGAGCGAGGGACTACGGTTGATGGACGGACGAACAAATACTCCTGCTAGGTAGGCGTGCCTAGATGGGAGAATGTCCGTTTGTGTTTGGTGCCGTGCGCTCGCTTCGATAACAAAGACACATTGAGCGAGGTCAGAAGGTGAGTGCCGTGCACCGTGTTGGTGGCACATCAATCAGGGTCAGGGAGAGAATGACCCGTGTGCTCGCAGCGCTCAGCAGGGCTCTTGAAGAGTAACGAGAGACGCCGAAAAATGGCATGGCAGGAATGCAAATGACGGCGTTGGGCAGAGGCAGCTCAGAGGCACGACGAACCTGCGCGCTCATTTCTTCCACTGCCGCTGCCATGACCACGACGACCGCCCGGCGCGAGAGCAGAGTGGTCAACGGGGCCACCACCCCGGCCGACACGGCACGTCGCAGCAGCCAGCAGGCCAGCGGCGGGAGGACCGCTCGACCAGGCCGGCCTGCGCCTGGGTCCTGGTCCTGACACCCGGCGGCACCGCACCGTACCGTACCGCCCTCCTCGTTGGGTTGTGATTGTTCTCTGCACCGACATACGCGGCGGCGCAGTGCTCCGTGATCAATGTCCTTGCATGCATATCCCCGCGTTCCGCTGTGGACTCGCTCACCTAACATGACCGTGCATGAAGTATTATTATGCATTGCTGTGCTGCTGCACACGAGATGTGCACAGCCTGTTGCGTTTGCAACTTGCTTTGGACTCGCACAAGTATTCTACCATCCACCGCCATGTACTTTTAAGCCCGTGTCCGTGTACACCATCCCCTACGTACGTACCCTAGCATACAACACGTGGCTAAGAAATCTCGGCACATTCTTCTTCTTGCTCACTTCACACTCGCTTATTAAGGGAACCACGAAGCTGCGAGGTGAGTCATCGTCAGTGTGAGGTACACCACACCAAAACCAAAGACAAGACACACGTCTCTCCACTTCATTCACATCAATCCACCACATTCCTCCCACTGAAGCCACAATGCACACGCCCTTCATGGACAAGAGCCCCCACCGCCGGGAGAGCGCCGGCGGCCGGCTGAAGCAGCGGCTGGCGCGGATCCTCACGCGCTCCACCTGCACCACCAACGCCACGTCAGCCACTGCCGCCGCCGGCTCGGGCGGCGGCACGGCATTCGTCAGCCTCGCCAAGACCAACACCAACGCCAACACCGACTCCTCCCACCCGCGGGAACCGGAAGCACCGCCCTCCCCGTACTTCTGCACGCCCTGCACCTACGAGCGGCCCAAGGCCGTCGACGGCGGCACCCGCCCCCGCCGCCGCAGCCGCAGCGCGTCGCTCATACACATCTCCGTGGACTGCACGGGCGGGGCCGGGGCCGTCTCCGGCCGCCGCTCCGTCCACTCCGACGTGCCGCTTCTGCAGCACCTGTTGTCGGTGCCGGCGAGGGACGTAGTCAAGAAGCAAAGCAAGGGCGGGAGGAAGCCGCCGGCGTGGTCTCCTTCGGCGTCGAGGCGGCACTGCTCGTCATCGTCCTCCTCCTGGGGCCGCGCGCGGCGGCCCAGCAGCACGCCCACGCCGTACAGCTGGTCGTCGTCTTCGTCCTCCACCGCGACGGACGACGAGCTCGCGCCGTTCAGCGGCAGCGGCAGCGGCAGCGACGAGGAGGGCGGCGATGAGGCTGAGACGAGGACGCTCTTCTCGTCCCTCAGCTTCTCGTCCGACTCCACGTCCGAGTTCTACCACACTAACGGCGGCGGCGGCAACACCAGCAGGCGGAGTCACAGGAACACGATGGCTAGTCGCAGTCGTCGTCGCCGCGCGCCACGGCGTGCGCTGTCAAGGACCAGCGACCCGGCACCGCCCGACGCTTTCCGGCCTCTGGTGGTGTCCGTGGAGACGAAGAAGCAGCACAGGGAATGCAACAACGAGAGGAACAAGGAAGAGAAGGGTCTCAACGTCGGGAAGCTGATGATGGGCGGCACGGCCGTGGAGGAGACGACCGCCGGCGGTGCGGGCATGGCAGTGGTGAAGCGTTCGAGCAACCCCTACTTGGACTTCCGTAGTTCGATGGTGGAGATGGTGGTGGAGCGGCGCATCGGCAGCGTGGCGAAGATGGAAGAGCTCCTGGGGTCGTACCTCTCGCTCAACTCGCCGCGCCACCACCCGGCCATCCTTGCTGCCTTCGAGGACGTCTGGGAGGCCGTCTTCGGCGAGGAGTGACCGAGTGAGAGCGGCAGCGACTCCAGTGTGATCATTCAGAGTACTGTTTGAAAAGCTACGTACATGCCAATGCATAAATTGGCATCATTTTGCCAACGAGATGCAGATGCTGTGGTGCTCATGTATGTAACGAGTTTGGTATACATGGTGATGATAATTGAGCGCCTGAGTGGCTGAGTTCTACGAAAGATTTGGATTTATTTCGGCATGCATGTAATGTGCCTGCTGTCTCCGTGACAGTATGGTAGGACGGTCCGGCCACAATTGTAACACCTGCTAGCTGCTAGGACGTTCATCAGAAACGTGTCGTTTATATACTTAAACTATTTTTTTTAATTACAATAATACATAAATCTTTTATCGTATTGGAGAAAAAAAAACATTATCCCTATTGGCAAGCATGGTCCATGTCATATATGAACCATGAGAAGCTGCGAACTAGCAGAATGGGATGGCTGGATGCAAAAGGCGTTGGCTGGCCTGCCTCCTGGTCCTCGCCGGGATGCATAAAAATTGGGCGTTTCTTCAGGACCAAGCTCTGGCGATGCAAGGTGCACGGCCAAAAACCCTTTGGCGCGTGCACGGAACGAGCAGGGGAGGAAGCAGAGCGGCCAAAAACCCTTTGTGTTCGGTCAGGATGGATGCAAACGTGTAATAACCAAACAAATTGGTCTTGCACACGCGGAATCTGGCCAGCGGGATCCTGGCTCCCATCCGAGGTACGAGCCAAGCTACCAAACCAATCGCAACCATAATGAACATAGGCTAGGCATGATGTGTTCAGTCGAAGAATATCCACACGGCCGGCCGCAAGTATCATGATGTGTTCAGTCGAAGAATATCCACACGGCCGGCCGCAAGTATGTCTCCAATAGATCACCCATAGGCACAAAAATCTAAAATGGGTTTGTATCAGCCTCTAATAAAGTATCTATATACGAGACCTATTTTGAGTTACAGCAAAGACACAACCTAAATATGAGTATTCTCTCTCCTGAAAATTTATTTGCAGAAAGGGTTTTCTTTTAGGCCCTGTTGTTAAAGAAGAAGAAAAAAAGGTATTGAACTATTTACCTGTAGCGCTATCCAAACCTAGAATAAGTCTTGTATTTTGGGTGATGTTGTTGAAGATAGTCTAAAACTATTGATTTTGGTTAGGAGTTGTACTTCCTCTTTGTCTTAGACAAAAGATAAACAACAGACCAAGCTTTCCACATGCTTTTGTGAAAATCAGGCTAGATGTTTTGGCGTTGGGAAATGTTGCAAAAGACACCCGATATGTCACTTGGAGTTTGAGATCCCTCCATAATTCGTATTGCTGCAAATGCCCACATATATACCTACTGAACTCTATTGCAGATACCACCCCCCATCATGCACACGCAGCCGATTTCAGCTTGTTTCTGACGTATTAGAGCCATCGGAGGCTAAGTTACGTGTGTTTGACTGCCAGAATTAAAGGATTGTTCAATTGCTAAAATTAAATATCGGAATTGCTATTTAATTGTCACCAGATTTCTTCCCAAAAAAACTGTCAAATTTCTCACCACACGATTCGGCATAGAGACACACTGAACTTCTCCTTCACCTACATGGGACAAGATCTGTTGTCGATCTTGCATCCAACGGGTAAGAATCTGACAGGTTTTCCTAAAAGATATGTTGACAGACAAATAGCAATTCTCATAAGTTAATTAGAACATTGGCATATGATATTTAGTATAGCATTTGATTGGAAAGTTTTAGAAAATATAATACGGGGTGCTCAACAGCTAGGGCTTGACAAAAAGCTCGTTGAGCTGACCTGTGGCTCATTTCAAAACTTGCTTCAATTGAACTCGTTTCTCTTTATCTCATAAAATAATTTTGACTTGATTTTGAATGGATTTCGACTTCGGCTCGGCCTGTTAAACTTAGTTCTAAGTTAGGTCTCAAACAATCTTGGAGACAATGATAAATAAGATTATGTCAATTTTGAAAAAAAACTCAAAAAAGCACAGTTGACTCGTTATCCATTTGGATCCACAACACCATCTATCAATCAATGGTTTGTTTGAATGCACTTATATCTACCTCAATTCATGTCCATTTGAGTGGGTTAGGATGGAACTAAAGCCTAAGTGGTACCATGGCCGTGGACGGAGAATCTTAGTTGATATGAAGGGTCCAAACTAAAACTAACCTCAAACCACAAATATAAGTCAACATATATAAGTGGCAACGTATCAGGTGCAAACCAACTAACATGTGCAAACTTGAAAACTACCAATTAGGACCATTAGATGCTGATTCAATGAATGGGGTGAGAGGTGGAATTTTTTTTGCGCTTAAGCCCCCCACCCGCTGTCCTTTTTTTGCACTTAAGCCCCCTCACCCCATCCATTGAATCAGCATTCAGTGGTCCTGATTGGTAGTTTCCAAGTTTGCACAAGTTGATTGGTTTGCACATGATATGTTGCCTATATAAATGGTCAGGTATTTACCTTCAAATTAGAGTTCAATAAAATATTTTCCTCGTGCCTTCCAAATTTTAGATGTTTGAAATCTAGGAGAATTTTTTAGGCAACGGTCAACCTGCAAGGGGTTCGGTTCGACCCGTCCGTGAATACGATCCGCCCCTGAAATCTAGCAACGGATCGATGCGGGTCGACCCTCAAGGGAACAGGTGTGATTATAGCCTGTTCGGTTGGTGGATTCGTTTTCGTTGCTAGGATTGTGAAGAATCATCTTCTTTGGTTTGGTTTGTGTGAGAGAAAAATATCGTTCTTTTGAAATTTACAATCGTTCTATTTAAGTTCACAGCCAAACGAACAAACCGTTTGTGACCCATCGACCCTAGGGTCGACTCGATCCTATCGCTCACTGCTCCCCATCGCCGTCGCCCCCTCCGCTTGGCCAAGCCAGGTCGCTGCCGCCCTGCATATCCATTTCACCCCGTTAGAAGCAGCCTTTCCTCCATCAATTTTGATCTAGTTCTGCTTTAGCCCTTCAATCTATCGCTGTACTCTTGGCAGCCTCCTACGACGTCCTTCTCCTAGCTGCTAGGAATCCGGCCCTGCTAGTTCTTGACGGACAGAGATACTTCCGTATAGCTTCCGTTCAGATTGGGCGATTATGGCCCCGTTCGCTGGGAGGAATTTGGAGAAATTTGTGAGAGAAAATCAGCTATGAACAGTGTTTTCAGGCGTGAACAGTGATTTTATGGCACCAGCTGAACTGAGTCTATGAGCACTGAGGAGCGCGCGGCGATCCCGGCGTGCCAGTTCACGGACGGCGACGGCACCCGGTTCACGTACGGCTGCCTCCGGGCTCTTCTACTCCATCAGCGGTACATCGGCGCGCTGCAAGTGCAAGCAAGGGCGGATCTAAAGGGGGGCCTACAGCTATTGTATCAATGAAAATATGAGGAGGGTGAGGGAGAAGAAGAGGTGGAGGAAAGAAGAAAAATTGAGAGAGAGGAAGAAGAAGAGACCATCGCTCCTTCAATCCTGTTCTGCATCCGCCACTGAGTGCAAGGCCATATCTAGCGGGTGGTGGTGACCCCTCACCAGCAGCGATCCGACTCCAGCCTGAGGATCCAGTCTGCCGCCACCGCGTCGTCCGCTGTCTAGCGTAACTGTCTGCGAGGTGCAACCCACGGTTATCCACGGTTCATGCGGGGCAACGATGCTAATGGAGAAGGTTCGACCCTCGACCCACTTTTGTCATAAACGGAGCGGGGGGTTACGATTAGGAGCATTCTTGTTGATTAGTTTCTGGGCTGATAAGTTCGGCTGGTGCTGATTTGTTGTAAGAGAAAAATACTATAACATGCTCCCGGAGCGAACCGAACCGTCCCATTTGCAGGTTTAGGCAACGGCAATGACAGCCGAACTTAGGGGTATGACCGACTTGTACTATCTGTACCATAGATATAGAGAAAAAAAAACATAGGCTGTGCTGGTGCCATCGAAATAGAGTCCTTGTCCGCCAAATTTGCGTGCATATCTGTACTTACATCACACATTCACACTGTACATATCAACAGGAGCAACATGCCAAGACCCACAAGAAGCTTATAGGATTATTACCAGACTAGATTAGCTTTTACTAGATTTTAGGGACAAAAAAAAAAAAGGGAAACCGTTTAGGATTACACGATGACGTCAGAGCGCACATATGTCTCCATGGAAGTGACTGGTTTCTGGTCGGCTGGTTCAACCAATCGACGAACTTCTCCCCGGTTTGCAGTTACTGACAGGTGGACCCATGAGGTAACTAATTTGAACGAGGGACCCGCGCGGCAGCCTAACGGGTAACGGTGGAACGTGCTCCTTGAACCCCTGCACGACGAGATCCGCTGCTACTAGCTAGTCGCGCGCGCGGCGACACGCACAAAGGCGCCGGCGCGCTTGTCCGCACGCCAGATAATGAGATGCCGACCCGGAATGCTCCCTGCGCCCACGAACGCCGCGATGAGAGGCGCCGCTCTGCGACTGCGGGGCGCCCAACGCCCCGCGGCGCGCACCTCGTAGTCGCGCATGTGCTGCGCCCTCTTCCCGACGGGCTACGGCGACGCGGCTTGCGCTGCACGTCTGCAGTTTGCTGCCTGGCTGACGTCGGCGCTTATCGTTTTCCGATTGGAACATGTTGCTAGTGGTACCGATCGGAGTTCACTTAACCGCGTGTTTAGTTACACCCTAAAATTGAAAAGTTCTACTGAAGCACTCTGCATCGAATGTTTGCGGTCCGCCGCTGTATTAAATGTCGGCGAAAAAAAAACTAATTATCGAAATTTTCCGATTCACTACCCAGTATTTGAACAACTAATTTGTTGCGAAGTGGTACCAACTTCTCGGAGAAACAAGGGCTAATTCTATGGTCCGGTTGTTCAGTTCTGCATTGGCAGTTTTGGAGTGCTTTGCTGGATTAGTTCTCAGGTGGGTGGTGCCACTTCACTAGGGACCCAGCGAGTCGCGATTTGCTCCTCCCTCTGACACTGCTATTGGAGAGGGAAACTAGCATAGCACTTCAGAATGCGGCATTGCGGGCCATCTTTATCAGAATTCAGAACTGTTGGGTTGGGCCTTTTGCCCCTACAAGTGGCCCATTATCGTTCAAGAACAATTGGGCCTTTTAACTTTATTTATATATTCATCCCATAGTAGTTAGAATACACAAAATGGTATTTTGTGACTCACGCATCTTCCCGCTAGAGTTAAGAAATGGTGAACCCCGTGTCATGTCATCTTAATCTTAAGGTCCTCAACTGAGCATTCACATTAATTATTTTATGAGACACATTAGGGAAAAAATCCTATGAGTCCTCACAATGATAAAAAACATTTAGCATTAGTTTGATAGATTCTAATAACAAGTTTCTTTATAACCAAATCACGAAAAACATATTTTTTTTTTTAGTTTTCTGTGCAATTAGTCTACTGATTTTCCAACGCACATGCTTGAGATTATCCAATGCACACAAGAGTGAGAAGCTCGCGAGTAAGACAATGGAGAACATTCTTCTTTTTGTTTTCTTCGCGAGAAGCTGGTCACAAGGGGAAATAAACATGGTCATATCATGGTTACCAATAGTGCGGTAGAGTGAGATGCGACGTAGTTTCGAGATAAGCAAATCATCAGTGATGCTTCCATAATTTCTTTGGAAAGATTTGAGACGTGATAGGTGTTGACGCGTTGACAAGATCAGCTAACGACTGGGTTGAGGCGGACATAGTGTCTTCAATAGTTAAGAGCTGAGTTGTGACGAATCCGGCAACATTTGAGGGCAAAAGAGGCCCAATGTAATGCACAAGATTGTCCAAACATTAAATTTAGAAGAGGGCGAAAGAACTGAAAAATAATTGTGGCTTTATTGAGGAATGGAGCTCAAGAAAAGGAAATTAAAGACTATCTTTGATTAGTATCAATAGAAATAGCACAACCACATGATATAGAAGTGGGAAAAAAACAAGATGAAAGAATGATGATAACAGCTTTAAGCGAAAAAATTGATTAGTGATAGATATCGTTGTTATTCGCGACGATCATTGCAATTGGATGAACAAAGGGATGACTAATATGTTCAAACTAATAAACACAAAATATTTAAAAAATGTTTTAAGAAAAATCCAAATGTTATATAATGGAAATAAAAGAAGCTACCTTCCCGCACTATTTTTGCATGGGCCTCCTTAAAGTATTATCTTATGAATTAAACAAAGTTCAATTAATATTGTACATAAATTTGATAGATTTGAAAAAATAACACCCAAGCAATAAATAGTGATGGTACTTCTTGTATCAGGATTCAGACCCATCTGATCTTTCCGTACGGAGAAGGGTTATGAATGAACTTACAGATGAATGTTTTTTTTGAGGGAAAACTTAAAGATGAATGTGATGAGTGATGACGCTCATGTGATGGGAGTGCTGAAGATCGTATCATTGCCGATGGTTGATATTTAGCAATTTGACTGACAAACCAATACGGAGTATATTAGACCTTTACTATATGTTATAGTTACGTACTTACATAAGGACAAGCGTGGCCGTGCATAGAGCGGCAACATATATATAGACGACAGCTCGTACGTACTACCTAGGAGTCTCAGGACTCTCGAGAACGCTCCATTGATCTTAGCAATCTTTGCTCCTCCTCTCCTTTGTACAGCTCGTCGGTGAATCCAAAATTTAGACGTGCAGATATAAGTTTTTCGCCATCCTATGTCCTTTCACACGGCTCTTTATTTTCTCCTTTCACACTGCACTTTGGCTCTGACGTCCACCAAGGCTTTGTTGATCTAGAGCATCGGCTGCATCGAGAAAAGCCACTCGAAAGAAGACAATGAAAGAATTAATCTAAATAGAATATAATGTTATTTTATTTTAGTTTTTTTAAATATAATTTCAGGTTGTATTGTGCCGATTCTTAATATAATCCCCTGAAAGCATCTATGCCTCTAGTTGGGTTTCGGTGATTAATGACAACACGAGATTACTATGACTAACGTGTGCTTTGCAGAGACAATTTGAGTTAGGTCATGGTAATAACAATTGATTGGACAATCATGATTGTCATGCTCCTGTCGATGAAAATCATTTTTGTTTTCAAAGGATGGACGACAAGGTTAATGACGAACTATTTCTAAGTGTCATTTGTTGTTGAAAAGACACTTAGAGTAGTTTAGGACTTTGTTTTTTTTCCTTTAGCCGTACTATTAAGGGGGGTATGGACTAGTAGCTTGACCTATGTGAGTCTAGTGGGTTAGGTGTGGTGCACACTTGTCAAAACTAGCACTAGATAGCTCAGGAATAGCCCTAAGATCAATTGGAGCAAACTTTATTCACATATGATTTCGAGTTGGAAGTGAATGGAGGGTCAAATGATTAACCGGACGCTGGTCTAGTTGTAACCGGACGCTGGAGGGTAAGTCCGGTCAGTACATTTGATCAACTGAAGTCGTCTGGTACTGACCGGACGCTGGTCAAGATCCGATAACTGACCGGACGCTAAACAGTAAAGTGACCGGACTCTAGGTGCCAGCATCCGGTCAACATCAGTAAGGTTCCAGAGAGCGTTTTTCTTGATCGGACGCGTCCGGTCAGTGCTGACCGGACGCAGGTCAGAGTCCGGTCAGAACTTAACGGCTCTTTCTGACATTGTGGCGGGGATAACTGACCGGAGCGTCCGGTCACCCTAACCGGAGCATCCGATCACCCCGTAGAGTGTTGACTCAGCCTCCCAACGGTTTGTTTTGAATGATGGGGTATAAATACTTACTCCACTTGTCAATGGGAGGTCTCTTGCCTATTTATTCAGCTGAGAAACACCTTGAGAGTGCAAGGGAGAGCAAGAGCCTAGTGAGGTGATTGAGATTTGAGAATCCAAGATTATGGTCCTCATTAGTGCAAAGAGAGTAGCAAATGTATATCTACCCTTCTCATTAGGCTTGTCATGGTCAAGTGAGAGTTTGTGCTTGTTACTCTTGGTGATCGCCATCACCTAGACGGCTCGGTGGTGATTGTGAGTTTGGTGATCATCCGGTGGAGCTTGTGGATGATCCAACTCAAGTTGTGAGCGGTTGTGGGTGATTCACCGCGACGGAGTGTCGAAGAATCAGCCTGTAGAGAGCACTTGATCCTTGCACGGATCATGGGGAGCTACACCCTTGCGCGGGTGCACCAACGAGGACTAGTGGGGAGTGGCGACTCTCCGATACCTCGGCAAAACATCGCCACGTTCCTTTCCCTCTCTTTACTTTAAGCATTTACATTTGAGCAATTCATTTCATGCCTTTACATTTCTAGAATTGCCATGCTAAAGTAGGATTGGAACTTATGGTGCTAAACTTTAGTGCAGTAGAACAATAGAAACACATTGTAGGCACAAGGGGTGAAGTGGGCTAAGTGTAGGGCTTTATTATTGCAAAGAATTTAGAATTAGCCCAATTCACCCCCCTCTTGGGCATCTTGATCCTTTCAATTGGTATCAGAGCCTCTTGCTCGCTAAATTAGAATTAACCGCCTAGAGAAAGATGTCTCACGGGGATGGACCTCCTCCTATCTTTGAGGGAGATGATTTTCCTTATTGGAAAATTTGTATGGAGGATTATTTAGAACCTTTAGATGTTGGAATTCTTAGAGCTGCCTCTCAAGGTTTCCCAAAACCTAAGGATCCCACACACCTTCACGGCGATGAAGTTAATTATGAGAAATGGAATGCAAAGGCTAGAAACGACATCTTTAGAGGCATTTGCAAAGATGTTTTTAACCGTGTGCGGAACCACAAGGACGTCCATGCACTATGGTCGAACATTTATGTGCTCCATGAAGGAACAAAGAGTGAGCGTGAGGAATGCTATCATCTTATAATGAAAAAGCTTAATTCATTTGAGATGCTTTCTAAAGAAAGTGCTAATGAGATGTATTCACGCTTGAATGTTCTTGTAGAGAAAGTCAATGGGCTTGGACTTACACAAATGCAACCATCCAATGTTGTGAGAAAGATCTTGAGTATCCTCATTGACAAATATGGGCATATTGTAACCGTGCTTCATCAATGTGATCTTTTCACCGCTACACCAACTCAAATATTGGGAAAGATCAATGCACATGAGATGTATATGCACATCACACCATAAGATGGCTCTTCTTTCACCAAGAAGAAAAACTTGGCATTCAAGGCTGGCCAAGAGAAGAAGGGCAAAGCAAGAGTTGATCATGAGAGCTCAAGTGATGATGCAAGTCTCGCTCTCATGATGAGAAAAACCGCCAAGATGCTTACGAAGTTCAACAAGAACGGTGTCAAGTTTGATGGCAAGAAGAAGAAATTCGTCACTAGCAATAGAAGAAAGCCCATCTCCGAGATGGATTGCTATAATTGTGGATAACTTGGTCATCTAGCTCATCAATGCCCCAAGCCCAAGAAAGACAAGTACAAGAGCAAGAAATATGACTCAAGTGATGAAGATGATGATGAGAAGAACAAAAACAAGCCATACAAGAAGAAGGATTTCCACAAGAAGAAGAAGAATGACAAGGCATACATCGTTGGTGATTAGCTCACGGATATTGATTCATCAAGTTGCCCATCTAATGATGAAAGTGAGAACGAGAAGGTGGCCGCTATTGTAATTGACTCTTCACTATCTTCACTGACACCACCACCGTCATCCTCTACACACCTATACCTTATGGCCAAGGGTGAATGAAAGGTACAAAATGATGATGATAGTAGTGGTGATGATCATGCTAGCAATGATGATAGTGATAGTGATGATGAATTTGAATCACCTTCTTATGATGATCTTGTCAAGTTGCTAAACCAATATACTAAAATCATTAGAAAGACAAGAGCTAAAAATAAAAAGCTAGAACTTGAGAATGACTCACTTTTAGCTAAATATGACATAGCGGAAAAAGCTAGTGTTGAGCTTAGAGAAGAAAACAAAATTATGTCATCCAAACTCAAGGAGCTCAAATCCTCTAAAAATGAGCTTAAAGAAAAACATAATAAACTTAAGGGGATACATAATGAGATTACCACTAGCTACAATATGCTAAAAGAAGAGTACACAAATCTCAAGGTTAATCATGATAATCTTGTTGTCTCTCATGAGTTATTATCCAATGAGCCATATGATGCTACTAACCAAGTTGTTAAGATTGATATAGCTACATCATGTGATGACTTAATTGTTGAGAGCA
This sequence comes from Miscanthus lutarioriparius, assembly GCA_904845875.1. Lineage (NCBI taxonomy): Eukaryota > Viridiplantae > Streptophyta > Magnoliopsida > Poales > Poaceae > Miscanthus > Miscanthus lutarioriparius. The sequence continues at coordinate 45,228,585 of CAJGYO010000005.1, forward strand.
TTGAGCAAGGATCTAGTAGCAAAGGCAAGAAAGTGGTTGAGACTGACAACTATGATGAGTATGTCAAGCTAAAGCATGAGAATAAAAAACTCAAGAAAGATCTTGAAAAGCTATCAACCACCAACATAATTGTAATAGGGAACCTTGACTATGATTGTGATATAGCTCTTGAGAATAAGAAGCTCAAAGAAGAGAACAAGAGACTCGAGATGGAGAAAAATCATGATGTACTTAAAGAAGAGAACAAGAAGCTCAAGTTGGAGAAAGAACATCTCAAGACCGGTTTGAACAAGTTCACAAGAGGCCAATATCTCCAAAGTGAGCTACTCATGAACACTGTAATGAAGATAGATAGAAGTGGCATTGGGTACTTGGCACATCAAGAGAAGAAAGCTCAAGCTTAACAGCAACAACAACACAAGTCAAAGCCTAAGCTAAACAGATGTGTTGAATGTGGACAAGAAGGTCACTTTGTCCATGAGTGTCAAACTCCACCATCACAACCCTTGCCCAAGCATGCTAGACCCTTTGCTTTCAATGCTCATTACATGCTTAGAAAGGATTCTAGTGGAAAAATGAAAGTCATGTTCTTAGGTCCTGCCAACAAGAATAGGCCTAAAAAATTTGGGTTGCAAAGTCACTAGTTGAGATAGTCAAGGGCCCTCATCAAGTTTGGGTCCCTAAACATCAAGCTTGATCTCTTGTGTGTAGGTGAACTACAAGACCAATGGAAGTCATTGGGTTATTGATAGTGGTTGCACTCAATATATGGCCGGTGATCCTCGTATGTTTATCTCACTAGATGAAGAAGTTGATGGTTAAGAAAGAATTACATTTGGTGATAATTCAAAGGGCAAAGTTTAAGGATTGGGCAAAGTGGCAATATCAAATGATCATTCAATTTCAAATGTGCTATATGTTGCTTCATTGAGCTTCAACTTGCTATCCGTTGGTCAATTGTGTGATCTTGGCTTTCAATGCTTGTTTACCGAGAAGGAAGTGGTTGTATCAAAGAAAGATGATATCAAGTCATATTCAAGGGATTTAGATACAACAACCTATATCTAGTGGATTTCACCTCCGAAGATGCCAACTTGAAGACATGCCTATTCACTAAAACATCACTTGGGTGGCTATGACATAGAAGACTTGCTCATGTTGGGATGAGCTCACTCAAGAAGCTAATGAAGAATGAATTGATGAGAGGATTGAAGGATGTGAAATTGGGAAGGACAAACTTTGTAGTGCATGTCAAGCCGACAAGCAAGTTGCAAACACTCATCGTACAAAAGCTTACATGTCAACAACAAGAGTGCTAGAGCTCCTTCACATGGATCTATTTGGACCAACAACTTACAAGAGCTTGGAAGGAAATCTCTATTATCTTGTGATTGTTGATGACTACTCTAGATATACTTTGGTGTTCTTCCTTCATGACAAGACCGAAGTGGCATCGTGTTTCAAGAAGTTTACCAAGAGAGCACAAAATGAATTTGAAGTGAAGCTCAAGAAGATAAGAAGTGACAATAGAAAGGAATTTGACAACACAAACATTGAAGTATATTGTGATGAAGATGGAATCAAGCATGAGGTCTCCACAACATATACTCCTCAACAAAATGGTGTAGTAGAGATAAAGAACCGGATTCTTATCACACTTGCAAGAACAATGCTTGATGAGTACAATACACCCAAAGCTCTATGGGCGGAAGCTATCAACACCGCATGTTATACATCTAACCGTCTATTTCTTCAAAAGTTTCTTGGCAAGACCCCTTATGAGTTGCTCAATGGGAAGAAGCCGGACATATCATTCTTCCGGGTGTTTGGTTGCAAATGCTACATCTACAAGAAGCAGCAACACATAGGAAAGTTTTAAAGACGTTGTGATATTGGCTTTCTTGTTGGTTACTCATCAAAGTCCAAAATATATCAAGTATTTAATCATGCCACCGGCTTGGTTGAAGAAATATATGATATGGAATTTGATGAATCTAACGGCTACCAAGGAGCACATGAGAATCTTAATGATGTAGGTGATGAACCATTAAGGGAGGCCATGAAGAACATTTCGATTGGAGACATCAAGCCCAAAGATGATGAAGATGATGTACAAGTGATTGGTCCACCTTCTTCATCAAATGTGCCACAAGATGATGATAAAGATGAGAGAGTAGAAAATGAAGATACTCACGTCTCTCATGATCAAATGGTGACACAAGCACAAGATGTTGATGCTCCACAACTTCCCCCTCAAGTGGTTGATAGAAGAAATTCACCTCTACTATAAGCACATCCATAAGATCTCATCATAGGGAGTCCTTCAAAGGGCGTAATGACTCGCTCTAAAAAACTTGCTTCATTTATTGAACATCACTCTTTTATTTCTTGCTTTGAGCCTAAAAAGGTAGAAGAAGCTCTTTAAGATCTGGATTGGATAAATGCCATGCATGAAGAGTTGAACAACTTCACCCGCAATGAAGTTTGGACTCTTGAAGAGCGACTACAAGGTGTAAGAGTCATTGGAATAAAGTGGGTGTTCCACAACAAGCAAGATGATGAAGGCATTGTTGTGAGGAACAAGGCAAGACTAGTTGATAAGGGGTCTCTCAAGTTGAAGGGTTGGATTTTGAAGAGACATTTGCACCGGTTGCAAGACTTGAAGCCATTCGTATCCTCCTTACGTATACATCGCATCATGAAATGAAATTATATCAAATGAATGTTAAAAGTGTATTTTAAATGGTTTCATAAATGAACTAGTCTATGTTGATCAAACCTCCTGGATTTGAAGACCCTAGATATCCTAATCATGTCTATAGGTTGTCCAAGGCGCTATATGGGCTTAAGCAAGCCCCAAGATCTTGGTATGAGCGCCTTTGGGATTTCCTCATTGAGAAGGGCTTCACCATTGGGAAGGTCGACACCACACTATTCACCAAGAAGCTTGATGGAGAGATCTTTATTTGTCAAGTATATGTTGATGATATCATATTTGGATCATCAAATGAAGATTATTGCAAAGAGTTTGGTGAATTAATGTCGAAGGAGTTCGAGATGTCTATGATTGGAAAGCTTACATTCTTTCTTGGTTTTCAAGTCAAGCAAATGAGAGAAGGGATCTTCATCTCTCAAGAAAAGTATACCAAGGATCTTCTTGAGAGATTCAAAATGGATGAATGTAAGCGAATCAAGACACCAATGTCATCTACTGGACATCTTGACCTAGATGAGGAAGGTAAATCGGTTGATCAAACTCTGTACCGTTCTATGACTGGTAGTTTATTATACTTGACCGCATCTAGGCCCGATATCATGTTTAGTGTGTGTATGTGTGCTAGATTTCAAGCCAATCCTAAGGAGGCTCACATGGTTGCCATTAAAAGAATCCTTAGGTATCTTAAGGACACACCAAGCATTGGTCTTTGGTATCCCAAAGGAGCTAGATTCCAACTAGTTGGCTATTCTGATTCGGATTATACCAGTTGCAAAATTGATAGGAAAAGCATATCCGGAAGGTGCCATTTGCTTGGTAGATCACTAGTGTCTTGGACCTCCAAGAAGCAAAATAGTGTGGCTTTGTCCACCATCGAAGCGGAATACATTGCCGTGGGTACTTGTTGTGCACAAATTCTTTATATAAAGCAAACTTTGCTAGACTATGGTGTTGTTCTAGAAAAGGTACCTCTTTGTGTGACAATGAGAGTGCGGTAAAGCTTGCTAATAATCCGGTTCAACACTCTCGCACCAAGCACATAGATATCCGTCATCACTTTCTTAGAGATCATGTTGCTAAAAATGATATATCACTAGAAGGTGTAAGGACCGAGGATCAATTGGCGGATATCTTCACTAAACCGCTAGATGAGGCTACATTTTGTCGGTTGAGGAATGAGCTCAATGTGCTTGATTTTAGTAACTTCACTAAAAATGAGCTTGTGTTGTCCCTTGCATTGCATTGTAATATACAACTTGTTTAATTTTTGGTAATGCACTTAGGGCTTGTCTAACATGGTTAAGATAACCGCCGAAAAGCGTGTAAAGAAGCTTAACCTTGGATCAAACTTGACAAGCAACTAGAATTACTTTTAAGTATTGCATTGCATATGCATGTGTGTTGCTTTGTTGTTTCTTTTCGGCTATCTTTTGAGCACCTGTTGTGTTTGTTCACAAATAGGGAGAGTATTTGAAGCTCCTATTGATCATAAAACCTTCTTGTGTGGTCACATGGTGCTCTTCGCCCCTTTTATTGCCTATTTTTGTAAAAAGAATTATAGCCTAAGGCAAAATACTTTAAATTTTTTTGAGGGTTTAAGAGATGTCACTCACATTAGTCTCAATTGGTGTTTATTTGGGTCTTATTGAAGTTGGTACTTGATTGGGAACAGACAGTGCAAAGGAACTTTGAAGATTTGCTGAAAAAGGGTGACCGGATGCTGCATCGGACTCTGCTTCCAGCGTCCGGTCAGTTCATAGGAGGTGAACCGGTGCTGCACAGGAGTGATCAGACGCTGCACAGTATTCATCCTGTGTTCGGTGTGATGGTATCCCTGCGTCCGGTCAAATAAAGAAGTTGTCAGGGTCGACCAAACTCTATGTGCGTCCGATCACGTGGGACCGGACGCGTCCAGTCGCGACTTGAGAGGTTTTGGACCTCTCTGTTGTCGACCGGACTCCGGGTGGCAGCGTCCAGTCATTGCCCCCGGTGCGTCCGATCAGTGGAAATCGAGTGGATCCAGATTTCTTTCCTTTTCTTATCTGACATGGGGGCCACCATATAATCTCGGTATGCCACACGGCTAGTTGCCCTAATCCCGTAGCCACCATGCCTGTGCTGATGCCTACATCACGCTGCCGTGCAGCCGCGCCCTTGCCCGTGCCCTAGCCGCGCCTCCGCCGCCGTGCCCACTCCGCGCTCCCGTGCCCGATGTCCACACCACCGCGCCACGCACAGCAAACCTCGCCCGCACTGCACTGCTTCGCGCCGTCGCGCCACCGCTGTGTCGCCGCCGCGCTGCTCTGCTCCACCATGTCCACATGCACCCGCGCCGCCGCTTGCCCTAGCTCGCGCCTGCGCCACCATTCACTGCCTCCACCATCGCGCCGTCATGCCCGCTTCCGCACTGCCATGCCAAACCCTAACCCTAGCCTTACATTGTCGATTCCGGTGGTGCCCCGTGGTCCTTTCCTCTGCTGATTGGTCACCAGATCATCGGATTTCATCAGGTAGCAAGCCATCGCTTTTAATTTCTTATCTCCTGCTTGCTTCTAGGGTTTTGCACCTCTAGATGAACAAAGTGATTATTTATATATCCTATCTATTCCATCGTGCAGTGAGTCGATGTTCTTGTGGTTGTTTTGGCAGTGGTCAGTTAACTCGGGGCCAAGCCCACGAGTATGGATCAAGGCCAAGCCTCACGAGTGTCAGTTGGCATTGTCAGTGGCAGTAATTCTCTTCAGCTACAGCAATGGCATGTTGCAAGAATGCCGGAGGTGGTCCCGACGATGAGGATCCAAGGCCTCCGCCTCGCCTGACTGCTCATGAAAAGGGGAAGGCGAAAAAGACCACAACAAAGAGGCGGAAGTTCGCTAATGTGGAGACAGAGAGAGAAGCTTTAGTGGCAGCCGCTATAGAGCGAGCGGAGAGGTGGATCTAAGAGTGGTGTTCTCATAGCTGATCAGCTATCACCAGCTCAAAGGGCGGCTGTTGAGAGGGTTGAGAGTTATCATGGTAGTCCACCTGGGGCTGCCATGCTTGGAGGACGGCGTGTCGCTTTAGAGGAGAGTCAGCCTCAGGGGGAGACTATTGAGCAGCAGACACAACCAGCAGAGCAGATAGAGGATACTCAGTAGGCAGAACAGATCGAGGAGACAGAGCAGGTACCACAACCACAATTTCAATGCTCTGGTCGTACTCGCACTCAGGTGTCACCGAGGCCTGAGACACAGGAGGGGTTCTCGTCCACCTCCTAGAGCACAGGGTCTGCCTCTAGTGGTTCACCTTGACCTGAGGGCAGCCACAGCCAGATAGGTGCAGCAGCTCCGCTTCGTACAATTTGAGGACTAGTTTCCGCCGAGGTGGGATGAGCGTGCCTCAGAGGGCTTCTATACAGTGTTGTAGGAGGATTTCTATAATGCTTATCTGAACAGTGGAGTTGCTTTCAGATCCCAGAGAGTCTGCTCCTTAGAGTCACTTGTTGCAGCTACAGGTGAGCAGATTCATCCTCACCTCTCATATCTGCCAGGGTTGACAGATCTTCTTGGACGGAATGACTACTATGTTCTGTCATGGGTCCGTGAGTTCTACTCCCCCCTGTGGATTGACCCGAGGCATAGATTCATTCACTTTGCATTCAGAGGCCGTGACTACAGGCTTTAGAGCTTGAGGGTCAGAGATTCTGAGGATTCTAGAGTCACTTATTCACCTTCACAAGGTTTGCTATAGACAAACAGAGCCTCCGAGACACCCTGACGGTGGACTTGTGCCACCGACAGATCTCGTCAGACCGTGCTTCAGAGAGCCATTTGGCGAGGGGTCGAGCAGGACACCATGTGACCTTACTCCTACAGTTCAGCTTCTTGATGCTATTATGAGGACTCTACTCCCGAAGATGGGTTACCACGAGGGTGTGATTCGCATTCAGCTACGGCTAGTATACCACCTGGTATCTCAAACTGCCTTTGATATCTAGGATGTGATACTTTTAGATATGGAGGACACACTTGTAGAGGGCTTCAGAGGTCACCGTCAGCTGCCTTATGCTCATTGGATCACTTTCTTGATTCGCAAGGCAGTCACACAGAAGTCTCCTGAGACGATGGCAGAGTATACTGGTGCTACTACTGAGTTTCTACCATATAACATGACCCAGATGCTCCATCATAGTAGTGTGAGGACACCTTGCCAGTCGAGCCATCACCCAGAGGTACCAGAGACATCAGCTGAGCAAGATGAGATCATCAGAGGTATTGCGACGACAGAGGAGGAGCAACTTGATGCATAGCTGACAGATGTGATTGAGAGCGACCCGAGTGATAGCTCTGATGATGACTATCAGCCTATTCCACAGATGACTCCTCAGCCACACGACAGAGAAGCCAGTGGCTCCAGTTCCGCTCCACCACAGCCACCGCAGACAGACCTAGCTCTTCTAGCAGTACTTGAGCAGATGAGGCAGAATCGGGCACGCAGCTGCACTTGCTCAGGTTCAGGCTCGACAGGATGAGTTCCAGAGGCAACAGCAGGCCATGCAGCAGCAACAACTTATGATCCAGCAGCAATTACTTGGCTTCATACAGCATGTCTTCACAGCTATTGGGGTTGCTCCTCAGCAGTCCACACCTCAAATAGGCCAGCCTGCTACCACCACTGTAGTGACTCCAGCTGTATAGCCCAGTGGGCTTCAGAGTTAGGGATATCTAGCTACTCAGTTTGCTTCACCTACAGAGCAGGTGTCCCAGTGGTTTGCTTCACCAGCTGCAGCTCAGGGTCCTCACTTCACTCCTATTGTTACGGGCTTCACTCTGCCTTAGAGTTCTTCAGTGCTAGTGACGGACACCCCAGTCTCTAGGAGTCTCGGTGCTACCTTCAGTGAGCTTACAAGGCAGCCTACACCTCTAGAGTTACAAGTCCCTGTCCCTACCATAGTTGCTCCAGTTACTGGGACTACCGAGACACTCCTGTCGTCTGTTGCATCATCCGAGCCACCTCAGACAGTCACTCCTATACTTGAGGCTTCAGCGACAGCGACAGTGGCAGATGTGGCTCCACTTCCTACAGTGATACTTCCAGAGTCACAGGCCGCTCCAGCTACTGAGTAGACCCATACCGCTTCACCTTCACTTCCAGCGACAGAGGGTCAGACCGCTCAGAGTTTAGCGTCAGAGGATGATGCTACTCAGTTCCAGATCTCTCACCGCACCTCAGCGCCCGACTCGTCTGCTCCTGTCCCGCCGTCCGATCCTTAGGTTTTGGTGCCTGACGCCAAAGGGGGAGAGGGAGCGCGAGTATGTTAGATCTAGGGGGAGCGTGTGATTCATTGCTTTTGGCTCTTTATGTGTGATACATTGTGCATTCACGTTTACCTTCATGCATTGCATTACATACTTGTGATGGTGAGAATAATGTGATATGTGTGCTCTCTACATTGATATACATTTATATGTCATGTCACTTGATTACGCTCATTTGCTTTGCTTCCGCGTTTTACTTCGATTCAAATGAGATTTACTTCATGTACTCATGCTTAATTCATATCTATTGAGTACAACATGTTGGCTTGGGTCATATAAGCATGTCTAACCCCTTTGTGAATATTGTCAAAAGCTTATATGAACCAAGCTTGTTGAAAACCTCACTTATCTCTTTTACATACTCGAGGTTGTGTTGTCATCAATCACCAAAAATGGAGAGATTGAAAGCATCTAGGCCCCTAGCTGGGTTTCGGTGATTAATGATAACACGAGATTACTATGACTAACATGTGTTTGTAGAGGCAATTTGAGTTAGGTCATGGTAATAGCAATTGATTGGGCAATCATGATTGTCATGCCCCTGTCGATGAAAATCGTTTTTGTTTTTAAAGGATGGACGACAAGGTTAAGGACGAACTATTTCTAAGTGCCGTTTGGTGTTGGAGAGACACTTAGAGTAGTTTAGGACTTTGTTTTTTTTTGCCGTACTATTAAGGGGGGTATGGACTAGTAGCTTGACCTAGGTGAGTCTAGTGGGTTAGGTGTGGTGCACACTTGTCAAAACTAGCACTAGATAACTCAGGAATAGTCCTAAGATCAATTGGAGCAAACTTCATTCACATAGGATTTCGAGTTGGAAGTGAATGGAGGGTCAAATGATTGACCGGACGCTGGTCTGATTGTAACCGGACGACTGGATGGTAAGTCCGGCCAGTACATTTGATCAACTGAAGTCGTTTGGTACTGACTGGACGCTGAGTGAAAGTGGACCAATAGTGCGGTAGAGTGAGATGCGACGTAGTTTCGAGATAAGCAAATCATCAGTGATGCTTCCATAATTTCTTTGGAAAGATTTGAGACGTGATAGGTGTTGACGCGTTGACAAGATCAGCTAACGACTGGTTGAGGCGAACATAGTGTCTTCAATAGTTAAGAGCTGAGTTGTGACGAATCCGGCAACATTTGAGGGCAAAAGAGGACCAATGTAATGCACAAGATTGTCCAAACATTAAATTTAGAAGAGGGCGAAAGAACTGAAAAAATAATTGTGGCTTTATTGAGGAATGGAGCTCAAGAAAAGGAAATTAAAGACTATCTTTGATTAGTATCAATAGAAATAGCACAACCACATGATATAAAAGTGGGAAAAAAAGATGATGAAAGAATGATGATAACAGCTTTAAGCGAAAAAATTGATTAGTGATAGATATCGTTGTTATTCGTGACGATCATTGCAATTGGATGAACAAAGGGATGACTAATATGTTCAAACTAATAAACACAAAATATTTAAAAAATGTTTTAAGAAAAATCCAAATGTTATATAATGGAAATAAAAGAAGCTACCTTCCCGCACTATTTTTGCATGGGCCTCCTTAAAGTATTATCTTATGAATTAAGGAAAGTTCAATTAATATTGTACATAAATTTGATAGATTTGAAAAAATAACACCCAAGCAATAAATAGTGATGGTACTTCTTTTATCAGGATTCAGACCCATCTGATCTTTCCATACGGAGAAGGGTTATGAATGAACTTACAGATGAATGTTTTTTTTAGGGGAAACTTGCAGATGAATGTGATGAGTGATGACGCTCATGTGATGGGAGTGCTGAAGATCGTATCATTGCCGATGGTTTATATTTAGCAATTTGACTGACAAACCAATACGGAGTATGTTAGACCTTTACTATATGTTATAGTTACGTACTTACATAAGGACAAGCGTGGCCGTACATACATGACAGAGCGGCAACATATATATAGACGACAGCTCGTACGTACTACCTAGGAGTCTCAGGACTCTCGAGAACGCTCCATTGATCTTAGCAATCTTTGCTCCTCCTCTCCTTTTTACAGCTCGTCGGTGAATCCAAAATTTAGACGTGCAGATATAAGTTTTTCGCCGTCCTATGTCCTTTCACACGGCTCTTTATTTTCTCCTTTCACACTGCACTTTGGCTCTGGGGTCCACCAAGGCTTTGTTAATCTAGAGCATCGGCTGCATCGAGAAAAGCCACTCAAAAAAAGACAATGAAAGAATTAATCTAGATAGAATATTATGTTATTTTATTTCAGATTTTTTTTAAAAAATATAATTTCAGGTTGTATTGTGCCAATTTTTAATATAATACTCTTAAAGCATGTAGGTCTCTAGTTGGGTTTCGATGATTAATGACAACACGAGATTACTATGACTAACGTGTGCTTTGCAGAGACAATTTGAGTTAGGTCATGGTAATAGCAATTGATTGGGCAATCATGATTGTCATGCCCCTGTCGATGGAAATCGTTTCTGTTTTCAAAGGATGAACGACAAGGTTAAGGATGAACTATTTCTAAGTGTCGTTTGGTGTTGGAGAGACACTTAGAATAGTTTAAGACTTTGTTTTTTTCTTTAGCTGTACTATTAAGGGGGGTATGGACTAGTAGCTTGACCTAGGTGAGTCTAGTGGGTTAGGTGTGGTACACACTTGTCAAAACTAGCACTAGATAGCTCAGGAATAACCCTAAGATCAATTGAAGCAAACTTTATTCACATATGATTTCGAGCTGGAAGTGAATGGATGGTCAAATGATTGACCGGACGCTGGTCTGGTTGTAACCGGACGCTGGAGGGTAAGTCCGGTCAGTACATCTGATCGACTGAAGTCGTCTGGTACTAACCGGACGCTGAGTGAAAGTGGACCGGACGCTGGGGTCCTGTGTCCAGTCAACTCCAGAGAGGTTCTAGACAGGGATTTTGTTGACCAGACGCGTCCAGTCGGTACTGACCGGACGCTGGTCAGGATCCGGTAACTGACCGAACGCTGAACAGTGAAGTGACTGGACTCTGGGTACCAGCGTCCGGTCAACATCAGTAAGGTTTCAGAGAGCGTTTTTCTTGACTGGACGCGTCCGGTTAGTGTTGACCGGACGCAGGTCAGAGTCCGGTCAGAACTTAACGGCTCTTTCTGACACAGTGGCGGGGATAACTGACCGGAGCGTCCGGTCACCCCGCAGAGTGCTGACTCAGCCTCCCAATGGTTTGTTTTGAATGATGGGGTATAAATACTTACTCCACTTGTCCATGGGAGGTCTCTTGCCCATTTGTTCAGTTGAGAAACACCTTGAGAGTGCAAGGGAGAGCAAGAGCTTAGTGAGGTGATTGAGATTTAAGAATCCAAGATTAAGGTCCTCATTAGTGCAAGGAGAGTAACAAGTGTACATCCACCCTTCTCATTAGGCTTGTCGTGGTCAATTGAGAGTTTGTGCTTGTTACTCTTGGTGATTGCCATCACCTAGACGGCTCGGTGGTGATTGTGAGTTTGGTGATCATCCGGCGGAGTTTGTGGATGACCCAACTCAAGTTGTGAGCGGTTGTGGGCGATTCACCGCAACGGAGTGTCAAAGAATCAGCCTGTAGAGAGCACTTGATCCTTGCATGGATCAAGGGGGAGCTAGACCCTTGTGCGGGTGGTCCAACGAGGACTAGTGGGGAGTGGCGACTCTCCGATACCTCGGCAAAACATTGCCGCGTTCCTTTCCCTCTTTTTACTTTAAGCATTTACATTTGAGCAATTCATTTCATGCCTTTACATTCCTAGAATTGCCATGCTAGAGTAGGATTGAAACTTAGGGTGCTAAACTTTTGTGCGGTAGAACAATAGAAACACATTGTAGGCACAAGGGATAAAGTGGGCTAAGTGTAGGGCTTTATTATTGCAAAGAATTTAGAATTAGCCCAATTCACCCCCTCTTGGGCATCTTGATCCTTTCATCCCCCTTCCCTTCGGAAAAAAGGAAAAATGAATGTGATGACGGCTCATATGTGATGGGAGTGTTGACGATCATATCATTGTCGATGGGTGATATTTAGCATTTTGACTGGCAAAACAATATGTAAGTAGTCCAACCTATACGGTGACGAATCCGACGACGACCACTCCACCTCTAACCCTGGACGATGTTCGTCATTCGGCGAAGCTGGTCCCTGTGTCCCTGTCGCGTGCCCAGGTTCATGGTGAAGCGGAAGTTGGCCGACACTGGCCTGGGCGAAGGCGGAGGAAGCACAGCCGACCACGCCCACAGCTGGTGCACGGTCTGCCCCGCTCGGCCAGTGGATGGCCGCATCCCTGTCCGCCAACGCCTTGGCCGCCGTGGATGGGTTTCCGCCCCCAACGCCGATGGGTGGCGGGAGATCCTCCACCGGCAGGTGACGTGACCGGCGGCCACCTCAGCCGAGCCACGGCGCGGTAGAGAGCAGCTTTTGCAGACCAGGAGGATCCCCGTAAAGTTTCACGGTAGATGCTTCAACTGCCTGTCCTACTTGCACCGAGTAGCAACTTGCCAGTTGCCACGACGTTGCTTGCGTTGCCACGGCCTTCGCCACCTCACCAAAGACTGCAAGCGGCCAAAGCATACTACGACACTATTGGCGAAGGGTAGTGGCCGGTCCCGACACTCCGTTCGTGGCGGCAACCCACTAGCCTCCCATCACGTGCCCCACGATGGTCCACCGAGCTCGAATGTGGCCGTGCAGGGTGCCACGGGGGGCGCCAGCGAAACGCAAAGGTGAAGGTGGCGACGCCGGACTAAGCCGGCAAGGGACGTCAGCTTGAGGGCGCCGGTCGACTACGATGACAAGCTGATGCTGCTGCTCCACGCTACTTTGCCGACCTAGATCCTCTAGCGTTGGACTTGTGAGCGTGCACGGGGCACCTGCATGGGTCGACCCAATTCTGGAGGAGTTCGCTGCCTCGCTTGGGTGCTCACCTGCTCTGACGGCCGCTTCTCAGGAATCGGACGCATTGCTGGTGGACACTCGTTCTCCGGCGAAGACTGTCGTTTGGACGATGGACTCGCCTCCGTTGTCCCCTGTGCAGCTCCGTGGGGGACGGCCCGGCGTCGTGGATGTCGAGGTGCGCCGTGACCTAGCGCTGGTCGGGGCAGCCACCCCAGGAGCGACGGTCGTGGCTGCCACGGTCGTCGTCAACTGCACTCCATCCCCTGGGACGACCTCTGCTGATAGACGCCTCAAGCGCTTCACCGAGCGTGTCACAAAGTCGAGGTAGCCGCCACTCCTGGAGCTGCTCGATTCTACGGCTCACGGGGGACGTACACCGCCCACGATCCCATGAGGAGCAGGCGAATAGCGGCGCAGAGCATATCACATATCCCGGTATCCAAACGAGGTAAGCACCTTGTCTTGAAGCGTCTGGGACTTACCAACAGGATGTCGTCTCCATCAACATCGGCCCTGATGGCATACGATGAAATCTACGGAGATGACCCTGATAATATGCGGGCGCTACGTGAATTGTTCCCACTGGACGGCGACGTGGGTCCGCGCAAGCAGCGTCGCCGCCGCTTGGCAGCCCGAGCATAAGCTTCCTAGCCGGCGCCACTTGGGAGGGTCGTTAAAGCGTGTTGTACATCTCTTCTGATCTTTAGGGCGTCGTTAAAGCGTGTTGTATTAAACTTTTTCTCTATCTTAATACAAAGATGGGTAAACCTTTTGCGTGATCAAGAATTATATGTTACCTACAGGGACAAACGTGGCCGTACATGACAGTATATATATAGACGACAACGTATGGGATCTTAGCAATCTTCGCTCTTCGTCTCCCGTATACAGCTCGTCGGTGAATCCAAAATTTAGACGTGCATCATGGCCTCACTGCCTCTGCTCGTGTGTATCATCCTTGGCACCTACGGCTACTCCGTCGCTCATGGAGGCAACGAGCACGGCTTTGTAGCGTTTCCAACCACTGCTTCTGAGCCAGCAGCAGTATGCTCTACATCGAGAGGTACATGATCTGAATAGTACTGTCGTCTCTGCATTCACCTGTAGCTAGTGCTGTATATATACACCTCAAATCAAAATAAGTGAAGTTACCTCTTTCCCATGCATGCAATGAGTTTTCAGTGAGGCTGGATCCGGGAAGCAACACCGTGTCCGTGCCACTGGTGCACCGGCACGGGCCGTGCGCGCCGACGCAGAGCTCCGACAAGCCGTCGTCCTTCACCGACAGACTCCGCCGAAACCGTGCCCGCTCGAAGTACATCATGAGCAGGGTGTCCAAGGGCATGATGGGTACGACGCGAGACGACGCCGACGTGAGCATCCCGACTCACCTGGGCGGCTCCGTGGACTCGCAGGAGTACGTGGTTACCGTGGGCTTAGGCACGCCGGCCGTGTCGCAGGTCCTTCTCATCGACACCGGCAGCGACCTGTCGTGGGTGCAGTGCAAGCCCTGCAACTCCACCACGTGCTACCCGCAGAAGGACCCCCTGTTCGATCCGAGCAAGTCTTCCACGTACGCTCCCATCCCCTGCAACACCGACGCGTGCAGGAACCTCACCGGCGATGGCTACGGCGGCGGCTGCACGAGCGGCGGCGGCGGCGGAGCCCAGTGTGGATTCGCCATCACGTACGGAGACGGCTCGCAGACGAGGGGCGTGTACAGCAACGAGACGCTGGCGCTGGCGCCTGGGGTGGCCGTGAAGGATTTCCACTTCGGGTGTGGCCACGACCAGGACGGTCCCAACGACAAGTACGACGGCCTCTTGGGTCTCGGAGGCGCACCGGAGTCGCTCGTCGTGCAGACGTCCTCGGTCTACGGCGGCGCCTTCTCGTACTGTCTCCCGGCTCTAAACAGCCAAGCGGGGTTCCTTGCCCTCGGCGCCCCGAGCGGCGTCAACACATCCGGCTTCGTGTTCACACCGATGATCCGAGAAGAGAAGACGTTTTACGTGGTGAATATGACCGGCATCACCGTAGGCGGGGAGTCCATCGACGTCCCGCCGCCGGCGTTCTCCGGGGGCATGATCATAGACTCCGGCACGGTCGTCACACAGCTCCAGCACACTGCGTACAACGCGCTGCAGGCCGCGTTCCGGAAGGCCATGGCGGCGTACCCCCTGGTGCCGAACGGGGAGCTCGACACCTGCTACAACTTTACCGGCTACAGCAACGTCACCGTGCCGAGGGTTGCTCTCACGTTCAGTGGTGGCGCCACCATCGACCTAGACGTCCCCAATGGGATTTTGTTGGACGACTGTCTGGCTTTCCAGGAGTCAGGGCCGGACAACCAGCCCGGAATCCTTGGCAACGTGAATCAGCGCACACTGGAGGTGATGTACGACGCCGGTCGTGGTAGAGTCGGATTCCGGGCTGCTGCCTGCTGAAGCTGAAGTATCGGTTTGCTGCGGCCTGCTACAAGAGTGATTTAAATCACCCATGCATACTCATTATTGAAAGATAAATAATGTCAAAGGTACCATAGGGATGACAAAGAAGCTGAATACTCACTCTTTGGTTACTTGTGACTGCTGTGGTTATGTTTGTCAACATCCTTGTGGCCTTCGCTTCAAATTTCAAAAAATAACCCAAAGCAGACAACATTTTTTAGCATTATTAGTTTTTTTGAAAATCAAAAGGCATCTGCTTCAAGACAATAACATGAATACTCACTCATCTCGTGGCAATGCATAATTTTGCTCTGCTGACCGAGAGCTGGCCACCATGCATGGAGACCGGAGGCTATCTCGTACGTGAACTGCAGTGAGATGTAAAAGGAGAAAAGTTGAATGAAACAGTAATAAGATGTAAAATAACATTGAAAAGACGTCCGGCAGCCGCTCCTGTTTACACAAGAATCTAAGCACGGGGAGCAAATGTATGGTACTGGATTATTGATATATTTACTTCCTGCTAGTTCTACGACCAGATTCTACTTGTTGGTTACAGAAAACAGATAACGAAAAACAGTTAGTCTCTATATTGGAGTACCTTTTGAACATTTGAAATGCATTCTTATGCAACCAAAGGGAACTTGCCAAATCATTGTGTCGGGTTCGTAAACCCGGGGTCCCTAATGGATCTGCTTCCCAGCAAAAGCTCGGCCCAGCAGACGACGTTGCGAACGACGCGCAACTCCTGGGCCGGCCCAGATACCTAACAACAGACCGGAAGAGCGATCCAGTCTCCGACCGGAAGGCCTGGCCAAGGAGGGCCGACGCTCGCCTCCGACTCCGGCCCGCCTCTCCGACCCAAAGGCCTAGCCAAGGAGGGACGACACTCGCTCCCGCTTCTCCGACCGGAAGGCCTGGCCAAGGGGGGCCGACGCTCGCCTCCGACTCCGGCCCGCTTCTTCGACCGGAAGGCCTGGCCAAGGAGGGCCGACGCTTGCCTCCGACTCCGGCCCGCCACTCCGACCAGAAGGCCAGACCAAGGAGGGACGACGCTCGCCTCCGACTCCGGCCTGCCTCTCCGACCGGAAGGCCTGGCCAACAAGGGACGACGCTCGCCTCCGACTCCGACTCGCTTCTCCGACCGGAAGTACACCGAACCTCTGCTTACAGCTCTTCTCCGACCAGCGCAGTCGGAGCCAACTAGGAAACAACCGAACGGGGACGCCCGCTCGGTAAGGACCCAAAGAATCAGGTGGAGCAAGTAAGGCAGGGCGCTGAAGTCAAACCGCAATACCGAGGACCGTACACCTGCAGGACAGTACTGTCAGGTCATGTCAGAAGGGTACTTTATAACCTTCCAGACATGTCAGAACACAAACAGTGTTGTGTGCGCCGATATTTGACCTACAGTATGGTAGACGCCAACATTTGCCATACCAGAAGAACACGGTGGAACCAACCACATGCATCCAGCCATCAACAATATTGTGGGTGCCGACAAACCACCTTGTACCCGACGGCGTGGACAACAAGACTAGGTAGCACACACACTCTCTTTCCCTCACTCTCTCTCTCTCTTGTAAAGCCGTCCCCTTCAGCTATAAAAGGGGATGCGCTCTCTCCAAAAAGAGAACGATTCAAACGATTTCGACAGACAACACATGGGTCATTCCGATTCTCTCTGGTTGGCTCTAGAACTCTAAGGCCAAATAGAGCATACGTTCGAACGCTTAGCGCACGTCGAAGCTCCCGTCACTCTTGGCCCTTCGGTCCGGAGTCCGACCGGACCTCTGATACCTCCCATCTTATTCCCACTCGTTTGTAACCCCACAGCAAACTTTGAGCACCTAGGCTCAGGAATAAAGTCACCGACTGATTCAAACTAGACGTAGGGCATGTTGTCTGAACCAGTATAAACATTGTGTCATTGAATGCTAGGCCACATCCGATCACAGCGTAAGGCAAAACTACAAATATTTACGTGTTGGTCACTTTTCGCACCGACAGTTGGCGCCGTCCGTGGGGAGAACGCCGTACGTTCATGCTTTTGGTCATTGGATGGCCCACCTTTCCACCGTCTTTGGCATGGCGGGCTCAAGCGATACGACTCGATTTGGCTCGCTGGAGTTTCCTATGCTCCCACCTGTTGGGATGTGGCTTCCTCCCGTCTTCGAGCCATCCCAGACCTTCCTCTTTGGAAGCCTGGACTTCATCGCCGACTGGCTCGGCGTGCTTCACCTCCACGAGGAGGCACTTGTCCTGGCACCCATCGGAGGAGGAGCGCCCCCTGTCGGCTCTGGGACACCCAACGACTTCAACAACGAGGCGTCTACATCCGCGCTTCGCTCCGAGCCTACGCTGGGCTCAAACCTCAGCTGTGAGTAACGTACATACTGTTATTTACTCGCTATTTACTATCTTCCGCCGACTCTCCGGAGGGACACCGTTGTCCCCGCCACGACTGCCATGCGACCGGTTCTCCTACGGCCCCCTCTCACATCCGAATTCATGGGGATGGCGGGCTAGACCCCCGCCTCTTTCTACGACCTCATGGATGACGAGGTTGAGAGCGACAGCTCCAGTATTGGCGACGTTGTGGAGCCTAGCCACCCTCTGTTCTGGGAGTGCGCTATGGCGGATGCTCCGGGAGAGCCGCCGGTGGTAGCGGAGTCTCTATAGACCCACACCTCTCCGGGCTCTCGCGCGGAGGCCCTCGCGTGTGCACAGGAGCACGGCAAGGAGCTACGACAAAGGTGGCAGAACCAGCCACCACCTGCACCGGCGTGCTCGGCGCGGCGCGCTGCGCCATGCGCGCGTGACCCGGCGAGTGGCGCCCGGGGTCACTCCCGTCAGGTCCAGCGCAACATCATGGATGAGGGGAATGATCCCCCACAGTTCACTTGGGCTGGCCAAAACATCACCGCTGCGGCGATGCTTCTGCGCGGGCTTCTAGAGCATGTCGACCCCCAGGAGCAGGCGGTCCACCGGAACATCCAGGCGCTGGTGGAAACCGCCACCTTTCAACAGGCGGAGAGCTCCACGTCGCGACACCGACTAGCGGCCTCTCTCCCCACCAGGGGAGTGGGGACGCACTAGACAAATCGCTCCATTCGCTCACCACTACGGTCGCCAGGCATGGAACAGGAGGCCGCGGCTTCACCACGGCCTGACCCGGCGCCTGCTCCACACCGAGCACCTATGCGCGAACGGCTCGGGGCGAACCGAGATGCTCACAGCGTCATCAGCAACTGGCGTCAGGCCCGACATGATGATGACGTCCATCGGGCGGCGGTGAGAGCAAGCGGCGCGGGCCCTGGCCAGACCATCGAGGGGAGCGGTGAAACACACCCCAGGCATGGTCGCCAACCCGACGACCGGAGTCCCAGCCTGGATGGCCTGAGACCACGGGCCTTTGGCCGATGCATCCAGAGAGCACCGTTCCCACTGTGCTTCCGACCGCCTACCAACATCGCCAAATATACCGGGGAGACAAATCCCGGTATATGGCTCGAAGACTTCCGGCCCGCCTGCCGAGCCAGAGCAGTGGATGATGACTACTTCATCATTCAATACCTCCCCATCTGCCTGGGGGAACATGTTCGAGCGTGGCTCGAATTCCTCCCGCATGACAGCATCCGTGACTGGGCGGATCTCAAGAGGATCTTCGTCGGGAATTTCCAGGGGATGTATGTCCGCCCTAGGAACTCCTGGGACCTCAAGAGCTATTAGAAGGAGCCCAACGAGTCCCTATGGGATTACATCAGTAGGTTCTCAAAATGATGCAACTCCCTTCCTGATGTCGTCGATGCGGACGTCATCAGCGTGTTCCTCTCTGGGACAACCTGTGAGTCTTTGATCCACAAGCTTGGCTGTCTGAAACCGCGTAGCACCCACGACCTGCTCGATGTCGCCAGGAATCACGCCTCCGGCGAGGAGGCGGTTGGAGCGGTCTTTAATGGAGGCTGGGACAAGGTCAAGGCCAAGTGCGAGGACCAAGACGAGGGCCCGTCCACTCAGAGGGGCAAAAAGAACAAGAAGGATCGACGTCGATCGGCCAACTCCGCGTTGGTCGCCATGGCTGATCGCGCGGGCAAGCAGCCCCAGAGGGCCTACCTGACCACTTCGACAAGCTCATGGAGAGTCCGTGCACCAACCACGCCTACCCTATCAAGCACCTCTACAAGGACTGCGAACTCCTCAAGCGCTTTCTACGATAGGCCGGCGGGCCAAAAGAAGGAAAGGGCAAGGAGGCAGCGGCTAAAAAAGGAGGCACGATGGGCAAGGTTGAGGATGGCTTTCCCGATCCTGAGGAATGCCTCATGATCTTCGGGGCATCTGATGCCATCTACTCCAAGCGCTAGCACAAAGTGCGCTACAGAGAAGCATGTGCCGCCGAAACGGCCATCCCCACCTTCCTTAGCTGGTCGAAATCTCTGATCACTTTTGATCAGAGGGACCGTCCTTCCCACGTCGCCAGATTGGGTCGCTACCCGCTCATCGTCGACCTCATTGTCCTCAAGAAGCGCCTCACCAAGGTGCCGATGGACGGAGGCAGCGGCCTCAACATCCACTACATCGACACCCTCAATGCCATGCGCATCCCTCGGTCGGAGCTCCACCCAGTGAGCTCTCCCTTCCACGACATGATCCTGGGAACGTAGGCGTACCCGTTCGGGCAAATCGACCTGTTTTTCACGTTTGGTGACGGAGCCAACTTTTGCTCGGAGGTCCTTACCTTCGAGGTAGTGGACTTCCTGGGGTCCTACCACGCCGTCTTGGGGCAGCCATGCTACGCCAAGTTCATGGTGATCCCCAACTACACCTACCTGAAGTTGAAGATGCTGGGACTGAACGACGTCATCACTGTGGATAGCACCTTTTCGCACGCCTACACGTGCAACCGTGAGCATTTCGAGCTCGCCACTGCCATCATCAACTCAGCCAAGCTCCCTCGGCTCGGAGAATTGTCGACCCTAGCAGTCCCGGACTGCAACAAGCCAACCTCCTTGACTGCCTTCCGCCCACTCGAGGAAACTAAGGTGGTAGGAATCGACCCCACCGACCCAACCAAGACGGTGCGGATCGAGACCCAGCTCTCGGCCAAATAGGAATGCGAGCTCGCCGACTTTCTATGCGCCAATCGTGATGTCTTCACATGGAAACCTTCTGACATGCCGGGCATACCACGGGAGGTTGCCGAGCATGCATTACGCCTTGTCCCGGGCTCGAAGCCCGCCAAGCAATGCCTGCATCACTTTAACGATGAGAGGCGCAGGGCCATAGGCGAGGAGGTCGCCAAACTCCTGGCAGCTGAATTCATCAAGGAGGTATACCACTCTGCCTGGCTTGCCAATCCTGTTCTTGTCAAAAAGAAGACCAAGAAATGGAGAATGTGCGTTGATTATACCGGCCTCAACAAGGCATGCCCAAAGGACCATTTTCCTTTGCCACACATAGACCAGATAGTAAACTCCACATCGGGATGTGAGATCCTCTCCTTTCTGGATGCCTACTCAGGCTATCACCAGATCACGATAAAAGAGTTCGACTAGCTCGCAACCTCGTTCATCACCCCGTATGGTTCGTACTATTATGTAACCACGCCTTTCGGTCTGAAGAACGCTGGCGCCACCTATCAATGGTGCATGTAGCAATGCTTCACCGATCAAATCAACCCGCTCGATCAGCCTGACCAAGTCAAGCGGCCAAAACCAACAATCGCCGTCTATGTTGATGACATAGTGGTCAAAACGGCTCAAGCTTGTGACCTAATCATAAACTTGGCCACGACGTTCATGAACCTCCGAAGGTTCAACATCAAATTAAATCCCGAAAAGTGTGTTTTTGGGGTTCTGAAGGGGAAGCTACTTGGATACATTATGTCTGAACGCGGTATCGAGGCCAACCCCAAAAAAATCATGGCCATCTCCAACATGGGCCCTATACGCAATGTCAAGGGCGTACAAAGGCTCACTGGCTGCTTGGACGCCCTAAGCCGGTTTATCTTTTGGCTAGGCGAGCGGGGGATGCCTCTCTACAAGCTTCTCAAAAAGACGGACGCTTTCACAACACGCTTTGGAGAGCCTCAAAGCGTCATTGACATCGGCCCCAATCCTCATTGCTCCCGAACGGGGAGAACCCCTCCTCCTCTATGTCGCGGCAAGCAACCACGTGGTGAGCGCCGCCCTAGTCGTCGAAAGGGAGGATCCAGAACACCACCTTAAGGTTCAACGACCCATGTACTTTGTCGGGGAGGTACTCACCGATGCCAAGGTTCAGTACCCCTAGGTGTAGAAACTTATGTACGCCGTGCTGATGGCGACCCAAAAGCTCCTGCACTACTTCATCGACCACGAAGTCTCAGTCGTTACTTCATACTCACTGGGAGACATCGTCCGCAACCGCAACATCGTGGGATGGATCTCCATGTGGGCACTCGAACTAATGGGCCACAACATCAGGTATATCCCCCGCACTGCTATTAAGTCTCAGGCTCTCGCAGATTTTGTCACCGAATGGACAGAGGTCCAGCTACCGACCCAGACGTCACCCACGCGTATTGGATGATGTACTTCGACGGGTCCGTAATGGCGCCCGGCTCGAGGGCTAGAGTGTTTCTAATCTCCCCGGACAGGAGCAGGGTCCGCTGAAAGGTCCTAGTGGCTAGAGGGGGGGGTGAATAGCCTATTAAAAATTTCTACAACAACACTTAACAAACCAGTTAGACAATTATGAGGCGAAGCAACTTTTGCGCTAGCCTACTAAAATTGCAAGCCACCTACCACAATTCTAGTTTATATAGTTCTATCCACAGAATGGCTAAGTCACTACACTAAGTTAGTGTGCTCTCAAATGCTAACTAAAGAGCCACACTAACCAAACTAACAACTAACAAGCTCTCACAACTAGCAAATGTAAAGAGAGTGAGCAAGAAGGTTATACTGCCATGTCGAGGAAGGAGCCAATCAATCACAAGAATGAATAACAATGAAGACCAATCACCTCGGAATCAAATGATGAACACAATGATTTTTTACCGAGGTTCACTTGCTTGCCGGCAAGCTACTCCTCGTTGTGGCGATACACTCACTTGGAGGTTCACGCGCTAATTGGCATCACACGCCAAACCCTCAATAGGGTGCCGCACAACCAACACAAGATAAGGATCACACAAGCCACGAGCAATCCACTAGAGTACCTTTTGGCTCTCCACCGGGGAAAGGTCAAGAACCCCTCACAATCACCACGATCGGAGCCGGAGACAATCACCACCCTCCGCTCGACGATCCTCGCTGCTCCAAGCCGTCTAGGTGGCGGCAACCACCAAGAGTAACAAGCGAATCCCGCAGCGAAACACGAACACCAAGTGCCTTTAGATGCAAACACTCAAGCAATGCACTTGGATTCTCTCCCAGTCTCATAAAGATGATGAATCAATGATGGAGATGAGTGGGAGGGCTTTGGCTAAGCTCACAAGGTTGCTATGTCAATGCAAATGGCTAAGAGAGTGAGCTTGAGCCGGCCATGGGGCTTAAATAGAAGCCCCCACGAAATAGAGCCGTTGTACCCCTTCACTGGGCACAACACGGGGTGATCGGACGCTCCGGTCATATTGACCGGACGCTGGACCTCAGCGTCCGGTCACGCGATGCGTGCCACATGTCCCCTATCTTCAAATACTGAGCGCCCAATCTCAATGGTCACAAGATGACCGGATGCTGCAGCTCAAAGTGACCGGACGCTGAGCCCCAGCGTCCGGTCGTTTCTAGTAAGCATCCAGAGATGACTTTTCACGATCGGACGCATCCGATCATGCTTGACCGGACTCTCCCAGCGTCCGGTCACTTGGTGACTCTTCTATGCGCTGCCACATCAGCACGACCAGACGCAACCCTCCAGCGTCCAGTCACTAAGTGACCCAGCATCCGATCAGAGACCGACGCCAGCGTCTTCGCTGCTTCTTCTGACCGGACGCACCGGTCCTACCGAGACCAGCGTCCGGTCACTTACAGTGACCTCCATCTTTTCTGTCTAGGGTGCCGGTGGTACCGTCGGACTGTCCGCACTCTACGGGCGGACACTCCACCGGTGAAGTTCCTAACCCTTGCTCAAATGTGCCAACCACCAAGTGTATCACCTTGTGCACATGTGTTAGCATATTTTCACAAACATTTTCCTAGGTGTTAGTACTCCACTAGATCCTAAATGCATATGCAATGAGTTAGAGCATCTAGTGGCACTTTGATAACCGCATTTTGATATGAGTTTCACCCCTCTTAATAGTACGGCTATCAATCCTAAATGTGATCACACTCACTAAGTGTCTCAATCACCAAAACAAAATGGCCCCTACCATTTATACCTTTGCCTTGAGCCTTTTGTTTTTCTCTTTCTTCTTTTCAAGTCCAAGCACTTGATCATCACCATGGCATCACCATCATCATGTCATGATCTTCATTTGCTTCGCCACTTGGAATGTGCTACCTACTTCATGATCACTTGATAAACTAGGTTAGCACTTAGGGTTTCATCAATTCACCAAAACCAAACTAGAGCTTTCAATCTCTCCCTTTTTGGTAATTGATGACAACCCTTTCACAAAGATATGAATTGAAATTCAATTGAATCCATGTTGCTTGTTGAAAGCATATTTACCATGTGTAAAAGGATATGGACAAGTTTTATGAACCCCAAATGGTAGCAATTGCTTCCCCTACATATGTGCTAAGAGTTTGGATTGAAGCTTGCACATATGCTTAGATAGGAAATATAGGAGACAATGTCTACCAAATGATGCTAAGGTATAAAAGATGGACCTTTGAAGCGTGATACCAATCGGAGTGCACCATTATACCATCCTTAGCACCATGGTTAGCTCGATACCACTTGGAAACACATGGAAATGAAATCACTAGATAACCTATGCATGCTAGATTTTGATTTCATCATTCAAACCTACAACTAGCATACACCACACAAGCTTGGATATTGAAATTTAAAACTTGTGCCATGCAAGCAAACATATGAAATGCACATTCAAATACACCATACAAGTTCATGAGCTTGCTCCCCCTACTTGTGTGCTCAAAATTTTAATTGATCCCTTTCCTTTATCATATCTCTCCCCCTATGTCAAGTTTTTCCCCCTTTGTTGTCTTTTCATTATCTTAGTACACTAATATCTTTGTTTTTCTCCCCTTGTACTAATATCTTTGTTATTTCTCCCCCTATCACTTATATCTTTGTTTCTCTCCCCCTTTGTCATCAATGACCACAAAGATTCAAAATGTAGATAGGTTGAGATTATCAATGTCAATCAATGGGGTGATGATCATATTCCCAAATTTGGTTCAAACTAGAATATTTGCTAAAGATATTTAACTCGGTTTGATCCAAGGACAAGCTTCTTCACACCTCCAAATAAGGGTTATCTTATACCATGTTGAGTTAAACACTTAGAGCTCATTTTCTAGATCAAACACTAGGTTTACATGCCCACAAATATGTCATATGCTACCACTAGATCAGAATAAGCATAGAAGTAATAGCACTCCACTAGATCCTAAATGCATATGCAATGAGTTAGAGCATCTAGTGGCACTTTGATAACCGCATTTCGATACGAGTTTCACCCCTCTTATTAGTACGGCTATCAATCCTAAATGTGATCACACTCACTAAGTGTCTCAATCACCAAAACAAAATGGCTCCTATTATTTATACCTTTGCCTTGAGCCTTTTGTTTGTCTCTTTCTTCTTTTCAAGTCCAAGCCCTTGATCATCACCATGGCATCACCATCATCATGTCAT
Source organism: Miscanthus lutarioriparius (assembly GCA_904845875.1). NCBI lineage: Eukaryota > Viridiplantae > Streptophyta > Magnoliopsida > Poales > Poaceae > Miscanthus > Miscanthus lutarioriparius. The sequence goes on from CAJGYO010000005.1 coordinate 45,253,765, forward strand.
GATCTTCATTTGCTTCACCACTTGGAATGTGCTACCTACTTCATGATCACTTAATAAACTAGGTTAGCACTTAGGGTTTCATCAATTCACCAAAACCAAACTAGAGCTTTCATTCGCTACGCGATCCACCTCCACTTTTTAGCCTCAAACAACGCCGTGGAATACGAGGCCCTCATCAACAGACTGCGCATCGCCATCGAGCTCGGTGCTACGTGGCTCTACATCCATGGTGACTCATAGTTGGTCGTCGACCAAGTCATGAAGAAGTCCTCTTGCAAAAGCCCCCTCATGGCAGCATATTGCCAGGAGGTGCACAATCTCGAGGATAAATTCTAGGAGATCAAACTACATCATGTCCCCCGAAAGGACAACGATGCCGCCGATTTTCTCTTAAAATTGGCCGCCAGGCGGGTTCTCCGTCTCCAGATAGGGTCTTCATCAATGACCTTGATGAGCCGCCCGCTCGCATCCTAGAAGGTCTAATCCAGACACACCCCGATGACAACCTAGCGCTCGGGGGCTCCGACATCAGTGCTTCCGTGATGACGTCACCCGCCGATGTCGCCATGGTAGCACTCGATCAAACCGACTGGAGAGCGCCACTGCTCGCCTACCTCCTCGAGGAGGTTCTCCCACCCAAAAGGACCTAAGCGCGATGAATCGCTCGACGCGCCAAGACATTCGTCGCACTCAGTAACAAACCTTACAAGCGAAGTCCGTCAGGAGTACTCATGAAGTGCATCCCTACCAACTGAGGGAAACAACTCCTCCTCGAGGTCCATGCCAGAATCTACGAACATCACGTGGCCTCGAGGTCACTGGTCAAAAAAGCTTTTTGCCAAGGTTTTTACTGGCCCACCGCGCTATGAGATGCAGAGGAGGTCGTTCGTAGGTGTGTGGGATGCCAGTTCTACGCTCGGCAAACTCATTTGCCGGCATAGGAGCTTCAAACCATCCCCATCACCTGGCCGTTCGTGGTCTGGGGCCTCGACATGGTAGGACCCCTCAAAAAGGGCCCGGGCGGCTTCAGTCACTTACTCGTAGCAGTGGACAAATTCACCAAGTGGATAGAGGCAAAGCCCAACACCAACATCCATTCGGAAGAGGCGGTCAAGTTCTTCCTTGACATTATCTACCGGTTTGGTGTTCCTAACTGTATCATCACTGACCATGGAACTAACTTCACCGATAAGAAGTTCCTGCACTTTTGTGATGGATACGGCATCAGAATCGACTGGGCCTCGGTCGGACATCCACGTACCAATGGTCAGGTCGAGCGGGCCAATGGCATGGTCCTCCAAGGACTCAAGCCACGCATCTTCGACCGACTCAATAAGTACGCCGGGCGATGGGTTGTAGAGGTCCCAACAATCCTCTAGAGCCTAAGAACGACCCTGAACTGATCCATAGGGTTCACACCCTTCTTCCTGGCCTATGGAGCTGAAGCAGTGTTGCCCTCCAATTTCGACCACGACGCCCCAAGAGTGAAGGCCTTCGACAGCGACTGAGCCGCAAAAGCTCAATAGGATGCGGTTGACCTGCTCGAGGAAGCTCGTGAGACAACCATCATTCGCTCCGCTCGCTACCAACAAACTCTCCGCAGGTACCTTGAAAGAAAGATCAGAGGGAGGATCCTCGAGGTCGGAGACCTCGTGCTTCGAAGAACCCAATCAACCAAGGAGAAGCACAAACTCTCTCCACCTTCGGAAGGACCCTATATGGTGACCGAAGTGGTCCGACCGGGCACCTACCGACTGAAGGATGACAAAGGCAATGTTCTCACCAACACTTGGAACATCGAATAGTTACATCGTTTCTTCCCTTAAAAATTCGATCTTCCCATTTTCTTTCATTCAATGTTCGCTCCTACAAAGCACCCTGGCCCGAACACATTCGGCCTGGGTCGCTCGGGGGCTCCACGAGGGTGCGATACCACCTCTCTTTTTTACTATCATATAAGTAAATACTTTTTACCCGAATGAAAGGGTAGTCCGTTCCTTTAATTACCCTACGTAACTTGTCCTTTAAACATTCCGACCGATCACACCCCGCCACGACCTATGGTTACGAGCAGCTGAGCCTCACGGGCCACGCCTGGGTTCTTAAGGTTGCAGCCTATGGTTCAAATGGGCAGGTGCAAAAAAGAAAGAATAAGAAACAAAGCTATGCTAGGGTAAAAACAAAGAACGGATCGAGCAAGCTTCCCCTTACGAAGTGATTCTATCACAAAAATGAAACTGATTGTATTCATGAATACACAAAAATGTTTACACGGGGGCTCCCCCACAAACTTATCCCTTACACATATTGATAGTTTTTTCTTTACATTCTATTGTGTCCGCCCCGCGGCATCGGCTGCCGGCTCAGTCAACGAGGATAAAAGCTGCTTGGTCTCTAACGGGACGACGTTCGGCTCGGACGGAGGCAGGACGATGTTCGCTTCTGACCTGGGCTCCACTCCATCGACAAGTTAGACGACATATTCTGGACACGCACCTTCGGCTACGCTCACACGGTGAGCCTCCATCACCCACTGCGCGGAGACTTGCTCGGCCACCAACTGTGCATGTGGCAGGAAGGTTTCCCCAAGCGCATGGATGGCGTCCGCGCTCTAGCCGTCGGCATACCCATTGAAGATGGCGGCGAAGTCCAAGTCCGGGTGGTGCATCGCCACTGAAGTCAGCACCCCTGACGTCCCGTAGAACATCTCGTTGGAGATAAGCGCCCGAACTTCATCTGGGACCTCCGCCAATCGGATGGCGGGCGTGCTGGTGCTCGGTGCTGACCCGAACACCTCCGAGACGATGACCTAGGCGACATTATGGATATGGTCAAGATCCCCCTCGAGAGCACGTCACTCTTCAAGGGACTTGGCCAGCGCCTCCATGCTACGACCAATCGTCGCCTTGGCCATCTCCAGGTCCTGCTCTAGAGAACCGATTCTTCCGCCCAGTTCTAGAAAAAGCACGACAAGTTTAGAAGCAAGGGAAGGGAAAAACTAAGGCATCGACCAAAAGCAAAATAGGTACATACTGAGGCGGGTGTTCTCAAGGATGGAGAGTCCTTCCTCCTGCCGAGTCACCTGCTCGTGCAGCCGAGCGTTTGACTCATCTGTTCCAAGCACCTGGCCCCAGAGCGTGAGCACTTCCTGGTCGACCTCCGACCGGGCCTTCTGCTCCGACTCTAGAGCCTCTAGGGACTCCTGGAGCGCCTCCTCGGTCTCTGCCAGGGACTTCTGGAGCGCTGCCTCGGTCTCCGCCTGGTGGACCTTTGTAACACCTCGGGTGTTTAAATATTAAAAACCGGACATATCATCATATGCATTGCAAGGCATTGGTCATGTTGCAAATTTTGTTATTCATTCACTAAAACAAGTTTACATTTATGTTATAAGTATTGCTTGGTATTGTTTGAATCAAGTTTGAAATCTTTGTATTGATTTGAAATTCCGAAAACCCTGATTTTCAATATTTAAATCCGACCCTGAAAATCCATTTCAAAATCGAAGCAAATTTTGGGGTTGAGTCTTAAAGCAAAGTTGTAGAGCTTGTCGAGTTGTACAAAGTTTATTTTTGGAGTTTTTCAAGTTGTTTAGTAAAATTTGAAGTTATTTAAAAAGGCGAAATTCCTTAAATATCCCCGCTTTAAATTCAAAAGTTCATTTCAAAATGTAGGCCGAATTTGGGTATGGTTTCAAAAGCAAAGTGGTAGAACTTTTGATTTTGAACAACTTTTGTTTTTGGAGATTTTTGAGTTGTTATGAAAATTTGGGAGTAATTTGGGAATTTTGGCGGATGGCAATTCTGTAATTTCGATGAACAGTAACCGCGGAAGCCAACTCATTGCCAGCGATCTTCGGTTTGCTTCCAGGCGCGGTCGTGGCCATTTTTGGCATCGCGCTGGCGCGGTGAAGGCCACAGCACAGCTTCCTTGAGCTTCTGAGCCGTGTTATTTGGACCGAGGCGCCGTCGTCGTCGTTCTTTTCTCTTGCTCTGTTTTCTCCCGCCGCCACCGCCATTCTCCGTTGAGCCCTCGCCGTCGAACCAGCGTCTGAGCCATCGCAGCGATGCATGTCCCAGCTCTGCTAGTTCCTTGCGCACCCAGCTAGCTAGGTCTAGTCGCTTGATTTCGCCGTGAACTCGCCGTTCATCGTTTTCTTCCTCGCGGCCGGCAGCACCACCGTGGTGTGCGCGTCGCCGTGGCTAGCGCGTTACGGTGAGCCTCTGCTATTTCTGACTCTTGCTTCAGCTTCGCCTCAATGCCGTGGTGCTTTGTGCCCGGTTGATTGACCATTTCTTCCACCGCAGTCGCCGGAGCATCGCCGTCGTCGAAATTTGCTCCGCCGTGATCGCTGTGACCGTCGAACCGTGTCTCCGTTGCTTCTTAGGCTCGGCCAGCGACTCCAGTGTGTTCGGGGTGAGCTCCTGGTTCTACCCGAGTTGTTTGTTTCATCGTTACCGAGTTCCTATCGCCGGCGTAGCGCAGCCGCGCTGCCGCGTCCGCTATGGCCGTCGTCGAGCTAGTATAGGGCCGTAATCTTGGTGATCGTTTTGGTACTTTGACCGTCGCCGTTGGACTCACCGTCGGCGAGGAATCGCCGGTCAGAGCCGTCGCTGCCGTGGTCAACGTCGGAGGTTGAAGATGACAAGTGGGACCCGGTTGTCAGTGACTCAGCGTTCAAAATGGATTTTCTATTTTTCTGAAATAAGTGAATAGTGTCTGTTTTTGTTATTTTTGTGTAGATTTATTTAGAGCTCCAAAAATTATGAAAATTTTTGTGACTTCTATGTGATGTGTATTATTTAGGAAAAATATGAAATGTTGATTTTCAGTAATTTTTGAATGTGATAAAAATTGCTCAATTAATAAATAAATGAGTTTCCAGGATTTTTCTAGGCTTATTTATGTATCCAAAAATTATGAAAATTGTTTTGTCACTTAGTTATCATGTGATGAACATATACAAAAATTTTGAGGTCAATTGGAACAAGTTGATTTATTTCATAATTATTAATTAATTAATTTATTTATTCATAAAAGCAAATAGTAACCTTTAGTGATTTAGGTTTTGTTTGAGTTTTTTATTAAGTGATGTCCTTGGGTCATTAGTTGGTAATGATCCTTGGCAATTGTTGTGAGTGTTGCGAAAATGGTTTAGTTGGTTTAACTTATAACTGTACCGCGAAGGAAAGTTGTATTCAAGTGTTAAATTTTGTATCCATCATCAAGCATCATATTTTGTATCCGCATCATGTTAAGCATGGCATTGTTACTACGTGTAGTGAACGAAGGTGAGCACGTGGTAGTTAATCAAGTAGTTGAGGTTGATCCGTCTGTGGAGGTTGGTGTTGATATCGGTGGAGCGACTCCGGACCCGGACTTTTCCGTCAACGAAGGCAAGCCCCGGATGCATACAACCCTACCTTGTATTTTACAAATTGATTTCGCTTTTGCTTCTTTTTACTGCATTAACTGATTAGGAGTCAAGTGAAAACCAAATTGGTACCTTATCAACCTTGTTATTCCATATTTACCATATTACAAATTTTAAATTCGTATATGCCAGTTTTGCTTAGCTATACTTAGAACGGTGAAAGTCGGGTGATTACCTGTCATCTGCAAGTTTTAAATGGAACTTTGGTTAATTATGTTAACATGTGATATGGGAATGTGGAGTAATAAATCTAGACCGGGCGGACTCAGTGTGTGTGAGCCACAAGACATGGAGGTCTTGTGAGCAGGTTCTTTCCGCCTGTGTCGATTAAGGTCCGTCCGTTGTTGAATTGCATGAGGTGAGACTTTGTAGTACTAACCACATACTCCGGTAAGCCTTAACTTGGCTATTCTATTACGAGAATGGCTACTCGCGCACTGGGAGTGGAGAGATGGCGGGAATAGCGTGTACCCACGTGGCAATGGGCTGGATTGGTGGAGTACTGTATTCTCGGGTGGCGCAGACCCATTCTTGTTTTAGAGGATCCGAGAGTAGGTTGATATATGTAAGTTAGGGACCTACATATGTCGTGTGGTCTGGAATTCCCAGCTGGGTTATAATCAGTTCGAATCGTCGTTGCTCCTCGGTTATGGAGACTCAACTCACTGTTCATCATCGTAGTAATTAATAACTGGAACTTGAGGATGGTTTGAGAAGGTGTTGGTTACGAAGTTTCATGATCTCAATACGGATCGTGTCAGCTTTGTATATGATCTTGATGAAGTTTTAAACGTTGATATAAAGAATTTTGTTAAAATGCTTTTACGCAAAAAGAACCTTGATTATTGCTAAAGCCATACCTTGAATCCCATGAGCCTGCATTCCTGTGTTCTTTTAAATTCTTATTTCGGTTAAGTCTTGTTGAGTACTTTTGTACTCAGGGTTCGTTGACCCTTGTTGCAGGTGAGGCTCATGAGCAGATCTGTTTTGGATCGTGCTGCATGACTGTTGTTCAGTGCGATGACGATAATTAAATGTGTGGCCCTTGGGCAGGGCAGCTTGTGTTGTGTGTTTTGTAATATATTATAATGCCACTCCACTACTTTGGTTTGTTTTATTGTCGAACTTAGTTGTATGGTTTGAAACAAATGGTTTGTAAACTATGTTATTGTAAGTCTTCCGCTACTTTTACTCTGATGTATCTATTTGAATAAACTGTTGTAATACTGCAATGACTCTGTAATGTGATCCTACTCGGAAATCGTGGATGATTCGGGGTTCCCCGGGGACACCCGACAGTCTTCTTAAGTTACTAGGAACATATGCATAGTCGTCAGAGGTCTTTGGACAGTGACAGGTGCATGTGTGTCCTATAATTTAGGAGGTTCGGCCACAACCTTCGCCGCGTCAAGTCCTCGCTCAGCGGCAGTCGCCCGCTCCATCACGAGTAGTTCCGCCGCCCGCGCTTCCGTCGCATCGGCCGCCCGGTCTTGGGACTCACGGCAGGTGGACTCTAGCCAGCGCTCGAGCTCGGTGACCTGCCGCAACACCGTAGCCTCCCACTCCATCCGAGCGTGCTCCTCCCGGAGGAAACGGGACTTGCGGCTAGACATCTCCTCTAAACCCTGCAAAGCAAGAAGCAAGCATGCTGAGACAACCAGTGAAAGACCAAGGAGTCAAGGACGAATGTAGAAAACTTACCTCTGCGATGCAGGGCAGGTCGACCGTAACCGCCTGATGGACGACCTTGACCCGCTCCAAGGCCTCCTCGAGCCTCGCCCTGGTTTGGGCGAGATCGGACTCCATCGCAAGTCCTCTCCTCCCAAGCATGTCCCAAAGCTGCACCTCCTTCTCATCCCGAAGGATGAACTGAGCCTTCCTTGGGTCACCGGGGCAGGGCTACACTAGGTCATGGGTCGCCCCCAACCCGCTGGAAGGCCCAGCCGACGACTGGACCACCGCCAGCTCCTGCGATGGTGGGATCACCGGTGGCTCCACCTTGGTGCCTGCCTCATCAGTGCAGGGGATCTCCACCTCCTCGACCCCATGGCCCGCCGGCGGATGCTCTGCCTCCGGCCTGGCCGCGTCACCTCCCGATGCCTCCAGCTCTAACCAGGAGGGCGAGCTATGCATCCCTCCACCGGGCGAGGAGGGGAGCTCGGTCTCCCTCCTCTCTTCCGCCATAGCCGGTGCGGGAGGGATCGCGAGGGTCACCTCCAACCCAGCCTCCGCCATCATCATTGGGATCACCGCCATCACCTCCACTGTCGCTGCCACCATACTTGTGACCGACCGGGAAGGCACCACCCCCGGCAGGGAAGGATGCACCGCCGCCAGCCTGCTCTCCCCATCGCTCATCGCGACTCGCTGCAGGCTGGGCCTCCTCTCCTCCCACATGGGAGGTGGGGCGATGCTTAACCCCATCAGTATCTGGCCACTGTCGAAAAAGTATAGGTCAGTCGCACTCAAAAAACTCAATTGTGAGATGAAAGAAACATGGGTACATACCTAGACGCAAGGGATAGGGCCCTAAAGCCCCGACCCACTGGCAACAAACCTGTCGGGCGAGGGCCGCTCATGGGACACGACCCACACCCCTTGCTTCAACCGGGGGGAAGTCAACCCGACCGGTTCCCGATAGGCCCGCAAGTCGCCATGACCGCCGGCTCATGGCGCGCCCACCGAAGCAGCTGGCGGGGTGCCCCCCCATTGAGGGTCACGCGCACACGCCGACCATAAAGATACAGGGGTGTGAGCCCGCTCCTCCAACTAGCTAGCCTACCCCGCTACGACTGGAGGAGGGGGGGGCAAAGCCGATGATGCCTCCGAAGGCCGCGGCGACCGTGTCCGCTTCGCCCCTTGCTCGGCGGCGGCATCCGAGCTCACAGCATGCTTCCTTGATAGGGGAACATCGCCACACCTCTCCGCATCCCACCCGCCACTAGCAGACATGGCCGCAGGCTCGTGACATTCCGTCGAGGTCACGATGATGTCACAGTCTCCATCCTTAGAGGAGCTCACGTCGCCACCCAACTCTGTGGGCTCCTCTAACTTGAGCTCCGCCTCCACATCGCTCCTATTTTCGCCGGACCACACCTGTCGGACGATCTCCATCTCCTTCCCGTGCTTCCTCTGAGCCTTCTTAGCTCTCTTCTTCTTCTTCGCGACCGCCACCTCCTTCAGGGTAGCTTGCCGAGCCACGCCCTCCAACCCCTTCGGAAGATGCGGTCAGGATTTATAACTAGCAAGTCCTTGCAAAACGAACGACTTGAAGTCAAATTATAGGAGAGCAAGATCGAAAGAGACATGGAATAAGGAGAAGAGAACGTACTAGAGTTGATGGCTTCGCGGCGTGAAGGGGTCCGGGCTTTCCGTCGAGGGTCTTTTGGGCCCTCAGTTGCAGCACCCGATCGAGCTGACTCCAGACCTCATCCTTCGCCAACTCCTTCGGTGACATGCGGTCGGGATCTTTTGGGCCCAAGTAGTTCCACATCGGCCGCTTCCTTTCCGCTAGCGAGGCGACCCGACGATAGAAGAAGGTGTGGAACACCCGCAGCCCATCGAGGCCCTACTGCACCAGCTTTTGGAGCTCCGCCTCGATGATCCCCAGCTTGTTCTACTAACTGGAGGGGCCCCATGACCAGCTCTCCCGCCTCTCCGACCTTCTACCGGTGAACGGTAGGAATGGCGCCTCTGCCAGGTTCCTGATGTAGAACCACTCCCCATGCCACCCTCGATTGGAGTCACAGGGGGTGTAAGCGGGGTAGGAGCCCGACAAACTCGGCTTCTTCTACAGGGCAAAGCCCCCAACCAGCGCGGTCCTGGGCGGATTCCCCTCTAACAAAGCTCGCCTGGTGAAGATCCGCCGAAAGAAGTCCACGTGCGGCTCCATCCTGAGGAAGACCTCACAGACGATGGCAAAGCCAGCGACGTGTAGCACCCCAGTCTGATTGAGGTGCTGCAGCTCCAGGCCCCACTCATTGAGGAGTCAGTGCAGGAACCAGTGCGCGGGATATCCTAGCCCGCACTCATGGAAGGCGAGGAAGGAGACAACCTCGCTGGCCTGAGGTCGCGGAAAAGCCTCCCCCGCAGGAGCCCTCCAGTGTGCCACCTCCTTCGGTAGAAGCAGCTCCTTCTCGGCGAAGGCGGCCAGCACCGTCTCATCTACGTTCGATGGCCTCTAGCTCGACATTGCGCTCTAGATTCATAAACGGATCTATGAGTTCTCCTCTCCTTCGCTTTACCCTCTCTCACTTAGGAACCGCCGTGGCACACAAACGCACTTGGCGAGAAGGAAGGAGGAGAGGCAGCAGTTGGAGAATAGGCGAAGGAACAGGACGAAAGCCCTCTCCCTTCCCCTTTTTAAGGAGGAGACGCAGTTGTTGGAAAAAGGCAAAGGATTGGGGCAAAAAACCCCTCTCCCTTCCCCTATTCAATGCAGATGGGAATGCGATGGGGCACGTCCTGACTGATGGGATGCACCCTGCCTGACGAGATGGTGCCTGGTTAGACGGGACGTGGCCTGGGCATGGTCCACCACTACCACACGCCGGTAATTGGGAAACAAGGCTCAACCACACGTAGGCGGCCCTCCGCCTTCCCAGGTAGGACTTGGAAGGGCCCAACAACGAGATCTCCGCCAAAGAGAGACCAACAGGCTTCTTGAGTCGATCGAACGGCTCAGGCGAATGCTGAGAGATAGGTAAGGAGCAGAGGGACGCCCCATGTGGTCCATGCTAACTCTGTCACGAACGACGAACACGGATCCCATTTGGACGTATCCGATAAAGACTCCTCAAGCCTGTCACTCGAGTCATCAAGGTAACTCTACCAATCTCTCTTACTTTATTTTTCTGATGCATGATCATTCATTCATCCATTCTCATACACGCATTCACACATTCATTCATACAGTCATTCATTCATCCCATACATCCAAAGCATCGCATATGCAATTAATGCATCACAACGCTCCGTGTTGCGTCATGAAGCGGTAGTTGCCTCATTCAACATGAGCAACGACCGGTCGAGGTTCAAAGGGTAGCCCGCGAAGGGCTCGAGGCTGCCTCACGTCAAACAGAGCCAAGGGAGAAATGCTGATGAGCCCCAGTGGCCCTCATCCAATCTGCTCAGAAGCAGACAGGGTCATCTCAACCTTCTCATTCGATCCTAACCTCGAGCCATGCCCACAGAATCTCCATCGAGGGGAGACCAGTGGACCACCTGAGTCGATCTCCAAAATGACCTAGGCATCTGCCGAGACGCGGGTTAAGGAGCAGTGGAATGCCACATGAGGGCTATGCTAACCTCGTCATGAACGACGGACCCGGATTTCGCTCGAACGCGCCCGTTAGCGAGCTCACCGAGCGCGTCACTCGAGCCATCGAGGCAAGCGACGTTAGCTCAGCCCCTTCAGTTGTGGAAACTGTGGATGAGGTAACGCATGGAACTAGACCCACCCCTACCAAGCGCAACGGGGCTCAGGTCGCCCGACACCGACTCGAAAAAATCAACCGATCGCACAGGTTGCGGCCGGGACAAACACAGGCGAACATCCCGAACGACAGTCTATGGCCCCAGGAAAGAGTACCAAGATGCTCAGCCTCCAACCGACTCAATAGTGGGACGCAGGCTCGGGGGCTACACCCACTAGGTGCGCTCGCGCGCACCTGTTGTCAAAACAAAAAATTCCCCCGCTAGCAAAACAAAAAACCCCTAGACGATTCTACCCAAATCACCCGGGGGCTCGGGGGCTACACCCGCAGGTGCGCTCACGCGCACCCGCTGTCAAAACGAAAAATCCTCCAGACGATTCTACCCGAATCGCCCGGGGGCTCGGGGGCTCGGGGGCTCTGGTCGGGTTCATAAACCCGGGTCCCGAATGGACCTGCTTCCCAGCAAAAGCTTGGCCCAGCAGACGACGTTGCGAACGACGCGCAACTCCTAGGCTAGCCCATATACCTAACGACAGGTCGAAAGAGCGATCCAGTCTCTGACCGGAAGGCCTGGCCAAGGAGGGCCGACGATCGCCTCGGACTCTGGCCTGCCTCTCCGACCCGAAGGCCTAGGCAAGGAGGGACGACACTCGCTCCCGCTTATCCGACCGGAAGGCCTGGCCAAGGGGGGCCGACGCTCGCCTCCGACTTTGGCCTGCTTCTCCGATCGGAAGGCCTGGCCAAGGAGGGACGACGCTCGCCTCTGACTCTGGCCCACCTCTCCGACCGGAAGGCCTGGCAAGGAGGGACGACGCTCGCCTCCGACTCCGACTCGCTTCTCCGACCGGAAGTACACCGAACCTCTACTTACAGCTCTTCTCCGACCAGCGCGGTCGGAGCCAACTGGGAAACAACCGAACGGGGACGCCCGCTCGGTAAGGACCCAAAGAATTAGGCGAAGCAAGTAAGGCAGGGCGCTGAAGTCAAACCGCAATACCGAGGACCGTACACCTACAGGACAGTACTGTCAGGTCATGTCAGAAGGGTACTTTATAACCTTCCAGACATGTCAGAACACAAACAGTGTTGTGGGCACCGACATTTGACCTACAGTATGGTAGGCACCGACAATTGTCATACCAGAAGAACACGGTGGAACCAACCACATGCATCCAGCCATCAACAGTATTGTGGGAGCCGACAAACCACCTTATACCCGATGGCGTGGGCAACAAGACTAGGTAGCACACACACTCTCTTTCCCTCACACTCTCTCTTTTGTAAAGCCGTCCCCTTAAGCTATAAAAGGGGATGCGCTCTCTTCAAAAAAAGAACGATTCCGACAGACAACACACGGATCATTCCGATTCTCTCTGCTTGGCTCTAGGACTCTAAGGCCAAACAGAGAATACGTTCGAACGCTTAGTGCACGTCGGAGCTCCCGTCACTCTTGTCCCTTCGGTCCGGAGTCCGACCGGACCTCTGATACCCCCATGTTATTCCCACTCATTTGTAACCCCACAGCAAACTTCGAGCACATGTGCTCAGGAATAAAGTCATTGACCGACTCAAATTGGACGTAAGGCACGTTGCCTGAACCAGTCTAAACCCTGTGTCATTGAGTGTTAGGCCACATCTGATCACAGCGTACGACAAAACTACAAGTATTTACGTGTTGGTCACTTTTCGCACCGACATATTGCAAGGACAACAAGGGGGGGGAGGAATGATATAGTATGGAGCTGAGCACCAAGCAGGTGAGATATCCATTAAGGAACATAGCTCCAAGCATACTCGAATATTCTTTGTTCATGGATACTGTGAAAAAAATTAGGAAGTCCTTTACTCAAGAATCAGTATTAGGATAATATCATGTAGCAAAAGTAAATTTATGGAGCATCTTTTAAAAAATCTCGAATGCAACAAATGAATTGAAATGGGCAATAATCACCTTTTAGGCATAGAAATTTCAGCAATAAACATAAGTTTAATTGTAACTCACCATTCATATTGTATTAGAAGAATTCCCCGCGCGTTGCCGCAGGAATTAGCGATGGTTCTCATATTATTATTATGGAGTATGGAGTATTTAGAACTTTTTAGATATAATTTAGAAACGTAAGCAGCTACTTTTCTATCGGAGAAACTCATAAATTATAAATGCACTCTTTTCTATCATGCAAAAAGGTCTCAAGTATCAAATCGTAAGATCTGATTATGCAGAACTTTTTTTAAGTAACTAATAAACATGGGAGAAGTGGAAATCAAACTATATGGAACAAAGCAAGACATTATCCGTGAGACCCATTGATAAAGACAAATAATGATGATATTACGGGAAGAATCCTCATCTATAAAATGGGAAAAGTTTTTTTTGGACGCGTGCCTGTGGGCTGTGGCAACCATGCACACGGTGGGACCCAAGCAGATGCAACCATATCTATTTCACAATCTCTCCCGTGATTCTCTCTCACCTATTTCCCCATTGGCTTCTCATCCAGAGCAAACTGGTGGAGCTTTCTCACGCTTTCTCTTCTCATCCAGAACAAACTGGTGGAGCTTGTGCGCAGCCTACGGCATCTGCTGAATGGCGAGCGTCCATCAAAGATATGTGTGGCGGGCTTCTCGCACCAGCCATTGCAGATGGCGAGAAAACCACGCCGGCAAGCGAGCACAACGGGGAGCGCATGCATATGGCAAGGATCTCGGGGCGGATTCCTGGTGACACATGCCTGCACAATGGAGCTGGTAAGGCGGATTCCAGCTCCCTGCAGAAGGCCAAAATCCTATCTCTTCCGATCCAATGGCGACAATGGACCTTTGGCATGGCCATGGATGCTGCTACTTTGCATCTGAGGGAGGGTGGAGGTGAGGCCGAAGCCGGAGAATTTAAAGGAGGCCAATTGGAAGGAGAAGCGATGGCTGTTGCATGCGAGCAATAGTGGTGAACGGACAGCTCGCATGCTCCTCAACCATTGGGTTGGTATCTCCGTGTGGGATGTAACGATGGATGGAAGTTTCTGTACTAAATTGAGAATGGGATCGAAAGGCCAGCTACGATGTAGTGCTGCGGTTTGGTTTGACGTGGATAGCTCTAGTGCTGGATAGAACTTATAATGGGATTTTGCTTTATAAGAGATATAGATATAGATAATTGCTAATAATAACCATTGGATCTATTTCTAAATTACCCACATCATGAAAGGTAATGTAAAATAACCCCATAAATTTACATCTAAATTACTTATATCTACCATTATGCAAAATAATGTACCATTATAAAATATAATATAAAGCAACCCTTTCGTCTGTACGTAAATTATGCACCTCCTTATTGTGAAAAATAAACTACCCCTAGATCTATTCCTAAATTTTCAATATAACTATTATGGAAAATAACTGAATGACCAAAAGTAGGCCATAAATGTTTCTATATTACACACTTTAACATCTATTAAATTCAAAGTAATCATAAATGTTAGATGTCGACATGTATAACGAGTAGCATGCATACATTATCAATAAATGTATATTTTTATAACTTATTGATTGTAAACAATATTTTTATAATATAATACTACTACACATACAATTCTTTGATATAGGAAAGTGAATCTCTTGAGTGCATGTAGCAGAACCGCTCGAAATAACACACAATACCCATATCATATCTCTGTCCGGTCTCCATTTTCCTTTCATCATTTTATTATGAGAGTGATAATAATAATCACCTATTGTGAGTAATGGCAGGTTACTCACACTATCGAAAATTCTAAGCATAGCAGCTACTCGACCTATGCTAGTAGGACTCATAGGTAGGTATATATGCATATAGTTTCCACAAAATGCCTGTGACGTAAATGCACATCACATATATATCCAGTGATCATTTAAAATGAGGGTTATGCACTGGGGCTTGCCTTGGGCAGGCGTGGTGTCAGCAAAGTCAGTCGCTGGTGGCTCCGGGGCTCCTTCTTGTACGAGAATCTCCTCCTCGTACTCTTCAATTACCTCCTCGTACTTCTGCTCGTCCGCGGTCACAAACTCTACCAACTCGTTATCTATATGCATGAAATGATAATGCAACACTTAGTAATACGGCAACAGCAATTCTTAAAATAGAATACATCTATCAAGCTACTAAGCTAGCTCTAATGACTAAGATGCTAAGTCACCTATTATTTCCACTAAACAGGTATGTAACATTTGAGTATTATCTTAGCAATAAAAAAATCCTTTCTGACTTTATTTACGATTTCATATATACTAAAACAAGGAGTACTTAACTACCCTATTTGTCAACATATTCTAAGGCTACAAAAATTACAGCGAGCACATAATAATACAATGATCCTACTGTAAAAATTTCATGGTCAAAGCTATTATCAATTTGCCATAAAAATTCCTACAATTATTAATCTAAATAACATTAACATTTTCAAATGATTTAATGGACCTTAGCATCAACACATACCTGTATAAACTAACCATACTACTTTTTAGGAACTTAACATAATTTATTGCACAATTTTTGGATACTTATATGAATTGATATTAATTTCTAAAGTTCAACTTAGAATGTAAAATACAAAACTATTCCTATTTTTTAGAAAAATAAAAACTGAATTCAACCTGCTGCTGCCCATTTAATCTAGCGGCGCTGCTACAAGACATCGCCGACCTGGCGGCTTGACCACGCTGGGGACGAGGCCCATCCGCGTGGAAACTTGACCCAGATGGGAAGGCTGCTGTGCCGCAAGCACATTTGCGAAAACGCCCCCACCCTATCTACTATTCACCCAACCACTATGCGGCCTATTCGGTACTTAAGCAAAATAGCCCTTGGAACAACCCTTCTTTACAACGGCCAGGTCCTCGGGCCACGCACCGGCGCGGCGACGATGGCACTGGACAGCCACGTCGGCCATCCGAGCCCCTCCACACCCCCTCTAAGGGACCGATGCTCACCTAGGTGCTGACGTGAATCGATGTGCGGTGAAGAGATGAGCGGGGACGCGTTCAGGAGCTCCCTCCACGACGACGGACAACCTGCGGCGGCGGCCGTGTTCCAAAGAGCCTAGTCATAATGGAGGTGATAGAACCAATGAGTGAGCATCAACAACTCACCCCGCAACTACCTGTGGGTGGTGGCTTGACCAGGGACGGACCGGGCGCGTTCGGCCACGCGCACACGGCAAGCCTAGCAATGGACTGTGGTGGCGCGGCCGCGTCAACGGCGCCGGGAAAGCAGTGACGGTGCAAGTGGGGTGTGCAGGGGGTAGAGGGAATCAAGGTGAAGACAACGGTGCCATGGAATTGGATGCTAAAGCTCTGTGAAGGGGGTGCTCTGGAGTGGCTGGAAATCGGCCATAAGATGACCGGCGACGGGGAAAACTCAAATTGGAGGTCGGCATCGCACGGCTGTGGCGGCGGGCGGGCTTGGCGCGTAGCTAGGTTCCCAATCGAGCCTCAGGCGAGCGCAATTACCCTAGAGGTGACCAAGCGCTGCGGTTTGCTTTGGCGCAGCTTGGTTAGGCCGGCACGATGCCATTCAAGTAAGGATGGCAATGGGTAAATCCCCATCGGGTATGGCCACCCCAGACCCGTACCCGCCATAAAATTTTAAGACCGCCAGAATCCCCATACCCACTATGGGTGGGGAATTTTCCCCAGACCCATACCCGGCCGGGTAAATCATACCCGGCGGGTCACTCGTATCCGCCAATAGTTTATTTACGCACATAAAAATCAATAATTCAACAGCAACCACTAGTAACAGAGCACATAAAATTAGACAAATAATATCATATAATAATCTCTACTACAACTTCAGCTTGGACCTCCGGATCTTGCAACTTCAGAGTGTTCACGGCGTCGACGAACATGGGATCCGACGGCTTCAGGCGGTCACCGTCCTCCAGGACCTCCACGATGTCGCTTGACGCTGGAGTGAAGGAGCAGGTTAGTGCAGGGAAGAAGGAGGCAACGAGCATGGAGCGCCTCTGCGCGGCTGCGCCTGCAAAGCATATGAACTATGAAGGGGAAGGGGAACTGGGGAATCACCGTCCGTTCACTCCGTTGACGCTTCCTTGCTCCGTCGTCGGCATGGCGTCGGGTCGGATGTGGCGACTTCCTAGCCCTTGGATTTGGAAAGATGCGATGCGAGACGAGGGGCCGAGGGGGCGCTGTTGTTTTTTGCGGCGCCGGTGTTTTTTGCGAGCGGTGTTTTTTTTCCGGCGGCCGGCGGGGGATCAGGCGGGTGGGATAGGGTTGGGAGGGGTGGGGAATGGGGGATAAGATTATATACCTAGGGTTTTACCTTATGGGCTGGTGGGCTTTTTTACTTTTGGGCCGGGTATTTTTCACCCATGGGTTAATGGGTATGAGGACTGCTGGAACATATCCATACCCGTGTACCCGATGGGTGAAGGGTTTGGTCCATTTATGTACCCGTGGGTAGTGTGTTTAGTCCATATTCAGACCCTAATGGAGTAAATACCCATCGGGTATCGGGTCGTGGGTCCCCATTGCCATCTTTACATTCAAGGCGGCGGTGGTTGGGAAGCGTGGCATGGTGCTTGCCACTTAATAGAAGAGGACAAAGGCGCAACTGAGGATGACTATACGCGCTGGCAGAGCAAGGACAGCAGTGGTAGTGGCACGGTGAGCAGAGGGGCGCTGTGCCACCTTGGCGGGACGTGGATGCCAGGTGGAGTAGGTGCACGTGGGGGTGTGGTGGCCCTGCGCGCGTAGTGCACTCGACGTGACGACGCGGCACAAAGGGAACATGCACGTGTTGGCGACAGAGGCTACGGCCATGCGACGCCACTGCACCCTGAGCGGAATGACGACGGCAGCGAAGCTAGTGGAGGGCGGCGCGCGCCGCAGCGATGACGCGACGACAGCGACACTATTGACCAACGGGGCAGTGCAGCAGGACGGTGTGCAGCCACAATGGCACTGGTAGTGGCACCAGCAGCAGCGTGCAGCGCGCCAGGCACCCGGTCAGGATGGCTAGCGGCGCCCTAGGCGCGCGGTGACGACACGCTCTCGGCTGACCAGCCCCAAACATGCAGTGCACGCTTTTTAAAGCGTCAACCACGACTAAACCGTTGATCCCATCCCCAAATGATAAGGATATGAGCTCCATGCATACGACCATGCTTGAGATAGAGGATGAGGAGATCAGCGAGGGTGTCCTAACCGAGAAGGAGGCACGAAGCTCATCCGGTTCGAGTCACCAAGGTGGAGGCCCAAATCAAGTTCGAGTTCATCTCGGGTTCCAGTATCAGTCTGTCATAAAACTGGTCACACGGGCGCGTCAGGGCTCCGTTTTCGACGATCCACATATAGATAGAAAGCTAATTAGATAAGGAAGCCAATGCAAGTGGCTCACATCAAAAGCCCTTCGAAATTAACGGGAATCGTCGAAACAATTCAGCGTCCAGAATCTGCCAGGGTGCTGCGACACCGTCTTTTGATCCGTTGGGCCGTGTATCATCTTAGAGCCCATTATGGGGTGCGTCGAGGGGGGTGATGTCCGGGGCTCTATAATTAGCATCCGTCGCTCTCCTTAGGGTTTGGAGGTTTTGTTTAGTTCTTGATTTCCTCGTGAAACAGACGTCGTTTTGCTGCAACTGTGCCGCCAAGGCTGCTTGCTGTGAATCAGGGCCCCAATTCTTAATCTTGTTCGTCTGTGGCGATTAGTCCTTTCGAATAAAGATCTAAACTCCTTCTCATTATCATAAGCCTCATATTTATTTGCAATTTCAGATTGCGTTCATCCCGTTTTTGCTTGTGTTCTCGATTCGCTTGCAGGAAACCCTTCTCAGCGAGGTCAATCGTGTTCGCGTGGTTGATAACCAATGGAGCAGTGGTGTAACGGTTGCGAGGGTCCGAATCAGTCTTGGTTCGAAGCCTAGATCGTGAACATCGAGTTTTCACCAATCGACGCGATCGTACCTATCGCAAGATCGGGCCATGTCTACATCACCAAACCACTCTAGCTACACCCAAGAGCGCATATTAAACTAAAAAACAAACCATAAAACTACCCTACTGTTTAACCCAATCTCACACAATAAATTGCCAAACCTAGCAGTGTCTACGTGTTGGCAAACTTCGAATTTTTTCTAAGTTTTTCGTTGAACTCTATTTCAAATTTAATTTCTAAGCTATTGGAAATCTTAGCTAGTAATATCATTTTTTGACCACGAGTATTTTATTGTCATATACAAAGTTTGCACTTCAAACCTTATTTAAGTATCACATACATGTTCTATAGCATTTTTGCTTAATAAAAATTGGTTTTAAACCCTAAATGATATAACACGACTATTGAATTAACTTTCGTTTCGCACTTCCGTTTGATCATTTTGAGTTGCAAAAATTTGTCTACACTCTTCACCACATGCATTAACACACAAACATGATGCTCATGTAGTGTTTTAGTAAACGATTTACGGTTTGCAGTGGTGCAAGACAAAATGACTATTTATGTCATTGTGTTAACTACAAATGTAGTCTTTGACATAGAGTCTTTTTGAAAAAATAGAAAAATGGAAATTTTGAATGAAATATACAATAAGCATTAGAGTTTCAACTTAAAATTGGATACAAAAATCTGTAACAAGTAATAAGATCAAAAGTTG
Organism: Miscanthus lutarioriparius; assembly: GCA_904845875.1. Lineage (NCBI taxonomy): Eukaryota > Viridiplantae > Streptophyta > Magnoliopsida > Poales > Poaceae > Miscanthus > Miscanthus lutarioriparius. The sequence continues at coordinate 45,273,285 of CAJGYO010000005.1, forward strand.
GAAACCAAATATAGATTCACGATGGCAAAAAAGAATGCAACAACGATGTATATAGTTCAATCTAAGGTTTCAACTAATTACATATTAAAAATCCACATATGTGGTTTGCAAAGTATGAAACATCTAAATTAATTGGTAAATTTATCACATCTAGATAGAAATTATGGAACATGAAACGAAGCGAGAGAGTAAACATATAATCAATTTTTATTTGATTATTAGTTGTACGTACAAAATTTATTCATGAAAATTTTAATAATATTTGGGTACTTTTAGGAAATAAAATGATAGAGTAAAGATATAATCAATTTTGTTGTGCATACAAAATTTATTTACAAAAATGTTAATATTATTATTGAATGTAAAATTCGAGACCATGTTAGAACAGAGTTTGATGGACTAATGAGAATAACATAATAATAATAAGTAAAAAATAGCAGAGCAATATAGTGCACCTAAGAGCAAGTTTAGTAAAAAGTTGTAAGCGGACCGTATGCTGAGGAGGAGGAAAGAGAAGAGAAGCAGATTGTAAGCTTACGATCGACTTATGTACGAGAATCATAAACTTTACGAAAGAAACAAGTAGACCGTGGGTAAGCTATCTACTATATAGACCGCAAGTACACATACAACGTAGAGGATTATTAACATTACTTTAATGGAACTCTTAGTGTAGCTACCTAGTACAGATACAATATGCATATATTGGTCCCGTTCGGCTTGCTAAAACTGACTGAAAAATACTGTTCTGGCTGAATTATTGTGATAGAAAAATACTGTTTCAGCTAAAAAAATAAGCTAAATAATATCTTTTATAAGATAAGCCAGGGGCCATTGATAGCATATCAATCCTGGTTCAGATATTTATATTTATTTTTGAACTCGTGGGAGTGAGTGATATACCCATATATGTGTGCATCCAATATTCCGCACATCGAATGCCATGCGAGATTGAAGGGGAACATGCGCCATGCGTGTACACGTGGGAGGGGGATGGTGCTTCACTGCCGCCCGGCCGGGCCGGCCCCTTCGCCATAAAGTAACCAAGCACGCATGGCACCGCAGCCTGCCGCTACAGCGCATCCATGTCTAAGATTGGTAGCTGCACATATACGGCATGTTTGTTGGTTGATTTCTGGACTGATTTAAGTTGGCTGGTGCTGATTTGTTGTGAGAAGAAAATACTGTTGACTGACTGATAAGCCCTGGCTGAAACCAACCAACGAAAAGGCTAATAGTGTCGTCCCATGATATTGCCACTGCTGCTTGTCGACGTACTCCATGTTCTCCACGACCACAATGGGCAGGTGCCGGCGTTCTAAATTATAATTCGTTCGACTTTTTTAACTTCCAAATTTGATCATTCGTCTTATTCAAAAAATTGTGTAGAATATCACTTCTTTTGTTATGACTTATTTTATTAACAAAAGTTCTTCAAGAATGATTTAAATTTGACTATGTTTGTATAATTTTTTTGAATAAGACTAGTGGTCGAACTTATGATAAAAAAAATCAAACGAATTATAATTTGGAACAGAAGGAGTAGGCTCTAGAGACAGATATGGGTCTAGGAGTCATTGCCTAAAAAATCCCCTTACCTTTATATTATCTTTTGGTCCTAACATAGTTGTTAAAATCTCGATTCTGTGTACGTTTTTATGACTCTGTGATCTTAGTTTATAGGGTTGATTCTACGGTTTTGTTAAGAAGAATCTACGATTTTATGATCTAATTCAGGATCACCATTTAATAACTTTGGGCCCTAGCTAGTCGAAGTGAGCCTAGGTGTGGCCCAACATATCTTCCACTCCAAGCCGGGCCAACCCAGTAAAGCCATGGGCCCAAGGAAGCAGAGTCTGTAAAAACTTGACCTCAATTATCTTAAACTACTAGATTGTATATTTCTAATATTTTCAGGTCCCAACTTGCACGTGTAGGTTTAGCTCCACATACTGGTAAACATCATCTAAGATTATGTGTTGGTTTTGTTATCTATCGTTATGTGAGTAATGTGACCTCGTGCGGCAGGTTTACGCATTCAGATAGCGACTCTAGAGGTGAAAATTAACCAGCTCCACAACTAACAAAGGGCAGAGCATGCATCACGGTCACAGGAGAGGGCAGGCGGAGTGTGGAGATAGACACTGTACTACTCCGTAACTGCCACGTGACATGTGGGTCCCGGGCGGTCCGGGTAGCACGTCATTGAAGGTGGAACAGTGCAAGATACAGTAGCTCCGCCTGACGAGGCCGCAGCCCGCAGGCAATACTACAGTGTGTGCATGCTTAGTTCCCAAAATTTTATAAAATTTTTCAAGATTCTCTGTCACATCGAATCTTTGGACGCATGCATGAAGCATTAAATATAAATAAAAAATAAAACTAATTATACAGTTTAGACGAAATTCACGAGACGAATCTTTTAAGCCTAATTAGACTATGATTGAACACTAATTGCCAAATAACAACAAAAATGCTATAGTACCATTTCCAAAAAAAAAATTAGCGCGCTAAACCAGGCCTGTGTGGCCTGTGTCGCGTCACGTTGCCATGCCGTGCAGGTGCAGGTGCAGGTGCAGCTCGATACGGATCGCCGACCACGAGCCACCGTACACTGTACAGCGCCTGCCATGCCTTCGCTCGGGTCGGCCCGGACCTGCGCCTGCGCCTGCGCCTGCGCCTGCGCCTGACTGAATGCAAGTACAGTTGCGCGTGACCATAAACTTTTCCCGTCTGGGTCCTCCGGCTAAAAATGTGACAATTTATGTCTTCAATCTAACGGCACGCTTGAGCAGAGATCGAAAACCAAACACAACACCTAAGTGGACATGACACAGCCTGTTCGTTTGTTGGTTTCAGCCAGCCTAAACCAGTCAACCAACAGTGTTTTCCTCTTAAAAAAACCAGCACCAATCAGCCTAAACCAGCACCAGCACCGACCAGCGAACAGACCCAATATGGACGGGGTTCCATAAAGCTTAGAAAAAACTCCCTCCCCATCTCTCTCCCCGTCCACTCCCTCTGTGTTCTATGTGGTGTTTAGATTTGAATATTTTTTCATGGTCGCCTTATTTGGTAAATAAAGTATTCGTGGACCAAACCAAAAGATTCATCTCGTGATTTTTATAAAGTTTTTTTTTTACCTATATTTAATACTCCATGCAAACGTCCAAAAATTGATGTGATGGAGAGAGAGTGAAAAAACTTGGAATTTTGATGTTGGTCTTTGAATATTTTTCATGGTCGATAAAGTATTAAAACTAATTATAAATCCTAATATTTGCATGTTTACTTGGTCTAGAATGGGACACATATATAGCATCAGATTACTTTTTATTTAACAACGTGAGAACCATGTACTTTATATATAGACATATATGGTGTACTTTTATAATTATTGGATTATTTTCCATATTCACTTATATTGGTACGTAGAAGCGGATTCCAGGGATATTTTAGTTTATTTTTATCGCTGCGGAGATTGATAATTTAGGTACAAATTGATGGATTACTTTGGCCGTGTTTGGCTCGGCTCTCCGGGGGCTCCGACTCCTCCATACAGTGATGATGCAACCCTGTAGATCACTGTAGCGGTTAAAAAAATAGTTCCGGCTCCTATACAAATGAACGTGGATTGAGAAGGAGCTGCCGGAGGTACGTTTTTGTTGCTCCGCCGGCTCCGCCACAGTACCCGCACAGTGGCAGAGCCGGAGCCGGCACGAGCTCCACCAAACGCGCCCTTTATATTATCTTTCATGGTACGGGTTATTTAAAAGAAAATTTAGGGGTTACTTAGTATTAACATTTTTAATCAAATAAGTATCGTTAGGTAGATTGTGAAGTATATTTCATAGTAAATTTATTTGGAGACATAAATGTTGATATTTTTTCTATAAAAATAGGTTAAATTTGAGGAAGTTTGACTGCTCTCAATTCTAGAATTGCATTCTTTTTTTGGACGGCGGGAGTACCTTTCATAGTTGTAACACCTCTGGTGTTACGAGCTTGCTTAGCTCTGAGGTTAAGGCGGGGGGTTTTGTTAGCAAAGCAAGTTTTCGGGCTAACAAGTTAAAACACATATGATAGAAAAAATAAATGTGTGTTGAATGAGAAGCTATTACACCACTCATGAATATCAAGTAGGGTTTAAAGCTAATTTTTATTGGACGAAAATACTATGAAACTTATACGTGGCACTGAAATAAAGTTCAGAGTAGGAACCTTGTAGATAGCAATGAAATACTCACGGTGGGAAAATGACATTGCTAGCTAACATTTCTACTAGCATATAAATGCAACTTGGAAAAGTTTAGTCAAGACTTGAGAGATTTTCAAGTTTGAAAACAGTGCGACGATGCTATTGGTGCAATGTTTCAGCTCTTGTTGGTAGCTCGAGGCACCTTCCTTAGCATGGTGTAGGTAATTTGGTTCCGAACTCGATGGTTTAGTTTTTAGGGACGCTTTAAAATTCGTGCACGACATCCCCTTGGGCTGGCTGGTCCCGTGTGCGCGGTCACCGTGCTCGGGTGAGTGGCGTCGCGTGGGGGTGCTCGCGTCGTCGCCTGCGCGCACCACGTGTGACCCTATCGGTGGCAGTCTCGTCATCGCCGTGCTGTGCGTTGGGCTGAGTCGGTCGCAACCATCTCGTGTCGAGGCGTGACTTGGCCTCGGGTATACGCACGCGCTGCGCCGTGGCCATGGCTATGGCTACGCCGTGGGCCAGTCTCGGCTGCTGTCGATCGCGCACGTGGGGCTGGGCAGGCTACAGCCGCGTTTCGCAAGGCCGTGCTAGGCCACGGGACCACGGTGGCGTGGCCGTCGTGCGCGCGTTGCCGGTCAGGAGGTGCTAAGCCAGGCCGGGGCCGCTAACGCCGATGCATGGCCAACGTGGTGCCCGCTACACCGCGCAATTCACCTGCCCACCTAAGTGCTCCTGCCCCGCTGTCTCGCCGCGCTGCTGCTTGTCGCGGACTCACTGCACTCCTGCGGCGTCATTGCATCGGCCCCGCACGACCACTGCGTTACTACTGATCATCCGCGTCCCGCCATGAGTCGAGCCGTCCCATCTCGGTGTCCCATAGCAAGGTCCCTCTAAACCTCACCGAGCGGATGCTCCCGTTCATTTAATGTAGCCTTGGTCGAGGTTGTTCGGGCCTTGTAGCCGCTTCTCTGTCTATCTTGCCGCCACCGGAGCCAAGCGGCTTTGCAACTTCACATGTGGTCGTGGTTTCTCCCCCGATTCATCACTCCTGCAGCTTGATAGGCATCCAACTAGCTGACCCAATCGCACCTAGGCGCCGGTGAACTTGGGAGGTGGCCAATTTGGCGTTTTGGTCGTCGCCGGCCATGGGCGCCGCCGCAGCCAAGGGGTTTGGGGCAAGTCCCACTCCGTTGGGAATAAACCTAATTGATGGTGTTTCCGGGCTGGTGTTGATCCCCTCGATCCGGTGCTCGCTTCCGTTTGGCCAGGGCATGCGTCATCGACGTGCTAACGCGCTGGTGTCGGCCTCGGAGCGCCACCGTGCGGTGCGGGCGTACGTGGCTAGGGTTCCTCGATCGCCTTCCTCCTCAGCAGATTGCGCGCCTGGTTTCATGGTAATCCCCTTCTGCTTCCCCATAGCCTCCATTGTTTCGCTAGCTCCTAGTTTCGTCGGAATGGGCGCGCCGCCGTGGAGGTTACTCCGTCAGCGTGGACGGCGCGTAGAAGTCATCGTTTAGCTTCTGTTCGCCATTCAGGGTCCCGCGCTGGCTTCGCGATGCTCGTCGGCCCGGTGGGTGCGTCGATGTGGCTCGCGGTGGGCCGACATGGCCTGGCGATGTCGATCGGAGCCGCGCCGCCGTGCGTGGAGGCGTCGGGGACCGGCTCAATGTGAAGATAGGTTTGTTGGGGGTGCTCATTGCATAGAGTTTCTCTAGTGCAATAGTACGCAGTGGCGCCGCGTAATATCCGGTCAGGCCAGGGGCTATTTTGCTAAAACATGGGCGCGTGCGCGGGCTCCCCCGTCTTGGGCCACTGCTGGGCCAGCTGCTACGCGCACCGCGCTCCGAATGGGCCGTTGGGCTAAATTGCTATCACCGTTCTTTTTTTCTAAAGGGGTTTTCCAAATTAGTTTCTAAGGTGAAATTGTAAATTCAAGATAAATTTGTATAGATGTCTAAAAATTATGAAACTAATTTTGTTAAGCTTCTAAAATCTTGATCTATCGGTTAGTGTATTTTGTTCACATAGCTTCATAGAATTTTTAAGAGTAATTTAGTTGATTTAAAGCACTCAGTAATGTTAAAATATAAACTCGTATGAATTATTGTGATGAATTGGTAGTAGCATTGGCTTTAAAATTGCGCCTTGTTCGACAACGTGGATACGTGGTCTAGTACGTTAGTCATTAGTACCAACTCGTTAGCTAGTAGTGTAATTACATTTTAGAGTTGCGATTATCGTGATTATTTATATTTCCGTGTCGTGTCCACGAATATCAAAATAGGCACAACGACGGACCATAAAGTCATCAGGGGAAAACAGGAGCAACGGATACATGGATTGCCGTGTCACCACGATGGAATGCTAATCTTTTGGTTATATCTTATCCAGGCAAGCCCCGGTGCATAATTCCTATTATTCTGCACTTTAATTTATGCTTGTGCATTAAGTTTAAAGAGTTGAATGAAACCCACTTAGCCATAGAATAACACGATAATTACTATGGAATGCTAATCTTTTAAGGATTTTATAACATTATGATAAATATCACCATGAGTTAAGCCCGAGTATCGTAAATGCATAATTCCTAAATTGGTACAAACATTGTCAAGTAAATTTAATATATATATACATACATACATATATATATATATATATATATATATATATATATATATATATATATATATCCTATGAGTTTTACTAGTATGACAGGATCATGTAGATTGCTATGCTTCAGGACTCCGGTAGAAGTCAGGTGATTTACTATCTCTCGTGAGAGATAGGAAATATATTATTATTGTTATTATATTATTATCACCTGGAATATATATATGAAAGGAAATAGAGACCGAAAGGTGGATATGGTATGGGTATCGGTGGGTGTAAGAGGTTATGTCTCATGCACCAATGGGGCATAGCTTGGTTACACTATTTTTCTTATCCGTGTGTTGCCGTTGCATTGGAAACATCACTGCACTTATTATCCTGAGCACATACTTGTTTATAGAGAAGGATCGTGGGTTTCGCTCTTTCTAGACCGACTAACGAAGGCGGGATGGTGGAGGTCTAAGCACACCACACCGAGTCCGGGACTCGGTGTGGGGGACATAGAGTTTATTTGAGTGGTGGGTTGATCCTTACCCAAATATGTGTTTACAATGGACATTGTTATAATCCAAAGACGACTTGTTATGATGTATATAAATGATCATAAAATAGTTATTGTTTAACTTGTCAGTTCAATACATAGAATTTATTTGAACTAATGATGAACGCTAATAAAATTGATATAAGGATGCACGTGTTAGTATATTTTGTCGATAGCCTTGCATATAAAGTCTTTTCTTTCCTTTTATACAATTGAGTACTCGTGGTTTGTTCTACCTGTTGTGGATCATGTGGGTGACATAAGAAATGGTTTAAGAATGTTGTAGAGTTTTTTTACTTCCATCAAATATTTTACAATGTGATAACCTGTTATGATGTATATAAAATCATAGATTTTAACTTGTCATTCTCCCTCGATAGTTATATTTTCTTTGTTATAAACAATAAATATTATACTCTGATGTTGCATGGAAGGTGATGTAAGAAATGACTTAAGAATGTTGTAAGCTTTATTATCTCATTTGTGATCCTGATGGAAAAATATAGATTTTCGGATTCTCCCTTAGCGTGTGCTCGACAGAACTACCTAATGTAGCTCACATTCGGGGTGCTTAGTGTCCAGTGAAAGACAAGCGTCTCCGTAAGTGAGTTATTTCGGATGGTTTTACCACAATAGTGGTAGAGGTGGATAACCTAGATGCAAGTTTAGAGTTATTTAAAGTTATCTTTCTTAATGGCAAATGTGATAGTTTTATATACAAATTTAAGGGGTTATTTATGCATTTTTTTATAATGCCATATGTGAGTAATTTTTTAAGAAAACATAATAGATCAAATGGCCGCTACTTTTTTTTCTGTTATTGGCAATGATGATTAGAGTCTACCAAATTAAAACCTAGTTGTTTCTGATTATTGTGAGAAATTTTAGAATGTATCTTTTTTCCTAATGCGTCTCATGAGAATCAACATGCAGCCTGTTCCGGAGGCCGTATCGTATCGTGGATTATTTACTGCTGGCTGGTTTGGTGTGAGAGAAAAACACTGTTTCCGCCTGAAAATTTACGATTGTTTACGAGCAAGCGAACAGGCTGATGGAGCTCCCATCAGAGACCTCAAATTAATAATATTAAAAAATGAATTCTAATTTTTTGTAATTATAGATAGATATGATGTAATTAAAAATTGGGGTATGTAACACCTATGAAATAGAAAAATCTTTTAGAAGACTTTTATTCCGGTGTAAAACACCTAAAAATGCTTAGTTATTTCCGTGTTATACTATGGTAGCCTTATCTTTCACATCGGAAAAAAAACAAAAATGACAAACATCTAATTACCTCCCATGGTTTCATGTTTGGCTAGCAATCTGGCATGGGTGTCGAGGTCACCATTGAGGTTGCCCTTTACGAGGGTGGATGATTTGAGGAGGATGAATTGGCGGTGGGTGGCCATGGAGGATTGTTGCAAGGACAACTTGCATTGGGCTTCAACGACATTGACCAGCTCCACAAGAATGATGTCGATAGTTTTACTGTTTTGTCCAGCTTATTGTACTATTTTGGCTTTTTCTTGACCTATGTAAACACGCTCAAAGCTTGGAGAATATCTCATTACAACTAAGAACTATATGAGATAATATTATCTCAGACATCTTATTACATATGAGAGATAATCAATGTGTTTCTAAGAGCATCTTCAAGAGTACCCAATATTTTCTTCCTAAAATATGAAGTTTTACAACTCCTAAAAAAGTATTGGAAGAAATAAAAAAAGCCACCTCCAAGAGTTTCTAATAATCCACTCCTAAAACATAGAAGATAATTTTACATCAGGAATCCTATATATACTATTTCTAAATTATCCTAACCACTTTTATATATTCTTTCTCTCTTGTACATTTGCATCAGGAATCATTTCCTACTATTTATTCTTTCCACGTCCTTCCACCTTTAGATTTGCCGACAAACACACGCGGGAGAGAGAGATACGCGCGACTCGGAAGCGCTTAACTTTACACGGAACATGGTGACTTTTTCTAAGTTCTAAAAGATTAGAATGATGGATAGGAGTTGTTGGAGAGGGTTATTTTTTTCTCATCTTGCTAAAAACCAAGGATTAAAAAGGGATTTAGGGAACTCTTGGAGATGCTCTAACGTTATAACTCTGATGACTCAAAAAAGTATTAGTGCAGCTGTGAACTAATTAAAGTCATTATTGGTGTGATTCATTTCATAGTTTCCAAGAGTGGCAGGATTGGATAGATTAATGAACAAGGTCTCTAATATAGTAGTTTCATTTCAGCTGGGTTTCATACTATAGTCATAGCATTTAATTGTTGCATTGCGTTGCGAAACATTAAGGTTACAGTTAGACTCATTTCCGTTTCCAAGGCTTATGATGAAATGGTCTGATCATGTTAGTGGGATTTCGTTCTGTTTCCAAGATATAGCCGAGTGTGAATACGAGGTTTCATCTAGAGATGAAACTCATTCATTCTCTTTTCCATTTTTTTACGTATTAGTTTAGCCCATATACATGGCATCTCATTTAAAGACTGAAACTCTTATGAAACCTGTACTGAGATGAGCTAAAGATCCGGCGCGGAAGCTCAAATTTGTTCCGTATCGATCGGCTCTAGCTCGACGTGCATGACTTTTCCTTTTTGAAAAGTTATATTGCGTGCATGACTTCCGTTTGAAGCTTAATTATTTTCCATCGGCCATGGACCATGGTACGTAGCAGGTATTCACACTGCATATCTGATATCTGACTGAATTAATAATAGAACAGGAGCGTTTCATCTGGCTACAGCGACCCCCCCTGTGATCACGATCACCGGCCATCATGCGTGCTTGCTCTGTCGTCGAGAGGGACATGAGCGAGGGCCATAAGATAAGATCCACGGCGCGTGGACGGCGGAGATTAAACGACGGCCGGGGGGACCATTAATGGCGCATAGTAGCAGCGCGGGCATGTTCGTTTGAACTTATTAGCTTTATTAGTTAGAATTTACAGTATTTTTTTTTTACAATAAATTAGTTTCTGCCGGCTTATCAGTCGGCTTTAATACCAGCCGACAGGAACATTATTGATGTGTTTTTTCTACAACTAGCTGAGTAGCACTATTCTTTTCCGTCTAGCAGCAGCCATTGCTAATTTGCTATTATTTATTCTACGGCTAGCTTGTGATAATGTACTGCCACTAGCTAGCTATATACTTTGCACAATTGGATCCATCACCAGCCAAATATTGTACTAGATCGATGTGTTTTTCATCCCGTCTTTTGCATCGATCAGCTAAATGGAATCCTGGAAAGGCAAACTACTATAGTTAGTAGTATCAATCATACGATCGCCTTAGATATATGCGCACCACCCAACGCAAGTTAACAGCTGGGAGCCAAGTAAACAAACAATTGATATGATGAGCCACGATTAAGCCACGCAGCCTGTTCGTTTGGCCGTGGCTTTTCGTAAATGATCGTAAATTTCCAGCTGGAATAGTATTTTTCTCTCATACAAACCAGCCAGCAGTACTTCTTCCCAAACCAGCAACGATACGAACCAGCCAACCGAACAGACTGAGGATCGATCTCTTAATTCGCCAACGAAGGGACAATAATGATTATCCTGGTGGTAGCTGTAGTAGCAGTAGGTACATGTGTTAAGCGACCTATCAGTAACTACTTCATCCGTTCTAAATTATAAGTTGTTTTGATTTTTTTTGTTACGTCGAATTTGATGTGTCACATAATGTATGTCTAGATACATAGCAAATTCGATGTACAAACAAAAGTCAAATTGACTTATAATTTTGAACAAAGGAGTTGCTTACGACATACGGTCCAATCCGAGACCCTCGGCTTTCTTTGGCGAATAACAGTGTAGATACATATTCATTCTATAGGTTGATTATTTAGAGAAAAAAAGACTGTGTGCAGTCATGTTTAATTATTACTCGATACATATTCATTCTATAGGTTAATTATTTATTTACATATACATTTTGCGATGGTACGTTGTCAAAATAAAGTATATAGACTAAAAAACCACGACAGTTTTGGATAAGATAAAAAGATGAATTCAGACTATATACATAATCAAGAAGCAGCTGGCAATATAATTTTTTTATTCCAACTGGCAATATAATTGGCATGGCCGGCAACCATCAGCGAGCATGAGAGAGAATTCGTGGATTTGGATGGCGGCAGCCTCTGCCCTCTGGTGAGCCCAAAGTCCTTCAAGTTTCCTCTCTCTCCGATCCCTTTCAACATCAACGTCCAAATCACAACTTTAATTAACATCATCACTACACTCTCCCTCTCATCAAAAATCAAAAATTAAAATAGAAAATCTAACATCACCACTACAGATCGAAAGTACTCCTATATATGGACCGACATCTGGACCAATAGCAACATCGCCTTCCTATTGGCTGAGCCATGGGCCCCGCCAGAAAGAGAGAGAGAGAGAGAGAGAGAGAGAGGACTTGCACCAGCGCGGGGGTAACACGTACACCAGAGCGATTACAGGTCGACAGAGCGAAGTTAGTTTGCCGCAAAAGTAATGCGCGCCGAAGTGCAGGCAGCTTAGTTTAATCCCTTGAACCCTACAATCTTGGAGGACACGAAGAGCTCCACTACGCTAGCTACTCGTATGTCCAAGTCCAACCAAACAAATGCAAGGACTAATCATGCACTAGAACTAATGATGAACATGATCATCCAACGATCAGTTCAGTTCTACAGTTACATACAATAGATGCAGATGCAGTAGCAGCATGCAATAGCCTGTGCAGCTCTAACTACTTACATCAGATGTCATTGCGATGTGCAGAGCAAGCAGAACAATGGTACTGGTAGACTGGTAGTGGTAGAAAGCAGTAAGCAGCAGCAGCAGCAGGCGGGCCGCGGGTACGGTAGAAGGTGCACGTGCATGATTTACATTTACCAGCAGCAGCAGGCAGGTCAAAAGAAACCCTGGCCGAGCAGGCAGAACGGGAAGGGGGTGGTCTCTACCGCGGTCTCGTCAGCAGCAGTCAGGCCCATGCCGATGATGCCGCCGCCGCCAACGCCGCCGTTGCCGCCTCCGAGACCGCGATTCGGCACATGCTGCACCCCGGCCCCGCAGTAGGTGGCGGCGGGGGGATCGAAGTCGAAGGTGGGGAGCACAACAGGCGACGGCTTCTGCTCCGCCGCCCATTCCCATTGCCAGCCGTTCAGGCCCTTGGCGGCGGCGCCTTCGAGCGCCGCCAGCAGCGGTTGGTGGTGGAGTACTGGCACTGGCACTGGCACTGGCGGCGCCGGCGGGAGCGGGCGGACGGGCTGGGAGGCGAGCTGCATGCGGCGGCGCTTCTTCTCGGCGGCCTGCTCGACGAGGCTGCGCGTGACGCCGTCGGGGTCCTCGGCGAGCCTTGCGAGGAACGACATGAGCTGGTCGGGCTGCCGCTCCGTGGCCTGCAGGCGCCGGCTCATCTGCGCCAGCTCCTCCCCGATGACCGTCTGCTCCTGCCGCAGCCGCTGCACCTCCTCCAGCAGCGCCGGCGCCTCCTTGTTCTCGTCCGGATCCCCCTCCTCCGGATGATGATGATCCTCGCCGCCCATACTGATACAGCAGCCGGTCGCCGCCGCGTACTGCGCCTGCGCATCGCCGCCGGAGGAGGTGGAGCAGGCGCCCTGCTCGCCGCGCTTCTTGCGGCGCACGATGCGCGGCAGCAGGTGCGTCTGGCCGCGCAGGAACGAGTCGTGCGCGAACTCCCACCGGTCCGGGTGCACCTTCCGAAACCCCTGAGCGCGGGCATGCAGAGGAGAGCATCCATGGCGCCAGGGTAAGTGTACAGCAGGACATGTGACTATGTGAGGGAGGAAGACAACGAACGACTCACGCACTTACGTATGAGTTGAGCTGGCGCACGAAGCTGGAGAAGTTGCTGTGCTTGAAGAAGCAGGGGAGGAGCAGCCGCGAGAAGCCGGCGGGGTCGACGACGACGAAGCTGTTGTTGTCCCTGCCCCATCGCACGAGCGCGTCCGTCCGCGGGTCGCACACCATCTGGTAGGTCTTGGCCACGAACGCCGCCGTCTTGAAGAGCTGGTCGCCTCCGCCGCGGCCGCCGCACCCGGCGAGCAGCCCCAGCGCGAGCTCCGTGTGGAGGCCGTCCATCATCGATCAGCTGGTAGTAGGGTTGAAGGGAAACACGGTCGATCGGGCCTCGCCTGCAGCGCCGCCGCCGACCCCGTTCCGTCGTCCGCTCGGCAAGCACGCAGCAGGCAAGCGCCCGTGCGAGCCGGGTGAGCCTCCGAGCTGGATGGATGGGCGTGTCAAATTCTCTCAAAAGGCAGGCGGGGGCGGGTTTGCTGGCGGAGGGGCCGGGGGTTACTAATTATGGCCACCGTCGTCGTGCGTGACAGGAGCGGGACATGACTAAACTACTACTAGTAGAGAAGCAAGGGCCCCAAGGGCCATTTACTGATCGGAGTAGCTAGTAGTGAGCCGCCCCGTCGTGTCGTCTCAGTCTCAGGCGTCTCCGATCCGGAACGTGTTGTGTTGATAGATATAGGCGGCGGGGGGCGCGGGCTGGCCGGGTCCGGCGGGCGACAAGTGGCGAGCTCGTGATCCTTCCTCACGTCCGGCCTCGTGTGGAGTCGCCACCGCGAGAGATTTTAGGTGCGGCAAGACTGTGCGCGCGCGCCTTTTGGACCAATGCGCGCGTGATCCCACATCACTGAAGGAAAATAAAAGACGATGCCGGTAATCTTTGTTTGGCATTAAAAATGCAGGTCATCCGATCCGACTGCCTAATCTAGCGGGTGCCTGCCGAGACCTCAGCAGGACAGGATCTACTCCATCTCTTGTGGGCTGATTAAAAAAACAGTGTGTGTGCCGCGCGCTTTCGCGAGTCGCGACGACGACGGCTAGTCTCGCTTGCTGCTGCTGGCTGGACACCTGTCCTGCTTGATTGCTACGTCTCGCACCGTGCACGACTGCACGTATTTGTTATTAGTCATGTGATTATTATCTTACCAAGTTACTACTAGTAATATAGTATCAGCTCATCCATCGACTATCGCCCGTTCATTTGGCTTATAAGCCATATTTTTTCAGTCAACGAATATTATTTTTCTCTCACAAGTCAACGGTACTTTTGGTCATGGCGTGGGGCATATGATCGTGAGCAGTACACACTACACATACACAGACGCGATGGCAGGGCAGACCAGAGAAGAGATCATCGGTTCATCGGAGGGCTTTGGCCGGCCTGCCTGCCTGGAACGCCACCAGCCATCACCGTACCCTAAAGGCTAAAGGCGCCGGGGTTGGCCGAGACAAGACGCGTGCTTACATATGCGCGAGGCTTGGAGCTAGCGCAGCCGCCGTGCGCGCAGTGCACTGTGTGCCACTGTGCAGCGTGCGCAGGCCGCGGGGTGGATTAGCTACCCGCCCGCTCCATGCGCGCGACCTGCCTGGAGGATGGACGGATCAAATCGTCTCGATCAGGCAAGGGCCCAGCACCAGATATGGCCTGAGTTTTTTTTTGCCCCTTCATCTGAGAAAATGGGTGCAGGGCCCGGGTCAGGTAGAGGGCCCTCTTGCTTTCGTGGGGACTACCCGGCTGATTAAAAAATTTGCACGCTAGGTTGTAGGTGCGCTCTCTTCGAAAATATCTTGTTCCCTTGACGGTGGGTGGGATAGGGAAGAGGATATGAAGTGGGATATAGAGAGCTGGTTAGACCGACGGTCTACCTATATAGCGACCCAAACTCAAAATGCATCGTGCATGTGAAAAAACCGACGTCCAACAGAGTAGGCATACCAAGCGCCTATTTTGCGTAGAAGGAGAGAGGGAACGCAAATGTGCGCCCTCCCTCCGTCTTCTCTCTCCTCAATCCAAATCTCTGGTGATACGATGCGAGGTCCAGATCTTCACGACGTAGGATCAATCACCGGATAACTAACTGAAGAACAGCCGGATGACTTGCTGCAGGCAGCGATAACTAGTGCAACCTGGCAGATAAAACTCGAAGCCAACCACCGTCTTTAACCGGCAACCTGAATCGAGGATTCGTCCAACCACACTCTCAAAGAACCAACCAACACAACCTACAATCAATCAAGGCAAACCTTGAAGGGAGTAGGAGCACCAATTGGGAGCGGATGAAGCCACCGCTTCTGTAAATCCCGCGAAGAAAATCACAAGAACAAAGGGGTAGAGATCACTTTCAATATTTGTTAGCACACAACTAAACAAAGGAGGTTCTGTATTTCGATTATCAAAAGTCTTCTTTTGCTTAGGAGTACATGGATATTTATACTAGAAACAGTCCTCCTAGATAGGTATAAACATGAAAAGAAAAAGAAAGGGTAGGCTATGTGAACAAGCTTCCACGAAATGAGTTTCTGAGTAGTTTCCGCGTGGCTGTTGGTCTTCTGCGCAGTCTTCAGTGTTTTGGCAATAACTCCATCTTGGAAAATCCAAATGATGTGCTGTTGGTTGCGTTGGAAAGCTAATTGATAAGGTTTCACACCATATATAGCATGCACCATTAAACATTGTAGAATGGTACAATTTAATATGAGAAGTTATACCAATATCCTGTCCTGAGAAGACTATTAACCCTCTGAGCAGTCTGCACTAAAGCTGGTCGGATCTGCACTAAAACTGGTCGGATCTGGTCGGCCTTGAAGCATTAGAAACTAGATTTCACAAGCTTTCCAAAAAGTCCTCATGGACCTCCATAGCCTTCGGGAATAAAAAGTTATGATATTTTCTTCTTGGCAGTTCTGTCAGTTTCAAGAGGTCTGACCAATATGTACTAAGCTGGTCGGATTTCATTAGTTAGAAATCCAAACTGGTCGGCATTAGCATCACTGGAAAGTAGACTCGACAAGCTTTCCAAAATGTGCTCATTCACCTTCATAGCTTCTGGAAATCAAAAGTTATGAATATTTCTTTCCTACTGTTCTGCAGGACTGGTCTGGTTCGAGTGTGGTTCTTCTCTGTGGTCATCACCTTATGTGTTCTTGCCATACTCGTTAGTGAACCTGAGCAACAACAACGTGCACAACTTAGGCAGTATATAATTCTCATTAATATTAAATTGAACTTCATAAAGTAGCGCGTTCACCTCTTGTTGTAGCTTCTTTGATCGACTACGTGTAATTGGGCCACCAAAGGCTTGGGCTGGTGTCAATGTAGGTGATACTTGAGTTGGTGTTACTTGAATTAGAGGTTGTAACATGTTGGTTGATGACGTGGTCATATCATCCTCCCCCTCTTGAAAAGAGTCATCCTCGACTCTAAAGTGTCTTCTCTTTTGAATGGAGATAAGTCAGCAACATTGAAGGTCGTACTCACACCATAGCTTGCTGGAAGATCTATCTTGTATGCATTATCATTGATCTTTGCAAGAACACGAAATGGTCCATCTCCTCAAGGCAACAATTTGGATTTGCGCTTATCAGGGAAGCGATCCTTGTGCAAATGTATCCACACCAAGTCCCCTGGTTCGAATAACACTTTCTTCCTATGTTTGTTCATACTTGTAGCCTTGCGTTTAGCACTTAGTTCAATTGCTTCCTTGGTCTTCTCATGTATCTTCTTTACATATGCAGCACGCTTAGAAGCTTCCATGTTGATTCTCTCCTGCAATGGAAGGGGCAACAAATCGATCGGAGCAATAGGTTTGAAACCATATACGATTTCAAAAGGACACAAGTTAGTGGTAGAGTGTACTGCCCTGTTATAAGCAAACTCCACATGTGGCAAGCAATCCTCCTAAATCTTCAAGTCCTTTTTCACCATGGTTCGCAGCAACATTGACAATGTACGATTCACCACCTCAGTTTGTCCGTCGGTTTGAGGGTGACAAGTTGTTGAGAACAAGAGCTTGGCATCTTTAGCCCATAATGTTTTCCAAAAATAGCTCACGAACTTGACATCATGATCAGACACAATGGTCCTGGGCATCCCATGTAGCCTCACAATTTCCCTGAAAAATAAATTAGCAACATGTGAAGCATCGTCGCTCTTGTTGCAGGGGATAAAATGAGCCATCTTTGAAAATCTATCAACCACAACGAATATAGAATCCTTTCCTCTCTGAGTTCTAGGTAACCCTAAAATAAAATCCATACTTATGCCTTCCCAAGGAATGTTAGGAGCAGGTAAGGGAGTGTATAAGCCATGAGGATTTAGTTTTGACTTAGCTTTGTGACAGGTGATGCATCGTTCCACAAATCTGATGACATCTCTCCTCATCTTAGGCCAATAAAAATGATCACCTAGCAGTTCATATGTTTTCTTCTGTCCAAAATGACTTGATAGTCCACCTCCATGTGATTCCTGCAACAACAACAATCTAACAGAAGAATTTGGAACACAAAGCTTGTTAGCTCTAAACAGAAATCCATCATGTATGTGATATTTTTCCCAACCTTTTCCATCTTTACAATGATTATACGGTTCTGAAAATTCAGGATCATTATTATACAAACCTTTTAAACTTTCGAGACCCAACACCTTGACCTCAAGTTGATTTAACAACACTCTCTTTCGAGACAAAGCATCAGCAACCACATTGTCCTTACCTTTCTTATATTTCACAATGTATGGAAATGTTTCTATGAACTCAACCCACTTGGCATGGCGACGGTTTAGCTTAGCTTGTCCCTTCAAGTACTTCAAAGCTTCATGATCGGAATGAATAACAAACTCCTTCGGCCATAAGTAGTGCTGCCATGTCTCAAGTACACGCACCAAAGCATACAATTCTTTGTCATACACAGAATAATTTAATTGGGCACCTCCCAATTTTTCACTAAAATATGCTACTGGTTTTCCTTGTTGCATTAAAACTCCTCCTATCCCAATTCCACTAGCATCACATTCTACTTCAAAAGTTTTAGTGAAATCAGGAACAACAAGTAATGGTGCTTCAGTCAAACATTTCTTTAATTCTTGAAAAGCAGTTTCTTGTGAGTTCCCCCATTTAAAATCAACCTCTGTCTTTGTCAATTCGTTCAAAGGAGCAGCGATGGTACTGAAATCTCTCACAAATCTCCTATAAAAACCAGCAAGGCCATGAAAACTTCTTACTTGACTTACATTCATAGGAGCTGGCCAATCCTTGATGGCTTTCACCTTTGATTCATCTACTTCTATGCCCTTTCCTAATACAACAAAGCCAAGAAACACAACATGGTCTGTGCAAAAACTGCACTTCTCAAGATTAGCAAATAATTTCTCCTTTCTAAGTTCATCCAAGACTTGCCGAATGTGTTTCATATGCTCTCCAACAGACTTGCTGTAAATTAGAATATCATCAAAGTAGACAACAACAAATTTTCCAATGAAAGCTCGCAGGACATGGTTCATTAATCTCATGAAAGTACTAGGGGCATTAGTCAAACCAAAAGGCATAACTAACCATTCATACAACCCAAATTTAGTTTTAAATGCAATTTTCCATTCATCTCCTGCTTTCATTCTAATTTGATGGTAACCACTTCTCAAGTCAATTTTAGTAAATATTATGGAACCACTCAATTCATCAAGCATATCATCTAACCGTGGAATAGGATGACGATAGCGAATAGTGATATTATTTATAGCTATACAGTCAACACACATCCTCCAAGAACCATCCTTTTTAGGCACTAATATCACAGGAACAGCACAAGGACTTAAGCTTTCACGAACAAAACCTTTATCAAGAAGTTCTTGTACTTGCCTTTGTATTTCTTTTGTTTCTTCAGGATTGGTGCGGTACGATAGACGGTTAGGGAGTGCAGCCCCTGGAATGAGATCAATTTGATGTTCAATTCCACGAATGGGAGGTAGTCCAACCGGTGTTTCTTTTGGAAAAATGTCTTCATAGTCCTGCAAAAGATGAGACACAACACTAGGAAGAGAAGTGATATCATTAGGTGAAATTAAAATGTCTTTGCACATAAGTACAAAGAGCACTTGATCTGGGTTGTTCCTCACTTCTCTCAGCTCAGATTTTATGGCTAGCATAACTAGATGCTCTCCCTCTCCTTTCTTTTTATCTCTCAAATTTGGCTTGTGGCACTCACTCACCGAATTAGGGATGGCACTCAATTTCTTTTGCTCTTCTCTTCCTTCACTTGCTGGACTAATTTCAGTTTGTTTTTGTAAGTGCTCGACCATGATTTGTTGAGGCGTCATAGGCTTGAGTACAAACTTCTTTCCTTTCAAATCTAGTGTGTACTGATTTGTTCTCCCACAATGCTGAGTATATCGATCATATTGCCAAGGTCTTCCAAGCAGCAAGTGGCACACAGACATCGGTGCCACATCACACTCTACTGTGTCAACATATTCACCAATTTTGAATAGAACCTTTACTCTATATCCAATCTTAATATCTCCTGAATCAATCAACCATTGGACATGATATGGATGAGGGTGCCGCTGTAGTTTCAAACCAAGCTTGTCAACCATCTCACGACTAGCAAGATTATGGCAGCTCCCGCCATCAATGATCACCTTGACTACCTTATCTTGCACTTTAGCTCTGGTTTGAAAAAGATTATGTTGCTGTCCAATTTTAGCTTCCTTCATTTGAACGCTCAAAATTTGAGCCACCACAAGAACAACACCTTGCTCAAATTCACATCTAGTATGTTCCTCATTTTCATAAGCCTCGTCATCATACTCTTCCTCAACTTCCTCTTCACTAGCTGATTCATATTCTCCATTGTCTTTCACAATGATCACATGATTATTCGGACACTCCTTGATTACATGCCCATGACCTCCACACTTGAAGCATTGAATCCCACTACTCTTGGCTGTAGAACCCACTGAAGTATTGGCGGATGCTGATGGTTTAGAGCTCATGCCTTGGGCACCAGCATTCTTCCCTCTAAAAACACCCTGCACATTAGAACGTAAGTCTCCACTTGAGCTTTTCGCTGATGAGGGTGCAGCAGTAAACCTCGAGATTGACTTGCCTCCTCCTGACATAGTCCTCGTGCCATATGACATGGGCTTGCTGTTCTTAGCATCTTGCTGCAATTGACGTTCAGCTTTAGTTGCTTGATGTACCAAATCAATAAGATGACGGTATGGCTGAAACTTAACAATGCGCTGGATATTGCGATGTAACCCAGCCATGAAACGTGCAATAGTTTCCCACCTTATCAGAGCATATCCATCAAACTCAAGAGATGCCATGGCTAATTTCTTCTCCTTTGAATAATTATGCAAGCGAAATATCTTGTCCACCTTCAACTCCCAAGTGAAGTAAGCTTCAGGATCAGATCCTCCATCAAATTTTGGCATGGTAAATTTCAATTTGCCAAACCTCTCCTCATGGTTGTCTCTGCTATGATGTCGGCGACCACCACGATATTGGGAATGATTATCTTCATCCACATCTTCAGAGTCATCATGGTCATCATTTCTTTGACCTCATCCTCTTCCTCTACCATGTGCAGCACCTTGGTTTCTCCTTTCTTGTTCTCTTGCTCTTCTAGCGGCAGCTCTTCCATCACTATCTTCTCCATCTTCACCATGGTGGCTTCCACCATCTTGAGGTTGACGTCGCCCTCTGATTTCAGTCAAAAGAGCCTGAATATCTCGGGGCAACCGATCTTGCTTCTCTTCCATGCTTTGCCGGAGTTCATTAAATTGTGCTATAGTAACACAATCTTCTATCTCACCCATCTCCTGTGTAAGGTTAGCTAAATACGAACAATAGGTATTTATGGAAAAATAAAATTTGGTAGCTCTCACAACCTCACCTCTCGTACCAACCGAAGCTCTTATGAAGTCCCTGCGGATTACAGGAAAAACAATGTGTGGTGGTAACGAAAGTGATGGCTAGGCGAATACAAGACCAGAGAGTACCGATTACGATGGCTTGTATGTGGAGCTTGGTAGGGAGTGATACATAAGGAATGCAATCTGAAATCTAGTTGTTGTAAAGTTAAATAACAATCCAAACTAGAAGTTCTCTGCCTAGTGTTGACCACAGGATACTGTCCTGAGAAGACTGTTAACCCTCTGAGTAGTCTGCACTAAAGCTGGTCGGATCTACATTAAAACTGGTCGGATATGGTCGGCCTTGAAGCATTAGAAACTAGATTTCACAAGCTTTCCAAAAAGTCCTCATGGACCTCCATAGCCTTCAAGAGGTCTGACCAATATGTACTAAGCTGGTTGGATTTCATTAGTTAGAAATCCAAACTGGTCGGCATTAGCATCATTGGAAAGTAGACTCGACAAGCTTTCCAAAATGTGCTCATTCACCTTCATAGCTTCTGGAAATCAAAGGTTATGAATATTTCTTTTCGACTGTTCTGCAGGACTGGTCTGGTTCGAGTGTGGTTCTTCTCTGTGGTCATCACCTTGTGTGTTCTTGCCATACTCTTTAGTGAACCTGAGCAACAACAACGTGCACGACTTAGGCAGTATATAATTCTCATTAATATTAAATTGAACTTCATAAAGTAGCGCGTTGACCTCTTGTTGTAGCTTCTTTGCTCGACTAACGTGTTATTGGGCCACCAAAGGCTTGGGCTGGTGTCGATGTAGGTGATACTTGAGTTGGTGTTACTTGAATTAGAGGTTGTAACATGTTGGTTGATGACATGGTCATATCATCTGGCGCATAGGAGGCGCCGGGGTGGGGCAGCCCGCGGCGGCGGCGGCGACGCCCTCGATGGCGGCAGAGGCCTCTACGCCATCGTCCTCCTCCTCTAGCACGAAGGCCTCCTCCTCCTGCTCCGACTTGGCGGGTTTCACGTAGTCAACCCCGACGGAGGACTCAAAGGTGGAGTCAGAGGCGGCGAGCAGCAGGAGGCGTGCGGAGCGGAGGCGGAGCAGGCGTCGAGGCAGGGCCAGCGTGAGGAGGACGAAGAAAAGGGAGGAAAGGGCAGGGCGGGGCTTGGGGAAGGAGGCGGTTTCCTACTCGGGGACGAAGGAGAGGACCGACGAATGCGCTGCACGCTCCCCTGCGCGGGCCACCGCACGCCGGTGAGGAGGGGTAGACGACGGTGGGGCCCCGGATCCAGCCTCACCCAGTAGTAGGCCGAGCGCGGCAGCGGCACATGACCCCGACGACTTAGGGGCGCCGGCGGTGCAGCACGACGCGACTCCCGCTTGATGAAGGACTGGCTACCATGGGGTGCCAGATCCAGCCCCCAGAAGTAGCGGTGGAGGAGGCCCGTCGGTGGTGGATGTAGTTGCAAGCAGTGGCGGTGGCCGCGCCGCTCGCACCTTTGGGCGCGCTCCAGCGCAGAGCATGGAGGGGAGGGGAGCAGCAAGGCGTGCGCCGCCGACCTTCGCTCGAAGACCGCAACCCCGGCGGCCCTAGCCTCGCCCCTGGGGAGCACGCGCCGCCGCCGCGTCGCTGCTGCTTGAGTGCCTGGGAAAAGGCGCGCTGCCGCTGCTTGGGGGCCGGGGAGGGGCACCGCAGCTGCTTGGGGGTCGGGTGAGGGGGCGTCGCCACTGCACCCTGGACGACGACCGCGGCGGCTGCGGTTCCATGTCTCTGTTTTGGGTCTGCTGTTGGAGAAGGCATGTTTTAGGTATGCGACCATTTTGCACAGGGTGACGCATACAATGGAATGGGTGTCGATTTTAGGGTCTCATTGTTGGAGATAGCCTTATGGATTGGGAAATGGAGATTGGAAGGCAAATCCATTATTTGGCTGTAAGACTATCTCCAACAGCAAGAACTTAAAATAGAGACCCATTCTATGGTTTAGGTCACGCACAGCAAAAGGGTCGCAAACCCAAAACTTTCCTTCTCCAACAGCGATCACAAAAGCGGAGCACCCAAAACTACCACGCCGCTCTGGCTGCTCGCCACGGGCACGCCACGCCGCTCCGGCCGCTCCCTGCCGTGGACCCCACCGTAGACACGCCTTGCCCTGCCGGCCGCGCCACGCTCCCGCGCGTGGACCTATCCCAGCCCCCGGCCGGAGTTCCTCTTTCCCTTGGGCGGGTATGTGGGAGCTCCGCTGCTGCCGCCTCGGTCGAGCGTGCGGGAGTCCCGGCGACCCCGCCCCACGGCTGCTCGCGGGCCTTCCCTGGCGACCGGTGCTGGCTGCATGTTTTGATGTGGCTCCGGATAAGAATCCCCTGAAGAAACACGGCGAGCTCCCTCCCCTGCGCGGCCTCAAGAAACACGAGCGCCTCCCTCCCTCCCTCCCTCCGGTGTTCCCTCCCTGTGAGATCCGGCGAGTGCTGGGCGAGTGCCAGCGAGCACCTCCGCCCCCACGCAGCGCTGCTCATCACCAGCTGCGGGGGAGCGGGCCCAGATCCGGCAAGGCAGCCAAGGCCGGTGGCTCCTCTCCCCACCGGTGGCGCGGATCCTCCTGCCCCACCTGCGGCACGCGGTTGTGGCTGCTCCTCCTCCACCGGTGGTGGCTCCCTCTCCCCTTCCGGTCAGCTGCGGGCGAACCCGGTTGATTGGCCGTGGCGGCGACCCTTTCACGGCGGACTCTATCTCGACGTTCGCACAGATGGCCCCCACGGCGGCGCCGTCGACCTGAGCGCACGGCCACCACATTCCGGCACCCATCACATCTCAGGTGAGTGGGCCTTCTCCACGACGCCAGAGATTTGGGTTTGAGGAGAGAGACGACGCTTATTTGGGTCGTGCATCAAGTCCCACCCAAAATAGGTTCCTCGTTTGCGTCATCTGTTGGACCACGTTTTCCACTGATAAATCAACCTGGGGTAGGCATTTTGGGTTTGCATGCCGTGATGCATAAGTTGTGGGAGACAGTCTAATAGGGTATAGGTTTGGGTTTGGAAGTGGGGGCCGCGTCCTTTCCTAAAAAATTTAAAAAAGAACACAATGGCCTTATCCTGTCCACGTCCACGGAACCACCGCCCCCAAACTCTTTCTCTCTCCACCCGATGGACGGAAGCAAATCGAGTGCCCGCCGCCGCAAGTTGACGTATTGCTGCGACCTGTGCGCGAAGTGAGGGAGTGGCTCTGCCTCAGGAGCAAGGTGAGCAGCAACTACGGCGGTCTCGTGCGATTCGAGCCATAGCTCCGGTGGCGGCTCAGGTGCGAGACGAGCAGCAGTTACTACGGTCGCGTGAGTTAAGCAGCTGCTCCCGCTGCCAAGGCGTGAGGTGGATGCGGGCGCGTGGCAAGGGATGGCTCCAGCGGGGGCCTAGGTGCGAGCCAAATAGCAGGTACGGTGTTCTCGCACGACGTAGCTGTGGCTTCGGCAATGGCCCAGGCGCGAGGCGAGCGGCAGCTGTGCAGGTCGATTGGCGAATCCAGCTTCGGATCTGCACACAGCACCGCCGGCGGCCAGTGCACGGTGGCGACGCGTCAGTTGGTGGCTGTGGCTATCGACTACTCCCGACCGTTCCGTCGCCAACGCCATAACCCATACCTAAGACTGACTCCAACGACAGGGACCCCAACCTGAGACCCATTTCACATTTTAGATAACGCACAGTGAAAAAGTTACGTACCCATACCTTCACCTCTGCAACGGAGGCCCCAAGCCCCAAATCTCTCCTCTCGTTCTGTACTGCTCTCCCAACCACACGGGGACAGCGGCGCAAGCGAGTGCAGCGGTGGCGGCCGGCGAGCGCGCGGAGCGACCAGCAGAGCGAGCCTGCGCGGCTCGGCCAGCGCGTCCTGCGCAGCGAGCTCTCCCTCCCTCCCCGGCCGGCAGAGGCCCCACCGGCGAGCTCTTGACCCGCGGCCAGCGAGATCCAGGCGCGCGCGGTGGTGGCCTCCTGGATCCAAGCGACGGCGGCCCTGGGCGAGTGCCCCCTCTCCTAGCACGGCGGCGCCCACCACCACGGGCGAGCAAGCGCGGACGCCAGACGAAACACGCGCTGGCGCCGAAAGCGCTGGGCGAAGCGGGTCGGCACGGGAGCGGCGGTGTTGCCGCCGTTAGCGGCGATCTTGAGCGCAACGCAGCACGCAGACACAGGCGGGGGGGCGGCGCGCGCGGCCGGTGAAGGAGCAGAGCCACCTCGGAAGCGTGCGGTGCCGCCAGCGAAGCGAAGCGGACGATTTGCGTAGCGATGAGAGAGGCGATGCTTTTTTGTGTATCGTTCGGTCCGGTAGGCAAAATGGGTCACGTGTTTGGGTCAGCCGTTGGAGGTTGTTTTCGGGTAGGCAAAGCACTGTGGGGGACGTATTTTGGGTTTGCGTCTCGGTGTTGGAGACAGTCTAACCCACCCATCTCGGTGGGATAGAAATGGTGGGAAACGAGCGCCACATTTCCCTTTCCTCGTCCCCATTCATTTCCCTATCCCACGAACCAAACGTGGGAAATCATTCAAACCACCCTTCATTTCCCTATCCCACTTTACATTTCCCATTATCCAAACGCCACCTTGGAGCTAGCCTAGCTTTGAGATGGATCAAGGATGGGATGGGGAATGGGATACATTATCATCATCATCCATGCCAAGCCCTACTTGGTCCCCAAGCTGAGCAGCTGCCTGCTGCTAGATCGATACCTGCCTTCCAAATCGGGCATGGAGGATTATTTTGCAAACAGACTTTATCAGCCCGCCATCGTGAAATCAAAGAAGGGTACCCCACATCTTTAGGTTTGTTTATAATTTGGTTAGTTATTTCAAAAGTGTTGGTGGTTTGGTTTGTCCGTTCTTCCTTCTCAACTTGGGCTTCCCGATTAAATAACAATAGTCCCTGTGGTGAACTGGTGATAATCGCTTAACCAGCGTGATATGCCACTGGTTTCCAGAAAAGGAAAGGAAGTCCACCTAATTAGTACTACTGTAGTAAATGTCTTGTTCGCTTAGCCGATAAGTCATGACTGAAAGTACCGTTGGCTGATTTGGTGTGAGAGAAAAATATTGTTCGTTGGTTAAAAAAGTACGGCTTATAAACCATGCGAACATGACGAAAGTACTGTGCCTAGATGTAGGTTGCTTTTACTAGTATTAGCTGTAAGGACCGTGACACCTAGGAGGTGATGGGTGAATTATGATAGGCAAATAAAAATCTACTTCTAAACTATGGTCTCTAATTTCAACCTTGACGAAACCTATATAATTAAATAAACTATCTAAATGTGCAACTACGATTTTACTAGTGTGATGCTATATCTACCTCAAAAGAAGTTATGCAACCTAAGTTACAATCCTATCAACTAGTCTATCAACTAAGCTAGAAAAGGTTAAGCACACGACCGAGATTGCAATATAAATCGGAAGCTAATGATGAGGTAGAGATGCAAATAGCTAGTCCTCATCGACGACTCTGGTATTTTTACAGAGTTGTATCGAGACGCATGTAAGCTTCCTCTAGTCCTCGTAGGAGCTCCTCGCAAGGGCCAAGATCCTGGTCGGGTAGCTCCGTGGATAGCCTCGGGCCTTCCCCACGCGCAAGTAGGTCTCCAATGTGCCTTCCGGCAAGCCTCTCCCGGACCGCTCCCCGCCATCTTCACTATATATCAAGCTTCCAGCCAAAACGTCACGGGTCATATTCCCTCCGAAACACGGTGGTGGCCACACCGCAAGCCCGGTTGGTGTGGTTTTACAAGACTTACAAGCCCGTCGAGTACAACAATGGTGCGCGCAAGCACCGAGTGGCAAGAGGTATACAAACCTCACTAAACACTAGGCCTAAACCTAGAGCAAGCGCATATGAGCGTAGTCTAACTAGCCTAAGCACTTCGCAAAGCACCTACGTTAATCACCAAGTGATTCACTAAGCACTATGCATATGGACAGCTCTTGTCGACACGGAAATTTCGTCCCGTGCCGATGAAAAACGAGCAAGCCGGAAGGGTCCGCTCGATAGAGCTAGAGATCCGCCTAGCTTCAGCGTAGGGATAGTCGATCCTGCGCACTCCTCCCGAGACGTGTCAGTTAATTTGACCCTGCAATTGACAAGGAGAGAAAGTTTATCAGTAATTTAGGGCGGAACGTGCCGGTGTTACCAGACAGTCCCGAATGTGCGGCTCTGAGAACCTATATGAAAGGAGATCAACTAAATAGTCGATTCCAGCATATTCATAAAAATAACTCAGTTAAAGCTCATGTGGTTATGTAAGAAGAATCGATTATTATTCAGAATGAATATCATTATTTAGACAAATATTGGTCAATGGCAAAAAGATGTCAACAATGATTAATTTATGCTAAGCCAATGACTGCAAGTAACGAACCCCTTTTATAAAAGAAATAGCTCATCGTCATTCAACCATTTAATAAAGATAAATCTAATGAACATATTATATATCATATATCGCTATGACCAGTGGGGCATGAGACAAAATCATGCAGGTCGTAGAAACAACAATAGACTCGACGACCCTAACTTATTACTAATATCAGTGGGACGTGAGGCAGAATCATGCAGGCCGTAATACAATAATAAGATCATGGGGCTAACACATCTTTCAACCTATCCCTACTTCAACGATCTCGTAACGTGAACTGTTCAGGCATAGCACACAGTTAAGATCATGTCCTATCAGGAATAAATCTACCGAATAACGATCCCCACTCCATGGTGCTAACAGTGGGGTGTGAGGCAGAATCACACAGGCCGTGATAACGGGCCATGAAACAGTTTTCGCTAGCCAATAGATCTACTCAAGATCAGACATGCCTTAACCGCACGCTATGCACGATCAAGATTGACATAAAACGGCCGATAAAACATAACGCATCGTTTAAAGTGCAGATTAGATCAGTTTAGATTAGCAAACGATGGGTTAAACAAGATATAAGGCCGATCTAGATCAATCCCAATCGGACGAAGTGATATTCTGTAATTAAATAAATAATGGAAGCAATAAGCAATATCGGTAACTTAATGAATCTATCCGAAGGAACGCCACCCTTAGATAGAGTCGATAACTTGACCTTAATCTAGTTCGAGCAGTGGAGGTTGATCGGATCGATGCAGCCTTACTTGAACTAGACAAGAATCGATAACTAACTTATACCAGAGTCGCAGTGGAGGTCGACCGGATCGATGCAGCCGTACGAACAGATGTATAAGCCATGACGGTACTTACAGACAAGCAGTGGAGGTCGACCGAATCGATGCAGCCGTACTTGCTGAAGAACTCGCCGAGATCTACTCTACTCCTACTCCTAAGGGTGGCCGGAGCCGAAAAAAGTAAATAACTTGTATTGGATTGATTATGTGTCTTTACAATAGCCGGGGTTTCATATTTATACCCGGAGCCTAAAAATGAATCCTATTCGAGTACGACTCGGTACAATCTTTGGTACGAAGAAAATATTCCTATTTTAAGATAACTTGGACCCTAATCTTTCCCCTTTTGTAGAGTCCGACATGTATCTTCCCGACGTCAATCATATCTCATCATCGTTATCTGCTGACGTCATTCAGAGAGAACCGATCCCAGTGTCGCATCCAAACCGGCTGATATCAATCCTTATGCAATCGACTCCTTGATTGGCACAATCTTGGAAGCCTGCGAGTTCCCGCGCTCTTCTCCCAAATTTTGGTGTAAACACATGCCCCCCAATTTTGGGATAAAATGATTTTATTCCAAAATTCCGGTTCATTGGCTTGCCACGCCGTAACTGTTTTATCCCGAGATATACGCATGACTCCTGACTTCCCGGCCTGAGTTTTATATAACACCCCAACAGTATTTTTCCAACTCACTCGGCCTATTTACTTTCTCCTTCTTTCTCGAGCCAACTTTAACAGCCGACGCCGTCATCGCCAAGGCCTCAAATCCTAACAAATGACCTGTTCTAACCAGCCGTCATCCAAGCGATCCTCGCCAGATTCAAACCTATTTCGGCTGCAATGGCGACCATTGACCACGTCCCTGAGGTATGTCTCCAAGTTTCTACTTCCCAATCATCGGCCGCTACCTTGTATTTCTTTTTTCCCCAAACTTATTTCGTTCGATTTCTTAGGAAATGAGGAACGAAATCCTGATTCCATCAGCTGTTGCCTCTAATATCTATTTTCTTGGGCCTATGGGTAATCCTGATCCATTTGATTTCATCCGTCAAGAAACCAACCAAATCCCCTTTAAACAATCTATAGTGGATTTGTCCTCTTCGAATACCAAAACTCTCTTCAGGAATTGACCAAAGATGCCTAAGGGATGGAGAAATTGGTTCCGTAGGATGTCTGAGAAAAAGGGTGAAGATTGGGAGCTTTATGATCTGAATCAATGTTGGACCCTCTCATTGTCCGGGATGGAGAGGAATGATTCACTCTTGATTTCTGCATTTTATTTCTGGTCCAATGCCCTGAGTGCCTTTGTATTTGGTCATGGCCCAATGACCATCACTCTGGCCGATGTTTACATGTTGACCGGCCTTAGAATTACTGGATCAATGCAGCCTTACGAGTATTTGAGTGTTGGCTCCAAGAAATTAGCCAAAATAGCAGACTATACAGGATGGGCTAGTTACATTCTGAACCACGTTGGAGATGGATCAGCTATCAGCGAAAGAGAATACATGGCCTTTCTAAACATGTGGCTGGAAAGATTCATTTTCTGCGGGTCATCTTATGGTCCAACCTACAATCACAAACTCGTGGCGGAGCACCTAACATTAGGCAAAGATATCCCTCTTGGAAAGTATCTGCTAGGAGCCGCTTATCATCTGATGTACCAGGTGGTTGCCCAATTACTAAAGAATGAACCAGTGCATACTGTCAGTGGCCCTTGATGGTTAATACAACTGTGGCTTAACCTGTATATGCATAAGTTTGTGAGGTCTTATCTCAAAAGCCTGAGTTTTCCTTCTTCCAACTTTGACGAGGAATATGGAGGTGAAGAAGGAAGAACCCGGCAGTGCATGAGCCATGGTGAGGCTGCATCGGCCATAACAATTGATTTTGACATTGACCATCTCTTTAAGAAGTTCTATAGAGGGTTTGATGTAGACATCCTGACTTAGCTACCATATAATGATGAGAATGATGAGCTGATCTTCCCATTCAAGTTTTGATTTGAGTCAAGCTGTTCGGACGATGAGGCGGCCGCAATCTTCAATTCTTTCATCAAGCCCTATGTTCTTCCAGCTGAGTTTCGTCATGGCCGTGGCAAAATGGCTACAGGCTCTTTCGTCATGACCGTTCGACTCTTAGTTTTCAGCACGACACACTTTCGTATTTTGGGCATAACTTTTAGCTTCGAACTCTAATTTTGGTGATCTTGGACTTTTTGGAAAGCTAATGAAGAGCTCTATAGATTTGAACTGGTGTCATGACAATTTGAGCAGATCCAAGATCATGAGACAATTCTAATTCATTCACCTCTTTATCTCGGCTTGAATGACTTCCACTTTGTTTGTGTATTTGTGTCCACGCTTCTAGTTCTTGGTGTCTTTGACTTCTAGCATGTCTTATAGGCCTTCAAAAAAGCTTCCAATGTTTTGCTTTAGGTGTTGATCATCCGGATCACCTCTTTGCCTAAGTCAAAGTCCACCTTGCATCCATTTGACTATACCTTGTATACTAGCAAACAACATTAGTCCAAATGGTCATGTTGTTCATCAAACACCAAAATCCTAAATAAATAGGCCAAGGGTTCATTTTCCTTACATAGGCATGAGAAGCTTGGAGGTTTATGCAATGACCTCGTCATGCTTTTCAATTCATTTTTTGAATCAGACTCTGCACCGTGCTTAGACACCTTGCTCTAACTTGTACATGCAACGAAGAGAGTGATGGTGATGAGGACATCACTACTTTGGATATGCACATTAGTTCTTAAATTGCTATGCGAGGCTCAGAGCTCGAGCACGACAATTAAATCTTCAGGTGAACTCATTCGTATGTAATTTTTTTTTGTGATTGTGGGAACATATTGCTACCTAATGATATTCTTCTTCTTAATAACCATGGAGTGGATCAAGAATTACCTGAAAAGAGTCATGGAGGTAGAGGAGACCAGCATGGACGTCCAAACTGAGTTGGAGGCCCAATCCATATCAAGTTTGAGTCCACATAGGACTTCAGGAGCAAGCTGCGCTAAAATCATTGCACAAATCATATACATACTCTATTTTTGACATTTCTACATATGCACGAGACGCTAAGGAGATATTGGTCACCTGTCAATATTCCTTACGAGTTAATGGTATTCGTCGCAACAAGTGAGCATGCATAATATGCCAAGGTGTTGCATCACGGTCTTTTAGGCCATTAGACTGTATACCATTTCGGAGTCTGTTAGGGATGTGTTGAATGGTCCATGACTGACCATAAGACTTTATATTCAGTACTTGTCACCCAAGTTATGGTTTAGATTTTGTTTAGATTAATCTATCATTGAGCATATTCGTTGTTTATTGGTTTGTGAGACCTTAACTTCTAGTGCTTCTTTTTAGCAAACCCAATTGCATTGTTCTCTTTCTTGCTTGTGTTCTTCAATCCACAGGCAAGGGTTAGCTTTCGTGGTGAGGTCAATTGGGTAGTGCGTGGTTGATAACCAGAGGAGACGAGGAGGCAACGGGTTTCGGTGAAGGCGTTTTTATAGGGGTAAGGTATATGCGCGCATTCATAAAGGTAGTCCCGACATCTTTGCGCATATGGTACTGTGGCGAGACGACAAAGATATAGTAATTAACAGTGACCACTAATTTGGGATAGACATTATGCCGTGTATAGGTGCAAGAATGGGCTATCGTCATTTTTTTTCTCTGACGTTGTTTAATTAAATCTTATGAGGAGCCGCCTGGTTAGAGCGAGGTTGGTGGAAGTGCAGTTCGTTTTTTTTTTTTGTGTGTATTTTTTAGTATGGAAGCCTCTAAGTACTTATCGAGGCTACAAACTGCTGGGCCGACTTTACAGACAACGTATATAAGAGTAACACTGTAACAGACAAGTGAATATAGATCACAGAGACTCAGAGAGTTCGGGGCAAAGATGAAAGGGCCAGGTGATCACGTCAAGGAAGCAAGCAAGGAACACCTCGCCCGATCGCCATCCAAGAAAAAGATGAGGGAAGGCCCGCTCACCCCCGCTAGCTATCTAGGCTGGTCTCCGGAGACATCGCCTCGCGCGCCGTTGAATTGTCGCCTCGCCTCGCGATCACCGTGACGAGGAATCGCTGGCTGCATGCCCTTGTTACGGCTACGATTCAGCGGCCACCGGCGTTCGTTGCTCGAAATAACCCACTCCTGACCTAATGACTCCCGCCGCCCTGGCCCCTACCCTTGCTGCCATGCATCATCAGATCAGATCTACTACCCCTGGACCTGGATACGGGTTCTGACTTTTCCGTGCCGTTGGGTCTCCGACTCCAGAGAGCTCGCGTGATTAGCCCTGATCGCGTGTGATCCGTGTTTGACAGTGACGACCGTCCGTCACTTTCGTGGTTTGGCACCGTGACATCAAGGAATCAGCGGCCGAGCCAGGCGGTAGATGGGCAGGCGGCCTACGCTTGTCACTCCACCCGGAACGGTTGGGGATGGAAGCGCGGCCTTGCGTTCGCAGTTGGAGCCCTTGGAGCGTCGAGGAGGCAGCGGCAGCGGCACCGCGGGCGGTCGGCACGCATCCCGCGCGGCTTGCACGGCGCGTGGCCCGGTTGAGAAACACGCTGGTCTGTGGGCGCTTTGGACCTTCGTGCTCTGCGAGGCCCATATCATGCTAAGCAACCACGTCCGGCCTCCGGCGAATGTCCAGCTCCATCTGCGTATACAGGCACTGACTTGCTTTCACGCATTCAAGCGCACGAATTTGTTTATGTCCTGTTTGCCAGTGATTTAACTGGGCTAATTGTTTAAAGTGTTCCCTGTCCATCTAAAAGAAGAGTTCAGCTTTGTGCAAATGGATTTTCAGATTAGAAAGTGGAGAAAACAGCTTGTGCATGAATTTGTTGAGGAGGAAATATCTTAGAGGCAAAGGTTTTTGTGTGAGTTCTAGTAGAGGGAGTTCACAGTTTTGGCAAGGCTTACATTTAGCCAAAGAGTGGTATGAGAAGGGTAAAGGTCATGTGGTGGTTAGTGGAATACAAACTAGGTTCTGGAAGGATGTTTGGTTAGAAGAATGCTCACTTAAGATCAAATTCCCAAATTTATTTAAAATCTGTCATGAGCAGGATATTACTGTCAAGGAGGCAAATAGGCAACAATGGGATTTGAATTACAGGAGGAACTTTGGGAATAAAGAAATGGACGAGTGGAGGGAAATGATGGAGAAACTGGTTTTAGTGGAGCTAACTGAGGCGACTGATAAAGTGATTTGGAAACTAACTAATTCTGGCAAAATCACAACAAGGTG
This sequence comes from Miscanthus lutarioriparius, assembly GCA_904845875.1. Classification (NCBI taxonomy): domain Eukaryota; kingdom Viridiplantae; phylum Streptophyta; class Magnoliopsida; order Poales; family Poaceae; genus Miscanthus; species Miscanthus lutarioriparius. Next base: position 45,306,810 of record CAJGYO010000005.1, read on the forward strand.
TACGTATAGACTCATTACTTTTGGAGGGGTGATAGATACTAGAACGATGGAGATTTGGAAGGCAAAAATCCCTTTGATAGTCCAAATCTTCTTATGGATGGCTTGGCATGATAGGGTGCAGACTGCTCAACAGTTAAGGAGGAATTGGGATGGGTCCAAGCTTTGCAAATATTGTGGAAAGGAAGAATCAGTTGATCACTTAATTTTCCAGTGCCCTGCAGCTATGGTGACCTTCAGGTGTTGGGTGAGGGATAGCTTAGGCTGGCCGAGATTTCCATGTTCCATAATATCTTTTCAGGATATATGTGTAGAGGTGGCAGATAGCTATAGCAGTGATATACTATGTGGTGGATTATAGCCGCTGTAGGCTGGGCGTTGTGGAAATCTAGAAATGATTTAGTGTTTTCAAACATCATTGCCAAATCTCCAAAACAGGTGGCTTCCAGATTTTTTGGCTTCTTAAAACAGTGGCTCAAGTTATCGAAGGAGGATGCCCGCAGAAAGATGGAGGCGACGCTGGTGAAGATGGAGGAAGGCCTGTCAACCTGGTGACATGTGTTTTCTGAATAACAGGATGTCCCGAAGCTGCTTTATGTCTTGGCTATCTTTTGGCATCGCTAGTTCTTGTATAGGGCTCTGATGTGTTGCTGGTATCTGTTTCTTTCTTTATCTTCTGTGTCCGGTGGTTAAGGTGGGTGTGTTTGGAGAATGTTGTTTTCTGTTAGATGTTTTGTGCTTGAACTTGTAAGCTGGTATCCCCAGCAGTACCTTCTAAGCTTTCAATAGAAGCTGAGTCAATGTGCCTTTGGTCTAAAAAAGAAGAGTTCAGCAGTGTCAGGTTTGCCACATGTACTGTTAGCCAAATACACGTGATGTGTGCACGTTGTTGTTTGGCCTGAACGCAAGGACTTCTCCTGTTGCCGGACTTGTTAACGTGTCATGGCCAGGTGTCTAGCAAGGAAAAAGAGGTTCAGCCTAAATTTTATTCATTAAAAGCATTAAGTAATGCAATTATTTCATGATTCTCATAAAGTAATGATATTAATACATGCAAATTAAAAGTTAGGTCGTGATCTCCGGATTTCAAAACCCTTACAGATTAAGATGTGTGATCTCTTTTTTCCCCGAGGGAAGGGAAATTATATTAAAATTTGACATAGTACATCCCCAAATTACATACGTAAAAAATCTGAAATAAATAATATACAATAGTTTATCCATATTATTTCCATCATCTTCTTTCCTAGTGGTTTTTTTCAACGTAGCTGATGCTCTAAATGAACACAACCTTGTCGAACACCAAACCCAGAGTGTAGTCCTTATGCTGGATCCAATGAACACACCAAAACATTGGACATGCCACAAGATTCAACGTTTTGGAACTAGTCCAAAACGTATCTGAATCGATGAAAGAATATCGACAGTTGCATCGTTGGGTACAACATAGGATACAGATTCATTACCTCCAATCCTTGATTTCTTCTCAACGACCATCGACGACAAGGTCGATGACCCAGAGAAATGTCCTTCTTGAGAGTACCTAGGAGCATCCCTCCCCTTACAGATAATGGCCACAAATTGGTCGCCTGCAATGGTGATCTAGTCGTGGCAATCACCAAAGTCATCGTAGGTAACAAGATCCCAGCAGAAAATCATCTGATTTCGCCAGGTGGATTTATTTGAGCTAAACCCTAAACAAACTGAAACTAAAAACCGTGAAAAAGAGAGATTAGTCCCCTCTTCTTCTTACCCCCAGCAGAAGCACCGGAGAGGAAGAACTAAAGGGGCCCTATGTAGAGGCGCGGCGACGGTGAGGGCCTAGACTAGAAGCAAGGGCAGTGGTGGCGTTTTCCTGTTGACGACGGCTCTAAGACCTCTCATTGCATAAAATTATTAAAATCGAACAAGGTTACCTAGTAGTTCACAAGAAAATGACTTGTCATATCATGAAGAATCGCATACATAATCCTGCTTCTTAATACTATCATCACTTTGATTAAAGATTACAAACAAGGTTTGGACGCCTATCATGATACATAACCGTGTTGCTAATTCATCTCCAAGCCCCACGTCCAGCTGCTTCTCCAACTTGGCATTTGCCGCCCGCACCTCGCCCAGTAACCTCTGTCGAAGCAAGCGTTCCAAACCTAAATCACGCAGCCACGTAGGGCACGAACGTTGATGACGGGCCTTCGTTTGATGTAGCTCTTCGCAGCGGCACGGCTAGTGGCTAGAAACCACGGCCAGTGGCCATAGTCGCGGAGCTCATGCAAAACTCTAGCTCACCTGCGGCGCCACCTTCTTCCCCTCCCCCTCCCTTCCCCGCCACCGCCGCTGCCGCCATGACCATGGCCATGGCGCCCTCGCCTCGACCTAGCCCGACCGCCTCCACCACCGCTAGGGCCCCTAAACCGCCTACTGGCCTCACCACTGCCTGGCCAGCCTTCCTCCCTGCTGACGGTGAAAATGTCATAATTTCACATAGTCAAAACACCATCAACATGCCTTAGAATAAAAGGAAGCTCACCTGCGGCGCCACCTTCTTCCCCTCCCCCTCCCTTCCCCGCCACCACCGCTGCCGCCATGGCCATGGCCATGGCGCCCTCGCCTCGACCTAGCCCGACCGCCTCCACCACCGCTAGGGCCCCTAAACCGCCTACCGGCCTCACCACTGCCTGGACAGCCTTCCTCCCTGCTGACAGTGAAAATGTCATAATTTCACATAGTCAAAACACCGTCAACATGCCTTAGAATAAAAGGAAACGAGCATTGCATGTGCATATTATATCCAATAACTAGTTCAACATTTCCATGGAGTATTTCTATGTACATATAAACTAAATAAAGAAGATGAGCTAGTGGACCACCATAGGGGGGTCGGCCGGCCACCCCTATGGGCCCACTAGCCTTTTAACTCAGCCATGATCCATGTGAGGCACTCCAAAGCTACTCTCCACCCTTGGATGTAATGTGTGTTTTCTCTGGATGGCTCACATTTGAAGCACACGAATTGGATGGACCACATATCACCAAACCGACATCAACACATTGTCCCACCACTTCATACCCACACATGATCAAGAGAAGAGGCCCCACACCAAGGGGGAGGCCCCACCTATCATAGGGGGTCGACTGACCCCCCCTATGGTCGGCTAACCACCCTTTTGTGATCCACTACCTCTTGCATGCTCCCATGCAACGAAACATAACATCCTCACATCTCAACCCTTGATGCAATGGCGGTTTGTATCAATGGCTATGAAGGCATGTCACATGGATTGGTGACATGACTCAAGGAGTGGCCCTTATTCTTCCTCTCAACTATAAATACACCCCTACCCCCTTACTCTCAAGACACCACAAGAAGAAGCTCTCCACACTCTCTCTCAAGATGTAGTACTACTAGTAGTGTTAGTATAGTTGGGAGTTAAAGTGAGTCTCTGGTCCAGGAGCACCTAGCATTTCTCACCTTCTATGTGTGGATGACTCACTAATTCTCATGAAAGGCTTAGAAAATAATGCTACTCATTTACAACATATCTAGGAGCTCTATGAGGAATGTTAAGCTTTAGAAAATAATGCTACTCATTTACAACATATCTAGGAGCTCTATAAGGAATGTCCAGCTATCAATTCGATGAGATTGATCGGGGATTTAGGAATGAGACTGCTGAATAGGAAGGAATGCACCCGATGCAGCATCACAACGATCTATGGATGGTCGTATAGATTGGTGGTCCCTCCAAATGTCGAGCACGCACGAGCGCAAGCTAGCCAGCGGGATCTGGTAGACGCGGGGACGGATGGCCATGGTTCTGCGACGTCGCTGGTGCAAGCTGGCCTAGCGGGATCTAGTAGACGTGGGGATAGACGGCCGCAGCTCTACGACGTGAAGTGGTCCCGAATAGGAAGGAATGCACCCGATGTAGCGTCACAACAATCTCTCGATGGTCATACAGACTGGCGGTACCCTCCAAATCTTGAGAACACACTGGCGCAAGCTGGCCCAGCAGGATCCGGTAGACGCAGGGACGGACGACCGTGGCTCTGCGACGTGAAGTGGTTCTGGTAGACGCGGTGATGGACGGCCGTGGCTCTGCGACGTGAAGTGGTCCGGCGACGGGTGCTGGTGGAGACCCCCTCCAGAGTAGCTTGGCCTGGCATAGCATGGCTGACTAGGCCATGGCGCTCGGCTGGAGCGGGAAGGAGCGCTATTGTGGGCGCGACATGGGCACGGGGCAACGGTTTGCCAGGGACACCTATATGCCGACTCATGTGGCAGCTAATGTTGCGCCGACCGCCATCCTCCTGCTCGCTTCCACGACTATGGGCTCGCTTGTACATTGTGGTGCTGGTGGAGACCCCTCCAGAGTAGCCTGGCCCGACGCAGCATGACTGACCAGAACATGGCGCTCGGCTGGAGCGGGCAGGAGCGCTGTTGCAGGCACGACGTGGGCGCAGGGCAACGGTTTGCCGGGGACACCTCTATGCCGACCCGGGTGGAAGCTAACGCTGCGCCGACCGCCATCCTCCCGCCCGCTTCCATGACTGTGGGCACGCTTCTACATCGTGGGCCCGTCCGTGAAGGCCTGTTCTGGGCTCTCCACGACACAGCGTCGTCTAGGATCTACGACACAGCGGCATCCAGGATCTCATGCCTCCGTCCTATGGGCCTCTCCCCATGACTGTGGGCTCACTTCTGCATCGTGGGCCTGTCCATGAAGGCCTGTTCTGGGCTCTCCACGAGCCAGCGTCGTCTAGGATCTCACGCCTCTATCCTATGGGCCTCTCCACCACACCGCTTGCGCACGGCACCCACGCTAGGAAAGTATGGGCCTCTCCACCGCACCGCTTGCACACGGCACCCACGCTAGGAAAGCACGTGAATGAACAGAAGGAGAAAAGTGCACATAAAATAGAAATAGAAGCATTGAAAAGGAGTCCACCTCAAGATCCATGGCATCCATGGCATTAGAAATTTGTTACTTACCACTAGACAATGACGATGGTTGGTGCTAATGAACCTTTTCTGATTATTAAAAATTAATAGACCATTTAAGGCCGAGAACAAAAATCCCACCCAGCATATAGCACACGGGAAAAATAATAAATTATTGTAAAATACACCACTATAGAAAAATAAAGAAAACTTAAATAGAATAAAATAAATAAAGAAAGAGTAAAACTAAACTTTAATAATTAGGTTTCATGTACTATATGAACAATTTGAAAAACATCATAGAACATCCCTAGATACTATGTGAACAAGCAAAAATACACCACCGAACATTTTATGTGTATTATTAGAACAATTGAAAATACATCATGGAAAGTACTATAGATACTGCTTGAACAACATATATTACACCATGGAACATCTCACAAATACACTGTGCATAGAAATAAAAATATAAATAAAGTATAATTATGAATACAAGAAAGAGTGATATAAAAGTAAAGTAAAAAAAATAAACTACTTAATTAAAGTAAAATAATGGAGAGGAAAAAATTAACTCTAAAGAAAAATTAAAAAGAGCATCACATGATATTGTTTGAATAACCTAATATATACTACAAATCATATCACGAGTACTATATAAATGCTTAAAGATAATTTTATAACATTCCATTTGAATTATCTGAACATCCCAAAATAGATTGTAGAACATCCCTTCATATTACCTAAACATCCCAATATATAATGTAGAACATCATATGTGTATTACATGAATATCACAAAATACATTATAGAACACCACATGTGTATATGTGATCATCACATATATACTAAATATATTATAGAATATCATGTGTATACTATGACAACATAAAAAAATACATCACAGAACATCACATGTATACTACGTGAACATCACATATATCAGATGTCTCCGAAGAGACGAACATCACATATATACTACGTGAATATCACAAAGTACATCATAGAACATCTCATGTATCTCATATAACATATGAAATGAAAAAAGAAGATAAAAACAAAAAGCATGAAAATGATTAGAATAAAAATAATTAGATTAAAATAAAAATAAAAAATGAAAATGAAAAAAAATCTACATGAAACATAAAAATAGAAAAAAAATTAAATATAAGAATCAACAAAAAATATGAAAAAAGAAAAATGAAATAAAAAATAACAAATTATGGAAAAAGAAAAATGAATAATGATAAAAACTTTACCTTAGAAACTGATTAGAAAATGCTTTAGAAAAAGAAAAGGGCCGGCAGCAACCCATTATGGCCCAGCAACCCAGCGCGGGTCGCGGCCTCGTGTGCGTCGCGATGGCCCAGCACGGCCCAAGGCTGGGACGCCCGCGCGCGCTCGCGTTTTGCAAAAGAGGGCTCGGGTTTTTGGATAATCATACGGAGCAACGGAGCACTATTACTATAGACTCACGCTTTGCATTAAAGACCCTAGAATGTGTTGCCTTTGCAACAGGGCAATCCTCGGTGTACCCGCGTGTGGCGGCGTGGCACACCGGTGGCAACGGCGGTTATGCCGGGCAAGCTAGACCCACTATGACAGTAAAAACAGGCGGACCATCATCTACGGCTAAACCCGCACACATGGGTGGTAGTTAGGGACTCAGCGGCGCACTGCCGCGAGCGGCAGTGGCGAGCGGCTAATTGTGGTGGTGGCGCGCCTGCTCCGACGAACTTACATATGCTCAGCAGAGTAGAGGTGGCGGATAAGCATCAGTGGCTCACCATGGTGCACGCCCCACTGACGGATCAAGCAGCGGAGTGCTATGGTGGTCTGGCCATGTGCGCCCAAGCCGCGCGGCGGCGCTCCGAGCGTGGCACCGACGCGTCCACACTCCGTCGTCGAGCATCCTGGCCAAAGTAACACGAGCACCGGATGGAGAAAGTCAAGGTGAACTCAGGGTTACGCATAATTGAATTGCTACCATTCCTACCTGCCTTACCTCCCAACCCGCTGGTTCGGCGGCGCATAAGGCCGGCAGTGGCCAAAAATGCAAAATTGGTCGCAGGCAGGCAACGACTGGACTTGGTGGGAACGAGGTGCCTAGCTGACTCCCTCTACTACCTACTGACATGAGGAATTGGACCGGGAAGCTTTGAGCTATAGGTTATGAAGGGGAAAGGATAGTGGTGCACCGCCACCGCCACGTCACGGGGAACAGCCCCGGCAGAAATGGTCCGGCCATGACCCGACGAGGCACGGCAGTGGGGATATGACCACATGAGCGAGTGGCGCATTGGTTAGCGCTTGGACATAGCCATTGAAGGTGTGCCTGCGTGTGGCCACGCGCGTGCAGCAGCACAGCGTCGTGATGCGACAGGAGGCGGTTCGAGCAAGAGCGAGGTAGGTGAGGTGAGCGGCTGTGAACGCGTGCTACAGGGCAGGGCAAGGTGATAGGGAAGGCAGAGTGCAACCCTGTGCGTGACTTGGTAGTACGTGCGCACAGCGCGGGGCGATGGCGGCCAAGCCTGGCCTGGCGCGCAGCCGGTCAACCACCAGGGCTGGCCCGCGGGACTCGGCCACGTGAGGCTAAGGCGTTGCACGGCACCAAGCGACACGCGACAACGGCACGTGGACTGACCAGCGGTAGCTACCAGGCCACGACACGAGCTCATTATCGGCAGCACACTCGCGCGCGTGGTGACCGCGGCCTCAGGTCAAGAAACTAGGAACGATGCCACACACGTGTTTTAAAAGTGGGCCAAAAACTGCTCATTGATTCGACGAAGGCTCAACCAATTCCATGAACTCAAGGTCAACACTAGCATCTAGCTAGAGAAGCAATTGTCATGACCAAAGAGCAACCAGAGAGGGAGTGAGAGGAATGCCAACATGAGCTTGTCGCGCTGAACGTCAGTTCACGAACAGAGCGCCAACGACACGACTTTGACAAGTTTTAACGAAGTTTGGGAAATTTTACGAAGGTAACGTGACACCCAACACCACTACCACTTAAGCCATGCTCAAGTACTCGCCTAGCGGCAACCAACAGTACAAGAACATAAAGTCGGTGTTTAAACAATTTTGTTAGAATTTGAATGTCAAAACGGCATTGTCTACTATCATTTTCAAACTTAGAAAAGGGCAAGGCCCGGTTAGGACTAACAACCATTTGCGCTTTTGTCCCAATTTTTAATATGTCTAAACCTTATTAATTTCATCCAATAAACATTTCATGCAATAGTCCATACTTTATACTAAACCATAGGAGCAAAACATTTAAGCACCCTTTTAACTATTTTGCTCAATATAATTCACCAAAATGACATTTTAAATATAAATTCAATTTCTTGTTGATTAAACGAAAAGTTCTAGCTTAAATTTTGGACTCGATGTTTGAGCTCCCAAAAACGCTAGTTAACAATATTCACTTCCCAAAAATTAAAGTTGCACTCTTATCTACACTATTTGCTCGCCTTTTTTCATAAACACTATACACACGTTATATGTTGTTTCTGTTTACAGAAATTGTTTTTTGTTTCATGTGTGTTTTAACTCATTAAAATTTGAAAAACTCATTTGGAGATTTCCCGAGGCCTTAACCTAGGTGCTAAGAAAGTTCATAACACCAGAGGTGTTACATCGGCGCATGCCGCAAGGCACCTCGAAGATATCCTAAAGATAGCATATATCTATTAGGGTATGCTGAATGTAAGATTCTATGTAAAGATTATCTGTTACCCAATGAGACAGACCTAATCGGCATGTAACCCTACTCCGGGCCCTATAAGACATGTAGGGGACCCCCTCAAGACACATTCAATCTCATATGATAGCCAATACAAACCTGCAGAACACAGGATTAGGGTATTACATCGAGTTGACGGCCTGAACCTGTCTAATCTTGTGTCTCTGTCACCACCTAGTTTCTGTTCATGCGCACCACTCTAATCAATCTACCATCGTGGGTATACCCCTCGGTGGACTGCTGAGCATATTTAGTCAATAGTTGGTGCGCTAGGTAGGGGTGTCAGTGCTGTTCCCATGGCGAGCCAGATGGTACGTCTTCCGAGCTCTCCGTTCGCTCCCAGGCCTGGCCAATCCTTCACGGTCGACTCCATCACCTAGGTCGTTAACGCCAATGGCGACAGAGAGATCATCCCACCGGTGCAGGATAACCCTACCCTGGTCACATCGACACCTGCTTCTGTAGATCTGATCCTAGGGTCCGCTCTGGGGTCACCTTCTTCACCGGTGAGTCATCCTTTGGTATTGCACTGGCCGAGGAAGCCCATCCAGCAGAACAATATGATCATTTCCGTAGATCGAGTCGACCAGAAACTCATCGACTGCTTGTCGCTCGTCGAGTCGGTCCTAGATCGGTCTCCTCACGACGACGAGTTCCCACCTCTCTAACATCTCTGGGCGGTTAGCGCTAAGCGCTCCACTCGCTCACACCATTCGAGGTGGCAAGACATAGATCTAACCATCACGGCTACTCCTAAAGGGCGCACAGTGCAGCACCGACCTGTCTCCAGATCTGATTCGCCTAAGGCCGGTCATCAAGCTCCAGCGCAAGGCTTCATGGCTGCTCAGCCCTACGGGCTGGCCAACATGGCCACCGTTTATCAAGCTGCCTTGCGCGATCTCTACGTCGACCAGATCGGCCGCATCCACCCGCTCTCCGAGCCCAATCTGTTCAGCGTCGACCAGTTCACACTAGCGATCAACATGGTGCAGATTCGTCAACTCAGCGAAGATTCTATACTCCCCATCTTGGAAGAAGATCTAGGGGCAGAATCAGAAGGCTCCACCAAGACCGTCATCGAGACTATCACTGACATCCTCGCCGAAACCCCATCGCCACCCAGGCATTTCCCTGGAAAGCTTTTTATGATCAGCTGTGATAGTCCCCCTTGGGACGGAGAAACCAATTCCCAGCGCATCGCTCAGGAAAATACGAACACCGACTGCGCCAGGCGTCGCACAGAAGCAGCGCGGAAGCAACTGCTGTGGCCACCGCCGGAGCCGACGCAGTCAATGGAGGTGGCGTTGCCGACTAGCAAGGATGGCACAACATCGCCCATAACCTCGCCGAGGAGTTCCTCCAGGTAGACAAACATGAGGTCCATCCAACACCGAGCGCCAACCTCGCCATGGCCATGAATGAGCTAGGCAGGCTCCCGTAGACTCCCAAGCTCGCCAAGGCCACCGCCATGCTTAAAGCAGTGGCGGTTCAAGTCTTCGAATTTCATGACAATCAAGTGCCATCTCACTCCACTAGGTTGAACCGATCTGCTGGGCCACGCTGACCCCGATCTCAGCGGCCTGGCAGCAGTCGCTTTAGGGTCGGCGGCCCCTATCTTCAATGAGGGTCGAGGGGCAACTACATTGTTAACCCCGATGAGCCACCACGCTATGCCAATCCTAACGCCAACCAGGAGGTCAACCAGCCTGGTGGTGACATTCGGGGGCATCTCAATAACCTTCATGACGTTCGCCATCGCATTGAGAGGAGTCGCAACTCGCGCCATGCGGATGAGATCCTTCGCCGACAGGAATACGACCAAGAATGGGGCAATCCTGAGGTTGCTCTTCAGCTGATTAAGCTAAGAGAAGAAGCCCCACGTGGCCATAGAAGAAGCCCCAAGTGAAGGAGCAAAGGCGACCCCTCCCTCCATGATGAGCTCTTTTGAGTATCAAACATAGGGGTAGATTAAATCCTTGAATTAGCGCCATGACAGTTCGATTAACCTTATGGCTGATTCTCCTAATTAGCCAGAGGCTCGGGGGCCTACAGCCATCGTGTCGCTCGTGCATACACTCTAGCCCATCAACGGATGGCTTGGTAGGCCTCCGAGGGCCCGCTCTGGAAGAAGCCTTAGCACTAGGGAAACAAACCGAGAGGCTAAGTCCTAGCTTGAGTCATCCACACTCGAGGGCTCGGCTAGGCCAAAGAGGTCGGATCCCCGACCGACACCGAGAATATACCCAAAGAATCTGTTAGGCATCTAGAGCCTGTCATGCGAGCAGAGCCATAGGGCACCAGGCCCTACAAGCCTCTGTTATCTCACTCCAGGGAGGTCGTGTCAACCACTCCTTGCCTAGGGTCATGCCTGGGCATGACGCAACGCGACAAGGGCTACCAAGCGCCCGCTACACAAACGAGTCTGGGCCATATGGTGTTGTTGATGGTCACTAAAGAGCCATTTTGACCATCAAAATTTCACTAAAGTGAAGGTAAATCAACATCATCAATGTTAAATAGGGTTTACAAATGACCTAGTTCCACTTGTACTTAGAAAGTATTTGAATGCAAGAAAATTTGGCCAAAATTCATCAAAATCAAGCTCAGGAGGCATGTGAATGTGGCAAAGGGCCAGACAATGGTGGAGGGAAGGGGGCACGGGGGGCCTGGCACCCCCTAACGTGCTACTAATCCCTTAGTATATAGGAGTAGTATATAGTTAACATACATGTATGTAATAGTTGTTTGGCCCTCCCATTCATCACAAACGTGAAGTGTATTTGAGGCCCAATAAGAAGAAGCCCATTTAAGCCTATACGACTACTCTCTTCATTACAGTTGTGAATATGAAGCATCAAAGCCTTCCTTTGTTCCTCATGTAGATGACCACCGGCTATAGCTCTGTTGATCTGTTTGTCTTCTCTTCTACCTTGCTAGTTCATCGAACGCTAGTACTGTCGGACTAGGAGGCCGGACATGAGACGCCACGCAAAAGCTAGATCAGATGCGTTAATAGATATGTAATTTTTTGGGTTAGGATTTGTGAAGCATACTACTATTATATATGTAATTTTTTTGGTTAGGATTGTGATGGACTCCATGGGAAGGCAAACCCAGGGAAGGCAAAATGGTAGCAGACAGCACCAACACCTGACAGACAGCTCTAGGCGATTGCAGAAGATGTCAGAGGCAGTTGGGCAGTGTTCGCGACCACTGCAAGATGAAGGAGGGTGCTCGTTGCCACCACAAAGAGAAGATTAGGACTCGAAGCCCTAGGAAACCCCCTGAAACCGTGTAATTTCTAGTCCCATTGCCTTCGATATATAAGGCAGGGCATGGGCTCCTATAGAAGGGATCAATCTATCGAACACTCTTACTTGGATTAGATCCATCGAGCTCTAGGTCATTCAACGAACCCTAGGTTAGATCCAGAGACTAAGCAAACCCTAGAACAGTAGCATAGCACTCCTCCTAAATCTATCTCTATTGTAAGAACTCGATTTAGCATTATAACACGAAGAACAACACTGTTAGATGTAGGGCTTTGATGCCCAAAATAGGATAAACCCTGTGCATTTTGAGTGCTTAAGCCACCAGAAACTCATGCATCGACCCACATCAAACAACTAGATTACTGTCGCGGAACTGAACCCACGACAGTTGTCACGCCAGGTAGGGGCAGCGTCATGTGTGATCGTCACTCTTCGGTGGCCTAGGCTACCATCCTTGCCCCGAGGGTGGCGTGCGCTTCTCCGATGAGATCGTCTCTGTTGGCAGCGCCTTCACCCCTGGCCAGGCTCTTAGCTTTGGGCCTCCTACATGCTGACTTGGAGGTGCTCTCTGGACAAATCTGCCCCGGGTTGGGCCTAAACCGCAACATGGCGGAATACCATCGGATGTTCTATACACTGGCCAAAATTCACCATCAGATCGTCACCGAAGGGGGGCTGCCGCCGGCTCCCCGTTTCTGGTGCACCTTTCCGGATCTTCCATACATGATATAGAATGCTGCGGCCATATTCCTGCTCGAGCTAGAGCAACTCACGAGGAGGGAGGTGCCATGCGGCGTTTATTGACAGTCACTAAGAGCTACCCTTCCTTTGTTCTTGAGAGATTAGGTAACTGTTAATGTCACATATTTGCTTTTGTTTGGATTTTGCAAGCTACGAGATAAATTGAGAAACTCTCTCCCAAGGGTGATTCCTCTTAATTTAAAAGATCGGTTCATTATTATGTCATCCTGAACTTGACACAGGATAGGTAAAATTTTATAGGCAACTGCTCGGGTACTCCCTCTTTCAAAATGAGCATGAATCTTAAAGCAAATCAGTAATTAATTAACCAATTTATTAATTACATTCCACCTGGGTCGTATATGGGCTGGGCCTACCCTCACCAGCCATTACCCAAACCCAATTGCCAATTCTGAACTCGTCCTTCTTCCCCGTTCTCTTTCTTCACGCCGCCGTGTGAGCGAGGCATCATTAGTCACTCAGGCTCTCGACGATGGGGGGAGCTCCATGGACCACGTACGTCGTGGAGTAACGAGGAGACAGAGGACGCGGCCAAAGGCGCTATGCGAACCCAGGAGGAGGGGAGGGATGCGGCCGGCATATCACAGGAGTCCGGAGGAGCTTGACGCTGGCAAACCATATGACGGCCGCCACAAAACGAAGGACCTGCTGAGTTTGTTGGGATGGATCAGAGCGCTGGGCTGGGTCTGGGCTGGGCCTTAGAAAGAATGGTCCAGATCTAACCCATAAGTAAACTGAATATTAGTTTAATTAATTATAAGACACGACTGCTCTGGGATTCGTGCTAAATTTTGGAAAGGGAGCACCGGAGCAGTTCTCAATTTTATAATGAATGATCCAATTGTCTAACTAAAATTTTATCGTACAAGGAATATTGCATGCTCTCTTTTATTTGTCCAAGTCTGAGACTTAGATCCGGAATACTCATGATGATGGACTCATAAGGAACTCATGCACGGAGAAATGGCTGCAGATCTAAGACTAAGGAAATGGCTGCAGATCTCAAACTGATTGTCATCAAGCAATGGGAGGTAAACAAAAAATCAATCATTCTCTACATGATCTTCTGTTAATATTGTCCTTTCATCTTTGGCAAAGGAAGACAAGACAAAGCATTGCCTGAAAATTCACATGTGATAGGAATTTTGATGTGCTGCAACCCTCATATTTCCTAATTAACTACTTCAAATATTGCCATTTAATGCCCTTTCACTTTTACCTATGATGATATAGGTAGATAACAGTTACAGCTTTTGATAAGGCTTTCTCTGCAGCTAGTTTTTTCATTCCTTTGACTCCATTGTAGCTTTTGTTTAGTTTTCCATTACAACTATGTTCATTTTCGAATCATTGTAAAGGTTTCATGTACCAGAATTTAGCCTATTTCTTGTTTCATATAAAATTTCCATGTGTTACACGTTTCCACCCATCAAATGGATACATATTATGCTCAGAAGATGGACACATTGAAACTAAATACTTGCAATTCTGCTACATTTCTAACACGTGATCATATATACTCTGATTTCCTTCCGTCTTCCGTAGGTTCTACAGACTCACCCGATGGAAGCGGCCTGTACATAAACTGCAGCAGTAACTCCCAGCCATGCCGTGAGCTCAAGTGACATGCCACTGAATCAAGTTATGGTCATCTATGTGGTTTATGGCTCCGTTTCATGGGCCCATCTATTGATGTATCGCCACTAAGTAAATGTTTTATTTTTATATACAAATCACCTTAGGTATTTATGGTACTCTATGGAGAACAATACGTTGCATGTGTCAACTTATCAAGAAGCCTAGCATCATCTATGACATATTTTGTTATGTTGGCTTCCCTTTCTGTGAGCCGGGTTTATTTCTCTGTAAACCATTGAGCTTGCCAACTATACAGTCCAGCTATGCAACTAGAATATCTCAGACTATTTACATTTTGATAATAACCATCGCCATACCATTGTAGAGTTTATTCCTTTCTTTTTCTGACCAGTAACATGTTTGCTAAGAATGATCCCATCAGATTACTTCAAAAAAAACGTTGACGACGGGCCTCCGTTTGATTTAGCTCTTCGCGACGGCGCGGCCAGTGGCGAGAAACCTCTGCCCGCCGTAACCCTCCGCCGCTGCGCCTGCGGCGCCCGCGCCAGGCACTGCATGTGCATGGTGGCCGACCTCCCGCGCTCTGGTATGAAGGATCGGTTGTTTGTGATAAAATCTGTTTTGCAGTTGGGCTGGTTCGGCTGTGAGTTTTGTACTACGTCATGATCGGACACGGAATTGAATCCGGATAGGAATCTGAGCGTCTTTTTTCCCCCAGCTGGTTCTCCGTTAATAAATCAGACTATACAACTAGTTAAATGGGCGCTCCTTTTTCCCTTCTTTTTTGAGAGGGACGAGACAACGCAAGGCGCTCCTCACCATTACGATACATTTTTTTAGTGGCATCATTGAGATATTTATGTCTAGATAGATTAGATTGCTAGACCGTGCAAATAACTGAGCTGCGCAGATGTATCATGCGTCTCGTACAATAAACGTCAACAGACGTAAGTCCGGAGTACTTGGAAAAAGTATGTGTGTATAACGGGATGATACCATACACTCTGGAAAATTTCATACATCAGAAAGGGGGAAAAATGTATTTGTTGAGCTACAAATAAAACAGAGCATTCATGTGACACACACAAGGATGGAGCAACTCTAGTACAAAATAGGTTGCCGGGCCGGCCATGCCAAAGAACCATGGCAGCAGGCTGTGAACTAGCCATCTAGTTCTGCGTTTCACTGGCACCTATGGGTTACAACTTACAATTGCACCATCAAGGCCACAGCAACCACGCATAGGTTGCCGCCACCTGAGACTCTGGCAGAAATCACCAGTGCCCACCATTTCCGGTGGCATCAAGGCAACAGATGAATCCGACGGAACTACGATCAAGGGCTCTGATCATAGAGCAGCACGTTGTTCTCGTTCAAAAGCCTCTGGAACTGCCCCAACTGAGCCTGTAGGTCCACAATTCCAGCCGCCTTCTGCGAGAGTATACTGCTTAGTCTCGCGAGGTAGTCATCGAGTTGGAAGCCAGGCTGATCCGCTTCTCCTAATATGTTCATTTCCTGATCAAGGGAAAGGTGTTAGAGCAAAATGATTCAGCGACACAATGAGGCAATTTAGATCCGTAGGGTGCTAACCTCTTTGAGGATGTCCAGAGTCTCTTCAACCTGCTTCCTATGAGCACTAACCAGGTCTTCCTCTTCCTGCAGCAATTATTCGAAGTCAATATTCACCTCAGTCATGTTGTGACAAGAAAATCTCTCAGAGATAGCACTACCTGGAGAAGATTATTTAGATGCTCATCTTCATCTGGCTCAACCCTTCTAGTTGGGTAAGCAATGGAATTTCTCATATTATTCCCAAAAGTAGTATCTTTAGCCTTCCTTGCTGGTTGCCTTCCCTGCTGGTACATTATATCTGGCACTTCAGCTAAGTTTGGTGCCATACAACCCTTGCTTCTTTGTTCCATCGAATAAGCACCATATGATGAGGTGAACTCCACCGAATCCTTCACCTTGGGCATTCGTTCAACGAATGTTGGAGCAGGCTGTTCTTTAACATACTGCTGCTTGGGCCAACCAAAATTGCTTCTCTCGGTGATATCATTCATAACCTCAGATGCAGAGAATGAAGGTACAACTGAAGTCAGTGGGGAAGGACTCGACTCTCTTAAAGGCACTGCCAAAGACACATCTTTCTTGGCATTGCTTCCCTTTGACAAACTCTTCACTCTGAAAAATGAGAATGTGTTGTGCATATTATAAGAATATGAGCAGTTATAGTAACAGAAACAATGGAGGTAAGTAACCACCTGTCAGCATATCTCAACGTGTTCAGAGTATGCTCGCAAGAGCCAGAACTAGGAGAAATGCATGATATCATGACAGTGCGTGAGTCTCCAATGAATGAGTCCCGCAAGACTTCAGTTAATTTGCTACCTCGGAAAGGAATGTGAGTCTGATCATTATCAAGTGCTCTAATGCATTCCTTTAAGGCAAGCAAACTTTTGTTGATCTCAGCACCCTCGATTCTGCATTGCGTTTCAGAAAGGACAGTTCGATAAACAAAATGCCAATACATTCACGAGGTACTGCAAACTAGAATAAAGGGGGTGAATTGTGAAAGGTGACCTTGTTTGTTTATCATTGTCAGTTGTATCAGCACCACGCTCACTGCCAGCAAGGTCAATAAATGACAACTTGCCGACTGGTCTGGGTGGTTTGGAGTCATTGCCATCCACACGGCGTTTAATAGCAAGCTGAAGAATGGCATGAGACCTCGAGGACTCCTCATTTGCACCGGTTGTGCCAGTACTTCTGGTAGCACTGCCCTTTTCAATCAACTCTTTGATAGTCTCTACATCAGACACTCTATACTCTTGCAAACCAACAATACAAACCTTTTGCTTTCCATCCTCTCTCATGCAAAGTTTGCTGCAAGAAAAAATTCAGATTCAAAATGTGAGGAATAGCAAGCACATAGATAAACACAATCCGTTAACATCACAGACTTTGTGGTAACTCACCTCCTATCATTGAGAAGGTCAAATAATTTACCCCCATATATCTCAAAGAAGCTAACATACAACTGAAATCCTTGGTTTCGATACGTATGGTGCATTAACCTCAAGATATCTTGGGAAGCCTTAAGTGGGAGGGGACGCATGGTATACGTCTTTCCACTACCTGAGTGGAGAATATTAGTTCAAGTGATATCAAGTGTTCTGTGGATATAGGATCTAGAGAAGATTGGACGTGTACCAGTTTGTCCATAAGCAAAACAAGTTGCTTTTGTTCGATTAAAAATTGCAGGAACCACAGGCTCCACTGTTTCACGATAAACCTGTAGGTTGGATAAAAACAGGACTGAGGATGGATGTACAATACTACCACTAATAGCAAAGAGTTTGCAATATGTAGGCACCTCATCATTTGAAACATCTTCATCTAAGACAGCATCGAATACAAACTCATGCTTTTCGACATATTCAGTAAGGTCAACCTGTGAATCATGTGCCAGATATTAAGATTCTCAAGATTGTCATCAGGAATGGCAATAGAAGAAAATGCAAACCTTAAGTTTAGTCTCATGGACAGTCAGAGAGTTTTGTTCAATGTCTATGATATCTTCTTCCTTCTTTGATACTTCCTTTTTGTTAAGTGGTCTTTTGCGCACCTGCATTTTATATGTCACATCAAAACTATTAGAAATGGACAGATTATGACATAACAGCTAAGGCAACCAGAACTATTTATCAGCAAGTGTGTGACAAAACGAAAGAACATACCACCACTTTGATTTTTGCGACAGGTGCTGCCTTTTCTTTATCAGTGAAGGCCTTCAGGTAGTTACCATCAAGAAAAACAGTCGACTTGCTCATCAGCTTGTTTGCTGTGAATCTCATATCAGATTCATCTAAACCTCCTCCATAGCCAAACTTTTGGGCACCATCATAAATCCCTGGTACTTGAAACTGTATACATGAAATACGAATTTTAGATTAAGTTATTAAGAACTGTCAATGCGGAAATGACAAGGCATCTTTTTCTACAGCACCATATTGTCCGGGGAAAAGGTTAGGATTAAAGAAGGAATGAAGGATCATCACTGGATAAAAGTAGATGCATCTTCTGAACCAAAGGACCAGATTAAATTTAACAATTCAAACAGACTGATAAATCAACATACTAATGTGGTGTCCCATCTCAACAACCGACCATGATTCCACCAACAAAATATAAGTTTAGCATTCCAATTTCTGTACATAAAAATCAGCACGCCTAGAAGACCCGGAAAAATGTGTGTTGTGGAAGCCGATGACCAATTCAGAAACGAAATTTAAGCAACGTTTTCCCGATCCAATGACCCTCCCCGTTCACTTTAGCAACATCAGATCCAGCACGCCGACAGCATTCTCGAACAATAAGATTTATCGCAAACAGGCGTGGTCACCGAAACAGAAGCAGCAACTGGTGAGAAAAAAAAAATTAAAGAGTGCAGATGATTGGCCTCACATCGGGGATTAGCTCCGTGTCGAACGCATGGAGATCGAGCAACCCAGGACTGAGCTGCTGCCTCTGTCCCGGCGAGTCCCCGGCCGCGGCGTCCCCTCCGCGCAGCCGCGCCGGCGTCGCGGGCTCCACCGACACGAAGATCTCCCCGCCCCCGCGCCGCACCCCGCCGCGCTGCACACACAAAGCGACCCGCCGATGAGCTCGTCCCAGAAGAAACCGGAAAACCTGGACCCCGCGCAAATCTCGATGGAGCGCTAAGCCGCGTACCTGCTGCGCCCACCGGCCGGCGGCACCGGCATTGGCGGGGACGTCGAAGAGGAGCTGCTCCGAGGAGTACCGCCGCCGCCCGCCGCCGCCTCCGTTCATCGTCCGTGCCGGCGAAAGAGGGGAGGGGAGCGGGCGACGCCGTGTGGAGGGGAGAAGGCCGAGGGGGACTGATGGAGGAGGGGACAACGGGAGGCGGAGGAGCGGCTCCTAGTGGACTAGAGTAAAAGACCTCGGTCTCGGAGAGGGACGGAGAGGGGGTGATTTTACAGGTTGCACCCTGGGATCTGCGAGACGTTGTGTCGACGCCCCCAAGTTTGAATTTGGAGTGGAGTTCAAGGCTCCTGCAGGTAGGGACGAAAAAGTTGGGGGTGAGTTCATTTTGAAGCGAGGGGACCTTTTGTTCAGCTGCTTTTTGGGGATTTTGTTAGGCAGCGCCTGTCTCGACCGCCGACGGGGGTGCTGGTTGGTGGAACGGGCATTTCATTAGGGACATTTAACTTTTTTTTTTTTTTTTTTTTGCCATGGCACTCCTTCGTTTGTTATTTTTACATGGCCACCTATATATTTATCATCGTAAACAGTAATCATCCTAATTTTTTTTGTTTTTTTGCTGATATGGCATGCCACGCAGTCAGTCAGAGTGGCGGCGCCTCTCCTCCCGCTGCTGCTTTTCTCTCCCTCCCCTCGCTGACATGTGGACCCCACCAATCAGGTTCATCTTCAGCCTCTGGCCACCGGAGAAACTATCCCCATAGTGCAGAGGTCTTCATGCAATAAATGTGAATCTTTATTCACTGTCTCTCTCTTATCCCTCCGATGCTCTCTCCTATGTTCTCTGCCAACCGAACCAAAAAGCGTGGTGGCGATGCGATCTGGCTTGGTGGTAGAAGCGTTGGGCGCATGGCGGCCGGTAAGCGGGCCACGCCGCCTCAGCCAAGGCGATGTCGGTGTAAGAGAAGCGCGATAAGCGGCGCGCGGTCTGAAAGGCGAAGAGAAGGGCCAACGCGGGCGCGATGGCACGGCCGACGTGGGCGGGCCGGGGCGGGCGGGCACGGCCGAGCGGGAATGACGTGGCCGAGTGCGGGCGCGGCAGCACATCCGCCGTGGGCGAGCAGGGACGGCTCGGGAGAGCGGTGCTGTCTTGCAAGTGCGGAGTATGGCGAAGCGGGCGAGCAAGGCCTTGGCATGGCCAAGCGAAAGCGAGAGCTGTGGTAAGGCACGACATATGGCGAAGCGGGGCGGTGCGAGGCATCCTGGAAACCGGTGGTTTCTTCCCAACGGCCAGAGATTGAAGATGAACCTGACTGGTGGGATCCACATGTCAGCGAGTGGAGGGAGAGAGAAGCAGCGGCGGGAGGAGAGGCGCTACCACGCTGGCTGACTGTGTGGCATGCCACATCAGCAAAAATGGCAAAAAAATCAGAAGGGTTACTGTTCGCAATGGCAAATATACAGGTGTCCTTGTAAAAATGGCAAACAAATAGGATGGCAAAAAGTTAAATGTCTCATTTCGTTATCCCACTTTTCGAAAATTTTCATTAATTTTAGTATGGAGTGGTATCGTTGTCGTCCATGTAAATGCAACCAATAAGGGACACATGAAAATGTGAACTCATTTTCAGTATCTACAAAATTCAAGAATTTCGTTAAGATTGCATGGTTTGCTGCTGCTAGTGATACTAGTGGCGGAACCGGTAATTTTGATTAAAGGGGGGTCGGATAAATATATGACAATTCTAAGTGTGATAAATATATACATAAATTTATGCCTCCCTTTTTTAATACTTTTATGTAGTTAATATTCATATAAAAAATCACAAAATTATAATAAAAATGAGTAAATTGATACCCTGATGTTCTGTAAATTAAAATATTTATAGGAATATTAAAAAAATTCATTGTGTGGGAGGTGGGGGTGGGGGGCACGGCCCCTGCTATCAAACAAAAACAAAAATAAACGCTCCCTTTACCCCATGTTATCAAGATCAAGTTCATAACTGACAGTATCTTTCATCATTCTATTGCCACACTGACCATAGGTTGTTCTGACGACCATGGAACTCGAACATCTTGTAGTTCTTCAATAGTTTTCTGAACACGCCATCCGGCTTATTTTGATCCATCTGCAACAAGAATTTTGATTTGTAAAGACCGAAATGGAAGCCTTCTATGAAAACAAAAAGGAATATAAACAGGAACAATGTTAGATAAGGGCTGAATATACACAGAAAGAAACC
Source organism: Miscanthus lutarioriparius (assembly GCA_904845875.1). Taxonomy (NCBI): domain Eukaryota; kingdom Viridiplantae; phylum Streptophyta; class Magnoliopsida; order Poales; family Poaceae; genus Miscanthus; species Miscanthus lutarioriparius. The sequence goes on from CAJGYO010000005.1 coordinate 45,328,104, forward strand.
TCATGATAATTCCTTCGTATTTGCATATTAGCCAGAAGTAAGATGACATGCTCTCGTTGATTCCGTACGCTATGTACCTGCATGTCAAAAAGTTGACGAAACATTAAAGAAAAGGCCAACACTGACAATACAATGGATAAATTATAAACCTAAAAAGGCGAATAGCTGATTTCGTCCTCAAAGTATTGCTCAAGGCTCACTTTTATCCATGAACTACAAAAACGGCCGTTTTAATCCTCCAACCTTCTCAAACGGCTCAAATTCGTCCTTCTGCCGGCGTGGAGCGCCACGCTGGCCCGCCTCGTCATCGCCCAGTCAGCTAGGGTTTCGATTTGTCTTGAACTGACCCTTTTACCCCTCTCTTCTTTTTACATTAGGTTCAGGATAGCAGCCACCTCTCATTTCTCCCTCCTCATGGCGGCTGCACATGAGGACTAGGGTTTTGTGAGGGGGTGGACGACATCCTGGACGGGAGGAGTCTGGCTTCTCTTGGTTGTTTGGCGAATCCGTGGAGTGAGATCCTGGATCGCGGAGGTGCACCGACGGTTGAAGGTGAGTTCGAGTTGTACTCGTAGGATCTGAGTTTGATTTCGTTTTTAGATGGAATTTGACCATGCAGTGGATTTGTAGGGCGGATTTTGACATGGCAGATGTCGAGGTATTAACTGATAGATTTCATTTCAACGGGGAATTTGTTCTTGATGGGTCGCAGATGCAGTATTGTGATGAGGATTTGGGAGTGTCACACATAGACAAGGATAAATTATCAATCCCAGAGCTCAGTGGCCATCTTTTGGATCACACAACCTTTCATAGATCTGTTAGGATGTACTGGTTGCTAATTGGTGCAAAGCTAAATAGTGCAATGAGGCTGCTTGTAGATGATAAGTCATGCATGGACATGCTTGATGAGATAGGTTCTGTTGGGGCTGTGGACATATACACTGAAGTAATTGAGTTGGACATGAGTGGCAATGAAGGTACAGAGATACAATATGGTGATGATGATGTGTTGACCTGTTTCGAGATGATAACATAATGAATTTGGATGCTCCAGTAGCTCTTAAGTATGGTTAGAATGGACAAAATGGTGGCCAACATGTAGAAAATGACGAGGATGAGGAGGAAGAAGAAGACAGTGATTTTGATGCCACAGGATTTACAAGTGATGACGATGATGAAGTAAGGGAAATAAGAACCAAATACAAAGAGTTTAAGGCAGAAGCAAGGAAGAGAGATTCCATTGGACACCCCAGTTACATTAGAAATTCCTGAAGAGACTAATATAAACAGTGCTCAAGTCAATGAAGGTGGAGATGGCATTGTATATTTTGACTCAGAACATGATGCATCATATGATGAGGACAGTGATGGTGTTTCAAGGAGAAGGAACTGCAAGGTTTTTTAGTCTTTACGTAGCACAAACTTTGGGTGTCTTAACTACTGCAGGGAGGCTTAGGGTCACAAAATCCTTCACAACAGCAGGCCAACAATGCACTAAGTCATGCAAGTACCACACCATTGGCAATAGAACCTGCACAATCCAAGCAATCTAAAAGAAAGCGTCTAGCCTCATCATCAAGTGTTGGAATAGCTACTGGCTCATCTTATCTTCGGGTTAGTAAATTTCAGTGAAGTGATATGAAACGAGAAGTCAATTTCAGTGAAGTAATTTCAAACCATTTTTGTGCAGTCTGGCCATAAGAGAAAAATGGTATCCTTTGCAAACTCGAAGTCCATTGCTGAAGCATCAGCAAAGGCAGTTGCTGGTGGCCTGGTGGGAGTGCATCTGTTAAATTATGTTTGGATCCTTGAGCTAAAGTTTAGTCCGTGTCACATCGAATATTCAGAGGCTTTAGGAGGACTAAACATGAGTTAATTATAAAACTAATTACACAGATGGAGGCTAATTCGCGAGATGAATCTATTAAGCCTAATTAATCCATCATTAGCACACATTTACTGTAGCATCTTACATTGTCAAATCATGGACTAATTAGGCTTAATAGATTCGTCTCGCAAATTAGCCTCCATCAGTGCAATTGGTTTTGTAAATAGTCTATGTTTAATACTCTTAATTAGTATCTAAACATTCGATGTAACATGGACTAAACTTTAGTGATGGGAACCAAACGGGCCCGGCAACCATCAAGGTGTCAGGTGGAACAGGATCTGCAAAAATTCGATCATCTTCAGCTGGACGTGGAGGAAAAAGCAGTTCCTCTCGAAAAAGATTAGGAAAACATGTAGTGTCATCATCAGAGAAGAGCATCATGTAATTCTAGTATCCAGTGCATGGCACAAATATTATTTGTTTTTAAAGATTCTCATTGTCTGTCATTTGGAGATATGCTTATGTTTCAAAGCATTAAAATAGGGAGGCGAGTTGTTGGGAGCTGGCGAGCTATTTGGGGGCAGCGAGCATCGAGCGGATGCTAACGAGACGGGAAAAACAGGGAACAAGCTGAGAAGGGTAAAAAGTGTATTTGGCCATCGAAATTGACTAGGTGACGACGAGGCGAGCCAACGTGGGGCTCCACATCGGCAGAAGGACATATTTGAGCTGGTTTAGAAAGTTGGAGGACTAAAATGGCTGTTTTCCTAGTTCAAGGACGAAAGTGAGCCTTGAGCAATAGTTTGAGGATGAAATTGGCTATTCTGCCAACCAAAAACTATTTGCGGCCGATAGAAGAGGTCACCATTAACTGTTGGCTCAGGAGCTTGGATCTTAGAAATTGACAAAATATCATAAAGTAATACATTTGGGATAAAGGGTACAGAGAAGGCAGCGACAGTGAATTGATGCCTTGGTGTGGTATAAATTGAAATATTTATAGAAATATTTACAAAAAAACACTGTGTTGGGGGTGGGGTGGTGGGTGGGGGGGGGGGGGGAGCATAGCCCCTGGTTCCGCCACTGCACTCACAGGCAGCATTTGAATATGTGTAATCGCACAATTGGAGAGCATGGGACTGAGACATAACAAACACGGGAGCGAGAGAACTTGGGGATGGAAGTATGGAAGTGCCTACAGAGTGATACCGGTCATGTGAAAAAAAAACTCTTAAACATGAATGGTGGAAGTATGGAAGTGCCTACAGAGTGATACCGGTCATGTGAAAAAAAAACTCTTAAACATGAATGTAATGTTACTATATTGAGTCACTGAAGAACAAGGAAATGTGATGTTTATAACAAGGAACTGAAAATGGTAGTCATTTGGTTGTTGAATTGGTGTGAGGATGGATTGAAGTAGGTCCTATTTTAATTTCATGTGGAAAATAAAAAACAAGGGCATCCAATCCAATTATCATGTTTGGTTAGCAAGGAAATTAAGAAGTATATCCCAATTGTTTGGTTGCCAGCTTTGAGAAATTGCAACAAAACGAAGGAAATAGAGATGAAAATGGTTTGAAATAGTGGAAAAAACTAAATTATTCTCGTACGCATATTTTTAAGAAATGAAAAAAACAAATACGGTACTGATACTACATGAATATAGAATACGGTTGCTATCGATCGGTAGTCACATTATATACAAGAGCATATTGTTTAAAGGGTAAAGTTTAATTTATAACCTTCAACTCTCGTCAAAGTCCGGATTTCAACCTCGAATACCAAAATCAGATAACTTTGGCCCTCAAACTCTTGAAACCGTTCACTTTTCAACCCTTTTCGGGCGATTTTGGTGGATGAACAGTAAATTTTAATATTTTTGGGAGGCGTCGAAATTTTATATTATTTTTTGAGCATCTTAACGTCCTCAAATAAAAAAACTCAAAACTACAAAGTTGTAGATCTCATTGAGAGCTATAACTTTGGTATAAAAAGTATTTTCATTTAACTCCATACAAATAATATATTAATGCTCTAATGCGGCAAGCGCTAGTAGGCGATTATTATGGTGCTGAAATTTTATATTATTTTTTCGAGCATCTTACTGTCCTCAAATGAAAAAAATTAAAACTATAAAGTTGTAGATCTCATCGAGGTCTATAATTTACATATAAAAATTATCTTCATCGGACATCGTATTGAAGGGTTTTTTATTTTTTAAAATTTGAGTCTCGTCACGAGACAAAACAATATTGTTCATCCACCAAAACCGCCCGAAACCGGCCCAGGGTTGAAAAGTGAACGGTTTCAAGAGTTTGAAGAGCCAAAGTTATCCGGTTTTAGAGTTCGAGGTTGAAATCCGGACTTTGACGAGAGTTGAAGGATATAAATTGGACTTTACCCTTGTTTAAATGATCAAACTGTGATAAAACCTCGAAGACAAAGCTCAGATAAAACAACATATTTCATTTCCGCATTCATCCCTAGAAGCTAGAAACAATGGCAGGGATGGCCACCAGTGGTGGTAGAGAAAGGTTGGGAATGTCCAAATGGGAATGGAAGTGGTTTGGAAATAAAAAATGATACGCGGGATTTACAACTTGGGAAATGTAAACTATTGAACGGGAGATTTTGTGCAGGAGGATTGTTGCTGATGTGGATGTATTTTGAGTAGCTGACAGTCGATACTCGTCACCCTCCATTGCTGCCTTCACGAGGGATGTGTCAGTCTCCAGAGTAACCCGAGCAATCCTCATGTTGGCCGCCGCTCTCAAACCTGCTAGGCACCCGATTGTTGAGCCTGCCCTATTGCTAACTCTGTTGTTGAGCCTGCCCTTACGAGGGATCACATAGGCCACGGCTTCAACACGTGCACAAAATTTCTCGTGTACTTAATGGCGGCTTCAATTCAGAGAGCCCTGTAACTTTTTAAGCCCTGTAACTTTCTAAACAAGGCCTAACGGCGCCCGAGGGCCAAGGCTAATCGGATGGGCCACACAGTTTCGGCCTGGTACAGTGACCGGGCCCCTTTCTGTTTCTGGCCCATCATCAGGTGCTCCGGCTTTCGGACCAGCTGTCTAACGTGTCGAACACTGAATATGGCTGTCATTATAAAGCCGGCTTATTAGTCATGATACAGTATTTTTTTCAATAAATTAATCGTACAAATCAGCACCAGCGGCTTATAGACCAGCCGAACAGAGCCTAAACCACACGAATAAAAGAAAACGTGTGTGTATATATATATATAAAAAAAAAAGCGCTGCATTGTGTTACCTGTCTAGCTACGAGGAAGAAAAGAACACTATGGAATAGACTTTGGCTTTATCCCTTCTCGCCGTACATGAGATCAGCCATATTCCTAGTTCGCAAATTTAACACTTTCAGTTAATTCGAAACCTTTGCAAGTCCAAGAGATATTTGTATAGTCAGTAGTGTAGTTGGTGATGACGACGACGACGTGAGGATTCCCTGGAAAGCGGGAGGGGTACAGCAGGTTGACGGGAGCATGCATCAGTGATGCACGAGTATAAGATTCCGCCGCCACTGCAAGCATGTCTGCATCGCGCGAGCGACTGACGACGATGCAAACCTCGCCGCCGCGAGCAGCAAGCTGGCCGAGGCCCCTTGGCGACTCGATCAGGCGCCCCCGCCTGCACCGCAACGTGTCTCCCAGTAGTAGGACTCAGGACTGCGCACTACAACAGCATGTCGCTGTACAACAGCGGCGAGTTCGTTCGGCCGTGCAAGGGCCGCCGCATCTCGGCAAGTTGCAAGGGCGAGGAGCCGGGGAGCGGCGGGGACCCTTCTTTTTCTCACAGTGCAGGAGACACTCATCATGACAGCAGGGAGAGAGAGCCATCTCCCTCCGTCGCCCATCGATCGGCATCGCAGCTGCAGGCAGGCTGCCACTGCGAATAGACCTGGCAGGACAGATGCCTTTCGTCATGCATCGCGATCCGACACTTACTGTTGGCAAAGCGGTTGGTTTACAGCGCGGACCGCATTAACACAAAACTCGTAGCTTCGGGTTTTCAATGCAAGAGGCGAGACAAGGACGCGTAAACATTCATAATTTCATATCACGGGCTGCATCAGTATGGGCACACCCACTTTGAATTGATTTCCATCAAAAGCAGTTTTTGAATTAATTGAAGCTCCCAGACCGTCCAGCGTCCATTGCATTCGATTCAGTCAATGTCTTATGCATGTTTGATGGAACCTGTGGCTGCTGCCTAAGGAAAAAAAAACTGTTTGGATGTTCTCTGTTAACTTGTTGAGTTTTGCCTACCAGACCTATAATGTTTTGTTTGAAGTAGATGCCTAATAAATTTTGATCATCATTAACTGTGAAGGAATCTTTACCATGCAACATTTTTATAATGCACACCACATTCCACACACCACTTGTGCACTACTAGACCTACAACTACACACAGATAGCAACCATGTCCTTCTAGAGATTACGGGGCCATCCATGGCTCCGTAGACGACGGGCACATCACAAATCCCTTTGTGGCTCCACGGGTGAAGCTGTAGACATTTATTTTGGGGACAACCCTGGTGGGAAAAATCAGGCTTTGTGGGTTCGAACACGGGAGAAGGTGGCCTAGACATTTATTTTGGGGACAACCAACGTTTGAAGTAGATGCCTAATAAAATCCTCATTAATTGAGAAGGGTTCTTTAACATGCAACCGGTGGCCTCCACATCACTTGTGCACGCTAGACCACCAACCGAGCTATGGCTCGGTCCCTTTACCATGCAACGTTGCCTTTTTTGCGAGACAGGCAAGAAACCAGGGCTACAGGAGTCAGCATCCAAAAACGCTACATGCCAGGCAATCTGTGCCTAGGATCGTAACCAAACAGCCCCATATCCTTGGAAGAAGAAAGAAGAAGAATAAATCGTTGCGAAGAAGAAAAATACAAATACCGGGAGATCGAAGCCTGGCACCTACCTGCAGCGTGCCACGAACTAGCCAGCCATTTGAAAAGTGCAGATGGACCGAACCTACTTCTGCTAGTTGCTTCAATCAAAGTCAGGTAGCCGATCGCGACACTACTGAAAAAGAACGCAGTCACGTGTCAACCATCCACCGTCGCGAAGCTGCAAAAATACAAATACCGGGAGATCGAAGCCTGGCACCTACCTGCAGCGTGCCACGAACTAGCCAGCCATTTGAAAAGTGCAGATGGACCGAACCTACTTCTGCTAGTTGCTTCAATCAAAGTCAGGTAGCCGATCGCGACACTACTGAAAAAGAACGCAGTCACGTGTCAACCATCCACCGTCGATCGGCTGCAGTGCCGCCGCTGCCCGCTGCGGTTGAGCTTGAGCACGCGCACGCCCGGACCCAACAACAACACCTAAAATACAAGACTTATTCATCATTTGGGTAGCGCTACAAGTCAAAATGTTCAATACATATTCGGCATCTTCTCCAACAGCAAGATTCAAAAGAGAATCCTTTCTGCAAATGGGTTTTTAGGAGAGAGGATGTCCATATTTAGGTTGTGCCTCTCAGTCAACCCAAAATAAATCTTTCGTATAGATACTCTGTTGAAAACTAATTTTAAATCTCTTTATATCTATTTTGGATTTAGATGCTATATAAATTCCTTGTTAGAGCCAGTCTGCCAAGCTGGAGGTGCGGTGGTGGCCTTCCATCCAATCCGCCGGGAGCGATAGATAACGCGGGCAGACAGACCGGACCGTACGCACCGGCTTAGCTAATGCATTCGGCACACCAAACTTTATCCAAAAACCCGCCGCACTCGCGTGCCTACTTGCATGCATGCGTGCGTGCGTGGCTCCCGCAACGTCGGAGCCCCGCAGGCGGCAGCCTACTATACGCCGCGCGAGATCCTCCTCCTCGCTGCTGCTGCTGCTGTCCATGGCATGGGGCACCTGCAGTGGACCGTTGGAGAAAAGCGGGGAGATCGATCGTCGTCGTCGTCCGGGCCGGCACAAATAATGCGTGCGGACTCCAGGCCCCTGGCCCCGGCCCCGCGCGCACTCGACGGCCGCGCACGGCGGCAACAATGCTCTAGCGGCCGGACGGCGGGCCGGCGCGCGCGTCGTTTTCGTGTCCAAAAGCGCCTCACTAGTCTCCCTCCCCCCGGCACTTTACCACTCACCGCCGCGGCGATTGGCCTGGCCGCTCGGCCGCCTGGCCCCCACGCGATAAACTACGGGATCCACGCAGCAGGACAGATCCCTCCTTGTCTCTGCCCTTTGACATTAGCGCAGGGTCAGATCGGAACCAGAATAACTGACGCCTGCCTGCTAGTCAAGCGCGACCAATAATAATGGGGGCCGCAATATAATTAATAAAAAGAGGGTGCAAGTAGGAGTAACTGTAAAAACGATTCATCATCATTTTCCTGTTTAATATTCCCACGCCTCACTCAGCCTGCAGGCTGCTTCTTTATGACACGGGTGAGAAGGGGCTCGAATCTTCCAGTCCCGCCCCATGCCCATCTCTCTCTCCTCTCCCTTTTGACATTTGGAGCAGAGTCCAAGAGAACAACACGAAAGCGTCCGAATACTCCTACACACGTAGTGTACGCGTATATATGCTATGCGCGCGTGCGGGGGGCCGGGGGGCCCTGCTGGACGGTCAGTGCCAAAAGTCAACCCACCCCCTCCTCCTTCTCCAGTCCCCCGCGTACGGGCAGGAGCACCACGCACGCGTCCCTCCGCCTCGTCAAAGGCTCGAGAGCGGAGAGCCGGTCGTGGTTCATGCGCGGCGTGCTGCTGCTCATGGCGGAGCACTTCAACGACTGGGACCTGCAGGCCGTCGTCAGGAGCTGCGGCAGCGTCGCGCACCCGGACCCGCCGGAGCCCGCCGCCGCCGCGGCGCCGAGGGCGGAGGCAGACGCTTCGCCGCCGGAGCCGACGACGACCACGCCGCCCGCGGCGCCACCGCGGGGAGACGAGGCGCCCGCCGCGCGTGCCACGCCGCCGCCGCCGCCTGTGGCTGTCCGGGGACAGGAGCAGCGGGCGCCGCCGCCCGTGGCCAAGGCCTCGGCGGCGCTCCTGTACGACGTCGAGTACCTGGATTTGGATCACAAGCCGTTCCTGCTGCCGGTCGTCGCGCCGTCGCCGACGAGGCCGCGCGTGGGGGACGACGGGCGCCGCGAGCGTGAGGTGATGATCTCCTTCCCCGCGGGGGCCGCGTCCACGTCCGGGATGCAGCAGAGGGCATCGCCGCCAGGCCGGAAGCCAGGCGCGCGCACGCCGCGGCCGAAAAGAAGGTACCGTACCGACTACCGATGCTGTGCGCTCAAAACTCCATCCACCATCGTGTGTAGCATGAACCATACCGTGAAGATGCCGACACAGATTTAGTGGAAGATTCCATTTTAGGCTTAATTTTGCGATGCATAATTTTAGGCTTAATGAAGTGCTGCGATGGCTTATTGCTTTCCTTTTCCTCGCTCCCTGGTTTGTGGCATGACAGCAAGAAGAGCCAGCCGAAGAAGGTGGTGCGCGAGATGCCGGTGGCCGACGGCGGCTCGTCGTCGTCGGACCCGTGGGCGTGGCGCAAGTATGGCCAAAAGCCCATCAAGGGCTCGCCTTATCCGCGGTAACTTCCTTTGACCTCGCCTTGCATACTTTCCACGCGCTGCACTCACTGCCTGCTCGACGGTATAGCTAGAGCCTTATTGTAACACCCCAGGCCCACTATATCGAAGGGTGGGCTCTAACCACGTAGCAACTCGCTTTTGATTTCATCCTCACTTCGTGCAAAATGGTTAACTGAAGGCTTCGCGTCCCTGGCCTAGGTATTTAAGTCGGTCCGGCCATTCTTGAATTCACAGCTTGGGACTAAACCCCGATTGCATAGTGTTTCGCGACGCTCCAGTAACTCTATTGAACCATGACCGAGCAACAGTAACCCAAAATTGGCCCGGCCTAATTCGCCACTACAACGCCCACAACTACAGCTCGGACCACAGCCCACGCGTGCAGTTACAGTGCCTCGGTCCAACCAGAATTCGCCGAGGATGTTACACTTATCGTCGATCGTTGACTGCAGAGCTCTCAACTTGGTAGGATCCCAACACCTTAATTATTGGCACCTTTTGTTTTAATAAGCAAAGAAGAAAAGGGGGTAAATGCCATCCTTGAGGCTTCACATAGATGTCCTAGCTAGTTTGATAATGCAGTCACAAGAATGAATGAAACGCCATGCCACTCGGGCATCATCAAGCTTGGTCGCACTGCACGTCACGTGTACATTTGTAGTACTACAAGACAATTCGGTAGCCGTACTGCGTGCTCGCAGTTGACTTTGTGGATGGCTGCTGACCCCCGTTGCGATGGGAATCTGTGTGTGCAGGGGGTACTACAAGTGCAGCAGCATGAAGGGGTGCATGGCTCGGAAGCTGGTGGAGCGCAGCCCGGCCAAGCCCGGGGTGCTCATCGTCACGTACATGGCCGAGCACTGCCACCCCGTGCCCACGCAGCTCAACGCGCTCGCGCGCACTACTCGCCACAAGACGTCGTCGTCCGGCGCGGCCGCCGACCACGGCACGGCCTCCTCTCCCAAGAGCCACCACGAGCAGGGCCAGGCGGTCGACAAAGCAACCGGCCGTGGCGCCGGCGACCGCGAGCATGGCAACAACGAGACGTCAACGATGGCGGCCGGGGAGTTTGGCGGCGAGGAGATAGCGGCCGTCGACGACGACAACGAGTTCAGGCCTGCGGGGATGGACCTGGACGAGCTCTTGGCACCCGTGGACGACGACTTCGATTTCGAGCACGTCGTGGAGGAGGAACATGGCGTACTGGGACGGCGGCTCTCCCTCTAGGTGGGCGCTGTAATAACTTCAGAAATCAGAACCTTCGATTGCAATAGATAGAGGACGGAAAGATCTCGCCTCGAAGAGAAGCTATGTATAGGCGTCTTTTTTGTGCGCGTTTCTGACAAACAGGATCCCGAAAACCAACGGGCTCAATTTCCGTTGTACTATATCTGCGTACTTGCGTAATCTCCGAGAAGTCGGTGCGCATTGATTTTTGCACTCCTATAATTCAGGTGCCCCCTGGCTGTACCGAGCACATGGACCAGGCAACAGACCTAGGCCTTGTTCTCTTTGCAAAAAATTTTAACCCGATAAATAGTACCACTTTCGTCTTATTTGACAAATATTGTCCAATCGTGGACCAACTAGACTCAAAAGATTCATTTCGTGATTTCCAACTAAACTATGTAATTAGTTATTTTTTTATCTATATTTAATACTCCATACAAACGGCTAAAAATTGATGTGATGAAGAGAGAGTGAAAAAACTTGAAATTTGGATGACATCTAAACAAGGCCCTAAAACCATGTAAAAAGATGCAATTCATCCACCAAAAAGATGCAAATGCAACTGCTCCAACGGTGAACCACTGTAACTTAAGTCACTGCATAGTACTACTATATTATTCAGTTGTGAAGATCACATTATGCTGACAAGAAAAACATCTTAGACCAAAAAGAATAGGCATTCCACAGATTATAGTTTGCTGTCTTTGTTACCACATATGTTTCGCAGTCGATACCACAGAATAGCATACCAGATGTCCATCAAAAACTACGGCAAGTAGCACTCAGACACGCTAGACTGTCATACAGAAAGCGTACAAAAGCAGAAGACTTAACCAAGCTCATGACACCAAATGGGTGGACGTTACTAGGTCATAATTTCCAAGACCTGGATTTACAAAAGACGGGGCAGTCCGAACTTTAGTATTCCCACTTCTTGAGCTCCATACCATCAGGAGGGCTCCCTTCCACCTTCTTTGATCCAACATCTTTCCAATTGGTTGAGAGAACAGTGCCATTAGATTCCACCTGCAGGAACAGGCAAGGATACGTGAGTATATAGACCCAAAATATAGTTGGTTCCAAATCCAGTATTAGCTGGGCCAAAGATTACGTACGAACGACTTCATCATGGCCCTCCGCATATCTTCATCAGCATCCTTGTAGATGTCACGGAAGAATTTGTTCAATGCAGCATCACCATCAAGTTTTTCTTCCTTCTCCTGATGCAGACGCAAATCATGCCCCATTCATATTCAAGAAACCCAAGTTGCAGCAATAAGATTGGTACATATATAAGTGGGAATCTTGATCAAACCTCCTTTTTTACTTCAGCTTCCAGTTTATCCCAGTCTTTTTTTGCCTTTGAAGATGGGTATGAAGGTCTTGGGGCTGTTTCAGCTGCAGAACATATATACAAATAAAATGTCTCTGTAAGAAATGCAAGACAGTTCAAGAAAGAAATGATCCAGATTGTTAATTGGTTAATATTATCTACAGAAATCTGTTCATCTCAAACTGTAGATCATGTACAGACCATCCATGAACCACAAAATGGACACACTACAAAACTAATGTGTGCACAAATCTATTACACCCAGATTAGTAGCCTCACAATATGGTTACTTGAACAAAAATCCAGATTGTTTAGCTAACCAATATCATCTAGAGAAGGCTGTTCATCTACTATCTATCATGTACACAGATCCCAATAGCTTAAGCTTAATCATTGACCATCCATGAACCACGAAATGGAACACTGTAAAAGTAAATTGTGTACAACTCCATATATCTTAACTTAGGTAGTTCATTTAATGATTACTCAAAAACCAAAATCTTGCTAAGGAAAGCAAGATGAGGTCACCTCAACAGATGGTCTCTAAGAGTATCCGTCAATATTGCTGCATAACCACAAGCACAATACATCTGGTTGGCAGTATTATAGTGATGCTATCATAGTTTTAAAAGTTTTCATAAATCATAAGCAGCAACATGCCTATGCTTCTTCTGTTGGCAAACCAATACTTCAAATAGATGAATTAGGGCAAAGGATATCAACGGCCTATGATACACATTGACCATAATTTCCCTGATATGCCACAGTAAAAAATTAGGGGGAAAGGACATCGACAGTCTGACCGTAATTTCCCTAATATGCCATAGTAATGAATATCATGTATGTTAGAATATCAAAGTCCTCTTGAATGACGATATGATAATACACCATTGACCATAATTTTCCTAATATGCCATAGTAATGAATATAATGTATGTCAACATTTGCGCATCATACAGGTTTATTATAATCCAGTTCATTCTGTTCATCTAACTGCACCATTCTGATATCCACTATTATAAACTTCAGGCACGAAACTAGTTTTAGGGGGCAGTGTGCACACTAATCTAGGGCAGGGGAATGATATGGAACTGAGCAAAGGAAGGGTAAGAGGTAGAAATACTTAAATACCCATATAAAAACATCCAGCAAACCACAAGATGGTCAAAGAAACAAAAGAAAATTCAGAACTCTGGCCTACCGACAACTCAGATTTAGCACTGAAACGGTGTCTGACTATGCTTTGACCCATCTCCAGGATGGAAAGAGAATAGCCCAGTAAACTCACTCATCAGTAAATCATGACCACAGCTTCCTAATTATAGAGACTCGGACATGATGAGTGGTCATAGTTCTAAAAGATATATTACCTGGCGTGCTTATCTTCTGGGGAACAGCCTTTGGTCTTCCACTATAATCCAGGGTTGTCCATGTCACCTGCTCAGCTTTTGCAAGGCGTATTTCGACCTTGGTGGATAAGACTTGATATTTGCATTTCTCAGGGATAATCTGATTTCCAACAATATAAAAACATTTATTCACACATAAATAAAGGATATTCAGTAAGCTAATCAGATAACTACAAATAGTCCACAAACATAACTACAATGCTTTGCAGAAAACGACAGGCCCCCATGTCAACAAGACCAAAAGAAAATGACTCCATTACCAGGTCTTATTTGGTTTATAGGTCACTCCGAAGGAAAAAGAGAGAACACAAATGCAACATCAATTTAGTTTCCACAAACTAACAAACAATCATTCTGAAACCTAATATACATGAATTTTATACTAGCATTCAAAATTATTTACCAAGAGCAGATCCAAAAACAAATCAACTAGTGCTGTTGAAGCAATTTTTGGAGTTCACAAATTCAAGTCATTCTATGCTTATCAAAAGAATTGTATCGACTGCATTATATATGATGAAGAAAAAAGAAAGGCAGTGCTGTGTATAAACCCAAATCTTTGAATGAAACACTACCAGCCGGCTGCAGCTGCCGCTGAGCAGTTATATTGCACTGTAGATTTGTATGAGCTGCAGCCAGCAGCGGCGACTTTTAATTGCCGCCGAACGTTCACAAATGTCTTATTAGCTAACCAGTTTAGCTAAATCACAAAAAATTCAGGTGGTTGAACTTCACAGGGGATAATATTAACCACAAACATCCACAGTTGAGCACATGACCTGCTAACTACTTCTTTAAAAGATAACACAAAGCAACATCTTGATTTGAAACCCCATTGCCTGTGTTTATACAGTTGAAAAAAGGTAAAGTGAAGCTTATATGTGTGTTTTTGTTTTGTTTCTCTAATCTAAAGTTATTTAAATTTTCCACTCTTGACCTTTTTGATTAAGACTCAGCAGCTAGAAGTCAAAAATAAATTTATATTCTGTATCTGACCCTTGTCTTGAAGGCAAGGTGCTAGGTTACACGGTGTAACTTACACCTTAGTAACAGTCTAATAGATAACAAGTATGAAAAGCAACATCAAAATAGAATGGACAATTATTACCTTAGAAAACAGACGGGGCTGAAAATGGTATGGTTCTTCACCAGGGACTTCAATGGATACACTTAACTAAAATGAGAAACAAGATCAGTGAATACAGTAAAAAAGACAAGAGAACTATAATAATAATAATAATATGAGCAGAACACACCATCTGTTCACCAAAATCAATGACTACACTATCAGCAGGAACACCCTTAGCAAATATTGTCAGCACCACTTCTGTGGCACTGTTGTAGTAGTCATGCCTGCAGCACAAATTATTTAAGAGAAAATTTTAGCAAAAAACTAGCAACTCATGCTTGACATTAATTTCAGTAAGGGAGAAGCATTTTGCTTTCCTCCAAGTATGGCTCCCTGAATTATAATATGCTTATCAGTAAACAAATCTGTACTGGGAAAAGGTAAAGTGGTTTGATTACATAGCATTCAGTCTGAGCTAGGTGGTTCAAAGAGTTCTAGGAATTTACACTAGTTACCTGTATTTAGGTTTGCTTGGGGGTTCTACCACTGGCGGTGTATTCTCCATAGTTGTGGCATCCTCCTTGTCCTCAACAGTAGCAGCCACAGGAGCCTCAACCTTCTTTACTGGTGCCTGGCTAGATTCCTCTGGACACATAAACCAAATAACAGGGCAGACAGTATGAGATGATTGAACTGAAACATAATTATTCTCCAGTACACAAGGCTGCTGCAAACATTTCTCAGGCAAGGTAGCTAATTGGACACATATCATCAGAAAATAACATGCGCCACATTGCATTCCCAAGACCCCCCACCCCCCCCCCCCCCCCCCCACCACCACCACCACACACACACAGCTATATATATACTAACTTCTGGAGTTAATTTTGCTCACCAGCGATGCGCTCATCACATTCCTTCAATAGACGAGTAAACCTTGAATCGCCTGATGCATAGGAAGAACCCAACTCAAGAGCAGCCTTTGCAGTTTGGTATTCTTCAAGCTTAATGCATGCAGCACTGTAAACAAGAAATAACGTAGTACATAGATAAAAATGAGCAGAGGGAATTATGGGAGTGTTAATGTATAACTTTTATTGAAAAAAATGAGGAGTGCCACTAACCCTTTCCGGTAGTAGGCTTTATGCATTGTAGGATCAAGTTCAATTGCTTTGTTAGCATCCGCTACAGCCTCTGCAAGTTTAGTTAATTCCTTTAGCGCTATACATTTATTGTGTTTAAAAACAAATATGCAAGCCAATGATGGTAGCATGAATAACACTACCAACTGAAAAGAAACTTCATGTGCACTTTCTTGTTACACAAACAAAGAAAGTTGCAATGACAACACCATGTAGTTTATTATTTTAGTAATTTGGTTACAATGATTCACATGTAACTGAAGCCAAACTTTACACATCATTTCTTATTACAGCCACACCATGCGTTTCTTATGGTTCCTACTGATTCAGATGTAACAGGAGCCATGCATTCCATTTCTTATTGCGAACAAATACTGCAATGGCAGTAAATCAACATGTAGTTTCTTATTTTGGAAACAGCTGATATGGATGTACAGTTAGGATACGGGGGAAGCTAGAATAGTGCTACACAACTATACAAAACATATCTAAAATAGGAGGCATTTTTTTATCAATTCAACTGCAGAATGTGGTCAAAATGAGCTACTAGTTTGCACTACAACCTAAAGAGAGTAATACAACAAAATGAAAACCCAGACTAGGACCAACAGAGATTAATACAATCTAAATCCTTCCAAACCACTCTGTCATCACAACTTCTTCAACATGCTGCTGAAAACCCTCAAGCCACCAATTGAGTTGTACTACTACTTCACATGTATACACACATTTCACCTGAAACTCTCAGAGCAATAGCAAAAAAACAAGCATAGCAATGAAACAAGGAACTAGGGGTAACACATTACAATCCACAGAAATGAAACTGGTAAGGAACTTGGGGCACCACGACAAGCAAACTAGGGACATACCTTACAACACACATCGCGACACAGCAATTAGGGAACTTGGGATAAACCATCACGCACACAGCAAGGCAACAGGTAGGGCACTAGGAATATACCTTGCATCGCACAAGCCAAAGCTATATCCCGAACGTCATAATTAGCCCCGGACATTTCAGGCAATCTGAATCTTCATACTCTACTGTCCACACAACAGCCAACAACGAGCACGACTATGGCTAATCATATACTCCAATCATCTAGTGCCTCTTTGAAATTCGAATCAGATGATTCATCGCCAGGCCTACACCATAGGCTGACGTTGACCTCCAACACCCTACCCTAGAATCGCCACGAGTTCGCTCATCACAACAACAAAACAGCTAATCAAACTAGCCTTCTAAAAACCGCGAGGCGCTATAACAGACCCTTGCGATTACATTCACACGCGCGCGCGCGCGTCGAACTACTGTCCCCACACGTCAGCGCGCAACCAATCGAATCAAACCCTATCGGAGCAGTAGGAGACGGCAAG